>OY856188.1:113609766-114287266 GCA_963693315.1 Diogma glabrata
AACAAGTGCAATTTCGCACAACACGAAATTAATTTCCTAGGTCATACGATCGATTCTAACGGCATTTGACCAACGAAACAAAGAGTGGATATTATTTCCAATTTTTCCTACTCCTCAAATTGTCAAAGAACTACATCGAGTTCTTAGAATGATCAATTTCTATCGACGTTTCATTCCTCACTCCGCACAGTGTGTCATTTTAACAATTTAGGTGGAAAAAATTCATTTTTTCAACTTATCTCAAAGTGTTTATTTGTTTTATATTTCGATAGCAGATAGTCCATAGTATTTAAAAACCAAATCAGATTTTTTTTGTAAAGCAATGCAGCTGCTAATTAGTTCTTCTGAGTATGTGCGAACTTTTAAAGTCGTAGAATAGCTGTATCAACAATAATTCAATACATTTAGTTATTGTGAACGTTGCGCGTCTGAAACTTCATTCTAAATTGTTTTATTTCGAAATAAATAATTTTTAAAATCGTCTCTTATCATTAATGTTTTCAGCTTTTAATGAATTTCTTTTACTGACTTGTAGAATTCTTTTAAAAAGTGAGTAATTTTTTATCAAATCATAAAGTTATTTTACAAGTTCTTTGTAACTTTTAACATATAATATTACCGAATATGATTGCATGATTATATGGAAATTAAACCTCATACCTTTGAGTTATTAAAACCAAAAAAACATTCTGCGAACATTTGCGAACTAGTTATATTTATCCTTCTTTATAGAATGGCTCCTTCGATTTCCCTGATGGCTCTTTTTGATATATGGGTACGAAACCCAAAGTTTGATGCAATGATGAGTTACGGTATTGAAGAAATAGAAGACGTTGGAAAGTCTGAAGCTGCTTAAAAGTGTATGAAAAATAAAATTAAAAGTTTTTATCAAACATTTGAGAATAAATGGACGAAAATAGGGAGACATCGGCAGCGCTTCCTGGACACCTATTTTATTTTTATTATTTTTCATTTTATGATTACAATTTCTATAAATGTACTTGAAATAAGCAAAATTATAGTGTATACTTGCATTCGGAATTTTTTCCTCCTAGATTGTTAAAATGACACACTGTGCGCTGCCGGCTATCACGGTTTTTTAAAAAGCTAAAAAAAGAACGACAAACGACCTATTAACGCTTCTCAAGTTGCACGGGTCTACGCCCAGAAGGACCACCACAACAATTTCGACGAAAGGTGCAGCTCCGTCGCTTCATTTTTTGGATAAAGAAGCAGCTGTCACTGGTCTCACTGCTTCAAGCTCTCGATATAGCTAGTATTGAAAAAAACCCTGGACCAACTAAAACATGGCATTGTACAATATGTAAAAACATTTTAAGGGCAATCACTACATCCTTACAGTGTAACAGTTGTTAGGAATGGTGTCATCTCAAGAACTGCTCAGGCCTTGCCACACATAAGCAATGGACCAAAAACTATATAGCGTCATGTTGCCAGACATCAGGTCAACAATCAAGCACGATCTCGCACCAGAACACAATGCGAATGAACAAACATCCTGAAACCCCAAGCCATGTGAAAGCATGCAATTAAACTGCAACGGTCTCATAAACAAAATTGATGACATAATAAACTATGTGTGCAATAATGACATTCTAGTCGCGGTTTTACAGGAAACCGAACTAAATGCTAGATCTAAAATTAGTGATAGTATCTGTGATTATAGAATTATTACCGTTATCTTCCGTACAACCACATTACCAGCAGTAAATACAAAATAGACTTGGACAAAGAAGTGTTTATCCAGAAGAAAGCAAAGAAATTCGCCGAGCACCCATCTGGCTCACGTAGTTTCTCTCAGGCAGTTAAATCAGTCCAGAGCAATTTTACTCGATCCTCTATTCCAACCTTAGTTTTGAATGACATTCCCGTGAGCGACTCGAAAGAGAAGGCGGATCTTTTGGGTCGTATATTCGCAGAAAACTCAAACATAGTTGAACCTCCCCATTCTCCTACACTCATTCCCCCAGTTGTAACGAAAATGAAGCCAATTATTTTCGTTGCAATATTGTACGGAAATTGCTTCTTTCTATCAATATCAACAAATCTGCTGGCCCCGACGGTATTCCACCCCTCATTCTTAAAAGTTTTGCTAGGCAACTAGCTCCAATTTTAACAAAAATTTTCTATTTATCTTATAAAACCGGAATATTTCCCGACTCTTGGAAGCTGGCCAGCGTTCAACCCATACCAAAGAAAGGCAGTAAGACAGATCCTAACAATTATAGACCAATTGCAATTCTGTCGGTTTTAGCTAAAATATTTGAAAAATATGTTAACTACAATTTAATAGATTATTTGGAAATATCGCGAATTATTGATGATAAGCAGTATGGTTTTCGTAGAAGTCATGCAACAGTTGATCTGTTAGCCTACGTCTCCCATCTCTGGAACAAATAGCTGGAAAACCATGGTGAAACATTCAGTATTTCACTTGACATTTCTAAAGCATTTGATAAAGTGTGGCATAAAAATCTTATAGCTAAATTAAAATCTTATGGCATAGACCATCTTACTGTCTCATGGATTCATAGTTTTCTTACAGGTCGCCAATTTCATGTTAATTTACATGGTATCACATCCAATATTTTCACAACCAATGCTGGGGTTCCCCAAGGTTCTGCACTCTCACCAACCTTGTTTCTTCTATACATTAATGACTTACTTATTTACACAGTGCACCCAATCCACAGTTTTGCTGATGACAGCACATTGCATGCATCACATGCATCTCCTAAATTTTGATCTCATACTGCAGTTACCACTGATAGAGAGCTGCTAATTGATTCTATCAACAAAGATCTGGAGCGTATAATGGAATGGGGAGATCGTAATCTTGTTTCATTTAATCCAACCAAAACCAAACTATGCCGTCTTCCACGAATAGAGCGACATAAATATTTCCCTATTAAAATAAACCATGAGGAATTGCGTGAGGTTGAATCAGTTAGACTTCTTGGAGTGGATATTCAAAATACCCTGAAATGGAATAAACATGTGTTCAACCTCGCTAAATCTGCAATGCAAAAATTAGGATTCTTGAGTCGATGTAAAAAGTATTTCAATCCCGAGCAAATTTTGCTAATCTTCAAGTCCTGTATGGAGTACTGCTGTCATGTTTACCAACATGGCTTTAGGACCGCACATAGTACAACCACCGCTCTTCACAAGCTCCAAGATCAAATCCGTAATGGTTTAAACCAAAAACAACCCTGTACCAGAACAATATTAGCTGCGCTCGACATTCGAAAGTTTTCAGTTGCGAAAAGCATTCGACACATTGTCGAACGCTGTAATATTAAATGATATATTTAACAACAATCTGCCAGGTTTAATAAAGTGCTGGTTGTGCAACTCCCTAAGAGGCCGACAAACGTACATTGAGTTCCGTAACTCCAAATCTAATATGAGAGTGCCCAAACAAGGAGTCCCACAAGGTGGAGTTCTCTCATCTTCACTATTAAATCTCTACTTAAGCAGTGTAAAGTCTGTCTATTTTCAATTTCAAAACATTTCAACAATTCATTTTTCCATCAAAATAAAGTTCGAACTCTAAATTTAAAAGAATTAAAATTCAACGACAATAGTCATTCAACAGCAATTTTCCTTAACGTCTAAATAAAAAAATTAAACACTCACAAAAAAAAACTGAACGGAAGACAAAAAAAACATTGCAAAAAAATATTGCATTGGTAGCACCTATTCGTTGAAAGAAAAACGAAAAAAAACATATTATAATAAAATTAATTAATATATTTTTATGCCTCTTGAAAATGGTTGTATAAACCGAAATTAATCGAGGTATTTTATTAATAATTTTATAAATAAATATTAATAAATAAAATAAAATAATTTTGTGCGAACTAAACAAGGAGTTTTTTAAAATTTAATATTATTATTAAATATTTTATTATTATCATGTTTCGCCAAGCAGTGTCTTCCGCTTCTATACAATATATAACATATTATAAAATGCTGTCATGGATGTTTGGATTTTCATTCGATGTTTGATACCAAACGAAGTGAAAGTGATATCTTTTTTTTTAAATTGAAAAAAAAATATAAAATAAAATTGAAAAAGTTATTGTTATCAGTAAAAGTTATTATTATTACAATCCGTTTATCCCGGGCGATTCCTTTTTTTATTTATTTTATTATTATTATCGTGGAATAATTATAATTTTGTGTTCAAAGGTCCAATTACAATAGCAGCTTACCTACACCACCCGAAGGAATAGGGCAATGATACATGTAAAAGAAATATCTTTCAGACATAAAAAATTTCGCATTTAATTGGTTGAGGGGCGGTAACATTTTTTAAATTTCAAAAAAATATTTTTGACTGAAAGACAGAAAAAATATCTGTAAGATAAAAAAACATAACCTAAAAAGATATTTTTTGCGTGACAGTTAAAACTGATTAACTGAAAAATTGATTTTAAAAGTAAGTTTTACCAATAATCAATTGCAATTAACTTAATTTGATGATTTAGCTACAATTAAAATAATTTGTTTACTTATTAGGCGATAATCGCAACAAAAAAATACAAATTTGGTCCAATGTGAAAATGCCTAAATCTATATGAATAAGTAAACAAATTATTTTAATTGTAATTAAATAATCAAATTAAGTTAATTGTAATTGATTATTGGTAAAACTTACTTTTAAAATCAATTTTCCAGTTAATCAGTTTAAACTGTCAACCAAAAAATATCTTTTTAGGTTATGTTTTTTTATCTTACAGATATTTTTTCTGTCTTTCAGTCAAAAATATTTTTTTGAAATTTAAAAAATGTTACCGCCCCTCAACCAATTAAATGCGAAATTTTTTATGTCTGAAAGATATTTCTTTTACATGTATCATTGCCCATAATCATCACGTCATATGCAGACGACTGCACGGTGCTTGCAACAGGCAACAACCTGGAACAACTCACTAATGCTCTCAATACCTACCTTAACTTCCTAAACGAATGGTTTAAAACCAGAAAACTGAATCTTTCCACTGAAAAGTCCACAACCTGTCAAAAGTCCCAAAGTGGTAGTAAAATGTTGTTTTTTATTTTTTTAATTGAATGCATAATATTTTAAGAATATTGTGTCAAAATTTCAAGACGATTGGAGCAAAATCCACGAAGTTACGAGTATTTTTAAATTTGCTTATGAACGTTTTATATCAGATTTTTTATTGTTCAAAACTTTAAAGCGTTTTCCCCACAATTCACGTTTTCAAAGTCGGTGCCCCTCATAACTTCAAAACTACTGCACCGATCGTTTTGAAATTTTGAACACTATTTCTGTACAAAATTTACGAGGTAACGCTGGAGAGTTTTTGCAAATTTTGTTAATAATTTTTATTTCACAATAACATATTAGCTGATTGTTTTCGCAAAAAATCGCGTTTTTCCCTTCGAAGTGTCAAAAGTTAAAAATTAAAATTTCAAAAAACCCTCCCAGTTTTACCTGGGGAAAACTATTATCTAACGAATGGACTTTGATTTTTTGATTTCGGATGATCCAGCACCAAGTTATGAGGGGCACCGCAACTCTACTTTTTTCCGAGACACGTCCGAATAATTGCTGCCATTGCCGTGTTTTTTAATGTTTCTTCCTGAAAATTTTATATAATATTCTTCAAATGTCATACTTTAATGTACTATTGGTTTAAATAAAGAGATTTTAACTGTGTCATCACAAAACATGCCTTTTTTCGTACGAATTATCCCTAGAACCCTAGACAATATACGGAAATATACATGGTTTGTGAGTTATGGTCGTAAATCTGTAAAAACGACATTTTATAGGGCTTTCTGCACTAAAAACACCCCGAAAGAGTAAAAATCTGACCTCGACATGTTTACAAAAGTGGTGGATTTCGGTATGAAGAACATTTCGTCTAAAGATTGCATTGAGAAATTCTCAATACTTTACGATATATAGCCGTGCAAAACCAAAGCTCGAGCACAAAAATTGATGACGTCATAAAACATAAAATCGATACAAACTATCAAAACCCAAAAATGGTTTTGCTAGTTTGGGTGGATACTTCCAGAAACGGAAGTCAGAATTTGTGTTACATTTTATGCGTTGCACTGTGTTTCTTTTGTTTTTGTACATTGTGTACTAAACATCTTTAAAAACTGCTGAAGTTACATTTTGATGTTTTTTCCGCTAGAAGTGACTCGACCAAAAACGATACAGAATAATAAATCGTTCTCTATATATAAATAGGTAAGCACTATTTTTGTGGTACAATATAAAATTAATTGCTTCCAACAAAAGTGTTACAATATGTATATCGTTGGAAAGGTCTTGAGTAGTAGATGTGCCAAAAAATAATATTTTTGGTATTATGACGATTTTTTGAGAAAAAAGGGGAAAAATATGAAGGTGTGTTTTAATGCTTTTTTCAAGTTATTTGTTTCACAATTCAAAATCAATTATATCAATTAATCAAACTCTGAAATAATGTGTTGTTGCTATTTTGTTGGGAGGACTATTTACAATTTCCATTTATAATGCCCGAATTTCGGCCACTGGGTGATTTCTGGTTACATTTAATTACATAATTTCCCGTTTTATTTTTTTGCAGCCAATTTTTTTTAAATCAATTCCTTGTGAAATTTGCCATAAAAGTTTTAAAGGAGCAAGCGCATTAAAACGACATATGAATATACATACACGTGAAAAAGTATTCAAATGTTCCGAATGTAGTAAAGAATTTTTACAGAATTCTGGTCTTAAAAGACATTGCCGGTTTTTGCATAAAGAAGAAAATTTAAAGGTGAGAGGTTATAAAATTTCATATTTTAATTAATTTTATAAAAATACTTTCGATATATTTCACTTTATATTTTATTATTATAATAAGTTTTTCATTTTCTGGTCTCGCACATATCACCACTTAAATTATATTCGTATCAGCTGCATTCCAATTAAGAATAATAGCATCTGCAAAAAAAAATTAATCTACTAATCTTTCTTATATTTTTTTTTTTAAGTAAAATGTGTTGTGTAATAGGGTTTAGAATATGTGTCATAACAACACATAAATACCTTTTAAGACCTAGGTCTAGACCTGGATCCCACAACAACTGGCGTTCTAAGGTGTAGATTAACGCTTTTTTTTAACATCTGCGGGTTGAAGCCACCTGAGACTAAGTGTTCCGGCAAACTATTCCATTTGTACGCAGTTCGGACAAAGAAGTCTCTCTGCGATCTGCCAGTATGACAGCGCGTGATCTTTACCGTTTCACCGGTTGTGGCAGCCGATTGCCGAGTGGAACGGGGGTAAGAATAAGTTTGAGGCATGATGCCGCTGATTTCATCTGAGCACTGCTGATGACGATATTTGTAAAAAACAACGAGGTCAGCAACAGTGCGACGATGTTGTAGGGAATCAAGTTTTGATGTCAAAGTTCGATCACCCACAATTCGTATAGCCCGCTTTTGAACAGAGTCCAAGAGGGCCAAGATGGAAACAGAGGCAGCACCCCAAACTTGACAGCAGTATTCCATACAGGGACGAATATAGGACTTATAAACATGGAACAATTGGTATGGAGTGAAACATTTTTTGCATCTATTTAGGAGGCCGAGTTTTTTAGACGCGCTTTTTGCCATCGCCATTACATGATCGTTCCAGAGTAGGTCATTTGAAACTGTGACACCCAATAAACGAATGTTTTTACATTCACCTATTGGTTCATCACACATACTAAATAAAATATCTTTGGGGAACTCTGTCTTTAATCTGGAAACAATCAACAGCTGTGTTTTGGTAGAGTTGAAATTGACAAGGTTTTGGTCACCCCAGTCGGCGACTTTATTCAGGTCTTTGTTCACGTTTATGGCAGCGTCTCTCCGGGCAGGATTAATTCGTTCGTGCATTTTACCTTTTGAAGGAAGGGGCTCGAACGACTTGTGCAGAGTACTATCATCTGCAAAACTATTTATTGGGTTGCTGGTGATTTTCAACAATTCGTTGATATAAATCAAAAATAGGGTTGGGGACAATACTGAGCCTTGGGGTACACCAGCGTTAATTTGTTTAGACTCAGAAGAAAATCCGTCTAAGGTTACCGAAATATATCGGTTGGATAGAAAATTTTGAATCAGCTTCACAACATTGGGATGAAAACCGTACGCAACGAGCTTGTTGATTAAGTTGGCATGCCAGACTCGATCGAATGCCTTGGAGATGTCTAAAGCGATAACGTATGTTTCACCACCTTTATCAAGTATGCTGTTCCAACAATGCGCTACATAGTTTAATAGATCGGTAGTTGATCTTTTGTTTCGAAAACCGTATTGGCTGTCGGATATTAAATGATTTTCTTCCAGAAATTTTGAAATGTGCGTATTAATATAATGCTCGTAGACTTTGGATAGGACCGATAGTAAAGCTATTTTTTTTTTTTTTTAATAAAATGTGTTGTGTAGTAGGAATTACAATATGTGTCACAATAACACATAAAAACCTTTTAAGAAAAAGGTCCCACAACAACATACGTTCAAAGGTGTTGATGGACGTAAATCTTTCTTTTTTTGTTTTTTTTTATATTTTTTGTTAAGGAATGGATAACTAAACAAAAAATCCTATCACTGACAAAATATGACATAGGCCAATATTTAATGACAGAATAGAGAAAATAAATGTAAATTAAAAAGTAAGTAGCAAATTATTACAAAATTTTGCTGAAACAAAACAAAAATGTAGTTGCCAATAATCCAGCCGGTTGCATATTCCTTGATCCTGTGACGCACCGTCTTTTTTAAAGATTAAAGCCCACACATAGTTATATGAAGGCTCGTTTCTTCAAGGAAGCAATAGTGTCTCATCATCAAGGATTATTTTACAGCTAAGATTGAGGGTCCTGCCGTTGACTGAATACAGTTCATCCGCCACCACCCCTAAGATGTCACCTTGGCTAGTGATATCTCACTGCTATTGCCAGTGGTATGTGATATCTCACGTTAACTCGTATGCCAACAGCAGGGACTGGAGTACGCGGGGTAATTTGGCCTATAATTTGAGATATCGGATTTTGGTCCCTTTTTGGAGACGGGCTGGACATTTGCCAACTTCCAGCACGAGGGAAATATACCAGATTTGTAGGATTGGTAGAATATTTTAGTTAAAGTTGGTGCAAGTTCTTTGGAAAAGGTTTTTAAAATAATGGGTGAAATATTGTCCATTCTGAGGCTTTGTTGGTGTTTAACCCCCTTAAAAGTTTAGCGACTATTTTGGGTTTAAAGTGAAGTTCATTCATATTAACTCCTGAAGACTGGATTTGGGGTATTTCTTTAGGAGTTTCCAAAACAGTGGAGTTCAGAACAAAGCGTTTAGCGAACAAGTTAGCTTTTCTTGCGGGATCATATACGATTAAATCACCATCAATAATAGGGGGAATAGAAAATTTTGGATCAGAATTTAAAGAATTAATGGCACTGTAGAAATTCTTGTCAGAAACAGACATAGACGTAAGTTTTGAGGCTTTCGCTCTGTCAATTTCAGACTTTTCGTTTGAGATAATCTGGTTAGATATTTTGTTGGCCTTTAGATATTGGGATCGATTAGTGGGAGTTTTGTTATGAATCCAAATATTAAATGATCTACGTTTGTTTCTAAGTGCCGTTTTGGCAGCTTTCGAATACAAGTATTTTTGTTTGGGTTTTACTATGGAGAAAGGGACAAATTTATTGATAGCAAAATGGATGGTTTCTGTAAAGTTTTGAGCAGAAACATTTACATTGTCAGTGTTAAAACAATGACGGTCGAAAGGGAAACCATGGGAAAAATTTTGAAGACCACTCTTATCCATTTTTGAGTAGTGAAATATTTTACGGGGTTTGGGAGCTGTTGTTTTAAGTAAATCAGTTTTGATAACTGATGAGATTAAATTATGATCTGAATTTCTAATACTACCTTTCGCGACATCGACACACGTAATATTTGGTAAGATAGAGATCTAAAAGAAAACTATTATCACCGCCATTACGGGGAGTGAAAGTCGGGTTTTTAACAATTTGGAATAGGCCCTGAGACGCGGCAAAAATTTCTGCCAGTTTTCCACTATTGTCAACATCGTCGGTCGATTTGGGGAATTCCAACCAGGATTTGTTGTGGACGTTGAAGTCCCGGTAACGATAACTTCACAATTAGGGGACTTTGCTCTAATCTCCTAAAATTTTTGTCAGTATATTAAAAAAGTTTGGGTCACGTTTGTTGGGGGACCGGTATAAAGCTATTGTAAAAAAAGTCATTTCTGGAAGAAAAATCTTTAAAACCATTGTATTGAAGCCGTCACCGTGTAGTTCAAAATTTGGAAAGCGCGTGTTCGCAACACTCTCATGAATGAATGCGCATACGCCCTGATGAAGTTTGAAAGCTGATTCGAGCCTATATTTGGAATTAAGCGATTCTATAAAGAGAAAATTTTCAGAAACTTGTGTTTCTGTAAGGAATAGAATGTTCGGTTTGTCGTGCTCAAGATGATGTTGCACGTGGTCATGGTTAGCGTTCAATCCGCAGATGTTTTGAACATGTATTTTAAAATTTTTTATTGATTCATATATGTTTTGCCCCTGCAAATTCCGTGGCGTGCCGCTTTATGGGCGGGTGGATTTAGGGTGACCAGACGTCCTCTTTTAAGAGGACATGTCCTCTTTTGAAGCCCAAAAAATGTGTCCGGTATCTTTTTTCAAAATAATGCTGTTTGTCCTCTTTTTACTGACTTGAGCTACTTTTTAGTATTAATTTTTAATAATAGTACAATACATACTTTCAAATGTAGGTAAATTTATTCTCAATTATTCATAAGACAAAAGTTAGGATTTTTTTTACTGTACTTAAATATTTAAAAACAATTAAAGTATTCAAAAAAAAATTTCTCAAATTATTTTCACCTATAATATCACAAGAGCTTAAATTATTTCCGGAAATTTTCTTGAGGGCACGAATATTTTGAAAATTATAATTATAATTTTCTTAAAATATTCGTGCCCGAAAGAAAATTTCTGGAAATAATTTAAGCTTGCGTGGTATTCGGTAAGAAAATTTCACACCATAATGTGGAAAAAAATTATTAATCCAACCTGACATTTTAAATTAATTTCACTGCTTGGCAAGTTGGCCATGGCCCATGCTATTGTTGTTTTTGACATATGTTGATTTTTTATTTTTGTTTAACTGGTTCTGTCACAAAGCCTAATAATTACTAGTTTAAAACGTCTGTATGTTGAGTTTAATAAGTGTATAGCGAAATGTCGCGATTTGGTAAAAAAAATCAACAAGTAATTAGACAAGAAAATCAAAGTATAACACGAGATAACACCCGAAAATCAAAATCAAGTGTATGGAAACAGTTTGTTGAATTTTGTGACGAAAAGTTGTATAATATTCATTAGTGTATGAGTGTAGTACAGCTGGCTATTATACTGGAGGACTACGCATTTAATATGAAAAAGAAAAATTTTGAAGATTATAAGGAAAGTGTGGTCAAGGTGATGTGGAATTCTGCTGTTAAGCAGTTACAAGAAATTTATTACGAAAAATATAAAATAAAATTTAATCCGTTTTCTGGTGTGGAATTTGCGACCGCTAGAGCTGCACGCGATGCATTGCACAAAAAATTACAGAGAGACCCATTAAAAAGAAAAGTGAGTGCTTCAGCCTTAACCAGTGACGCATACAAAAAAATTATTAAAATGTGGGATGAAAATACTCCAGATGGGTTACAGCGTAAATTTTTTTATATATTTTCAGATGAACTGGCATTGAGAGGAGGGGGAGGATATTCTGCGTGTATCCAATTTTTGAAAGAAAAAACTGATAATTTCGGAAACCCAAAAGGTCGGATGGAATATAATCCAATATTCTCTAAAACCACACAAGATGGTTCAAAAAACTGCCGGATAGTAAATGGTTGATTACAAATGTCGACAATCCACAAATGTGTCCGGTTCGTTTGTTTAAGAAGTTGATGGAAAAGGGGAAAATCTTATTCAGATCGACAGATTATTCTTAACACCAAACCCATACTGGAGTCAACCCAATTCGAAAGGATGGTACAAGAATAGCCCAGTTGGTAAGAACATTGTATCTTCATGGTTTAAATCAGCAGCATCTGATATAAGAATATTCACTAAAAAAGTAAAAATAACTAATCATTCTGCAAGAGCAACAAGCTGATTCGAATTTGGCCAAGGAAGGAGTTGGTGAACAACAGCTCATTAAAATTACTGGACACAGTAATAGTCAATCAATCAAACCTTACTTACAATTGGACGTTGAACATCATCATCAGATGATTGAATTCATGAGGAGAATTTCATCAAGTACTAGCAAGTTTAATCATGATCAGAGCACAATGCAAAATAAAACAGAAAGTACCCAGATTCAAACCATCAATTCAAGCCAGCCCACAAACAATTATAATAATTGTGTTTTTAATATAATTTTATATAATATAATTTTTAATTATTTTTATATACTATAATATAATTTTTAATATATAATAAATAAATGTTGTATTTCGTTATTATTTTGCTTACTAGTCGATATCATTAGAGATTTGCCAATCAAGATATTAGTTCAACATGAAATAAATTCTAAAAAATCATTTAGGTACATCCACCATATTTCGTTAAATAAAAAAAATTACCAACTTTAGTTAAACCAAATGCTAAAACTCAGATGTGTACTAGCTCAGTCTATCTCCATTTTGTAATTTTAGTTAACTAAAGGTGGTAGAAATATATTTTTTACAAGCAACATTACGCAATTTCGAAGAAATTCATATTCATAGGCAATAGGCATATCTACCATATTTCGTTTTCCTTGTTTACCTTTTCAACTGTCAAAAAAATTCCACTTAATATCGTGGCGCCTCGAAAAAATTTCCGGAAATTTTTTTAGTTGCCATGGTAACTAGTCAAAATTAAGGCATTCTATTGGTTAAAAAGTAGTGGTGTGAAATTTTCAAACTAACTTAGATCTCATGAGTTTGCTCTTACATTTTGCTACAAGACATGAAAGCACTGCTTTTTCGTGAATGAAAATTTGTTCAAAAGAGGCGTTAGATAAACGATATTTCCTAGAAGTTATTAAATTAGAATTGACAACATAACCCATTTTCACTGTAGAATAGCCTGCATGAAAATAGACTTTTCATTTGCTATCGTATAAAAAAGATTTTTATTGTGCAATGTGCATGCGTGCTCAGATAGTAAATGTAACTTTTTTATAACAAATTTTTTTTTTCAGCTGGAAAATAAAGTGATCCTTTTCCGATGAGTTTTAAAAATATTGACCACACAAAATATTGGGAGGGTGGGTCCCAATAAAAATTGGTCCTCTTTTTTGTAATGCTTGATCTGGTCACCCTAGGTGGCTGCGCAAATTTGCTTTACCACTTGCAGACTTATTTTTTTTTTTCGCAGACTTATTTTTTTTTTATATAAAAATCACGTATCACGATGTTTGTCCGCGATAAACTCCGCAACAACGTAACCAATCTTGATGTAATTTCGAACAGTTTCTGTTTAATGGTCCAACTTGAGAGATAGGATAGTTTTTGTCTTGATTAAAGGACTAAATATATTTTAATTGCGAATTAAATGTTAAATACGGATGGTTCATAAACCATTTTTCAGATGGCGGCGTAAATTAGTTTATTGTCAAAACTTCTTTATCGACCTTTTAATCATCCGTGTTAGGCCCCCATCTAATCTTCAAATTTTTTATTTTATTTTTCTTGGGTATTTGAGCCTATGTTTGTATTTATGATTATATTTATTTAGTACATTACGCGTTTCGACTTCATTTTTTTTAAAACGTCATCTTCAGAACTGAATTACAAAATATAATTTTACAACAAATATATACAATAATAATTTAAATATATAACTACTTTTCACTTATACCAAAACCCCCGATATATCATAGCCATACCATTTCACGCCATTTGCCATAAACAATGAACATTGCCATATGAAAAAATTGGATTAGTGTTTTTGATTAAATATTTTTGAATTTTTTTTATATGGAGTTTTATTTTTCCAGATGGCGTTATGAGCGTTATGGCGATTTTTTGAATTTTTTTTATATTGAGTTTTAATTTCAAAATGGCGCTACAAGTTCACGATTTTTATTGTGCTAAAAAATGTAGATGGCTTCTATACCGGGGGTTTTGCTTATACAGATTTTATCTTTAATCATACTGTTAAAATGGTTAAATAAATAAATAAATATTAAACTTACGTATTAGAAACAACTAAAAAATATCACCAGCCAACAGTTGGCTTTCAAATATGTTACCAAATATTTTTGATAATTTAGTGGAGGTAATATAAATTAGAAATGTTATTTGTTTTTTGTAAAGTTTGAATCAAAATAAAAGTAAAAATAAAAAAATTAGTTTTAATTTATTTATTTATTTTGTAAATGTAAATTTTTCATTGGTCTTCAATTTTAATTAACAAAAATCAATATTAAATGGAAACTTTTATTTGTACCGCATATTTAAATAGATCGTTTCTGTTATTCCCACTAGAAGTAAAAAAATTGTTATCAAAATTGGATGTGGAATTGAAAAAACTTCAACATCGATTCTTTTTAACTATGCTAAGACTCATTCATATTAGACTGTCAAATTATGTTATGTTAAAATGACAAATATTATGGTATATTCAGTAAAATATTCTATCGAAAGTTTGTCTTATTTTTCTATTACTTCGGTCTGAAAGACCTAAGTATTACATTCATGACCTCAAAGTGAAATTCTTACCCCCACTTTTTTTGACATTTCTCGACGTTTTAGGACCTACTGATTCTAAAAAAGCAAAAAAATGTATGTCTGACTGTCGGTCGGCCGGCGGGCCGCCGTCATTACCTACGCTGCAGGGAAAACCGCTGCAAGGATTTCAAATTTTTTTTTTTTTTAAATAGGTACACTCAAGGGACAGGTCCGAAAGGACGCTGTGTTCGATAACTGTACCGGAAATGTGTCAAAAATATCATTATGTGCGTCAAAAATAGCAAATTTTCATATTTTTGGCTTAAAAAACGTTCGTTTTAAGGGAGGGGTATGGTCTTAATAGTAGTTTAATCAATGAGTGAATAATGAAGTAGTTTATTCTCAAGCAAAAGTTTAAAATTTGAGCGAGGCACGAGCGAGAATTTTAATTTGCGAGAGAATAAAATTCATTATTCACGAATCGATTACAATACGTTATTCTCTGACAAAGATTTTATTATAAAAAAGAATTGTGTATTATAAAAAATAAAAACATTTTCTTCAATTAAAACAATAAATCTTTATTGTTTTAATTGATAAATCAAATTTCTTAATAAAAAAACCCTGATGATAAAAAACGCCCTTCTCATACAATCAACCAAGTTCAACTAAACGAAATAAGAGAATTTAAATTAAAAATATGGAGGGGCTGAAATCTCACAGCTCTGAGATATCAAGACTTCGGTCTGGGTTAAGGATTTTGATATAGTTTTCGGCAAAAAACTTGTATGAGGACATGGTTTTTAGTTTTGGGCAGCGATGTATATCAAACATAAATAACTCTTTGTTAAAGTACAAGTATTTTTTATCTCTGTTTAAAAATTTATTACAAAACTTACACGAAACATCAATACGTTGCCGGAAAATTATAGTCAAAATTCCAAAAATATTGTTAAATTAAATAAAATCAAACTTTTTCAAAATTCCAAAAATATCCCAAAAATTAGAATAAAATCAAATATTTAAATTTTTTATAAATTCCAATAATATTTCAAAAATTCTTAAAAATTCAAACTTTTTCCAAAATTCTAAAAATATTGCAAAAATTATTACAAAATCAAAAATTGAAAATTTTTTCAAAATTCCAAAAATTATAATAATATCAAAAATTAAAAATTTTTCAACATTCTAAAAATATTCCAAAAATTCTTACAAAATCAAAAATTAAAACTTTTTCCGAAATTCTAAATATATTGCAAAATACAAAATCAAAAATACAAACTTTTTCAAAATTCCAAAAATATTTCAAAAACTATAACAAATTCAAAAAGTTCCATGTCCAATTTCATTTTAAATTACATTTACGTCATAAAAACAGCTACATTTTTTTTCCAAAAAATTGGCTAAAAAAATAAATGAAATCTTTTTTTGACACACTTGATATTATTTTTTGACAAACTTATAATGCCATAATTCTCTATAATAATAATTAAATATCATGTCATACAAACTATAAATTTTATTTTTTTCTAAAAAAAATTGGGTAAAAAATAAATAAAAACCTCTTTTTTGACACACTCGACAACATATTTTGACAAACTTATAATTCCATAATTCTCAATAATAATAATGAAATTTCATTTCAAAGAAACAATTTTATGTTTTTCCAAAAAATTGGGTAAAAAACTAAATAAAAATCTTTTGACACACTTGACAACATTTTTTTGACAAACTTATAATGCCATAATTCTCAATAATAATAATAAAATTTCATTTCAAACAAACCATTTTGTTTTTTCCAAAAAATTGGGTAAAAAAATAAATAAAAATCTTTCTTTTGACACACTTGACAACATTTTTTTGACAAACTTATAATGCCATAATTCTCAATAATAATAATAAAACTTCATTTCAAACAAACAATTAACTTTATTTTTTTTCCAAAAAATTAGGTAGAAAAATAAATAAAAATCTTTCTTTTGACACACTTGACAACATTTTTTTGACGAACTTATAATGCAATAATCTAGTTTTTGATCTCACATACCAATCCCGACCATCAAGATTTCTCCAAATTTAATGTTCCTACTCGTAATCACTTAAAATGAACGTTTTTTAAGCCAAAAATATGAAAATTTGCTATTTTTGACACACATAATGATTTTTTTGACACACTTCCGGTACAGTTATCGAACACAGCGTCCTTTCGGACCTGTCCCTTGTGAATACCTATTTTTAGAAACAAAAATTTTTGAAATCCCTCTAGCGGTTTTCCCTGCAGCGTAGGTAATGACGGCGGACAGCAGACAGACATACATTTTTTTTTTTTTGCTTTTTTAGAATCAGGAGGTCCTAAAACGTCGAGAAATGTCAAAAAAAGTGGGGGTAAGAATTTCACTTTGAGCTCATGAATGTAATACTTAGGTCTTTCAAACCGAAGTAATTTGCTTTTGAACAAAACTTATCAAAGCAATTGTGATTATAATTTGAAAATAATTTTAATGGAATCAAAACAATTTGACCAATTGGAATCATACCAATTGAATAAAATTTTCATTAGGCAATAGGTTAAGTTCATTAGGCTATAGGTTAGAAAACAATACAATAATACATACTATTATTATCGAAAAAACATACAAATAAAGCTGATATAATTAAATGGAAGAGAATAAAATTAATTTTTTTGCAATTTTTTTTTTAATTTTTTTTTCTGAGTGAACAATATGTCGAGAATAATGTGTACAAATTTTAAGTCAATCCGAGTAAAACTAACGGAGTTACAGTGTTAACGAAAACGTCATTTTTGAAGTTTGTGAACATTAGAACTCAAAATCTACTGAACTGATCCTTTTGAAAATTTGAACATTACTTCTTCACATAAATCAACAGGTAATCAGGAAGAGTTTAACAAAGAGTTATGTTTGATATAGATCGCTGCCCAAAACTAAAAACCATGTCCTCATAAAAGTTTTTCGCCGAAAACTATATCAAAATCCTTAACCCAGACCGAAGTCTTGATATCTCAGAGCTGTGAGATTTCAGCCCCTCCATATTTTTTTGTATTAAATTTTATGACAGGAAAATAAAATTTCATAGAAGAAATAGAAGAACAGCAGAAATTACTGTAAGAAGCAATAGATCCCATTTTCTTTCCAAGTTTTAGTTAGTAAATTTTTAATTTATAGTCGATTTGTGTTTAATTTAAACTCTCCGAAATTTTTTACCACTCACGTGTGACGTAGTGAGAACGTTTACAATTGCGGGGATTTAATATGTTCTTAAAAGAAGTTTTGCTCAAATTAAACAAAACTGTTCCGAAATTGCATTGATAAAACATTGATTTTTGATTGATTGATTTTGATTGATTTTTGATTGATCAAATTGATTTTTTTATAGTTTCCGTTAATGTATTTAGTTTGGTTTGATAAATTTTTTGGATTATTCTGTTTCTACTTAAATTTTTTATTTAAACTAATCTGACACATCCAATTCTATTTGTACACAAAACTGTCTGGTCCCGAAATCTACCTATTTCTAGCGGATGTACCTCCCGTTGGTCTTTTTGTACTTGTTTTGTACTAGCTATATTTTTTTAAGCATCGAAAGACAATGTTATAAAGAATTTTACTATATTACGGCTTAAAAGTTAAATAAATATTTAACCACGAAGCTGGGCTTTAACATGCGAACCATTCACCGCTCGCAGTCAATAATAAAACTAACAGTACTACAGCTCGCATCTCAAAGCCAAACTTAGATAGTTTGGAGTATCGGCTTCATTCAACCACCAAGGCTTGGACTATTGTGTAAATTTAGTTTTTATTTTGGCAGTTTAATATTTATGTGTTCATCTAGAAACACGAATGCTTTAGGTGGGATGTATCCTGTTAAAATGACTTTTTCAAAGTAATTTTGATTTGGATATATATCCAATATATATATCACATGTGTTTAATTAGAGTATTTTCTACTCCTTTTAGGAAATGTTGTCTAGTTAAATGGACTATTGTCTGGTCTATACGATAAGTGAATTAATATGAACTTCTTCTTTTTAAGCAAGAATCTTGAATATTCTAATAAAATTTATTCTTGCTTAAAATATACAGTTCGATTTCCTTATTACTAAGTACATAATAACAACGATGTTTTGTGTGCCAGTAGAATCTGATGTATCAGATTAGTTTAAACAAAACAAACTAATTTCAAACAGATTTCGAACAAATTTTAAAAAGAAAATTAGCTACATACAAGCAAAATTATATCTATCAAATTTTGCAACAAACAAATATCAAATTTATCACAGAACATGTGTGTGACAATTTATGACCCAAACCTACTCTATATCATATGTCGTGCAATTACTGCAAAATATCAAAATAGATTATTTCTAAGAAAAAAAAAGTCAGGCAAGTGCGAATATAATTCGCTCGCTGAGGGTTCCGTGTATATAATATGAGAAAAAAACAGTTTTTGTAAGTATAGTTTCAAGTTGGGTTGAATCTTACCCAAAGCTGTTTATGGTGGCTAAAGAAAGCTTCAATAACGCCAGCTTCTAAATTATTTATATTGGAAAATACATTCTCAATTGTGGTAGCCTCAACTGTTGTTGGTTCATGAATTTTTCTTTGTAAATTTTTTTGTAGAAAATAGTTTGAGAGCCAGTTTTGAGGATTTTTATTGAAACCAACGGAAAAAACGGAGAAAAAGTGTCGTCAAATTATTTCCAACGAGTGCATTGTTAACACAGTCGAGTGATTTGTCTACTGAACATTGGGGAGATCGGTATAGTATACCAACAGGATTTGTACTTCAGCTAGTTGAACATTCACAATGACTGCCAGCAGAGCTAAACTCAAAGTGATGGTGGCTACTATTTTTCTGCACTGGTGGTACTGTATCAGACTTAACGAAAAGAACAGATCTCCAACCTCGATTAACTTGACTGTAACAATTTTCTAGTTCAACAGTAGTTCAATAGTTCAAAAATTTCAAAAATGTTTGTAATTAGTGATCAACTTCACAGAGAACATTTGCAATGCAACCATATTAAATGATAATCTATCGAATAGCAAACAAGTATCTGGTATGTTATTGCATAATTTTTCAACCTAACGCCTTTCGCCTGAAGTTTAGTTCATCTGACTTGTTAAACTGTGTTGATCTAATCTGATCTTGTTTGTTCATTTCTTTACTTCGTTTCACTCAATATTTACTATAATATACATTTCCTACAACGTAGTAAAATTTATCCTCTT
This sequence comes from Diogma glabrata, assembly GCA_963693315.1. Lineage (NCBI taxonomy): Eukaryota > Metazoa > Arthropoda > Insecta > Diptera > Cylindrotomidae > Diogma > Diogma glabrata. The sequence goes on from OY856188.1 coordinate 113,629,782, forward strand.
CTACGATTATTTTACGTGAATAGTCCTTCACAAAACACAATTTTAGAATTTTAATCAAATGAATCAAAACCGAAAAAAACGAAAACTACAAAAAAATTGTTTTGGACTAGAAAAAAATTCACCTTTCATATGCCGAGTGGGGGTCAAAAATAATTTTTTTTCAAAATTTCCACCCTCAACCCCATCAAAATAACATTAGAAATGATGAGCCAACCGCTATAGTTTTCATTCAATCTTTACAACATTTCCCATAACCATGAATTTTTCCAAATTTTTTCTTTTGTAATGTTCGAAGTTAAGAGGGGGGACAGGAAATTTTTTTCACATTTTTTTACATAACTCAAAAACTGCGCTTTTTAAAATTACATAAAAAATTGTTTTGGACTAGAAAAAAATCAATCTTTCATATGACACCCCAATCGACTTGGTCAAAAATATTTTTTTTTCAAAATTTCCACCCTCAACCCCCTCAAGATAACATTTGAAATGATGAGCTGACCGCTATAGTTTTCATTGAATCTTTACAACATTTTCCATAACCATGATTTTTTTCAAATTTTTCTTTTGTAATGTTCGAAGTTAAGAGGGGGGGACAGGAAATGTTTGTCACATTTTTTTACATAACTCAAAAACTTCGCTTTTGAAAATTGCAAAAAAAATTGATTTATACTTGAAAAAAAATCACCTTTCATATGACACCCCACTCAACAAGGTCATAAATAATTTTTCTTCAATATTTCCACTCTCAACCCCCTCAGAATCACATTTGAAATGATGAGCCGACTGCTATAGTTTTGATTCAATCTTTACAACATTGACCATAATTATGAATTTTTTCAAATTTTTTCTTTTGTAATGTTCGAAGTTAAGAGGGGGGGACAGGAAATTTTTGTCACATTTTTTAACATAACTCAAAAACTGCGCTTTTAAAAATTGCAAAAAAAATTGGCTTGGACTAGAAAAAAAATCACCTTTCATATGACACCCCACTCACTGAGGTCAAAAATAATTTTTTTTCAAAATTTCCACTCTCAACCCCCTCAGAATCACATTTGAAATGATGACCCAACCGCTATAGTTTTGATTCAATCTTTACAACATTGACCATAACCATGAATTTTTTCAAATTTTTTCTTTTCTAATGTTCGAAGTTAAAGGGGGGGACAGGAAAGACAATACCCGTTTATGGCAATATCAAAAAAACTAAGCAGTCGAAAAATCATTCAAATTTTTTTTTTAAATATTTTGAACTTTCTCGATTTTTCTAGACCAAACTCGATTCCTTACAAAAAACTTTTGTTTTACTATCTCCTTATCTATGTTCATAAAATATAGATTAAAACAAATATTTGAATTTTTTTGTTATCAGTAGGCGTGGAAAAACACGTTTAAAAACTGTAGAAAATTTCAAGTTGATAGCACTTATAGTTTGTGAGTAAATTGATTATGTAGAAATTCGGACGGACACCGAAGTCTCACCAATAGGGTACCGTTTTTACTTTTTTAAAGTACGGAACCCTAAAAAATTAACTTCTTCTATTCAAATCTTTTATTTTTTTTGACTGTTATAAGGTTGACATTGACTGTTATAAGGTTTTTGGAAATTGTAGTTGGGGATTGTTGCAAACTTTTTTGTTGAAGCCAACAAGTCAAAAACCTCTAACTGCAGAGGTTTATATTTATAAGAAACGGATTAAAATGTTTCCACAGATTCTAAATTTATGAAGATTTTAAAAATATTAGTATCCAAACGGCCGTTATAACGGATTAAAAAAACCACTTTTTTTTTTCTAGTATAAAGCCTATAGTTCCTTAACCATGTGTCAGATTTTTCTGATTTACGAACTTGTCCAAGATATTAATAAAACACACATTTTTAAGAAAGGTTTTTTGATCTGGCTCCACAAATGCAACCGTGAGAGCGCCGGTTGATTCAAACGCATTTTGTGTTTTACAAGCTTTTTTGTTGGAGCCGCTCACTCAAAAACCTCCAACTGCAGAGGTCTTTTTTTTGAAAGAAACTGATTAAAAAGATTTCAAAGATTCTAAATTAATGAAGTTTTTAAAAATATTAGAATCCAAACGGCCGTTTTAACGGATCTAAAAAACAGAGTTTTTTTCTAGTATAAAGCTTCTAGTTTCTTAACCATGTGTTGGATTGGGCTGATTTACAAACTTGTCCAAGATATTAATAAAACGCACATTTTTAGGAAAGGTTTTTTGATCTGGCCTTATAAATGCGACCGTGAGAGTGCCGGTTGTTTCAAAAAAAAATTTTTTTGCAAACTTTTTTGTTGGAGCCGCTCACTCAGGAACCTCTAACTGCAGAGGTCTATTTTTAAAACAAATTGATAAAAAAGATTCCAAAGATTCTAAATTTGTTAAATTTTTTGAAATATTAGTATCCAAACGGCCGTTATAACGGTTTTAAAAAATCAATTTTTTTCAGAAAAAAGCCTCTAGTTTCTTAACCACGTGTTGGATTTTGCTGATTCACGAACTTGTCCAAGATATTATTAGAACACACAAGTACAGAAAATTTTTTTGATCTCCCTCAACAAATGCGACCGTGAGAGTGCCGGTCGTTTTCGTTATAGCTCATATCGTTTATATATATATATATATATATATATATATATATATATATATATATATATATATATATATATATATATATATATATATATATATATATATATATATATATATATATATATATATATATATATATATTTTTTTTTTTTTTTTTTTTTTTTTTGTTATTTTGGTTTTTTGGCTTTAATATTTTATTAATGATAATAAAATGATCTTTGTTTGAAGCCAATAATTTTTTCTTTTAAATAAAATAAATTATTTGTTTATTTTAGATAAAAAGAATCTTTATTTTAAAAAAAGAATAAAAAAATTGAATTTAAAATTATTTTTTTGCAAACGTTTCGTAAAATTATATTACATCATCAGTACAACTGATGCAACTTTAAATACACAAACTTTAAATACACTTTGTATTTAAAGTTTTTTGCACTGATGATGTAATATAATTTTACGAAACGTTTGCAAAAAAATAATTTTAAATTCTATTTTTTTATTCTTTTTTTAAAATAAAGATTCTTTTTATCTAAAATAAACAAATAATTTATTTTATTTAAAAGAAAAAATTATTGGCTTCAACCAAAGATCATTTTATTATCATTAATATATATATATATATATATATATATATATATATATATATATATATATATATATATATATATATATATATATATATATATATATATATATATATATATATATGTATATATATATATATATATATATATATATATATGTATATATATATATGTATATATATATATATATATATATATATATATATATATATATATATATATATATATATATATATATATATATATATATATATATATATATATATATATATATATATATATATATATATATATATATATATATATATATATATATATATATATATATATATATATATATATATATATATATATATATATATATATATATATATATATATATATATATTAGACTGGTCGTTAAAAACTAAATTTTCCGAAACGCCCCCCAGAAAAATTCTTTGTGGTCAAAAAACCATAACGGCTTTATTTTTTTTTTTTAAGTGAAAAGAACACGTGCCGCAAAATCATCGAAGTTTATTTTTTGATAAAATTGTTAATATCTCATAAAATATGCAGATGTCAAAAAAAATCACATAACCATTTTTGCAGGAAATTTAATTCTCTACAAAAAAGGTCCAAGTCATTTTTTTCCTAAAACCTATATTTCTGATGATATTTTGAAATAAAACTTGAAATTCTTCGAAACTCGTAAAACCAAATGATGAAAATGTCGACGAAAAAGTACTAATTTTGATTTTTTTTGTCACGATTATTTTTTGATACATTTTATTCTATAGCATAAGAAGAAAATTAGGAGTTTTTCGTCATCTTTATTTTTTGTTTTTTAAAAATTACGAAAACTTACAAGTTCATTTTCAAAATATCATGAGAACTATACGTTTTCGGGAAAAAATGACTTGCACCTTTTTTGTAGAGAATTAAATTCCCTACAAAAATGGTTATGTGATTTTTTTTGACATTTGCATATTTTATGAGATATTTGAAAAAATCTACGAATTTTTCAAAAAATCAACTTCAACGATTTTGCGGCTCGTGTTCTTTTGATTTAAAAAAAAAAAAATAATGCCGTTGTGGTTTTTTGACCCCAAAGAATTTTTCTAGGGGGCGTCTCGGCAAATTTAGTTTTTAACGACCAGTCTAATATATATATATATATATATATATATATATATATATATATATATATATATATATATATATATATATATATATATATATATATATATATATATATATATATATATATATATATATATATATATATATATATATATATATATATATATATATATATATATAATTTTTTTTTTTGTTTTTTCGTCGCCGCTTATCATATATAGTCGTTTAGCACAAACATTTTTCCGAAATTCCGAGATGAAGCCCATTGCAATAGGTAGATTTTTATATGAAATCTACCTAAAAGAATAATAATATTACTTAACAAAGATCATAGAGTGTCAGTTAAGCAATCTGCGTTGTAGTTGCTCCATTAGGTATTGATGTGGGATCTATTTAATATTTCACCGTATCTTTTGAGGAATTTCTTCCTTGGATTTTTTCATGTCTTAAAATTTGTTTGATTAGGTCCAGTTTATGCTTTTTTATTAAAAATTAATTAATTTTTTTCAGAAGATTATAATTATTAATTTTTTCAATTAAATAAGCATAAATATAAGTTTGTTTAATTTTTACCGAAACCGGTAAAAAATTAGAAATTTACCGTTTTTTTGATAATGTGTTTTGAGTGATTTATCGGTTAACCGGTATTGCAAACCCTAATTAGTGCATTTAGTAGTTATGTAATTAGTGTTCATAATTAAACATATTGTTACGTTTTTCCAACCTTCCTTCGAATTGGCCTAACTCACAATTCGATAAACGCAATTCCCAAATCTCTTCAGAGTTCGATCACTGATTAGTAAGCACAAACACCAGGTTTTATTAAGTATTCAACCCTTTAATTGTTCCACAACAACAGGAAACAATACAGCAAACAATATTCCTAACTAGAATATTCTTTAACAGCTTCAGAAACTCCAACGGTTGATTGTAGAAATTTCCAGTAACACAACGTTCAAAATAATACACAAAATATTTCTTCTCAATAACACTTAAAACTTTATTCACAAAAACTATTTAAAAATCACTTTTATAATTTTAACTTTACCGTCGCAGGTTTAAAATAAAACTAAGACATCTCTCCTTTTATACGATTCTACATAATCTCGATCATTCGAGGTCACTTTTTAGAAACCTTGAGGAAATAGTAGAATATTCGATTACTTTACACTATGCTGATTTGATTCATAAAATCATTCAATTTTATTTATTGTTGACCCAAATTCCACGAAATACAACACCATTCATTTCATTAACTGGTTGTTGTGATTTGATTTTACTGGAAGTCACTGTAATCGAAACAATATAATTAATGATTTAAACTCAGAAAATTATTTAAAATATTTTTCAGAACAAACACTTCTAATAAGAAGACAAAATTCTTAAATCTAAATTTTTAACAAAATATGTTATTGAAAAACGAAACGAAAATCAAGGCAATCTCTTTTCAAAACTTCAAAAACATTTTAGTTCGAAGCATCACCACAGATTCAATTTCAGTTTTTGGTGACATTTCTTTTGATAATTTTTGATTTAGATCAAAAGGAATTGAAAGTGAATGACAATCTGACATAATAAATCTTCTCAAAACTTCTAATATGTTTTTTTCTTGATCCACCTTGATTTTATTTAGAATTCGATTTCGTGTAATGGTTAGTCCTAAACAGGATTTGGCTTCTCCGATCTCTCATTTTAAAATTTTTATTCAACTGAAGTCTTAAATTTTCTTTTAACTTAGAGAAATTTGTAAAAAGAAAAAAATCATCGGCATATACTGCAAGAAATATCATCTTATTGCTATCAGTATGATAATATATACACGGATCGACTTTTGAACGGACAATGCCAATTTTTATCAAAACGGCATCTAATTTCATATTCCATGCACTTGCCTGTTTTAATCCATAAATGGTTTTCCTCAAACGACAAACTTTATTTCCGTCTTCAAAACCTTTTGGTTGAAGTAGACTTCTTCATATAAATCACCTTAAAGAAATGCGGTGATTGCGTCCATGTGATCTATATCCATGTTGAACTTTGCTGCAAGGGCTATCAGAAATTGAATAGATGTGAAACGAACCACTGACGAGTAAGTTTCTTCATAATCAATGCCTCGATTTTGAGCACATCCTTTTATCACCAACCGAGCTTTGTATCTATTATTACCTAAATGGTCTTCTTTTCTTTTAAATACCCATTTACAATCAATGGTCTTTTTATTATTCGGTAAATTCTGTAAAGACCAAGTTTTATTATCGATTAAAGAATCAAACTCATCTTTCATTGCTTGTTTCCAATAACTCGCATCTGATCTGTTTAGAGCTTCTTCAACAGATATCGGGTCATACAGTTCGTTTGTCTTTGAACTATAGACAATATAATCATTCATATTCTTTGGCTTAATTTCGGCTTAATTTGTCTAATAAAACGTCTCAAAATTTCAGTTGACTCTGGCACGGATTGATTATTTAAGTTCTGATCAGCACCATTATCAAAACCTATGAATTCATCGATTTCCTCTTCCAGAACAACATCTAAATTTTTATCAACAATTTCTTCAATTATGGATTTATCCCTCACTTCATCCGCATTGTCTTTAACCTCGTATGTATCTTCTAAGTTTGTCATTATATCTTCATTATTTGAAATATTATTTATCTCGTTATCGGAATTTTAATTTATAATGCCTTCGGATTTGAATTTTTGTTACGTTTTTGTTTTGGAACATGTACCATAGCTTTATTTCCGAAAATGCGAAGATGTTTTAGAGAAGGTTTTCTACCAGACCAAACTTCTTCAGGTGTTTGATCAATTAAACCGTTCGTTTGAGATCTATTGATTAAATAAATAGCTGATTAAATTACTTCAGCCCGAAAGCTTTTCGAAAGATCAGCATCGAATAACATACTTCGTACTTTTTCCAAAATAGGACGATTTTCGCGTTCCGAAACTCCGTTTCGTTCTGGTGTATATGGACAGGTAACTTGATGTTTAATACCAAACTCCTTAAAAATTTTCATCATGTCAGTACTAATAAATTCTCCTCCTCCATCAGTAGGTACGTAAGATTTTTATTCTTTTTCCAGTTTCATTTTCAACAGAGTTCTTAAAATTTTTAAATGTTGCAGTTACTTCATCTTTGGATTTCAAAAAATAAACAAATACTTTTCGTGAAAAAATACTCCTATTTCACAGTTTTAAGTTTTCATTCTGTTGGCCGTCCTCTATGACTGCCTGTTTTTTTTGTTATCGCGCGTATCTTTTCAAAGCATCACCTCAATAGTTTTATTTTTACGGTATATTCTATGTTCCGTTTAATATAATTTAATAACATTTGTTTTCTTCTAATAGGCAGCGATTGAAAAACCTCACCAATGTGAGCATTGCGATAAAAAGTTTGGGGAAACAAGACATTTAATCAACCATACAAGAGTGCATACAGGTGAAAGACCATTTGAATGTTCGAAGTGTGGTAAAAAATATGCAAGTAAAGCTTCTATGAGAGTACATATTCAAAAACACATGGAAAAAATAAAAAAGGTAATATTTTATAAAAGTTTGTAGTTTAATCCATAATATAATAGCCGTGAGTCTATCCTTTTATACGAGGGTAACGCTGATGACGTAGTACATTTTTTATTGTTTTTGTTTCATGTTTCATTTTTTTTAAATGTAAACAAAAAGGTTGCGTTAAACGTTTGGACACACTTCTATCAGGAGTCTTCTATCAAAAAAGATCAATTTGCAGCTTATCTTGATAGAAGACTCCTAATAGAAGACAAAAAAGTCCAAGCGGCAGGTATATCCGCTAGAAATAGGTAGATTTCGGGATCAGACAGTTATGTGTGCAATTAGAATCGGATTTATCAGATTACTTTATAAAAAACACTAATTAAAAACAGAAGTATTAAACAAACTTTAAAAATAAACATTATTTTATACAGTTTTTGGGCTCTATGTACTTAACCTGTACCCCGATATGGCCAATTGTCAAACTATTCAGGAAACTGTTTGCCGCAACATACCCAAAAAATTTTGGATTTTTGAGATCAATTAAACTCAAGTAAGTAAAGAAGTAATTGGAATATTTTCAATTCAAAGGTATGGTTTTGAAGTTTCTCAGAAAAAAACTACAATTCACATTTTACGTGTTTCGGATCGGATTCGAACCTACCCTCGTCAGTGCCCGGCTCGAATCTTTGGGCAGACACGCTATCGATTACGCCGTTGAGGCGATGACAATTTCAAAGTTGAAACTTCTTCATCACTTATTTATTTTACTTAAGTTGAATTTTTCCACTGTCATTAGACTCCATATTATGGAAATGCTTTTACATTATATGGGATTTTTTGCATTAAATTTCTAGACAATACTTTGTGTGAATTCATAGAATGGGGAACATTTCTATTCTAATTAACATCCTAAGTCACGATTGTATAGTCATTATTGATTGTTTCCAATCAGGATGTTAGGATGTTAATTAGAATAGAAATGTTCCCCATTCTATGAATTCACACAAAGTATTGTCTAGAAATTTAATGCAAAAAATCCCATATAATGTAAAAGCATTTCCATAATATGGAGTCTAATGACAGTGGAAAAATTCAACTTAAGTAAAATAAATAAGTGATGAAGAAGTTTCAACTTTGAAATTGTCATCGCCTCAACGGCGTAATCGATAGCGTGTCTGCCCAAAGATTCGAGCCGGGCACTGACGAGGGTAGGTTCGAATCCGATCCGAAACACGTAAAATGTGAATTGTAGTTTTTTTCTGAGAAACTTCAAAACCATACCTTTGAATTGAAAATATTCCAATTACTTCTTTACTTACTTGAGTTTAATTGATCTCAAAAATCCAAAATGAAATTTAATTCCCTTAATGTAGTCTAATGTTAATACATGTAGAACTACAAATTGACCAAGTGTCAGCCATTGATTTCACATTGATTGGAAACAATCAATAATGACTATACAATCGTGACTTAGGATGTTAATTAGAATAGAAATGTTCACCATTCTATGAATTCACACAAAGTATTGTCTAGAAATTTAATGCAAAAAATCCCATATACCCAAAAAATGTTTTTAGTGTAAGTGAAAAAATGCGACCGTGAAAGTGCCGCTAAATGCCGTTGTACTTCACACAGTTAATTGCAGATAGCTAAAGAACCTTTTATTGCAGATGTTTGGATTTTTAAAAAATGATAGAAATATGTTCAAATAATTAATATTTATAAATTTTGTTTACATATTTTGCCCCAAACGGCCGTTATAACGCTTTGTTTTTGACAGTTTTAAGGCTCTAGACTCTTAACCTGTACCCGGATATGGCCAGTTGTCGAACTTATCCAAGAGATTTGCCGCAACACGCTCAGAAAAAATTTTTGGTCTAGGTCGAAAAATGCGACCGTGATAGTGCCGCTAAATTCCGTTATACCTCATATCGTTATAAATATATATATATATATATATATTATATATATATATATATATATATATATATATATATATATATATATATATATATATATATATATATATATATATATATATATATATATATATATATATATATATATATATATATATATATATATATATATATATATATATATATATATATATATATAATTTTTTTTTGTTTTTGTTTTTTCGTCTTCGCTTTACATATATAGTCGTTTGGCATCAAAATTTTTCCGAAATTCCGAGATGACCAAATTTATCTGAAATGATAAGAAATATGAGTTAGTGAATCTTTTTTAAGCGTTTAATTTTATTCTTGTTTCGTTTTATGTGCCGATTTGTATAAAATGTTATGGGTTTAACATTATTTACTTCAATACCCCTTGGTTGAGCCTTTGTTCTAATATTCGGCTTAAAATAAACAATTTGGCCTTCTGCGAGAACAGGAGGTTGTTCTTTTTTACCATTTTGTTTTTGCATTTTCAATGAAGCCTTATTTAAGTTTTCACTAACTGTTTGGAATATTTCGTTAGCTCTTGTTTGGATTTCTGTCGGGTCAATGGAGTTATTTTGGTTAAATATAACTTCATTGGGTGTGTAACCAGTGGCTGAATGTACGCTGTTATTATAAAGAGCAACTGCCAATTCGATGACACTTGAAGTGTTTGGGCTTGATGCTTTGTGTTTGTTTGTATTAAATATCTCGATCACTGTAGAATGTGTCTTTTCAATTTGTCCATTGGACTCTGAAGACGAAGCGTATTCAATTCTAATATTTAAATTACTTAGAAATTCTTTAATTTGGAAAGGTTGAAAGGTTGTTTCATGATCGCATACAATACTGTTTGGTATTCCAAAAAGGGTGAAATATCTGTTAAGAGCGTTGGTTACATCTGTTATGTTTTTGGTTTCTATTGACATCATCTGTAGGTGTTTAGAAAAGGAGTCAATAATTGAAAGAAAGTTGTTTCTATTTATAATGAAAATGTCAATATGTAATCTTTCAAGCGGCTTCTTTGTGATTGACCTTGGTGATATTTTAATATTATAAGGTTTACGATCATATTTATGTATGTTACATATGTTGCATGCATTAATATGAATTCTGATTTTGTTGCCCATACGTGGAAAGAAGTATGATCGCCTCAATTGACTTTCAACCTCGTTAGTGCCTCTGTGTGCACGTTCGTGTTCTTTAGAAGTTAGAGAATGCTGTCTGTCTTCGTTCGTGACATCTTCGACAATTTTTGTCACAAATACAAAATGACCGTTTTGACAAAAGTTCCTTCGGAAAGATGTTTGAATTTTATCGTATAAACACACGGGAGCCATAATTGCCGATTGTTTCCCGTTATGATGGTTCTTTAAGAATTCTGTGATGTCGTTTTCTCCAAATGATTTCTTTGAAATTATGATTCTTTTAAAATGGGGGAAGATATCTTCCGAAATGATAACATCTATGTTTGAAATTTTGAAAATGAACTGATTTCTATAGTAATTAATTGGTCTTTCAGCGAAATGGATGAAGTGATCATCTGATGTATCTGCCGAATGAATTGTTTCGATATCATCGGATGAATTGGAAGTGGTCGTTCTGATACGTGAAGTATTATTGCTTGTGAACTCATTTGTGTTCAATTCTTTTATATTACTTTCGGTCGGCATTCTACTTAGAGCATCTGCTACGACATTTGCCTTTCCTTCTCTATAAATTACGTCATAATCGCAGTTTTCTAGTTCTAATCTCCAACGTAGGATCTTAGAATTCTTTTCTGAAGATTTTATAAACGTAAGTGGCTTGTGATCGGTTATTAACGTGAATTTACTACCTTATAAGTATGGTTGATACTTTTTCACTGCCCATATTATAGCTAAGGCTTCTTTTTCGTTTGTAGCGTATTTTGTTTCGGCTGAGTGAAGTGTGCGTAATGCAAACACAATTGGTCTTACAATGCCGTTTTGAATTTGGGATAGAACTGCGCCTAATGCGAAGTCTGAAGCGTCCGTTGTAAGAATAAAAGGAATCGTAAAATCTGGATATGCGAGTATTTGATCCGTTGCTTTCGTTTTCTTCAATGTTTCAAAAGCATTTTTATATTTTGGGTCTATCAGTTCTAATGCGACATCTTTTTTCAGATATTTGGTCATGTTCTTAGAAATTTTTGAATAGTCTTTTATAAATCTACGATAATATCCTGAAAGTCCTAAAAATTGTTTTATTTCTTTTTGATTCTTTGGCAAGGGCCAGTCTAAAATTTTTTGTACTTTGTCTCTTTTAGTTCTAACTGCATCTTGAGTGATGATATGTCCCAAAAATTTAGTCTCTCTTTTTAAGAATTCGCATTTATCTAATTGTATTTTAAGATTAAATTCTGAAAGTCTTTTGAATACAATGTCTAGATTGTTCAGGTGGTTTTGAAGGTTTTCGCCAACTATGACAATATCATCAAGGTAAACGTGACCAATTTTACCTATCAGACCTTGGAGCACATGATTCATTGCGCGTTGAAATGTAGCTGGGCCGTTTTTCAGGCCAAATGGCATCCTGAAAAATTCAAAATGGCCTTTGTCGAGAAAGCGGTATTCTCTTGTGACTTTAAATCCATTGGAATCCGATGAAAGCCTGATTTCAAGTCTAACGTTGTGAAGTATACTGATTTGTCTAAATTGTCCAAAATTTCCTCGATTTGAGGTATGGGGAATTTGTCGTCGATTGTTTTTTCATTTAATTTTCTATAATCAATGACTACCCGAACCTTGCGTATTCCTGAATTGTCTTGTTTTTTTTAACAACCCATATCGGAGCCGAATATGCACTGCTTGAATGACGGATTATGCTTTTAAAAATGGTGAGGGTATCTGTAAGTCTTAGTGTATACGGGCGTTTCGTCTCTCGTATTGATTTTATGCTTGATAACAGTTGTCGCTGATAATTTTTCGTTTTGTTTTAACATTATCATTTGGTAGTTTATCTATTAGAGCAATCTTTTCATTTTCATTCAGATGGTCTGTTCTTATAACCTTTTCTATGTCTTGTTTACTAATTATTTCTTTACCGAAAACTGGGATTGGTCTTGCTGATTACTCCATACTTTGTTATAAATTGATGTGTTAAATCATAATTTAACACATTTTTCACTTAGTTATTGGTGAAGTTAGTTGCTAGTTAGTTATCCAATATTCATGCAAGATTTCTGCAACAGAATTTTTTGTTTGTTTTAAGGATTTTTTGTCGATAATTCTCTACAACTTGAAGTATGAACGTTTTCTGTTCTTCATCTTGACTTAAAATGTCTATTGTGGTCCGTCATTAACTTTACTTCCCCGTTATGCAACGTCATTTACGATCACAATTCTTTTAATTTGCTGTTAAATGCTTAAATATTCTTCATTTGCTATCCAAGAATCTGGGTTTTCAAACAGAAATTTTGGAATTTTTTAAAGACTACTTCAAGACTACTTCAACCGCAGGAGGGATCGATTTTGATCGATTATGATCAATGTTGATCTACGGGTCTGACTACCCTGCGTACTCCAGTCCCTGCCATTGACATATGAGTTAGCGTGAGATATCACATACCACTGACAATGGCAGGAGATGTCATTAGCCAAGATGATATCTTAGGGTGCTGGCGGACGAACTTTAATTAGTCAACGGCAGCACTTCCAGTCTTAGCTGGGCAGCGTTCCGTAGCGGTACCGCTCACTAGCTCTTCCGAGGAATCGAACCAACACGTAGTTATGTGTGGGCTTTGTGCCTCGATTGAAGTGGTGGGCGGTGCGTCTGGGGTGCGCTGCATCAGCTGGATTATTGGCATTTAGTTTTTGTTTTGTTTTCTGCAAATTTCTCACAATTTGTTTTTCACTTATTATTTTGTTATTATTTCTTCATCTTATCATGAAATATTGGCATATGTCATATTTTGTAGTATGATAGGATTTTTTACTTAGTTATGCATTTTAAAATAAAACACAAAAAAATAAAATAAACATTTTGATATATATATGGCAGTACAACCGAAAAAAAATAAGTCTGCAAGTGGTAAAGCAAATTTGCGCAATCCACCCGCCCATAAAGCGGCATGTCCACGGAATTTGCAGGGACAAAACATATATAAATCAATAAAAAATTTTAAAATACATGTTCAAAACATCTGCGGATTGAACGCTAACCATGACCACGTGCAACATCATCTTGAGCACGACAAACCGAACATTCTATTCCTTACAGAAACACAAGTTTCTGAAAATTTTCTTTTTATAGAATCGCTTAATTCCAAATATAGGCTCGAATCAGCTTTCAAACTCCATCAGGGCGTATGCGCATTCATTCATGAGAGTGTTGCGTACACGCGCTTTCCAAATTTTGAACTACACGGTGACGGCTTCAATACAATGGTTTTAAAGATTTGTCTTCCAGAAATGACTTTTTTTACAATAGCTTTATACCGGTCCCCCAACAAACGTAACCCAAACTTTTTTAATATACTGACAAAAATTATGGACGAGATTAGAGCAAAGTCCCCTAACTGTGAAGTTATCGTTACCGGTGACTTCAACGTCCACAACAAATCATGGTTGGAATTCTCCAAATCGACCGACGATGTTGACAATAGTGGAAAACTGGCAGAAATTTTTGCCGCGTCTCAGGGCCTATTCCAAATTGTAAAAAGCCCGACTTTCACTCCCCGTAATGGCGGTGATAATAGTTTTCTACTAGATCTCTATCTTACCACAATGCCAGATATTACGAGTGTCGATGTTGCGAAAGGTAGTATTGGAAATTCTGATCATTATTTAATCTCATCAGTTATCAAAACTGATTTACTTAAAACTACAGCTCCCAAACCCCGTAAAATATTTCACTACTCAAAAATGGATAAGAGTGGTCTTCAAAATTTTTTCCATGGTTTCCCTTTCGACCGTCATTGTTTTTACACTGACAATGTAAATGTTTCTGCTCAAAACTTTACAGAAACCATCCAATTTGCTATAAATAAATTTGTCCCTTTCTCCATAGTAAAACCCAAACAAAAATACTTGTATTCGAAAGCTGCCAAAACGGCACTTAGAAACAAACGTAGATCATTTAATATTTGGATTCATAACAAAACTCCCACTAATCGATCCCAATATCTAAAGGCCAACAAAATATCTAATCAGATTATCTCAAACGAAAAGTCCGAAATTGACAGAGCGAAAGCCTCAAAACTTACGTCTATGTCTGTTTCTGACAAGAGTTTCTACAGTGCCATTAATTCTTTAAATTCTGGTACAAAATTTTCTATTCCCCCTATTATTGATGGTGATTTAATCGTCAATGATCCCGCAAGAAAAGCTAACTTGTTCGCTGAACGCTTTGCTCTGAACTCCACTGTTTTGGAAACTCCTAAAGAAATACCCCAAATCCAGTCTTCAGGAGTTAATATGAATGAACTTCACTTCAAACCCAAAATAGTCGCTAAACTTTTAAAGGGGTTAAACATCAACAAAGCATCAGGAATGGACAATATTCCACCCATTATTTTAAAAACCTTTTCCAAAGAACTTGCACCAACTTTAACTAAAATATTCTACCAATCCTACAAATCTGGTATATTTCCCTCGTGCTGGAAGTTGGCAAATGTCCAGCCCGTCCCCAAAAAGGGACCAAAATCCGATATCTCAAATTATAGGCCAATAGCTTTACTATCGGTCCTATCCAAAGTCTATGAGCATTATATTAATACACATATTTCAAAATTTCTGGAAGAAAATCATTTAATATCCGACAGCCAATACGGTTTTCGAAACAAAAGATCAACTACCGATCTATTAAACTATGTAGCGCATTGTTGGAACAGCATACTTGATAAAGGTGGTGAAACATACGTTATCGCTTTAGACATCTCCAAGGCATTCGATCGAGTCTGGCATGCCAACTTAATCAACAAGCTCGTTGCGTACGGTTTTCATCCCAATGTTGTGAAGCTGATTCAAAATTTTCTATCCGACCGATACATTTCGGTAACCTTAGACGGATATTCTTCTGAGTCTAAACTAATTAACGCTGGTGTACCCCAAGGCTCAGTATTGTCCCCAACCCTATTTTTGATTTATATCAACGAATTGTTGAAAATCACCAGCAACCCAATAAATAGTTTTGCAGATGATAGTACTCTGCACAAGTCGTTCGAGCCCCTTCCTTCAAAAGGTAAAATGCACGAACGAATTAATCCTGCCCGGAGAGACGCTGCCATAAACGTGAACAAAGACCTGAATAAAGTCGCCGACTGGGGTGACCAAAACCTTGTCAATTTCAACTCCACCAAAACACAGCTGTTGATTGTTTCCAGATTAAAGACCGAGTTCCCCAAAGATATTTTATTTAGTATGTGTGATGAACCAATAGGTGAATGTAAAAACATTCGTTTATTGGGTGTCACAGTTTCAAATGACCTACTCTGGAACGATCATGTAATGGCGATGGCAAAAAGCGCGTCTAAAAAACTCGGCCTCCTAAATAGATGCAAAAAATTTTTCACTCCATACCAATTGCTCCATGTTTATAAGTCCTATATTCGTCCCTGTATGGAGTACTGCTGTCAAGTTTGGGGTGCTGCCTCTGGTTCCATCTTGGCCCTCTTGGACTCTGTTCAAAAGCGAGCTATACGAATTGTAGGTGATCGAACTTTGACATCACAACTTGATTCCCTACAACATCGTCGCACTGTTGCTGACCTCGTTGTTTTTTACAAATATCGTCATCAGCAGTGCTCAGATGAAATCAGCGGCATCATGCCTCAAACTTATTCTTACCCCCGTTCCACTCGGCAATCGGCTGCCGCAACCAGTGAAACGGTAAAGATCCCGCGCTGTCATACTGGCAGATCGCAGAGAGACTTCTTTGTCCGAACTGCGTACAAATGGAATAGTTTGCCGGAACACTTAGTCTCAGGTGGTTTCAACCCACAGATGTTTAAAAAAAGCGTTAATCTACACCTCAGAACGCCAGTTGTTGTGGGACCCAGGTCTAGACCTAGGTCTTAAAAGGTATTTATGTGTTGTTGTGACACATATTCTAAACCCTATTACACAACACATTTTATTAAAAAAAAAAAAAAAAAAAAAATAAATTCCAAATATATATATAATAGTTTTTTGGAATGCTGATAGATGTGAAAGCCAGACTAATTTTAATGATTTCAAGTTACAAATTATGAAATTTTAATTTGTCATGCTACTATAATTGAAAGATACAAAAAATACTCGTATTTCACAGTTTTAAGTTTTCACTTCTTAGGCCAATAGAATTACGGATTGTACGTATTGTTGTCGGTAACAGGTCAGAATTTTTTTTAATCTCTGGGGTATGGTACTCACATAATGTAGATGCCGAGTCCACTCACCCGGCACCTGGGGACTGGAGTTATACAACAAAGTGTGCTGGAAAAATTTTTTTGCTTCCTTGTAAACGATATAACTCGTATATGGTGCACTTTAGGATACTGGTGCCATGAAACTTTTTTGCTCCTTAAATGTTTTTCTATAACTTAAAATAAAAAAAAAACAAAAATAATTTGTTTTGTTGCAAATTTTTGCGAAAAAATGCCTAAAAATCGATATTTTTCAATTGAATTTAGTTATTTGCAAATAATTGTTTATAACATAATTGACACCTTTATCTTGTAGCAGAAACCTCAACAAAAAAGTAAGCTTCAGAACGTTTCATTCGGCTTGATAGTTTTTGCACAATTCCATTTTGCACTTAATGCCCCTGTTGACGATGGACAGATTTGCCTAAAAATAAAAAAAACAATAATAATAGTCGAAAAGGTCATATTCATAAATACTTAGCACTGTCCTTCGTCAAAGTATTCTCGGCGATGCTGTTCCAGTCATTACTGTTGCGGCTGCTAGTTTTAGTCTGAAAAAAGGAAAACAAAATCATTTAATTAATATTTATCAATGTTTGTTAAAATAAAACTTAATTTAATGCGCTCATACGTCCCAAAAATCACGACAGGCAAATCAATCACTAATCTGAAAAGAAATCAAATTCAATTTTATTCAAACAAATAATTAAAATTCAAAATTTATTTAACTAACCTTGGGTTTGTTGTTTGTTTTGGTTGAGTATGTCATTCTGTCATTTAAACATAACAAACTTTTGTCGATGTAGCAGTCAACATCAAATAATTTTCACGCGCCGATAATGCAGTTTTCGTCGAACTAATTCCAATAGTTGATGTTGGCGCTGCTAGCGGGAAAAGGTTGGATTGGTTTTGTTATTTAATTGGTGATTTTTGAGACGGGGGCTCTCTTCTTCGTTTTTTAGTCGTCTTGTCAAGTTGATCGAACTTGCTAGAAAATCCAATGTGTTTTTTAATTAAATAAGATTAAACTCAAAATATTGTGTATAAATATTTTACATTTTCAAATAAAGTTTAAAAATTTTAAAGTTGAGTTGAATTATTTCACCAGTGAAATGTTAAACTAAAAATAAAACTATATTATGGTGACAACAACAACGCTGAACAGTTTTTTTTCATAACGCTGTGATTTGGAACCTGGCACGTAAATTTATATATAAAAACGTGCCAGGAATAAGGTACGTACATAAAAACTAAAAATTTACAACCGCTTGGCAGTATAACAGCCATATTTTTCTTTTGGTTTACATTTTTGGCGGTTATTGTGGAGTCGCATATGAAAATAAAATTATTCAGAAGAATCAGGATTATCTACAACAAGCGATAACAGCCTGCAGATCAACGAGGGAGGTTTAAATAGAAAGGAATGTCCATTGAACTTTGTGTAGGCACGTACATATATTAAATTGATAATTACTCCAGTCTCCATATTCATCGAGAACGTGTTTTTGTGTAGGCACGTACATGCATTAAATCAATAATTACTCTAGTCTTCATATTCATCGAGATCGTGCCTTTGTGTAGGCACGTATATATATTAAATCAATAATTATTCCAGTCTGCATATTCATCGAGAACGTGCTCTTGTGTAGGCACGTACATATATTAAATCAATAATTACTCTAGTCTGCATATTCATCGAGAACGTGCGTTTGTGTAGGCACGTGTATATATTAAATCAATAATTACTCCAGTCCACATATACATCGAGAACGCGCTTTTGTGTAGGCACGTACATATATTAAATCAATAATTACTCCAGTCTACATATTCATCGAGAACGTGCTTTTGTGTAGGCACGTATATATATTGAACCAACATTAGTTCCAGTTTGCATAGTCGTCAAGAACGCGCTTTTGTCTAGGCACGTATATAATAATCAGCATATTCTTCAAGGTGTGCTTTTGTGTAGGCACGTGTTATTTCAAGATCACCTATCATCGTTGTGCTATCCAGCTTGTCAGGCCTCTGACTTTTTTGTAACATCGATCATCAAATCAAAAATCAACTTAATACAGTCCACTGCCAGTCAGAGGCGCTAACATTTTGGTCCTTCGAGCCGGATTTTACGCCAGAACGGGAACATCATCGTCAGGAATCTGGTCACAAAACAAAACTATAGTCCAGCACCGAATGTAGTACCAGGTATTTTTTAAGAAAAGTAGTTTTAGCCTTAGTTATTAAATTATTTACATACTCCTTGAATATAATTGCTAGTTATCTCAAATTAAACACAAAAAGTTAATCAATTATTAAATTTAACAATTTTACACAAAAGGTTTATTTAAAAAAAAAACAACTTCTTAATATTGATTGTCCACAAAATTAGTGTTTTTCAAACAATCTTTAATATTACTTTCAAAAGTTGTATATTACAATCATTTTTGATATAAAAACCGATACACCTTTGCATCTTGGCGTAGTGGTGGGTATCAATGGTCTTTTTGTCGTCGGTGAGGGGTTAAACCAAGTTCACAGTACGTGCTTCAAACATTGTCAATTTGTATTTTAAAAACAGTTTAAATCCGAGTCCGAAATCTACTCACTGTCTCATTTACTCTCCTTAGCGCTATAGTCCAACCAGCAATATGGCTGAATTAGAACTCCTCAAAAAGCAGCGAGCTGCATTCAAGGGCCAATTGACCAATTTTAAGACCCAAGTTCCAACTGCTGAGTCATTTGGAGCAGTCGAAGTTCTTCTTAGTCGGCTTCAACGTGTTTACGACAAGTATGACGGGGTCCAGTCAAAAATCGAGATATTAGATGAATTTGCTACTCCTGATCGCTCTGTCTTTGAGGAAGAGTATAGTAAGTTAGAGATCGTGTTGAGAGACAAATTGCACGACCTCAAAAAATCGGAAGACAGTTCTCTGTCAACCTCATTTCACAATACGTCTCAGCATGAGTTAAATCCTACTACCAATGTCTCTGCCGGAGTTAGACTTCCAGAGCTTACACTGCCGTTCTTTAGTGGTTTGGAATCGGAGTGGTTATCGTTTCGCGACATTTTTCTTGATTTAATCCACTCGAAGGCTTTAGATGAAACAGTTAAGTTCTTATATTTAATCTCAAGTATTCGAGCAGGGTCTGCGTTTGCACTAATCGAGAGTCTTCCCGTAACTGCGGCCAACTACACTGTAGCTTGGAAATTATTGTGCGACAAATATAATAACGAAATTTCGATTCAACGGCACCATACCCGGGAACTCTATGACGCCCGAACTCCTCAGGAGCACTCAGCTAAAGCTCTCCAAATGTTTGTTGAGAAGATCTTCAAACATTATAATGCATTAAAATCCCTAAAGGTAGCTGTTTCTGAATGGGACTTAATTCTAGTTCACCACCTGATTCAACGATTGGACACGGCATCTAGGGTCCATGTGGTAAAACATACCAAGCCAAATGATTTGCTTCGGTTTGACGAATTAATCCAACTGTTGCGTAACCGAGTGAGAGTGCTCGAGACATTAGCATCTACATCGGCTCACACTCATTCTCGAGTGAATAAGTCATACAAACCAGTCACTCTAAATGTCACTCACGCACCGCCGGCAAGTGCATCCGAAAAATGCAGTTGTTGCTTGGGAAACCATCTGTTGGCTCATTGTCCAGAATTCTCCAGTACTAAATTCACGCCAAGATCCAGATATGATTTTATCAAGAATCGCCGTCTTTGTGGAAATTGTTTACGAGATCGTCATCCTCTTAGTGAATGTCGTCAACCGCCGTGTCAAACTTGCGCACTCAAACACCATACATTATTACATTTCGAACGCAGCAATCAATTGCCCGAGGTTAAACTGCAATCAGTTGTAGCTAACTGTTCCGAATTTCAGTCACTCAATAATGATTGCAGTGAAGCGACGTGTGCTTCGGGAACCAGTCTGAAAGTCTCATCAGAGACTACATCAACCAAGTTCAGCAAGGTCATTCTTATCGGCACTGCTTTAGTACGAGCATCAGTTAATGATGGCATCCAACTCCTATGCAGAGCTCTATTAGATAGCGGCTCAACGATGAATTTTGTTACTACACAAACATGCAAATTGTTACAGGCACGTAAACACGTCACATCTAAAACTATTACCGGTATTGCTGGATCACAAACATTGATCAGACACAAAATCTATTTAAAAGTCTCTTCGTGTGTCTCGACCTTTGCTACGACGTTAAAATGTTATGTTCTCCCCACCATTACCCATGAAATACCTTCTACAAGAGTTATGCTTCCCAAGCTAACCTTACCTGATCATATAAAATTGGCCGACCCTCACTTTAATGTACCAAATCGGATCGACATCCTGTTGGGTGCTGAGATTTATCATTGTCTTTTCAAGGGGTCATCAATTCAACTACATCGCGACTTACCTCCATTTTACGAATCTGAATTGGGTTACGTGGTTAGTGGCAAGACGAACATTTCACATACTGCAAAGACTCAGTCTCAGTCTCACATAGCTTTGTGTAGCATTCAATCCCTCGAAGCTCAACTAAAACGGTTTTGGGAATTGGAATCAGTATCGTCTAAACCTGTGTGGTCTAAAGAAGAAATTTCTTGTGAATCTCATTTCAAGGAAAATGTCGAGAGATCTGTAGATGGCCGGTACACCGTCGCACTTCCTACAAATCCAAAATTGAACCAACTAGGTTCATCCGACCTGTCAGCGCGTCGTCAGTTTTATGCCCTAGAAACTCGTTTGCAGGGAAAACCTGAAATCTACGCTCAATATCAAGATTTTATGAATGAATACCATCTGTTGGGACATATGACCGCTGCACTAAACGACAGAGGTAACTGCAATTTCTATTTGCCACATCATTACGTTATAAAGGATCAAAGTGAGACTACAAAGTTGCGCGTAGTATTCAATGCGTCCGCTAAATCTTCGTCTCTTGTCTCTCTAAACGATTGTCTGATGGTAGGCCCCACAATTCAACAGGATCTCGTGTCCATAATGCTTCGCTTCCGGAAACATATCGTTGCATTCAGTGCTGACATCGCTAAGATGTATCGGCAGATCAGAGTTCGAGAAGACCAACAAGACCTTCAACGAGTATTTTGGCGTATGAACCCTTCCGAACGTCTTCAAATTTTCAGGCTCGCCACTGTCACATACGGAACTGCAAGTGCCCCATTTTTGGCCACTCGGACGCTACACCAGCTTGCCAATGACGAACGTGTCAAATATCCAGAAGCATGTAAAATTCTCGATAATGACTTTTATGTGGATGATGTACTAACAGGAGCATCAACCATGTCAGAGGCCAGCCAACTGAAGACAGAGTTAATTGAACTTCTAGCTCGTGGTGGCTTCGAACTACGAAAGTTTGTCTCCAATATGAAGCAACTATCATCACAAGATCACGACGCAACAACCGTTACCATTTTATTGGGAGTCATGTGGAATACGAAATCTGACCAGTTCGAAATGGTATTTGACCTACCCTCTACTGCTGCTCTTTGTACCAAGCGCACGCTACTATCGGAATTGTGCCAGATTTTTGATCCAATGGGTATTTGTGCTCCAATTGTTGTCACCGGAAAACTCATAATGCAAGCCATCTGGAAACTTCAAGCTCTGGGCTGGGATGATCCCTTACCACTTCATATCGCGCAAACCTGGTCTAATTTCAAACAGGAATTAAATGCATTGCAACGGATCAACATTCCTCGGTTAATTACGTCCCCCGTTGCTGATCAGATCGAACTGCATGGTTTTTGCGACGCCTCCGAGCGAGCATACGGGTGTGCCTTGTATACTCGAACTATCTCCTCAACAAACCAATATCAAGTAAATCTCATTTGTGCGAAAACAAGAGTGTCACCGTTGAAGAAGGAGACGATCCCACGGTTGGAACTGTGCGCAGCAGTACTCTTATCAGAATTAACTCAGAAGGTTACGTCTGTCTTGAAAATGAATTTTTGTGCGGTATACCTTTGGACAGATTCACAAATCACGTTGCATCGAATTAAGTCAGAGCCATCAAAATATGCAGTATTTGTAGCAAATCGTCTTTCAAGGATTCAAGAACTTACGTCAGCTAATGATTGGTATTACGTTCCTACAGCTGCAAACCCAGCGGACTTAGCGTCTCGAGGACTTATGCCTTCGTCATTCTCTGCGGCATCACTTTGGTGGATAGGACCCGAGTTCTTGAAGAGCCATTCGTCAGCCTGGGCAATCTCACATGACATCAATCTACCAGATGAATTTGTGCACTTGGAGGTGCGTAAAACCAACGATCGTGGTTTAGTCCACTCTACAACAGATGATAACTCTCTTTTTGTTCGATTTTCGTCTCTCACAAGGCTAATTCGAGTTGTTGCCTATATGATTCGTTTTACTGACAATGCAAGACATAGAGATATTCGAAAAGATAATGCGTCCATTTTTCTATTACCTAACGATATTAAAAATGCTACACTGTGTTTGATCCGAATGGTTCAACGAAGTAATTTTAGTGACGACATTCGGTGCATTAAAAAGACCAAGTATTGTTCACCTAGCAGTTCACTTCGATCTCTCGCGATATTCTTAGATAAAGACGGTATATTAAGAGTCGGCGGTCGTCTGAATAACGCAATGATTTCAGAGGATCAGAAACATCCGATCCTACTACCTGGTAATCATCCCTTAAGTGTATTAATCGTTCGACATGAGCACCAAAAATTGCTACACGCTGGGCCTCAATCACTTTTATATAACCTTCGCTTGCAATATTGGATAACTGGTGGACGCAACTTATGCAGGACAATCGTCCATCAATGTGTTCGTTGTCATCGAATAAAACCGCAATTACGCAATCAAGTAATGGGTGAGTTGCCATCTGATAGAGTGAAATCCGTGGAGCGTCCATTTCTCATCGTCGGAGTAGAGTTCTGTGGGCCATTTTCATATATCCAAACCAATAAAGCCAGAACAAGAATTAAATGTTACATTTGTCTCTTTGTCTGTTTCACCACCAAAGCAGTGCATTTGGAACTTGTGATGAGCGCCTCAACTGAATCCCTTTTGGCTTGCTTACGAAGGTTTATTGCTCGACGCGGGATATGCATTCGCATCTATTCGGACAATGCCACCAATTTCGTCGGATCACGTTCGGAACTGAAGGAGCTTAAAACGTTATTTCTTTCTCAGTCATTTCAAGACACCAGCTTAAAATTCTGCTCCGAAAACGAAATAGAATGGAAGACCATTCCTCCACGGTCTCCACATTTTGGGGGTTTATGGGAGGCTGCAATCAAAAGTGCTAAGCATCATTTCAAACGCGCAGTTGGCAATGCAGCCCTTACTGTGGAAGAACTCCTTACACTGATTTCACAAATCGAAGCATGTCTTAATTCTCGACCTCTTACGCCCTTATCTAGTGATCCATTAGACTTGACCGCTCTCTCACCTGGTCATTTTATTATCGGTGCTCCTTTGACATCAATCCCAGAACCATCATTAATTGATTTGTCCAGAAACCGGTTGTCACGCTTGCAACGAATCCAACAAAATTTACATCAATTTTGGGAAAGATGGCACAAAGAATACTTATCGGAACTCCAACGACGACACAAGTGGCGTCAGGGCTCACATAACTTCCAAGTAGGGTCGTTAGTTATCCTCCAAGACGATAATGTACCACCATTAAAATGGAATTTAGGTCGCATAACAGCGTTACATCCTGGACAAGACGGGATCACTCGTGTGGTTACAGTCAAGACAGCACTGTCAGAATTAAAAAGAGCTGTCAATCGTATAAGTGTTCTACCAATTCATGACGAAAACAAGGTCGACGAAGGCGATACTAAGTAACATGCTCGTCGTTGCATAACTTGCGTTCAGATGTACCATCATCAAAACGGTTTAATATAACCGCGACTAAAATCATTCGTATTCTCCGTCTACTAACTTGATGATACTTTGTTATAAGTGAACCACCAAACCTATGTCATTACATGTGCATCCAATAGGAGTTTGTTTCTATTTTGTTGATGTCACATACACCATATCACTAACAGAATTTTTAAACTCTCCCCACTTACAAATTAAGTAGCGATGAGTTGTTTATGTTTTAAATCCTGCAGCTAATCAAACCTTGTCAATTCGGCAAACAACTACAGTTGTTGTTAGGAACAAGTTGTTGCTACAATTGTTGACCGCATAGACAAAGATTATCTAATTTCTTTTCACGTATCGAATACAAACGACAAAAACATATTTACACATAGGTCATTGTTATCAGATGACCTTTTGCCAATTAATCGTTCAACCCAATGAAGTTGGATCAATTAATTCTAATACTAATTAATAATATCATCCAAATTTATTCTAACCAGCCTAATCATTTGTCATCTTCGTCTGTATAATAAACAGAGACTTAGATTTCATTTTCACATCACTTCTTAACGTCATAGTTCATCATTTGTGAAGAGCATTCTTACGGAACCATTAACGAAAGTGTCATTTATTTGTGAAGAGCATTCTCACGGAACCACTAACGAAAGTGTCTTTTATTTGTGAAGAGCATTCTCACGTCACCAACACTTTCGTCATGTTTTCGTGAAGAGAATTTAACCAACGAAAATATTGGTTCGAGTCTTCACAGTGTAAAAGAGTTGTGAACTCAAAATCACTAAAACTGACATAAGAAATCTAAAGGTCGAAAGACAATTCAAAGTGCAACGCGATCAAGAATTTACAACCTCGATCGGCTGTTACTTATTATCGTCGGTTTACAACTAGATCAGTAGAAGTGGGCAAACTATTGCATCATAGTTCCATTATGTTCTTGGTATCAGTCTCGTCAACATGTTATAAAATGTGATCAAACCTTCAGTTTCATTGATGCTCGGCATAATCAGCATGATTATCCGTTTAGTCGTCTTCAATGCTTTGCATAATTAATGTTTAATTTTTATTTTCTCTTCGGTTGCTACGCACACTCAATGATTAAACCTTTAGTCTTCGTCAATGCTTTGCATAATCAATGTTCAATTATTTGTTTTCGTCTTCGGTTGCTATGCACACTCAATGATTGAACATTTGATATTTGTCAATGCTCTGCATAATCCAGGTTTAATTACTCATTTCTTCGGTTGCTACGCACACTCAATGATTAAACCTTTAGTCTTCGTCAATGCTTTGCATAATCAATGTTCAATTATTTGTTTTCGTCTTCGGTTGCTATGCACACTCAATGATTGAACATTTGATATTCGTCAATGCTCTGCATAATCCAGGTTTAATTACTCATTTCTTCGGTTGCTACGCACACTCAATCATTAAACATTTAGTCTTCGTCAATGCTCTGCATAATCCAGAGTTAATCATTTATCTTCGGTTGCTATGCATACTCAATGATTAAACCTTCTGGTTTTCATTAAACATTTTGGTCTTCTTCATGATTCTGCTTTAATTCATATTTAAAAAAAAAAAAATTTTCATTTTCATCAATACCATCGTTTTGACTCGTCTTCGAAAATATATACGAGTAGTCTACGGTTTTTATGATCTGAATGTTCATCGTTTTAATTAACGTCATCTATTGTTCCACTCGGGAACCAGAGCCTATTGGTAGTTAGATCCAATCCGTACTCAATTCGCGTTACTCATGTACCAGCACTTCACAACGTCATTTCCACTTGAGTCGTTGTCATTTTATATCGGGTCCATAAGGTCAGTACCTGTTTAACTGTCTAGCGTCAACTCTTGGATAATATTCAACCAACCTCAACGGCGGAAAGTCCACTGATACTTACGGTAATGCGAACCGGTGAACTTCACATCTTGTCATAGCTGGCATCCTTTTTGATGTTTTATGCTCATTATTAAATAAAGAAAAAAAATACATGTTATTCCAACAATTGTTGTTAATATATTTATTCAAAAAATTCATTTTAGTAAACAAAAAAAACTCATGTTTTTGTGTTTAAATAAAAAATAATAACTAATTAAATCAATAATTGTTAGAAGATTTAATTACATATAACTAATATCTTTCTATCAAGAATAATTGTTTAAAAAATAGAATAAGTATAAAACCTATTTTTAGTAACAAAATTTTCTGAATTAAAATTAGCTAGCATACAATTATCTGAATTAAAATTATTATAATTAGCCGAATTAAAGTTATTCTGAAACTAAAACTACAAGTGTTCATGTGACACTCTTAGGATAATCAGTCCAATTTGTTAAATTTCTGAATTTATAAATAACCAATCAGGTTAGTAGTTTTAGCCAAGTGATAGCTTATATAATTTAAATAAACCTATTTTTCAAAGGCGGGAATATGTTGACGATGGACAGATTTGCCTAAAAATAAAAAAAACAATAATAATAGTCGAAAAGGTCATATTCATAAATACTTAGCACTGTCCTTCGTCAAAGTATTCTCGGCGATGCTGTTCCAGTCATTACTGTTGCGGCTGCTAGTTTTAGTCTGAAAAAAGGAAAACAAAATCATTTAATTAATATTTATCAATGTTTGTTAAAATAAAACTTAATTTAATGCGCTCATACGTCCCAAAAATCACGACAGGCAAATCAATCACTAATCTGAAAAGAAATCAAATTCAATTTTATTCAAACAAATAATTAAAATTCAAAATTTATTTAACTAACCTTGGGTTTGTTGTTTGTTTTGGTTGAGTATGTCATTCTGTCATTTAAACATAACAAACTTTTGTCGATGTAGCAGTCAACATCAAATAATTTTCACGCGCCGATAATGCAGTTTTCGTCGAACTAATTCCAATAGTTGATGTTGGCGCTGCTAGCGGGAAAAGGTTGGATTGGTTTTGTTATTTAATTGGTGATTTTTGAGACGGGGGCTCTCTTCTTCGTTTTTTAGTCGTCTTGTCAAGTTGATCGAACTTGCTAGAAAATCCAATGTGTTTTTTAATTAAATAAGATTAAACTCAAAATATTGTGTATAAATATTTTACATTTTCAAATAAAGTTTAAAAATTTTAAAGTTGAGTTGAATTATTTCACCAGTGAAATGTTAAACTAAAAATAAAACTATATTATGGTGACAACAACAACGCTGAACAGTTTTTTTTCATAACGCTGTGATTTGGAACCTGGCACGTAAATTTATATATAAAAACGTGCCAGGAATAAGGTACGTACATAAAAACTAAAAATTTACAACCGCTTGGCAGTATAACAGCCATATTTTTCTTTTGGTTTACATTTTTGGCGGTTATTGTGGAGTCGCATATGAAAATAAAATTATTCAGAAGAATCAGGATTATCTACAACAAGCGATAACAGCCTGCAGATCAACGAGGGAGGTTTAAATAGAAAGGAATGTCCATTGAACTTTGTGTAGGCACGTACATATATTAAATTGATAATTACTCCAGTCTCCATATTCATCGAGAACGTGTTTTTGTGTAGGCACGTACATGCATTAAATCAATAATTACTCTAGTCTTCATATTCATCGAGATCGTGCCTTTGTGTAGGCACGTATATATATTAAATCAATAATTATTCCAGTCTGCATATTCATCGAGAACGTGCTCTTGTGTAGGCACGTACATATATTAAATCAATAATTACTCTAGTCTGCATATTCATCGAGAACGTGCGTTTGTGTAGGCACGTGTATATATTAAATCAATAATTACTCCAGTCCACATATACATCGAGAACGCGCTTTTGTGTAGGCACGTACATATATTAAATCAATAATTACTCCAGTCTACATATTCATCGAGAACGTGCTTTTGTGTAGGCACGTATATATATTGAACCAACATTAGTTCCAGTTTGCATAGTCGTCAAGAACGCGCTTTTGTCTAGGCACGTATATAATAATCAGCATATTCTTCAAGGTGTGCTTTTGTGTAGGCACGTGTTATTTCAAGATCACCTATCATCGTTGTGCTATCCAGCTTGTCAGGCCTCTGACTTTTTTGTAACATCGATCATCAAATCAAAAATCAACTTAATACAGTCCACTGCCAGTCAGAGGCGCTAACAGCCCCTAAAAAAGTTGTTAACTTTGGGCCGGCCGCAAGGTCTGAGTTTTTATCCGATCGCAATCTGCTTGACGGGAATTGAAAGGGTGTAGTATCAGCTTTAAATAGCATCTGTGTTGCTTTTACCCATATCCAATATTAACAACAACTACAGTGGTTCAAAAAACCGCGAAAATTCCTTAGTTGCCAAATTAAATTTCTCAACGGATTTTCAACTTAACGAGATGCGTTTTTAAAATTTGCAAAGTGCTTAGAAAACCTTAGATTTTAGAAAATAGACCTCTCTAACATGATTTGGGACATGATTACACATAAGTAGTTCATTACTTTTTCATTAAATTTATTTGTCATTACAATAATACTCAATTATACATCGTGTCGCTACGTACGTTTTACGTATACTATACAGGACGTTTTATTTTTTCATAGAGTACGTTACAAGCAGTAGTCAGAGTAACCAATCGCGTGTTGGGTAGGCACAGACCCAGCATCTTGTGAGCACAACAGTATCATTTTGGAGGGAAATTCTCGGTTCCTGTCGATATATGGCATACAAAATCAATGTCACAATCGTGGTTTCAAAAACGAACCGGGCCATAACTCGGTCCAAATCATGTTAGGTTTCTTTTTAAATCTTTGGCTTTCTAAGGAATTTGCAAATTTTAAAACCGCATCTCGTTAAGTTGAAAATTCGTTGAGAAATTTGATTTTGCAACTAAGGAATTTTCGCGGGTTTTTCAAACCACTGTAGTTGTTGTTAATATTGAATATGGGTATAGGCAACACAGATGTTATTTAAATCTGACACTACACCCTTTCAATTCCCGTCAAGCAGATTGCGATTGGTTGAAAACTCAGACCTTGCGGCCTGCCCAAAGTTAACAACTTTTTTAGGGGCATTAAGTGCAAAATGGAATTGTGCAAAAACTATCAGGCCGAATGAAACGTTCTGAAGTTTACTTTTTTCGTTGAGGTTTCTGCTACAAGAAAAAATAAAAAATTTCTGATCTGTTACGAGCAACAACACGTAAGCCATATCTTTTTCCGTTATTCTATTGGCCTATTCTGTTGGCCTTCCTTTATGACTGCCAATTTTTTTGTTATCTTGCGTGTCTTTTCAAAGCATCACTTCAAAAGTTTTATTTTTACGGTATATCGTATGTTCCATTTACTATATTTTAATAACATTTGTTTTCTTCTTATAGGCAGCGATTGAAAAACCTCACCAATGTGAACATTGCGATAAAAAGTTTGTGTTAAGAAGACTTTTAATCATCCATACAAGAGTGCATACAGGTGAAAGACCATTTGAATGTTCGAAGTGTGGTAAAAAATATGCAAGTAAAGCTGTTATGAAAAAACATATGAAAACGCACATGGAAAAAATAAAAAAGGTAATATTTTATAAAAGTTTGTAGCTAAATTTTATGAATATGAATATATATACTTATATACTTAAGTATATATACTTATACACTTAAATGTTTACGAATATAAGTAATGGATTTATACCCTTCACTTCTTTTGGTATTTCTCGACGTTTTAGTTTAGGTCATAAAAGTTTAAAAAACCAAAAGAAAATATCTAACTGACTGTCACAACCGACAGAAACTAGAGAACTACCTGAGCGACGTAAAAAATTCTTAAAAACGTTATGTTAATGGTAAGAGCCGAAAAAACGATGGGTTCGATCACTGTACCGGAATTGTGTCAACAAAATCATTAAGTGTGTCGAAAAAAGCAAATTTGCATGTTTGTTGCTTAATAAACGATTACTTTCAGTGATAATGAGTAGTAACCAATGTTAGACCAGGATTAAGTTGGTTAAGTGTGCCAAAAGAGTGCCATTTTTTATGACACATATAAGTATTTTTTTAATAAAATGTGTTGTGTTGTAGGCATTCCAATATATGCAACCTCATCTTTCATGTGTTTACCTTTTAAGACCAAGGTCCCACGACAACATGCGTTCTAAGGTGCTGATGGACGCAATCATTTTTGTTTGTTTTTTTATTTTTTGTTTAAGAACGGATAACTAAACAATAAATCCTATCACATATAAAATATTACAAAGGTCCAATATTTTATGATAGGATATAGAAGATAAAAGAAAAATAAAATAAAAGGTAAAAATCAAATTTGTTTTAAAAGTTTTCGGGAACAAAAGTAATTGCCAATAATCCAGATAGTCGCATATTCCTTGGTAATGTAGCACACTGTCTTTCTCAGTGATTAAAGCCCAGATATAAAATCAATACAGAAAATATAGGGCCATGATTAAGGAATATTCCACTGCTTATAATAAGGATGCTACCGTTTTGTTAAATTTATCAGTGCAACCTAGACGCCCAGATGGAAGCACAGAATGCACTAGCCAAAGTTAAAGATTTGTCTACCTGGCTGTGGATCCGGAAACCACTCTCGAACTCGCTTATTCGATAATTTGTCGTGCGTTTTTACGTCAACCGGGTAGTTCTTGTAAGGAGCGGTTAAAACAACATATTCAAAATTATAGGTAGACTTAATAAACCAAAACTTAACCATCTTCTCTTTTATTTAGACAGACTAATCATCATAATTGCGGGGTGGCCCAAGTTTTGTCTGTTCACGTCAGTGAACATTAAAACGAATAATTATGTAAATAAAATTAATAGGAATATCTAAATTAGTGTTAAATATTTTAATCAATTAAAATAATTAGTACTAATAACAAAATTTCAAATTGACTATATTTTAATAAAATACACATTTTTTAAAATTTCAAGACAAAAAATGCAAAATAGAAAAAATAGTATAAAAACTCGTTTCATAAGACGTTTTATCGCTGCGCGGGTCGTTTTCTAAACAGATTGCGTGCGATAAAATCGTCGATTATGAAACTAGTTTCCTTATATACTATTTACTAACAATATTTCGTTTTCGGTATATTGCAAATATAAATTGCGAGATTTTTTCTAATGGTGTCAATTTGTGAGTGCCAGTTAAGCTTTCAGTCTATTTCGAGACCCAAGTACTTAATAGACGATACACGTTTAATTGAATTATTCAAAATTTGAATTTCATAAGGCAACTCTGAAGTATTTTGTTGGTTAAAATAAAAATTGTTTTATCAAAATTCATAGAAAGCATATTGTGAGAAAACCAAAAATGGAGTTTTAGTAGATCGTTTCGAACGTACTCTAATATATTTGATAATGGTTTACCAGTATACACAATTGCAGTATCATCTGCATATAGTTGCATTTGAAAATGTATTTTCAAGTTAAAACTATCATTAATGATATTATTAAACAACACCGGTCCAAGAATTGAACCCTGTGGCACACATTTTTTAATTTGTATTTAAAATACTTTTAAAGTCATACTCATTTATATAAACATATCGCTTGCGATTGTTCAAATATGATTTGAACAAGCTCAAGGAGATAATATCGAAACCCAGCGATTTCAATTTTTCTAGAAGTATTCGATGATCAGCTATATCAGAAGCCTTTCGCAAATCAATAAAAACAGCTAAGACATGGTCAGCATTATCAATTCCCTTACGAATAATTGAAACTAGGTAAGCAGCTGCTGCTAGGATGTTCGAGGACTTAGCAAATCCAAATTGGTTCTTGTGTATAACACTGAACTTCAAAACAAAACCCGTACGCACAAAAATATAAATTTTTCAAGAAACTTGTCCAGGGCTGATAAAACTGAAATCGGTAGTAAGAGCAAAGTGGCTTATTACCTGATTTGAACGGCTGAGTAGAAAAAAGATAATATTCCAAAAAATGGAATTCTATTCTTTATACGCTCATTAAACGAATTCGACATTCAACTACAAAATAGCTATCTCAGTTTATTTTCGTAGTTTTGGAAATTAGACGGGGAAATACGAAAAATAAACTGAGATAGCTATTTTGTAGTTGAATGTCGAATTCGTTTAATGAGCGTATAAAGAATAATATTCCATTTTTTGGAATATTATCCTTTTTCTACTGAGCCGTTCATTTATAAACTGGTTTGACCTTAGCAATTTTGAGTAAATGTGGAAATATTACAGTTTTAATATAATTATTTAAAAAAAAACACATAACGGCAACGGTAATATAATTACTGTTTCTGTTAGTGTTGTGCTTATGGGTTTTTTAATATAAAAACATGAACATGATAGTACGAATAACCTATCTATTATTGAAGTTAATGATTGTACTTATACTTGGCTTGTATAGTCCATGATATGTTTCTATTTTTAAATATAAAATAGAAAGATGTATATAATAGTTGCTTGGAATGCTGATAGATGTAAAAGCCAGACTAATTTTTATTATTTAAAGTTACAAATTATGAAATTTTAATTTGTCATGATACAATAATTGAAAAACACAAAAAACACGCCCATTTCGCAGTTTTAAGTTTTCACTTCTGTCGGCAGTCCTCAATAACTTCCTGGTTTTTGTTATCTTTTCTATCATAATTTTCATCGCATCACCTCAATAATTTTATTTTTATGGTAATAGGATATACCATTCATAGTATTTTAATAACATTTGTTTTCTTCCCATAGGCAGCGATTGAAAAACATCACAAATGTGAACTTTGCTGGAAGAAGTATGTGCATAGAAGAAATTTAATCATCCATACAAGAGTACACACAGGTGAAAAACCATTTGAATGTTCGAAGTGTGATAAAAAATTTTCAATTAAAAGTGTTATGCAAGTACATATGCAAACACATATGGAAAAAATAAAAAAGGTAATATTTTATAAAAGTTTGTAGTTTAATTTTGTGAATAACTTTGAAGTTTGCTATTACTTCTGAAAGACCTAAAGTATTACAATCTCGAGCCAAAAGTGAAATCTTACCCTCCACTTTTTTTTGCATTTCTCGACGTTTTAGTTTAGGTCATATAGCGGTTTTAAAAAAGCAAAAAAATGTCCCACTGATAGTCGACGGTCACAACCGACGGAAACTAGAGAACTAAGAGAACTACTGTAGCGATTTGAAAAATTCTAAAAATAGGTTATGTTAATGTTAAGAGCCGAAAACACGATGGGTTCGATAACTGTACCGGAATTGTGTCAACAAAATCATTAAGTAAGTCAAAAAAAGTAAATTTGCATGTTTGTTGCTTAAGAAACGATTACTTTCAGTGATAATGAGTAGTAACTTTGAATGTGGAGAAATCTTGATGGTCGCCATCTGGATGTTAGACCAGGAGCTTGATTATTGTATTATAAGTGTGTCAAAAAAAAATCGTCAAGTGTGCCAAAATAATGATTTTCCTACATTTTGTAACTGATTTTTTTTGACAAATATAAATTTTTTTAATAAGATTTGTTGTGTTGTAGGCATTCCAATATATGTCACAACATATTTTATGTGTGTTTACCTTTTAAGACCAAGGTCCCACAACAACATGCGATCTAAGGTGTTTATGGACGCAATCATTTTTGTTTGTTAACTTCCCGATACGATATAGGAAGTTATTGTTTTTTGGTCGATTGTCGAAATCGGAATTTTTATGATATCTTTACGTTTCATGATCTCTTGAAGCTGTTTAGACTATTTTGAGCTTGCACTCTGTATGTGTGTGTATGTATGTATGTATCGCTGTATGTAGACAAATTTTTGACCAACGCTTTCTCAACAACGGATGGGTCGATTTTAACGAAAGTGGTCGCAATCGATGTATCTTGGCGTAACTTAGAGCCCTTGTCCTAGCAAAAATAAATCATTTGTTTTTTAGTGGTTTCCAAAAAACTGAAAATTATCTCTTGCAAATATCATGAGATTAAATAATGCTATCAAGATCATGAAACTTCCTTATTGTTTGTTTGTCATATCCATATTGTTGATTATGTCAGCCATTTATAATGACATTTGTATAAACAATTGCTATCTTACTTTTTGAGTTTTTAAGAAAATGTGAAAAAACTGTAACGTGTTGTTTTCGTTACGCAAACGCATGATATCTAGATGAAGCTTTGGTATGTAAATGAGCTGCAGACGCATACGAACTTACTTGAATATCGAAGATGTATGTAAATGAGCTGCAGACGCATATGAACTTACTTGAATATCGAAGATCTGAGTTATTTTCAAAATTTGACAAAAAGTTCAGAGGTTAGTGGGTGGATCACTTGGTCAACTGTTCATTTGAAACTACAATAACACTCATTTCTGAGATTTAATTTGGTTAAAACATAGTGCATAAAGTTTTTGTAATGTTTATAAAATCACTTCCGGTTTATCACTTTCGGTGGAGTATCTTATTTTTGATCTTTATTTTAATGATATCACAACAACAGCCTACAGTTGTGAAGTGTTTTTCACTAATCTTTGATAAAACGTTTCAATTAACATTAGAAAAATTAATTAGCAAGTCAGGTATCTTGTACAAAGTGGTCGGTAACTATCAAATAAATGCTGATTTTTTAATTGACCAATAGGTTGACATTTCGTTTGTTTTAATATTTTTTTTAGCTGCCCGATGCTTTATTTTTAGGGTTCCGTTTTTTATACGGAACACTATTAGTAAGAGTAAAACGTGTTTTTCACATTATTTCGATTATCTCGATTACTATAAATCCAATGAACCTGAAATTTGGCATGCGTATAAAACTAATCTGTCCACACAAAATGAGGAGTTAAAAAATAAATAAAATGGTTTTCGTTTGATTAACAGGGCTACGATGTGAGCTAGAGTCTTTGAAAAAATACATTTTTATATCGAGTCAAGTGGGGTATCATATGAAAGGGCTTCACTTCAGTATTTCTAAAAAATGTATTTTGGAATTTTACACCCCACCATTTTTTGTGTAATTCTAAATAATGGCGTTTTCTGTATGTTTTCTTTCCTCGATTAGCTCCGAGCCTAAATAATTGAAAATCTTAAAAGGAGTATTTTGAATGATAGAAAAATTAGTAAGTTTTTAAAGAAAAATATAGTAAAATACCAAATACTAATAAATATATTTATTAAGGGGGAGGATATGAGAAGGGGTAAATACACCATTTAAAACCCGGTCAAGTGGGGTGTCATTTAAAAGAGCACCAAAATTAAGAAACATTACAATTTTTTTTAGAATTTTGCGATGCACAGTTTTTGAATTATTCTAAAATAGTGCAACAAAAAGTTGGTCCACCCCTATACGTTTCTTCGTTGATTGACAGAAAAATTTGAAAAAATTCATAGAGATAGGAAATTTGATAAACCCTTATCGAAAAATAAAGCGAAGCTTCAAGTGATTTTATTTCTATGTGTTTAGGGGAGGAGAGTGGGGAAGGGTGAAAAAAAGGTTTTTTGGCTTGCATGAGTGGGACGTCATTTGAAAGAGCACCAAAATTAAGAAACATCACAATTTCTTTTAGAATTTTGCGATGCTCCGTTTTTGAATTATTCTCAAAAAAGTGCAACATAACGTTGTTCCACCCCCTATACGTTTCTTCGTTGATTGACAGAAAAATTTGAAAAAATGCATAGAGATAGGAAATTTGATAAACCCTTAACGAAAAATATAGCGAAGCTTCAAGTGATTTTATTTCTATGTGTTTAGGGGAGGGGAGTGGGGAAGGGTGAAAAAAAGGGTTTTCGACTTGCATGAGGGGGGTGTCATTTGAAAGAGCGCCAAAATTAAGAAATATTTCAATTTTTTTTAGAATTTTACGATGCACAGTTTTTGAATTATTCTCAAAAAACTGCAACAAAAAGTTAGTCCTTCCCCACCCTCTATACGTTTCTTCGTTGATTGACAGAAAAATTTGAAAAAATTCATAGAGATAGGAAATTTGATAAACCCTTAACAAAAAATATTGCGAAGCCTCATGTAATTTTATTTCTATGTGTTTAGGGGATGGGAGTGGGGAAGGGTGAAAAAAAGGTTTTTTGGCTCGCATCAGTGGGGTGTCATTTGAAAGAACACCAAAATTATGAAACACTACAATTTTTTTTAGAACTTTGCGATGCACAGTTTTTGAATTATTGTCAAAAAAGGTCCTATTTTTAGTGTTAACACCACTCAACCCCTAAAGCAGTATTTCTTATATCATTTCGATCAATGTAGATGAGATTGACATTTACTATTGATATTTACGATGAACCATTTATTTTTTGTGTCTATGGTCTGGCAATATAAACCCTTTACAACACAACTTTATGTTAATTATTTTGATATTGTTTTCTTTACATTCACGGAACCCTTGACGAGCGAATTTTATTCGCACTTGTCTGACTTTTTTTTTATTTTGGTTTATGCTCTATAAAACATAGAACATTGTTTAACTTTACAGCAATAAAATATACCATAAAATAGGTTTGGTATCTCAGTTTACATTATCCACCACTTTTGGGAACTGGTTATTTTTTTGACTAATCCATATTTCATTTATATTAACTTCCCGATATGGGAAGTTATTGTTTTTGGGTCGATTTTCGAAATCGGAATTTTTATGATATCTTTACGTTTCATGAACTCTTGAAACTGTTAAGACTATTTTGAGCTGGCAGTCTGTATATGTGTGTGGGTATGTGTGTATGTATCGCTGTAGGTGGATTAATTTTTGCCCAACGCTTTCTTAACAACGGATGGCTCGATTTTAACGAATGGTCGATCGATGTATCTTAGAGCCGTCCTAACTAGAGCCCAGTAACTTAGCGTAACTTAGAGCCCAGTCCTTGTTCTAGCGAAATTAAATCATTTGTATTTTAGTGGTTTCTAAAAAACTGAAAATTATCTCTTGCAAATATAATGAGATTAAATAATGCTATCAAGATCATGAAACTTCCATATTGTTTGTCATCATGTCAACCTTTGTATAAACAATTGATATCTTACTTTTTGAGTTTTTTTAAAAAAATTTGAAAAATAGGTGTTTATTTCATTACGCAAACGCATGAGATCTTGATGAAACTTTTGAATTAAAATGAGCTGCAAACGCATCCGGGTTTATATGAATATGGAAAATATGCTATTTTGAATGAGCTATTTTCAAAATTTGGCAAAGGAGTCGGGGAGGAGTCTGTAGTTCGTTGAACAACTGTTTTTTTTAAACTTCAATAACACTCAGTCCTGACGTTCAATTTTGTTGAAACTTAGAGCATAAGGTTTTTGTAATGTTTATAGTAGTTTTGCAACTTGTCACTTTCGGTTAAATAGCTTTATCTTATTCTTTTAAGCCACAGTTATTAAGTGTTATTGACGAATGTTTGGTAAAACTTTTTAGTTAACAAATTTGCATATGAGGTGTCTTGTATATAATGGTCGCCGTTCATCAAACAACTGCTGACCTTTTATCTTACCATAAGGTTAGGTTGTTGTGTTGGAGATCATTTTTGATATTGATCATTTTAATGATATCTTCACCTTTCAATACCTTCGGAATAGGATATGAACATATATACTGGTAGCACGTATGGATAACATGGATAACATGCGTATAACAAAATGTCGAATTCTTGTAGTTAGCCTGCCTTTCATATGATGATTACCACATATTTACTACTTCGTGAGGCGCCTGTTCTTGAAAAACCCTAATTGAGCTAATATTCA
This sequence comes from Diogma glabrata, assembly GCA_963693315.1. Taxonomy (NCBI): domain Eukaryota; kingdom Metazoa; phylum Arthropoda; class Insecta; order Diptera; family Cylindrotomidae; genus Diogma; species Diogma glabrata. Next base: position 113,668,467 of record OY856188.1, read on the forward strand.
CTTTATGTTGACTTATTTTTCAAATTTGTTTTAATATTTGTTTTATCATGTTTCGTTTTTTATTTGTACTTATGTTCTATAAAACATATTTTTGGACAATGCAGTTAAATTATACTGTAAAGTTTTTTATGTCTGGTATTTTAGTATACCTTATCCAGTAACTGGTTAGTTTTTAATCTTACGGGAAGTTGTTGGCGTGGCCATTATGGTCACACCCTCATCCCACTAGTTTTTTTATTTTTTAACGGATAACTAAACAATAAATCCTATCACATATAAAATATTACATCGGCCAATATTTCATGATAGGATATAGAAGATAAAAATAAAATAAAAGGTGAAAAGCAAATTTGTGTTAAGAATTTGCGGAAACAAAACTAAAAAGGAGTTGCCAATAATCCAGTTAGTGTCATATTCCTTGATCATGTAGCACACTGTCGTTCTCAATGATTAAAGCCCAGATATAAAGTTAAACGACGGCCCGGTTCTTTGAGCAGTAACTACAGGGCTATGATTAAGGAATATTCCACTGTTTGGAATAAGGATGCTACTGTTGACTGAATACAGTTCAAGCCAGCGCCCTTAAAATATCACCTTGACTAGTGATACCTCACTGCTATTACCAGTAGTATGTAATATCTCACGTTAACATGTATGTCAATAGCATGTAGTACGCGTGGTTGTCTCACCGGTAGTGGTAGATCAAAGTAAAATAAATTTACCAATCAATAAAACTGATCCCTCCATGCGAACTGATCCCTCCATGTTTGGAAGATTTTGATATATAAAAGTAATTATTTCAATGACATGAAATAAAATTGAACGTGAAATTGGACTTGAAATATGGTTCTATCCGGTTTAAGCTTCTCCCAACTGATAGGAACAGTTGGAAAATATCTGGAAGTTGCAAATTAAATGTATTTTTTTTTACAAAAGTTGTGATTAATGAATTATAAGTCACTAGAAATGAATGTATTCAATTATATAGAATAAAAAATTGCTTTGAACAGCGAAAGATCCGTAACTGTTTCATCTCAATTTCGTTTCGGGAATCGAACCGGCATCTTCTGATCAGAGTTTACGGTTAACCATTTAACCCACACCTGGGAAAAACCAGTTTGTTTTGATTAAATGCCGTATTAGTATTAATTATTAAAAGTAAAGTATTAATTATTGAAAAAAAGCTAATATATCTCAACGCAAAAGTTTTCTGTACTATTAGAAAATTTTAGGGATTGGTAGATTTTGTTATGATTTTTGGAATATTTTTGGTATTTTGAAAAGAGTTTTGTATTTTTGATTGTGTTATAATTTTTGCGATAATTTTATAATTCTGGAAAAAGTTATTAGAATTTCAAATATCTGAAATATTTTTAGAATTTTGAAAAAAAGTTTAAATTTTTGTTTTTGTTATAATTTTTATAATATTTTTGGAATTTTGAAGAAATATGAATTTTATATTTTGTAATATTTTCTCGAAAATCTAAATGGAGAGGTTTTTGAGTAGTTTGCTGGGTATATCATCTTTTCACTGAATTATATTAATTTATGATCTGTTATAATTTTCCGACAGCGTATTGACATTTCGTGTTAGTTTTGTAATAAATTTCTAAACAGAGATAAAAATACTTGTACTTTAACAACAAGTTTTATGTTTGATATACATCGCTGTACAAAACTAAAAACAATGTCACTATATCAAAATCCTTAACCCAGACCGAAGTCTTGATATCTCAGAGCTTGAGATTTCAGCACCTCCATATGTTTATAAATACATTAAGGACGAACGGACGTCTACGGCGATGAAATCGATTTTCGATCGAGTTTGCGTGTTACATCAGTGTGAGGGATACCGAGCCTTCAGGTTTCTATTTAATTTTAAAAATAATAAATCAAGCACTTTTAATTTTATAATTATGAATGTTTATTTAATTTTATAATCAAACTATTTTGTTGGCCTAGCAAGTTGACGGTTTAAATCGGAGTCTTGTCTTTTTTTTTTTAAATATTAAGGACTAAAAATTATTAATTTCAGTTTTTGAAGGGGTAAGCTGTTAGTATTTTTTAAAAACCGTTAATAATTAAAAATAGCCAATCACAAAAAAACGTTGCTACAAGTACAATCGTTCTTAGGATTAGTGAGCTACTACCGTCATTTTATTCTAATACTATTCGAACTGACTCTACCTATTAACTAACTCTTAAGGAACGCTAAAAAAGGCAATATTAAATGGACAGAAAACTATCAGAAATCTTTCAATCAAATAAAATATATTCTAATTTCTTCACCACTACTAATCTACCCTGACTTTTCCAAACAATTTATTCTAACAACGGATGCAAGAAAAGAAGTACGGGCAGTACTATCGCAAGAAGAACCAGGGCAAGATAAACCTGTGTGCTATGCTAGTAGTTGTTTGAACAACGTCGAAAAGAATTACCCAACAATTGAGAGAGAACTGTTAGCAATAGTATGGGTGTTGTGCTACATATTAAACTATGTAGCAAATAACTCAAAACTTCAAAATTGTTAATTATTCCATTAAATTAAAGACCTACTTATTACTTCATATTTTGAAATTCAATTTTACTTGCATGCGCGAAATTATTCCGAAATAATTACAAAAAAATATTTTGCGGTTAAGAAATAATTATTGTTAATTTGACAAAATTTAAACAATCAAAAATAAATTGTTTTTGACAACTTAACAAAAATCAGAAATCGATTTTTTTTAGTTAAGAATCAATAAAGAGCAGACAGTCAACAGTTAGAGTCATTCGGTTAGAGTTTAGTCAACAGTCGAAATAGTTAGTTAGTTAAGATTCTATCAGTACTCAGTTTAGTTGTTAGTTACTTTAGTATTACAATCAGAGCAGAGTGAGAATTTTAGTTTTAATAAAAGTTATAAGTTTAATTAAAATATAAATATTTTAATTTAATCGGATATTAAATGATTGGAATCAAATCATGTGTATGTTTTTTTTGTGTGTAATAAAGTGTGAAAATAATATAAAAGCTCCTCCAAGGAGCTATCAACAACACTGGCGCAGTTGATAGTCCTCTTGTATTTCAAGAGATAATAATAAAAACAATAAATATAAGAAACTTGTGAGCAAAAAAAAATTTAGAAAATTTCTTGAAGTTGTTTTAAATCTTCAAACACTTCGACATAAAAAATAGCTCAGACCAAAAAACAAACATTCAGATAGCTAAACAGAACAGTGCTGTGTTAAAAAACAATTCAGTGAACACTAATAGTTATCGCAAAACTGTGTATGTAGTGCTTAAAAACAAGTCATTATAAAATTAAGATTCATACCAACAGTTAAATTTATTTATTAAAAATACAGTACAAACAGTATATCCATATAGTTTGTTGCTATTTAAAAAAAAAACATTTAGTTCGATATCAAAAGTAATCATTTCAAATAATGAAAATTGTGTATAACATTATATAATTTCAAAACACCGGGAAGGAGCCTTAAAACTGCATATAGTTTAGTTGTATGTTTTACAAATATTGTTACGCATTACAAATTACAAGTTCCTGAATGAGTACATCAAGCGATTCAGATTCAGCATTTTACAACCTCCGAAGCAGAACAGATATTACAAGATCAGCTACACGAGAAAGAAGAAGAAAGTCTAAAGTTTAAACCAACATCATCTCAAGGTTCTAAAGGTACTGTTTTAAATTTAAGTAATAATAGTGATATTGAAGATCTCATAGATTTAGCTAGTCAAACACAAATAATTTTAAATACTATAGAAATAGAAACAAAACAACAAAATTCCCTAAATTTTCCAAATCTATTTTAATAAATTGTGTGTTGAGTGGCTCAGTAGTAGCACGCTGGAGTTCAAACTCGGAGGACCCGAGTATGAAACATCTAGGTCAAAGTGTTTTTAAGGAAAGCATTAACAACACACCGGTTTTCCAATTAACCGCTAATCAGCAAATATACATAGTTGATAAATCGAAAAAACTATAGGGAGATCCCCCATATAAAAACAAATCGATTAAATTAAGTATAATTAATGTTGTCTATCGAAATATTTCTGTGCAAATTCATTTTTAAATAAATAAAAAACACAAAATTCGTTTTTTCCACTTAAAACTTTTTAAAAATTTTATTAAAATTATTATTTTTTACAACGTCAACCGGTTTCGTATATTAATACATTTTAAAGGCTAAAAACTAAAAAGCATAAATAAATTAAAATAAAAACAAAACATCCATAAAATTGTATAAATATAAAAAATATAAACAGTAAATTCTAAATAAGTAGATATTCCATATGGACATGCGCAAATCACTATAATCAATTAATATGCAAAGGTGGAAAATGGAATAAAAATTAATTATTCGATATTATATAGGTATTAAAACATATGAATATTACGTCAATACTAAGGTAAAACATATAACAATCACAAATTAGTTTAAAATTATTCTAACTATTCCAACAATAAATTAAAAATTTTGATTATTTATGAAGTAAAACTTGTTTAGGCGCGTTATGAGAATTTTGCAACGGAAGTTACAAAAACGAATATACGAAATAAACGATACAAATATACGATACATATCGATTATGACATACATATAAATGTCAAGTCATTCATTTGTTTTTATATTTTTTATTCACTTATTCAGTATCGTACTAAATGTTATATGAGTTGGATGTGTCGATTGTAGATGATGGTCATGGTGATGACGGTCATTGCGGTCATGGTGGCCATTGATGGTGGTCATTGTGGTCATGGTGGCCATGGTGGTCATGGTAGTCATGGTGGTAATAGTGGTCATGGTGGTCATAATTGTCATGGTGGTAATGGTGAAATAAGACAAAGTTTTTATTTGTTAAATTAAGTCTTTAAGTGAAACTCGACTACAAAATTAAGTGAATTGTTGAAATTAATACAGGTGAGGGACACTTGTTGAAAAGCCTACGTTCCTATGTAGAACATCTACGGCAAAAATTTTTTTTAATAAATTGTGGTTATAACAGCCAACACATTTAACACTAGTTTACTCTTTATTTGAATTAATGATACTCATTTTTGTTTCATAATTTTTTTTATTAATAATAAACAGAGTTAATGTTTACAAAAAGTTTATAAATCAGACAATTTAATATGAAAATATGAAGGGGCTGAAATCTCACAGTTTCGGGTTGGGTTAGGGATTTTGATAGTTTTCGCCAAAGCTTTTATGAGCACACTTTTAGTTTTGGGCACATCGCTGATATATTAAACAAAAGTTTTTCTGTAAAAGTACAGATAAAGTAATTGTACAAAGTACAAGTATTTTATCTCGGAATAGATATTTATTACAAAATTAACACGAAACATCAATACGTTGACGGATTGTAATATGACACTATAACAGACCATAAACCAGACCAAAATTATAACAGACCATAAACCAACATAATTTAGAGAAAATATGATTCAGCAAACTACTCAAAAACCTCTTCATTTAGCACTCAGCAATTTAACTTTAAAAAAACAAATAAGACAAACTATCTACTTATTTCGTGTTCAATTACATTTCACGAATAAGTATATTTTTTTTCCAAAAATTACCCTAACATACAGATTAACCTATTGCATGTTAGGTTTGAACAAAACAATGGTTATAATATAATACATAATAAAGTTTCAATACGTATATAAATTATTGTACTTTGTTTCTTAATTTATTGTTATTTAATAATGATTTAATTTTAAAAATTTATTATTTAATTTATTTGATTCAATACAATATAGAATAAAATGAGGTTTTTATTTATATAATTTTATAATTTTTTTTTTTTTTTTAAGTTTACCAATTCAGTCAAACTATTTAAACTAGCGAAACTAAATAGTTAAAATATTTACTTTTACTATTGTTTGAATATATTGAATTGATTTTAAAAACAAACTTTTTTCAAAATTCCAAGAATTATAATAAATCAAAAATTCGAACTCTTTTTAAAATTCATAAAAATATTGCAAAAATAATAACAAAATTCAAACTTTTTCCAAGATAATTCAATCAATCAAGATTCAATCTAACAAGACGATGTTAAGATTATGTCAAGATGATTCAATTAAAAAACCGCTCACAATGCTTTCATGTTTAGCGTAAATACTTCTGTGCATTAATTACAACTTTTATAAAAAAACAACATTTAATCTGCAACTACCCGATATTTCCCAACTGTTCGGAGTAGCTTGGATCGATCCATATTCCATGTTCCATTTCATGTTCAATTACATTTCATGTCATACAAATATTTAATTTTATTTTTTTTTTAAATCATTTTTTTGACGCACGTTACAATATTTTTTTGACAAACTTATAATGCAATACTCAAGTTCTTGGTCTCGCATTTCTCTCACCGTTACAGTTCCTTACACCGGTCATTCCGGTACAGCTATCGAACACATCGTCCTTTCGACTCTTACAATTAAGATAACCAAGTTTTAGAAACAAAAATTTTGGAAATCGCTCCATCCGTTTTCTAGATTCGTCGGGGGTCGAAAAGGTTTGAAAGATAGACTTAAATTTTTTTTTGCTTTTTTTTGAATCGTTATGACCTAAAACATCGAAAAATGTCCAAAAAGTGAAATGAAAAAATAATAACTCAAACAATAAATTGTGTTATGGAGTTTTTTTTATTTTCGTATAGAGTAAGAATTGAAATAGGATAGTGAATTAAAGATGTTTGAATCGAAATGGTGCCGATCGTAACAAACATTAGTGAAACCATTCAATGCGCTATTAATAAATTGGCTTCCTTCTCAATAATGAAATCCTAACAAAATAATTGGTTTGCTGTTGTAAAACTGATGTTATTATAGTAATTAACAATAAAGAGTCCGTAGTAAATAAAACGCGGTTATGTATATTTGACATTACATGAAAGAGTGTATTTGACATTTCATTTTTACAAACATATAAGTGTTACCAACATAACAATAATATTCTACTTTCAACACTCCCACTAGAATTTATATAATTCAAAATTTCATCCCTAAAGCTTTCGAACACTTCATATGTTTTATAGAACTCAACGGTTTCGTCAGCACATCTGCCATCATATCATCTGTAGGTAAGTATCTCGGTTGAATCTTCTTTTCGTTTATTTTTTCTCGAATAAAATGATGCTTGACGTCTATATGTTTCGTCCTAGGATGATAAACACCATTTGAACTCAATTGAATGGCACTTTTATTATCGCAATATACCGGGACACATTCTGTAGTGTTTTGTATAAGTTCCATTTGAAGACCTTTCAACCATAATGCCTCTTGTTCTGTAATGTACTGCTCTTGGTCGATCCAAATCTTTCCCGCTTCCCTATCGCGTGTAATTTGTATCCCCAATACGTAACGAGCAGGACCAATATCCTTCATTTTGAATGATGTCATTAAACTCCTTTTTAAATCATTTTTAAATTTTTCGTCATTAGAGAATATCAATAAATCATCTACATATACGGCAATTATCATAATTCGTTTACCCTGAATTTTGAAGTAGACACATGGATCAACTTTTGATTTTTCTAATCCAAAATTTGTCAAAGCATCATCCAGTTTCTTGTTCCATATTCGGCTGGATTGCTTAAGTCCGTATAATGATTTTCTAAGACGACATACTTTTTTGTTCCTTGCGAAACATTCAGGTTGGATCATATATATTTCTTCTTCCAACTCTCCTTGGAGGAACGCTGTGATCGCATCCATTTGGTCAATATCCAAATTATACTTTGCTGACATCGCCAATAAAAAACGTATTGTGCTATATCTCACGACAGGTGAATATGTCTCCTCGTAGTCTATTCCCCTTTTTTGAGCACAACCTTTAATTACCAATCTGGCTTTGTGTTGCACAATTTTACCATTAACATCTCGTTTTGCTTTAAAAACCCATTTGCAGTCAATTGGTTTTTTATTCGGTGGTAAATCAACCAGTTCCCACGTCTGATTTTCGATTAATGAGCTATACTCGTTTTCCATAGCTTCTTTCCAAAATTCGCAATCTGCTCTACTGAAAGCTTCTGCAGTAGTGGACGGATCATTCATCTCAAATGATATTGCGCTGTAGGAAACATAATCATTTAAGTTTATCGGTTTCGGCACTCTTAATGATCTCCTAACTTCTGGGTTGTTATCAACACTAACAATATTCTGTGGAATATAATCAATATCACAGTCTGGACGAAGAGTAACTTCAACTGATTCATCACTGGTATAATATGTATCTTCATCGCTTTCTTCTGAAGATCTGACCAAATTATTGTCCACAATAATATCTTCATTGGTGATTATACTGTCAGTTTGTTCTTCCTCCGTATCTCCCACTGAATCAAATTTTGAAAATATGTGATAGTACTCTGTACTATTTAACTGCACATTCGACTGATTTTCATAATGCTGATTCTCGAAGAAAATAACATCTCGACTGATAACTGTTTTCTTCTTTTCCGGATTGTAGACTCTATACGCTTTCGATTCATCACTGTACCCTACGAAAATACACTGTTCAGACTTCGTGTCAAATTTTTTTCGTTTCTGTTTTGGCACATGAACATGACAACAACAACCAAATACTCGTAACCTCTTTAAATTTGGTTTTCTGCCGGACCACATTTCTTCCGGTGTTTTTTCTTCTAATGATCGATGGGGTGAGCAATTGATAATAAATGCTGCGGTGTTTATAGCTTCAGCCCAAAATTTCTTATCCAGTTTTGCATCAAACAACATGCAACGTGCTTTCTCCACTAGCGTCCTATTCATTCGCTCAGATATACCATTTTGTTCTGGTGTATATACGGTCGTTAACTGATGTTGGATTCCAGATTTACGAAACAATGCTTGAAACGGAGCATTACAATATTCTGAACCATTGTCCGTTCGTAAAATTTTTATCGTTTTGTTTTTTTTGATTTTCCACAAGGTTTTTAAATACGGTGAAACAATTTAAAGCTTCAGATTTTTCTTTCAAAAAATATACAAAAACTTTTCTAGTGTAATCATCTATAAAAACCATAAAATAACGTGCACCTCCTAATGAAGTTTCCTCTATGGGACCACATAAATCCGAATGTATGATCTCCAAAACTTCACTTGCACGCGTTCCAACATTTTTAAAAGGAAGCCGAGTTTGTTTTCCTTTTAAACAAATTGCACATTGACGATTTTCTATTTTGTTGTAATCAATGCCTTCAGCTTGATCGACTTTTAATTTTTGCAGACTATCAAAATTAATATGACCCATTCTACGATGCCATAAAGTTGCTCGATCATTTACTCGTATACTGCTAGCTGCAAACTCCTGTTTGGGTTGACTTAAAACAAACAAGTCATTACGACGATATGCTGTAGCTATCAATTCATTTTCAGCACTATACACTTTAGCCCCTGATTTATCAAAAATTACTTTTTTATCTGTATTAACGATCTGACTAACAGATAAAAGATTTGCACACAAATTTGGAACGAACAATACTTTTTTGACGTTAACTTCTTCGATATTTTTATCAACATTAATATTTAATTTGATATTACCAACAGCTTCAACTGTCATACGGGAACTGTTAGCAGTTACGACTTCACTGTTCACTGGTTCTGAAATATCGTTTAATAACGTACGGTGCATTGTCATATGTGACGTTGCAGCTGAATCGAAATACCATTCAGTATTATTCACTGCACTCATGAATGATGTATAAAATGTTTTTCCTGACGAGCCTTTTGTTTCATTTTGCCTTTTTTTCGGACAATTCCGTGCAATATGACCTCGTTTGTTACACTCGTAACATCTTACTCTACTACATCTTTCATTTTTACTAATTAACGCAACGGTGCTACTATTCTGAGATTCATTTCTGACATCTTGTAACAATTTATTCTTGATCGAATCTGCGCTGATTTTTATTCCGGAACTTTCGATACCCATTATCATTGGTCTGTACTGGTCTGGAAGACCTGCCAATAATAAAGTACCAATCCATTCATCGCCAACTGTAAAACCAATCGCATTTAGTTTATAAGCAGTTGTTAAGATTCGGTTCACATAATCTTCTACTGATGTGCATTCAGACAATCTGGTGGTTATTAGACTTCTCAATAAACCAACTCTTCGTGTTAGCCCTGAATCAGCAAACGCTTTTTCCAAATTTTCCCAAGCTTCTTTTGCTGATTTGGCATCTTGCACATGTACATAATTAACAGGATCAACTAGTAATGTAATTTTTGCCAATGCCTTCGTTACACTCTCTGGTTTTTGGTCATCTTTGATGATGCAATCCCACAACTCTTCATGTTGAAGATATGCTTTAACAGCAACCTTCCAGGAATCATAATTTTCCCTTCCAATGAGTTTTGGTATTGAAAACGTGGTGCTCGACATTTTTCTAAAAATTAATAATAAAATTATTATATTATTATCCGGATACTAATTGAATTGTTTTATTTAATTTTCAACGATGGACTGGGCCATAACCTGTTGTAAAACTGATGTTATTATAGTAATTAACAATAAAGAGTCCGTAGTAAATAAAACGCGGTTATGTATATTTGACATTACATGAAAGAGTGTATTTGACATTTCATTTTTACAAACATATAAGTGTTACCAACATAACAATAATATTCTACTTTCAACATTTGCCAAGGTTGTCAAATTGGCTTTTAGAAACAAACGTAGCATATTTGATATTTGAATTCATACAAAAGTCTGGTAATTCGTTCCCAATATCGAAAGCCCAATAAAATATCAAACCAGATAATCCGAAAAGAAAAAGCAGAAATTGACACAGCGAAAGCGGCAAAACTTGTCTATTTTTGACAAAAACTTTACAAAGCCAATTATTTGTTTAAATTCTGTTACCAAATCTTAAAATCTCTCATATTATTGTCGGATAGTATTTCCACAAACCATTGCAAAGGTACTTGTTTGTCCGTACATCGTTCGAATGCTTTACCCGAATCAATGCTCTCAAGTGCCTCAACTCAAGGGCGTCCATCAACACGCATGTTGTTTGCGACTTAGTTCTTAGAAAGTATCTATGTGTTGTGGTGACACATTTTGTAATACCTTATAAGTACATTACACTTTTTGTTAAACAAAAAACAAAAATAAGATAAAGCCCTAAACGAATGAAAATTATAACGCATTGAAAACCCTTTGTTTCATCTAGAGATCGAATCCAATTGAAGTAACTCGGCCAAAAATGATACAGTATAATAAATCGTGGCTACATTTAATTTCATAATTCACTTCTTTATTTCTTTGCAGCTAATTCCTTGTGAAATTTGTCATAAAAGTTATGCAGGAAGAGACATATTAAGACGACATATGAACATACATACACGTGAAAAAGTGTTCAAATGTTCCAAATGTAATAAAGAAATTTTACGGAGGAATGATTTTGAAAGACATTGGCTGAGTGTTCATGAAAAAAAACCAAAGGTAAAAGTTTATAAAATTCCATATTTTAATTAGTTTTATGAAAATATTTTTAAATATTGACAATATATATCAGTTACATATATATATATATATATATATATACATATATATATATATATATATATATATATATATATATATATATATATATATATATATATATATATATATATATATATATATATATATATATATATATATATATATATATATATATATATATATATATATATATATATATATATGTATATATATATATATATATATATATATATATATATATATATATATATACAGTACATTTAATTTCGTGATTTTCCTTTTTATTTCCTTGCAGCCATTTTCTTGTGAAATTTGTCAGAAAAGGTTTGATAGATCATGCGAATTAAAATATCATATGAATATACATACACGTGAAAAAGTGTTCAAATGTTCCGAATGTAATAAAGAATTTTTATGGATCAAAAATTTTAAAAGGCACTTGCTGCATGTTCATAAAAAAGAAAAATCAAAGGTAAGAGTTTATAAAAGTTCATATTTTAACTAGTTGTATGAAAATATTTTTAAATATTGAAAATATATATCGTCAGCTTAACAGTGAAAGAACGTATCAGACTTTTTTGCAATTTTGACTTGAAGACGTAATCGACGCAAATATGAGTTCTTATGATTTTTTTCCTATTTTGGATTGAATACATAATATTTCGAAATATATTTAAAAGCGTAATAATGCAAAAATAACTATTACTTATAGCAAATAGATTACGAATAAAATAGTACATTATGATGTTAGGACGTAAAGCTAAAGATTTTGGACGGAGGTGGAGTTTGAGTCCAAAATATTAAGTCCAAAATAGCTTACGTCCGTGCATCATATACTATTTTTTATTCGCCGCAAGCAAAATATTTAAAAAAAATTTGTTTATTCTAATTTAAAATTATAAATTTGCATAAATTTTAAAATAAAAATATGTGGAACAAGTAACCTTTGACAAAATATTTGTTATTATTTCCAAATTATTGTATAACCATGCCAACAAATGATAACAACTATTTTAATTGGATAATGAAATTTTGCATTTAAGGGTTGCTTTGATAAAAAATTCTATTTTTCATAGAATTTAAACAAATACAAATGCTTTTTTTTTTTTGGACGTAACTATGACAACAAAATAGATAGTTAAAAAGTGACACTTTAAGGCGGCAAATCACAGTAATAAAGAAACACTTTAATATGTAGGCGAATGAAAACGTTTTTTATTCCTCCTGTAAAATCGTATTTTTACAGATACGTTCTTTCACTGTTAAGCCGACGATATCAGTTAATGATAATCGTAAAATTAAATTTGTTTTGAAAGTTTTTAAAATAGACTTAATTTTGGCTATAATTATTTTTTGCTTATTAATTAATAATTAATCTATTAAGACGGAATAGGATTTTAAATTGATTATAAATAAATTTAATAAGCAGATATATTCTATATTTGTTTTAAAAATTTTTCTAACAAAACTATCAAAACAAAACCACAAATGTGACATTACAGTCATTAAATGAAATGCTTTCGAATACTAAATGAAACTTGCTTTTTATTTTTCCAAAAAATTTGACTTTTATTCTTCCATTAAATATTGGCCGATGTCATATTTCAATATGTGATATAATTTATTGTTAAGTTGTTCGTTCTTTAAAAAAATAAATAAAATTTGCGTCCATCAACACCTTAGAAATCAAGTTGTTGTGGTACCTTGATCTTAAAAAGATTTTATATGTTGTTGTGACACATATTGTAACTTTGTTATAACTGTATCTTAGATACAGTTATGATCCGTTATTAACAATTATTTTATATATATAAACAATTCGTACGCGCGGCCTTTACCCAGAAAAAAATGTTTATAAAATGATGTAATTATTCATTGCGATCAAGTGAAAGAATATAAGCCAACATAAAATATCAATAATGGTTATAAGAAAAAAAATATTGCGACGCTGATGCATAGGCTGACTTCACCACAGCTCTGGAAACATAGTGTTCTGGATATATAATGAGCTAATATCCATAAAATACTTTAATTAAAAGCTAACCAATATTATGGACTTCGTAGTTCTAATAATAAAAATATTAAAGCAGGCAGTAGTATCCCAACAAACATAAATTCTGTTGTACGAGAAAAAGTAAACAAAAATTTTATCGGAAGTGACAAAGCTGAAGTTAGGATGCAGAACTGTTGTAAACCGTACTAAATGTGTATGTACCAAATTTCATCCAACTCGATTATCAGGTACAGAAGTTATTGAGCTTCCAAAATAACAGGTGCTTGGAGGACCCCCTACCACTTTGTTCACTATCGCTAAAAAAACTAATCAGTTCCTTGCCATATATTTGCATCTTTTTGCAAAGTGTAATCAAAATAACTTAACGAACGAATGTTGTATGCTTCCAACAAACATTGAAACAATAAACAGGTGTTCGGGAGGACCCCACCACTTATCCCAATATAGTCCAAAAACTAGTCAATTCTTTGTCAATAAAGTCTTTATCTTTTTTCAAAGTGCCATTAAAATTGATTAATGAATGAAATCTGTATGCTCCCAACAAACTTAAAAACCAAGTGTGAAAAGTCAGCAGTTGTATGGAAGATCCCTCGCCACTTTGATCAATGTGTCCCAAAAGATGATAATTATCTTCTTACACTAATTGGAACCCTATTCCATAAGTTTCATCATAATCACTTCATTATTGTAGGCTGTAGTGTGCATAAAGACACTGGATGCAGAACTATTTTAAACCGTACTACATACTCATGTACCAAGTTTCATCCAATTCGCTTATTAGGTACAGAAGTTATAGAGCTTTCAAAAAATCAGGTGCTCCAGGAACCCCCCACCACTTTGTTCCCTATCGCTCAAAAACTAATCAGTTCTTTGCCATACATGTTTGCATCTTTTTCCAAAGTGTCATCAAAATTCGTTCACGAACGAATGCTGTGTGCTCCCAACAAACATTGAAAAAAGTGTGACACATTAAACAGGTGTTCGCGAGGATCCCCACCACTTATTCCAATATTATCCAAAAACTAATCAGTTCTTTGTTACTTAAGTCTCCATCTTTATCCAAAGTGTCATTAAAATAAATTAATGCATGAAGTCTGTATGCTCCCAACAAACTTAAAAAACAAAGTGTGAAAAGTCAGCATTTGTATGGTAGACCCCCCACCACTTTGATCAATGTGTCCTAAAACATGATAATTATCTTCTCACACTAATTGGAACCCTATTCCATAAGTTTCATCATAATCACTTCATTATTGTAGGCTGTAGTGTGCATAAAGACACTGAAAAAACTTAAAAGAAGTACAAAAAAATTTTGTTTCCGGAAGTGAAAAACCGGAAGTTGGGATGGAGAACTATTGTTAACCGTACTACATACTCATGTACCAAGTTTCATCCAATTCGCTTATTAGGTACAGAAGTTATAGAGCTTTCAAAAAAAAAGGTGCTCCAGGGACCCCCCACCACTTTGTTCACTATCGCTCAAAAACTAATCAGTTCTTTGTCATACATGTTTGCATCTTTTTCCAAAGTGTCATCAAAATTCATTCACGAATGAATGTTTTATGCTCCCAACAAACATAAAAACTTTGTGGAAAAAACCACCTGTTGTATGGTGGACCCCCCAACCCTTTATCCAATGTGCTCCAAAAGCTGATAAAATCTTTCTCATGTTATTTAAAAGCTTTTCGCAACGTTTCATGAAAATCGATCGGCAACTGTAGGCTACAGTAGGGATAAACACCTGAAAAAAAAACTTTTTAACCGGAAGTGACAAACCAGAAGTTGGTATGCAGAAATATTGAAAACAGTACTAAAACCTTATATACTAAGTTTCAATAAGATCATAGCCCGGGATCAGAAGTTATTCAAGATTTAAACTTAGAGGTGTTCGGGAGACCCCCCGCCATTTTGTCCAAATTTGAAATGAATCCAGATCTTCCATTTTCAAGTGAACTTGTATTATTTGCCAAAGTTTCATCAAGATCCTATGCAGAAAACTCACCCACCCGGGTGAGCCATCCTATCACAGGTAAAATATTACAAAAGCCCAATATTTCATGATAGGATATAGAAAATAAAAATTAACTAAAAGGTAAAAAGCAATTTTGTTTTAAAAACTTGTAGGAACAGAACTAAAATTTTGTTGCCAATAATCCAGTTAGTGGCATATTCCTTGATCATATGGCACACTGTCTTTCTCAATGCTTACTTTTGATTTTGAAAAGTTGAAATTGATGAACGCTAAATAAAGAGGTTTCTGAGTAGTTTGCTGAGTGTATCATCTTTTCATTAAATTATGTTAATTTATGATCTGTTAAAATGTTTCGGCAATATATTGATGTTTCGTATTTACAGTAATGTATATTAGCAGAAGCAGGCACAGTTTAGGAGCAAGATGGCCGATGACTCCGGTTGCTATTTAGAAAACTTCGCGAGAGAGGCCACTTTGCGAGAGGGTCAATAAATTTTGCAATATTCTTTTAAAATAATCGTTTTGAAACGAACAAAGGAAAATTTAGAAAGAAAACGGACGGGACATGATGGAAGGATATTTTAAATGTTTTGTATCATAGAAGTAGTATTTATATAGTAGATGGTCAGTTCGACAACATTCGGTGCTGGAGTGAATGTAGCATGATCAGTTAACTCATTATTATCGCACAGAGTCTAGATATTTCATTGTTGACTGACATACATTTTCCCAAACTGTTATGTATGTAAATATAGATCATTAGTTATTAACAAATATTTTCATTAAATGAAACCTGTATAGTTTTATTATTACATAATTGTATAGGCATTAGTAAAGAGTATAGGCATTACTAAAATTAACTAAATAAACCTGCAACCGATAAGATTTTAATTTAGAAAAAAGATTTATTAATTTTGAAAATTAATCGCATGGCAATAAGTAAAATTTTGTCTCTTTACGCAGAGTTTATTGTTAACCCCGTAATCCGGCAATTACTGCGCCTACAACTAGGAGACTGCGTGTCAAACTCGGTAAGGTTGTCGCCCCAGTTAAATCCCAGCTTAAAACTTTTAAATTAAAGTATGAAATTTGTCTTGATATATTGAAATTTTTGAAATTCATTCAAATTCAATTCATATTAAAAATATATTCTTTAAATTTTAATGTAAGAAACGCGCGTTCATATAATTCTATGTGTGGGATAAATCATTGAGGAAGACAGTGCGTCACCTCCATTTTAGTTTTTTCCTAAAATTATTTTCAAAAATTTGGTTTCTACCTTTTCTTTTCTTTTTATTTTCTTTATCCTATCATGAAATATTGACCTTTGTCAAATTTTATATGTGATACAATTTATTGTTTACACTTACATATCCATTCTTAAAAAATTTTAATACGAAAAAAATGATTTGCGTACATCAACAACTCAGAACGCATGTTGTTGAGGGGCCTAGGTTTTAAAGGCTTCTATGTGTTGTTGTGACACATTTTGTAATTCCTACAATACAGCACATTTTATTACAAAAAATTATGATTTATAACGAATAAACCTGTCCTCTTTCAGGAAAGACCACATTCTAATTCTGGAAAGATAGCAATGTTGTCAACGGACGATTCAATGAGTGAAATTAAATCTAAATTTAAAACTATAAAAGCTGAGAAAATTGATGTGATTGAAATTGCTGTAACCGAATGCACTGATAGCACAGATACCGAAGAAAAAGTGAAGGTAACACATTTTTCTGTTCATGAATTTGTATCTCAATTTCATTTGTTTATTAAACTCTTTAAAAATAATCTGAAGAACCCAGTTTAGAGACCAGTTTATATTGTGTTCGCATCCTATGAATTGAAGGAGTTGGAAATTTTGTGTTTATGATCATAAAATCCACATCTACAAATGCAACAATTTTAATTTTGTGTATTGTTTTAAGATAACTAAAAATTTAATTTTGCTTTTCTTTTTTTTTAGGCGGCTCCTGATGGAAAAGCATCATCTCATTTGCCTTATAATAGCTGCTTTGGTGAAACTATTTGTAAAGAAGAATTAATTCTGCCCGATGAGAATTTAAATTGAAAAATATTACCGAAACTATACAATAAGCAAAATAGTATAGTATTGAAATATTATTAAATAATAATTAAACCTAAGAATACGGAAACATCAAATCAATACCAAACATAATCTGCACGAAAAACAATACAATACAACAATAAACCAATTATTTAATATAAGTGCCTCAACTAATAATGAATACAAAACAAGACTGACTTGCATATCTTAACTCTATTAAATTGAATGAGATATATATGGGTAGTTCTACAAACATAGGAATTTTGGACGGCACTGCTTATTTCGTATATTAATATGAAAAAAACAATTTTTTTTCAAACAAAATTTGTAACCTTAACTATGTCTAGCTGGTCACCCAAAATTAACCCGTTTCGAAATATATTTCTTAGAAAAAAAATTATTCAAAACGTCAAATTCTCGGTCCCCTGGCGTGTCCCACCTTGAAAGTCAAAGCTGGTAAACTAAATAATCAATGATTCTAAGTGTGTAGAGACAAATTTACACTGTAGTAATAATTTTGAATAATGATGCTTTAATAATGTGTAAATAATAATAACATTACTTTATATTTCATATAAGATATATCCTATTAAAGTTTGTCCCACGAATTTGTTATTATTCTCCTGCCCAATCAAAACACATTGAAAATATTGGAAATTCATATTTCTATCAAGTTATCGCTAGTCACAGGAATTAATTAAAGTTCAATAAATATAATATTGCAAGTGTTTTACTTAGTGCGAGGTTTTATCATTCAAAACAGTCATCATTAGTAGCAAGATCGTGTGTTGTCCAGTCAAATTATCAGTCCCCTGGCAAGGATTTTCGTAAAAAGTATTTTAATTACAGGTAATTTTGTAATTTTATGCGTCGTGAATATGTATTGCCTTGGTATAGAATCCGTTTATTTTTTTTTTTTAGACGTAATTTTGTCATTTTTAAGCGAAATACTGATAAATTATCAGTCCCCTGTTCTCAGTCCCCTGGAAGATTTAAAAGCGGGCAGACTTAGATAAATGTTTATTTCGTATTTTGAGCTAATATTGAGATAATTTTGAGTTAATTTAGGATTAAGAAGGATATTTTTTAATTTTAACTCTTGTATTTTTTTTTTTTGACTGGCCACATTCAGGAAAGTTGAAAGAACGTCATCAACTTTAACTAAAACTAGTTGCCAGAGCTTATACGCAAAAAACATGTCGTGCCGTAATTAGCTCCATTTTCTTCCTTCGTGTGTAGAACTACCCATATATTCTTCCACCTTTCAATTCAAAAACATAAACAACGTCTGGGTTCAAGAAAAACAGATATTCTTCATAAAAGGAATTTCGTTTGGGTCTACAATTGTCTAGACTTAAAACATTAAAACATTAAATAACAAAAACAATAACTTCCCATATCGGGAAGTTAAAATGTATTTAAAATTAATCTGCAGCGTCCAAATACAGTTTATTCCGGAATATGATATATTTAACAGCGATAGAATTAATTGTACCCTATATTCTGTATAGTGTACATCAAATAGTGTAAATATTCCAAGCTCGACTCAATCAATGACCAGCAAAAAGTGTAACATTATCAATTTTTCTTTTGAAATAAAAAAACTGTTTTACTCAATCGTGTCAAAGCCAGTAATTTATTGTATTATTTTAGTTCAA
The DNA here is from genome assembly GCA_963693315.1 of Diogma glabrata. Taxonomy (NCBI): domain Eukaryota; kingdom Metazoa; phylum Arthropoda; class Insecta; order Diptera; family Cylindrotomidae; genus Diogma; species Diogma glabrata. Next base: position 113,687,693 of record OY856188.1, read on the forward strand.
CATAGAAAAAAAAACAATTTTCTTTGCAAACAAAAGCAAGCAGTTTTGAGACAATCAAAAGCAGTTTTGAGACAATCATTTGTAAAGAATAGGTAAGTCCGCCCGATGAAAAAGGGATTTGAATTCAAATATAGGAAGAAAATCGTAGTTGATGCTTTTGCGTTGGTAACTGAAAGTTAATTTTTCTGTTTTCTACATGCTCTTAGTTGTAAGCTTAATTATTTCGAATCTTTTGTCTAACCACTAATATCTTTAAAACAAAAAATGTTTGGTTTTAACTCAACCTTTGGTAGCATTGAGCCCAATTGAGGCTGGTTGATGCTAGTGGCGCTGAGCTGGCTAGGCGATGCGAGATTTTTGCCAGATATAGATTCTTAAAGTTGATGTAATAAATTTAATATAAAAAACGCCTTCGTCTTGTTAGTCAAAAACTCTTTGTAGCGCATCTGGTATAGCAGCTGCCACTTGCCATGTAATGATGTTATTGCAATCCCTTGTAAAAAAATGATAAAAATTAAAAGAGCCGTTTTCTATCGTTTTCAATGCGGTTTTTGAATGAGAATGGGTTGGAATCGTTTTTTCCGATAGAAACGGATGCGAACTTTTACGTTTTGTCTTTTGCGGCGGATGCAATTTCTATCGTTTTTGACTGTTTCTTATCGTTAGTTTCTGATAGAAATGAAAAAAATCCTATAGTTTTTATCCTTTAGATAAAGAAATACGTATTGTGAAATAAAACTCAATTTAACAAGAATAGGCGTCTATGAGGCGTTTATGAACAATATATCAAATATATATATTGAATGACATTTCTTTCAAATATTTATCATTTAGAACAATTTTTTAGAATATAGAACAATAAATTTCATTTTTTCATTTTTTGCTCAGGGAATCGTATTTTAGTAAAAAATGATAATGAAAAAATGAAAACGAGTGAGGATAAATTGAACGACTCTATCATTTATCACTTTATCACTGTATTTTTAGGGAATTAGACCACAGTGGATCGTATAAACGTCGCTCCTTGTAAATATAAATGTTAGAACACAATAGAGCCGTTAGCTATCGTTACATATGCAATTTTTGAATGAAAATAAATTGGTTTCGGATTTTGGCGACAAAAATGCAAACAGTTCTTTCGTGGAGGATGCATCATCCATCGGTTTGAATCGTATCCTATCGGTTTTCTTCGATTAATAAAGAAACGATTTTATCTCACTTTTGGAAGAAAGGGAAATTAGTACTTTTAGAAACACGCTGTTTCTCCTTTCCTCTCATACTTACGTCTTCTGCAGAGTTCATTGGCGGGCAGGTCAAGTATTTTTGTGTTGATTAAGAAATCCTTCTTGTTTCCATAACTTCCTATTTGCTAATACGGAACACAATTGGAAATAACGTCGGAGACCTTACTATCCAGACTTGAAATTCAATATTCTTGTTTAATTAAATTTTTTGTTCCAAATCCAAATTTACTAGGTAGGATCTGTATGCAATTCCAAATATGCTCCATATCTGAATATATTTGAAACAGGATTATTTGCTAGTGCACCTTTCAGTTTAGCCATATCATCTTTTTCTTTGATATCAAATTCAAACTTGTTTTCTAGTTTCAAGAGATCACTCAACGGTTTCGCAATCAGCGAGTAATTGCATATAAACTTCCTAAAATAACTGGTGATAACTCCTATTGATATCCAATATTATTGATATGAGTTCTTTGGTGCGCAGCAGATCTAGGCTGGGTCAGATTTGTTTGCTTATCTTGCAGATTTGACCGCCAGCCAGGGATTGTGCCGACATAAATTAGTTGTCTTGTCATAACCTAGTTCCTTAAGAGAGACAAGTGACCAGGCAAGAGCTTCTTCCTCTGCTAGAAGCCACATTGACCCGAATCCCATATAATTTGAATATCAAACTCCTTTTCTATATCATTTATAGATGAGCGCAGCATAAAGTATAACGCAGCATGATATAGCGCTGAAGCGATTGCTAATATTTGGTTTCCTGCTGAGTTTCTTATGCAGTTGTTCATGAGGAGTTGTTCTATGTTCTAAGGTACCAGACCACCCTTTTCAGTATTATGGAACCAAGATCATGGATCTTGTATTCCTGGTGAAAAGAACGTTCTGTTTTTGCAGCATTAATTCCTAGAGTCCTAGATTTATATATAGTTCAGATAATATTATTACGGAAGATTGCGTTCGTTCTTTTAATATTGTCGGGAATTCACTGTTCTATATGTAGCTCTGTAATTAATCTACTAATTACCAGTTTCCACAAATGGAAAACAAACTCACCCAGCATATAGTTGGTGTTCCCGTAGAGGAGCATACGTTCGATTAATACTTACAAGGACTCCTGCATATCCAGTTACCCCTACTGTGAAAGCTTCAGTTAATTTGTTGTTGAACGCTCCCTCTATATTCAGGAAAGCGGTCAGAGTTTGGATGCAAAGGCATATGAGTGCGGACCAAAGATTGTCGCGGATGATGCTGTCAAATGCTTGCTTGAAATCAACGTAGAGCACCTGGTGAATGCTAATATTGTACTCCCAACATTTTTATATTTTGGTTTGTAAGTTTTTTTGTCAGCAACTGTATTTACTTCGTGTTCTTTCGTCCTTTTAATATTTTGGGAGATCACAACAATTTTTTCCCAATCTTCAGGATTGAGAACTGCATTCTTGATTGTTTCAAAGTTTATTTGTTTTGAAATTTCGTAGTTTAAATTAATACCTTTAACCTTACAAACAATTTTTTTTGGATTTTTCTTTGGTCGAAAACACTTTAAACGCATAATTTTGTAACCGGTCCACCGGTTACAAATTCAGTTATATAACTATCTAAACGATAACATTCAAGTTCGTTGGTCATATCTCCAATACAATCTGCTACAGGCGGATCGTATTCTCCTTCTCGACTTACAATAAATTATTGAGTCAGTATCGTAATACAAAACTCTTTTGCCGATCTTTTCCAGGTAACTGTAAAGATGAAGTCGTGCTTGAGTGGTTGTGTAAGCAGCTATGCAAACATTAATTGTTGGAAGGGAAGTTACTGCTTCATCTTTGTACTGCCAACTAACAATCACATTTTCTTCATTTATTGGAAGGATGTGACATTCTTCAATTTATTAAACTATTTAAACGGCTGATTAATAATTGTTGTTTGTTGTTGGTTTTCCTGCTGACCAAATTTACCCCAAAAAGAGTTAAAAATTAGCTTAGTAAAAGATCTTAGACCAGGGTTGTTTACTATGCTTTTAAATTCCAATTTAATTTTTTTGTATCAAAAAAACGATCACATTGATTTTTCTTTTCTTTTCCGATTCTGTTATATAATTAGCCGGCCAACCTGAAGCTTCTTGCTTAATTTTTATAAATTTATTCATCATCTCTGTGAACAATCCATCTTCTTTGTTAACCTTATCATGTTGTACTATTTCATATTCCCAAACTTCGTAAATGTGTAAAAGTTTGTAATTTTTTTCGATGGCTTTTAGGACTTCATCAATTAATTACCCATGTTCCAGACATAGCCATCATCAGAGTGTAAGCAAAATTCTCTTTGATTTTTTTGATCACCGCAACTTTGACACAATGTAAACATTAATTTATTATTTTGTCCAAGCTCTGAGATATCAAGACTTCGGTCTGGGTTAAGGATTTTGATATAGTTTTCGGCAAAAATCTTTTATGAGGACATGGTTTTTAGTTTTGTGCAGCGATGTATATCAAACATAGCTTCTTGTTAAAGTACATGTATTTTTTATCTCTATTTAGATATATTTTGAGAATCATGGATTTAATTTTGAGAATCATGGATCTTACTCTTATTATCTTAATATCTTAATATCTTAATGTCTTAATATCTTATATCTTAATCATATGAATCTTGATCTTAGTCTTATCAAGATCATTTCATTAGGAGCAATGCGTGATGCATTGGCATTACACTGTAAAACCATTCCGAAAATTCTTATAAAATCAAAAATACAAACTTTTTTCAAAATTCCAAAAATATTTCAAAAATTATAACAAAATCACAAATTTTTATATCCAATTTCATGTCATGTCATATCGATAATATTTCATGTCAAACAAATAATTTATTTCATTTTTTCCCAAAAATTTGAATAAAAAAAAATGAAAATCATTCTTTTGACACATTTGACAACATTTTTTTGACAAACTTATAATGCAATAATCTAGTTCTCACGTACCAATCCCAACCATCAAGATTTCTCCAAATTCAATGTTCCTATTCGTAATCAGTTAAAATGAACGTTTTTTAAGCAAAAAATATGAAAATTTCCTTGTTTTGACCCACTTGACTATTTTTTATGACACACTTCCGGGACAGCTATCAAACACATCGTCCTTTCGGCTCTTCCCATTGAGTATACCTATTTTTGAAATCCCTGCAGCGGTTTTCTAAATTTGGTCCTTTTTTCGCTTTTTTAGAACCAGTGGGTCCTAAAACGTCGAGAAATGCCTATAAAGTGGGGGTAAGAATTTCACTTTTGGCTCGAGAATGTAATACTTAGGTCTTTCTGACCGCAGTAATACTGTCGTGAAATTATAATTTTAAGGTCGTAATGTTCCTGTAGAAATTATATACTTTCCATTGAAACTATCTCAATATCTACCTCTAAAACTTTACAGAATCCTATCGAAGAATAATGTAGTGAAATAAGGATTTCAGTCGTATTTTCCTTTAGAAATTATACACTTCCTATTGAAACTATATCAATGTCTTCGTATAAAACTATTAATCCTATTGGGAAATTTTGTCATAAGAAAACAATTTTCTAAGTTTTATATATGTACCTTTACAAATTATTCATTTCCTGTTGAAACTGTTTCACTGTCTTCCTTTGAAACTATAAAGAATTCTATTAAGGAATCTTGTCGTAAGAAAAAAACTGTCTAAGTTTTATTTTCCTTTTCAATTACGTTCATTCCTATAAAAATGTTTCAATAGGAACGGTCTGGTATCTTAAGGATTATGAATTTTCCCATTGAATATGAGTCATTTCTAACATTTCCCCTTCCCAACATTTTTATAAAGTAAAGAATTTCTCGGTTGATCCCATTAAAATCGTCCTTTTCCTATCCAGTTTTCATCAATATTCTATAAGATTGTCCCATTTTTATTGGGACAGTTTAGGCAGGGGGTGGAGACAGATTGTTAGCAAACGTTTGTTGTGTGCGTTGCGTTTGTGCAGTGGAGACTACTTTTATACTTTTGATAAATCTATATACACTGTAAAATATCTTATACTTTGCAGCTGGTTTTACCAAGCGAGCTGTGGATTGTGTTCAAAGAATTAAGAGACTATATACACAAAAATATTTGAAGTCGTTTTTCTCTCTTTTTCTTTTTTATCTTCAATTCGTCGGTTTTGAGTTGACAAAAACAAAATTTGTAAACATTGTTTGGCTTGGTTATAATTTGATTCTAATAAAATTGATTCTAAAATTTATCGTGGTGATATTTTGATGAATTTATAATAAATATAAGAAATACTAGTGATTTTATTGTAATTTAAAAATAATTAAATAAAGAAAAATTAAATATATTAAGTGAAAATTTTGAATAAAACATTAAATATGAAGTGTGTGATAATGACGTGTAAAAATTAGCGAGAACATATACAGGATGGGATTTCTTATCATAAATAACTAATATTGATATTATAATTTACTTTTCGATTGATAAGTTTTAAGTTTTTTAAATATTTTCGAGAAAAAAATATAATCTAAAATCAATGTAAACAATAATAGAATGCTTCGGTTATAGATTGTCAAATTTTTTTATGTTGTATTGTTAAATTTTTTATGTTGTTTTTCTATGTAATGGCGTCTCTTTTTTTATATTAATTTTTGAGGGCAAAAATACGCTTAAATTTGGAATTCAATGCAATAATAGAAATATTTACGGCGGCTTTACTAAAACGCAAGTGTGTTAGTAACAATTTATTGGTGTGCAAAAATTACTTTAACTTTTAACATCAATTTCACTTCCTCTATTCTCTTAATTCTTTGAAATTGTGTTATTATTTAAGGTGACCATACGTCACCTTTTGAAGATGACAGTCATCTTTTACGAACGAGTGCCATCTTTTGAAATAATACCACCCTTTTGTCATCTTTTACATATCGCATACTTATGAATGAATGCAATTAGAAAAATTAATATGTATTGTGATTATCAAGAGCTGTCAATGGGGAATGAAAAACAATTTGAGTATGACCAATAATAGGTCAAAATATGCAATCATTTTGATAATTAATGCATTGCATATTCCGAAATTTCAAAACTTATTAGAATTCCTTTTTGGCCTACCAGGACCAAACGCATCAGTGGAAAGAGTATTTTTATTTATTAAGTAATGATATACAATTAAAAAACTCAAATTTCAATTAAATGTGTTGAAACGTCAGTCTCAGAGAAATTTTCAAAGAGAATCTAATGAAACCGTATTGAAAGAAGTTCATAAGTCATCCAAATATATACATGAATAAGAAAATATATGTCCTTTTTGCGAAATAAATCATTTTCAATATTTAAATAAATATAATAAATTTTTGAATAATTTTTATTTTAATTTTCTGTGGAATTTTTATTTTACTAGATTGTTGAGGGGGAGGGGGGGAGGGTTATATATTGACAAAGAACTGTCATCTTGTAGTTTGATAATAATCTGGTCACTTTATATTATTAACCAATTAAAATAAGAATTTTGTTGAAAACATAAAATTCGTTTCTTTGATTTGTTAATAAAAAATTTCAGTCCACAGTTCGCATGTTAAAACCCAACTTTATCTATTTACACTTTTCCTTAAAATAATACCAAAGTAACGGTTAACGAAACTAACGATTTACAAAAAACAAATGTCAGATTTTAACATTTGTTTTGTTAAATTGTTATTATACGTTTCATAATAATGGTGAACGAAAAATTACATGCATTTATAAATTAAAATGAGACACCAATTAAAAGAGGAAATAAAGGACAATTCAGAAGCAAATAACACCCAAGAAGTATATTTTTCGCTTTAATTTGATTGAGATGGATCAGGTTATTAAATTTAACTTAATTTTAGACTTCCAAAAATATTTTAGAATTTGATGTCATTAACATTAAAAAAGAAAAGGACGAGACAAATTTTGAATCAAATACAGCTACTGCATTTGAAAGGGTTGAAGAACATGAATCGAAAAAGCAGAGCTCCAAAATTAAAAGTGTAAGTATATAATATTTTAGATCAAATTCCATTCATGTGTGAACGGACAAAACGCGATTACTTTGTAGTCAGCGATGTAAAAAAATGAAAATAGGATAATTTGATAACTTCAAACTAGAGTCTAGAAATTAACTTTTTTTATTACTCATATTATATCTATCTTCAAAGAACAACTACTTTTACAATTACTACCAACCCAAATATGCTATTAGAAATTTTTTCGTCACACATTTTTTTATTCTACATTTATTTTATTTGGATAGGATATTTTTCCAGTTCATAAAACCAAAGATATCAATTACAGACTGTATTCCACAAAGGATTCAAAAAGCAAAAGAATCCGTTCAGCAAAGCAAAAAGCAAAAGCAAAAGATCTCGAGGATGAAATAGAACAACCCTTCGGTAGCCATATTTAACTGGTTAGTTTCCACCTTCCCGAGATCAGTGCTGTAGGATGTCCCTGCCTTGTTTTGAATAACGCTTTGTTTAAACCTTTGTGAGTTAAAGGACCCCGAAATTTATTGATTCCGACATCATTCCATTTGTACGATGTAAGGCAAAGAATCCCTCCATTTTGTCACTATGACAAAGTTCTTTTGACAGTTTGGCTGTTTGCGCAAACCGATTGACGAGTAAAACGATAAAAAGAATATGGTTGAGGCATGATGGATTCGGTTTTATACAAGCACTTGTAATGATATTTATAAAAAAAAACGAGACCAAAAACAGCGACGGTTTTTTAGGGAATCAAGATTTAAAGTTAAATTTCGATCACCTAAAATTCAGGTAACACGCTTTTGAACATAGTCTAAAAGAGCTAGGTTGGAAGCAGATGCAGCGGCCCAAAATTGACAACAGTACTCCATACAAGAGCAAATATCGACGGCTCCAAAGCAGTTACGTATAACTACATTTTGAACAAATCGAGAGGAAAACCCCGATTTATTGTGATTCTAACAAGCTTGAAAATAAAATTTGTTTATCAATAAATCAAAAAAACTATTTTATTTATTTATTGATAGCAATTTTTTTTTGTTTAAAATCGCTTGTTTAGAATCGCAATAAATCGTTTTGTTGACTTCCTTTCCATTTTTATAAAATGTAGTTACACGTAAATGCTTTGTAGCCGTCGATATAGGATTTACAAATGTGGAGTAATTGATACGGAGTGAAATATTTTTTACATCGATTTAGGAGGCCGAGTTTTTTGTTGCTGTAGCGACGAGTGTAGGGTTAATATTTCAGCTCCAATTCCAGGTTCAGGAACTGTGCTACTGCCCTTAGGCGGTACCACAGATCTTCCTTCGTCTGGTTGGTTGACTTCTCTGGACAATTGAATTGGTGGTTAGCATCATGTGGCGTGCTCTCACATGTGGGATGCCTGTTAACAATTTCCTCGTTAATTCAACTCATGCAGTTATTTAAGAGGCGTGACCAACCGCGTCTTAACTGCGCTAGAATGGTTCTGGTGATGCGTGGTAGTTTGACCTCTTTGGCAGCGATTTATAGTGACTTGCTATTAAGAACTCGATTCGGGGCTTAGTTCTTTATCGTGTCTCCAACAATTTTGGTATTGGCTAAAACAGCACGTGTTATACGTAGGCTCGTTTATGTTACTGATGACTTGATGGTTTCTAACATCTTGTAAGAAGCACTTCACAGTCCGCCTTATGCCTCTAGGTTGTGTAGTCATTGATAGGGTTTCATTGCAGGGATGTTGCTCTATATGACAGCACCATAGATATTGTTTGGTAAACATTTCGTTATGTTCACGGACCGGCATTATGTTACATTCCTTGTGCAAGTGATCTCGGTGGGCTATCAAATGACATCAGGTTGCAGTACACAAGGCTGCGTTATGTGTTATTTGTAACTTATTATTATTATTATTATTTTTTATTGTTTTTTCCAATTGTTTACAATACTACAAATTGTTAATATAATAATTTAGATAACACTTTTATTCAATTTTAGTTATATTACAGCTATTACAAATAAATACAAATATACACAAATTGTTAATATAATAATTTAGATAACACTTTTATTCAATTTTAGTAATGTAAGTTGGAAAAAATTAAGAGCATATTTTAGTCGTTAAAAACGACTTGAGTTATGTGCCCTTTCTTAACAAACATTGTTTTAACTCGGTGTTTAAAAAAATCTGATTAAAACATGTGGCGTGGGGATTAAGCTACATGATAAGATTTGAGAAAAATTTTAAGATAATATTCTTTATAAATGTAAAAATATCGAAAGCTATTTTTAAAAGCAATAATTAAATAACTAATGAACTAAACAACTAATTTTATAAGTTTAATAATATATATACAACAAACCAATATAATTAAATATCATAAATTAATAACAATTAGTTAGCCAACTGTTTAGAAATAAATACAAAACTTAAACAAACAAACACAGATCATCATATTATAACCTTATAACTCTTCAATTTTGGTTAAATCAAAAGTAAAAAGCCATGACTTTACCTGCTTAAGAAACGTAGACAAAGAGAGCGAACTGTGACGAATATCAGACGGTAATTGATTAAATATGCTAGGGGCTATTATAGTAAAGAATCTTCTGTAATGAGTAGTTCTAAATCGCGGAACATTAGCAAGTTGCTGAGACCGAAGCAATCTATTGAGATTTCTATGATACCTCAGCATTCGGTTACCACTCATAATATAAAATATTTTAAGAATCCTATAAATGTATAGAAGTGGAAGAATCCAATTAAAATTAAACATTGGCCAGCTATGATCAAGTTTTTTTCGGCTATAGATTATTCTTACTATATATTTTTGAGCTAATAGTAAAGGTTTTAACGTACTTAAATAAGTTCCCGCATAGCAACCAATTCCATACTGGAGCTTTGAATTGAAAAGGGCATAGTTTATACATTTTAGTACATGTATTGGACATAAAGACATTCTTAAGTAAAATTAAATAAAATTTCGTATTTAGCATTAAAAAATATTTTTTCAGTACATCTATGTGAGGTTTCCAGCTCAATCTGTTGTCTAGCGTGAGAGCCAAATATTTAAATGTAGTAACCGAATCAATTGCAAAGCAGTTGCTTGAACAATTTGATTTACTACAGACGACCGAGTGACTAACTACTGAAGAATTAGGAGTACATCGATCAGTAAGTCCAAAGTGCATTATTTTTGTTTTGCCACTTATAATCATGGAATGCACCAGAAACCATTTATTTAGTTCTAGATCATGAGTGATTTGATCGGTTAGTAATGCATGCGTATTTTGAGAATAAGACAGAGCCATGTCATCAGCAAACGCACTCATTCTCCCAAACAAATTTAGTTCAACATTGCACAGAGCTAAAGGAGTCGTTAATTTTAACTTGTTGGGATCTTTGACTCAGATAGGATTTCAACCATTCAAGAATGAACTTACGAAATCCAGCATCTTCTAGTTTTTGGAGTAAAACCAGGTGGTTTACCATATCAAAAGCCTTAGTAATATCGACGAAAAGGCCGGCAACAACATTCTGGCTGTCAATATTTTTGTAGACTGTTTCAAGGAAGTCAAATAGTGCATCTTCTGTTCCAATACCAGTTCTGAATCCATATTGTGCGTTGCTGAAGAAACTAATACTATTCAAAAACATTAGAATCCTAGATTTGAGACACTTCAAATAACTTAGAGATCGTTGGTAAAAGAGAAATCGGCCTATAATTCTTTCCGATCCTAATGTTCCACTTCGTGCTCCCATGATATCTCCTATGAAGACTGAACGAATTGGTCCGCGACTGTACATAGATATTCTTGGCCCTTACCCTCGTTCAAAGGCCGGGAATATCGCGATTTTCGTGGTATTGGATCATGTCACCAAATACCCATTTTCGTTTCCCTTACGGCAATTAACTGCTGAACCAATTTGTCAATTGTTGGCTACCAATGTCTTCCACGTATTTGGTTGTCCAGAAGTCATTGTGTCCGACAATGGGACTCAATTTAAGTCAAAACTATTTGAAGATTTCTTGGTAAAGCACGGAGTGAAACATACCTTACTCGCGTTATATTCCTATATTTCCTATACCTCAAGCTAACGCTTCTGAACGGGTGAATAGAAATGTTCTATCGGGAATTAGAGCTTATTTAAAGGTAAGAAATTGTCTGCTAAGCTTTCACAAAAGTTTGTTGAAGCCAGAGTTATAAGGCTAGTGGGAGGTACCGCCTACGAGCTGGAAGACCTGGTTTCCAAACGAAGAGGTGTTTATCATTCAAAGGATATTCGAGCTTGAGGTCTGAATGGTACTATAGGGAGTTGCAATTTTCATTTCCATATATTTATACAATGGTTGTTCTGCATAACAGGAGCGTATGGTTCGTTTGTATTTTATTTCTGATTCTTTCAATTCCATATTTCCAGTTCAAAGTGGTGAATTGTACTTTTGAGGACTTTTTAGTCTTGCCTTGAATGCTATCGAAGTGGAATTATCATGGTGTTTATGCGCAATACTGTTCCGCTGTAATGTTTCAATTTCTGAAGGTCTTGATTATAGACAGTTTTTCAGAAACATTTTGTATAAGTTTAAAATTTTCATTTTTTTTCCAAATATGTTGATTTTGTTTGTGAATTTTCAAGTTCTGACGTAGTGTTCCGTTTGGTCGGTTGCAGAGTCTTATATGAATTGTTTGTATAGGTGTACGGCTTTTGAATGATGTTGTCATGTATTTCGGTTTCTTCTTCAGCTACTTCAGCTTGGCTTAGCAACAATTTCGTTTAAACTCTTTAATTAGGTGACACAGGGTATTGTGTAAGATCAGAAGCTCAGTTGGTGGAGCATGAGACTCGTACTTTCAGTGTCGTTCATGCTAGATGAATGTACGGTGTGAGTTCGAGCCAGAACTATACAAGATCGGAATCGTTACTTGTTCTCGATTGATTGCGTGTGCCCGGCTGGATTTTTCATGCGAGTTTGTATGCCTTCCTTCCTTCTTTTTTGTCGAATTATTATGGTGGTGGGGGTCGTGATGGGCCTCGTTTGAATTAGCGCGTCCTTTTTCGACCGTTTTTGACTGAACTTTTCAAAACCGTTCGCCCTGTTATGACGGGTAATTCAAACTCCCTAATTAAAATTCAAGCCACTGTCCTATACACATTAGATCTACCTTAGCCGAGGCTTTCATAGTTGTTTTCATTTTTCTTTAAACAAATTTACTTAAACTCAACCCGTAGTTGCCATATACAATAGTTTTCGTTTAAGAAAATGAACATAAAATAGTTGTGTAATGTTTTCCAATTTGATTTCCTATATTCAATTTATATCCATCATCTGCTATAGTTTCCTTTTAAAAATTGTCCTAATAAAACAGTTGTACAATGTCATTGGTTCGTGATTGTGCTGTCTCCATGTAGATTTCCTACCATCGTTTTGTAGTCAATGCTTTTTTTGCTTTAATTTAGTTGTACAGATTCATTAATGGATTTTCAGTCAGTAAAATATGCTACCAGTTAAGGCTACCAATATTGATACTATAAATAGAACGATATAGATCGCTTCTGTCTCTTAATTGTTTTTCATTTCTATTCATGAATATCGGATTTTTTTTTAATTTAGAAAAACAATTTTTTTTGTTAGTACCGTGTTAGTTAAATTACACAAATAAAAAGGAAAAATCTCGTAAGGCTATTTATGGCTCTTACTATAGTGCAGTTAGCCGCATGGTTTTTTTTATTGCAATTGGGCGTTGCAAATTTAAAATCTCAAAACAAACAAAAATTTTTTTTTACATGTTTTGTGCCGTGTTATGAAAATCCAAACACAACATTTCATATAAATCAATCATAATTCGACTTTTTGTCTACAGACGATTTTTCGATTCTGTGTCTAAAAAGTTGACAGCTGTTTTTGAGTTTTGATTTTGACTTAGAGACGTCGCATGTTTGTTTTGGAAAATAAACCAATTTATGTTGAATCATAATCCACAAAAAACCACCAAGGAAACAATAATTTGGATTAAACTGCACTATAGTGGTTAATATTGATGGTAGTATCTCGTCGTACTGATTGTGTATAAAGAAATCTATGATACTAGTTTTATGAACTGTGATAATCGGAGTTCCTTTCCGATCACCTCTTTTAAAGATAGGAATAACAGTAGCATGTTTTAATTTATTTGGAAAAATACCTGAAGTAACGCTAAGATTGAAAATAAAAGCCAAAACATCGACAATAAGCAGACCAATTTCCTTCAAAAGTTTATTGCTAATGCCATCGCTACTATAAGAATTTTTGTTTTCAAGCGTTGTTATTAGTTTGTATAATTCGGAGGCGTAGCTGGAATGAAAAACGAAACTATATTGCTCGCGCTTGCTGCCAATTAAATTTTTAACGTCATACGTAGATACATGATTCCCTACTGATGGAAGGCCAGCATATAAGCTATCTGCAATACTACAGAAGTAACTATTGAACTGATTCGCGATCTCACCATCAGAAGTTAGAAGTTTATTTCCATCGCTTAAAATTTCTGTTACTGCTACTGATGTTTTGTTTTTATTTAAAATGACATTTACTATATTCCATTCTTTTTTTGTGTTACCTTTTGCATTAAGAAACTGTTGCAAATAACATTCGTTTTTAGTAGAATTAATGTTGTGTTTTAATTTATTTCTAAAAGAACGAGCATATGATTTAAGTTTAAGATTATCGGGATGCGTTTTTAATTTTAAGGATAAAAATTTTGACTTTTTGGCATGGTTTACTAAGGACTTAGATATCCAAGGCTTTAATTTGGTAATTTTTTTTTATTAGATTTTTTGAAAGTACAATTTGAAATATGTCGCTGCAGCTTTATTGAAAAGAATTCTGGTGCTAAATCAGGATCGCTTTGTGCATAAACCTCTTCCCAAAACTCAAAAGTTAAATTATATCGCAGAGATTTGTAATCTATAGCGGTGCAATGAATTTTAGATTTATCAATATTATGATCTGTAGGCTTGGAGGTGGAGCAACTATTGTTATATTTGATAAAGGAAACCTCAAATCATGATCAGTAATATTTAAACGCATAACAGAGGATGAAATTGAATACTCAAAACCATTATTCAATCTAAAAAAGATGTGATCTAAACAGGAATCAAGTCGCGTAGGTTCATTTATTAAGGAAGAAAGACCCAGCGAGGACATTAAAAACATATAGTTAGTTATCTATATCAGGTGTATCTTTCAATAAGTTGAGATTCATATCGCCCAATACCAATAAATTTTTCGTTTTAATTATAGATGCAATTAGGCTTAACTCATTTAGGAAAGTATTAATACTCACAACATTTTGTAGCCGGTAAATACACAAAAACGAAAACAAATCACCATTAATATAAACATCCGCCTTTAGAATATCAGCTCCTCTGGCGACAATATTCTCAGAATTGCATTTCAGGGTATCCTTCACAAATAACGCGACGCCACCAGCTCTATAGTTTGAATTACAATGACAGAACAAATTATATCCATTTATAACGTAATTTGACATCTCGCTCTCATAAATCCATAGCTCAGTTAAACAAATAATGTCAGGCAAATTTTTTTACGTGCATAACTGAACAACAAAGTTGTCAAAATTACTTCTTAGTGATCTTATATTCTCTAGGCAAACTGAAAAATTATTTAAATATATAGTATTATTCAAGCGATTTTCAGCGACTTGGGGTGTCCATATGGGAGCAGCGTAGTTTATAATAGGTCGACCTATTGCTTTAAAAGTTGTTATTATTGTTTATCCTTGCCCCATGAACTACCCCATATAAGAACTTTCATTAATCCGGTGGTACACTTCATATTAGAATACAGCATTCTGTTGTGTCTTCCATCATAGTTTCTCAGAATGTGAAAATCTTTTTATTACTTTGTGGTGTTTGTTAGTTTTGGGTGCATGTCCTTCGCAAAAAATAATTCGTGCTATTTAATGTTATCGAGAAAACAATAAAGGTTAGATCTAGTTGCGGTCATGTAATGTTGATATAAATCACGTTAGTTTTTTTGAGTTGTAATTTACCGTAATAGTGTTCCAATCGATAATATATTGTATTTGGATATTTTGAGAACATTTTCGATATTGTGTTTGTTATTTTGGGTTCTGGTTACCAAACATTTAAAAAATCGTCCACAAACACCTAAGAACGTATGTTGCTGTAGGACCTAGGGTTTAAATGGTATATATGTGTTAATGTGACACATATTGTAATTTCTATTGCAAAACGATTTTTACTAAAAAAATAAGATAAAGCATTGAACATATAAAAATTATATATAATGTAGAAAATCTGTTGTTTTAATTTCCTGATCTATAGAAATAGAAGTAACTTTTTGGCGGAAAAACGAAATATTATAATTTTTAATAAATCGTAATTACATTTAATATCGTAATTTTTCCTTTTATTTCTTTGCAGCCAATTTCTTGTGAAATTTGTCATAGAAGTTATAGAAGAAAAAACACATTAAAATCACATATGAATACACATACACGTGCAAAAGTGTTCAAATGTTCCGAATGTAATAAAGAATTTTTATGGAACCAAGGTCTTAAAAGACATTGGCTGCAGGTTCATAAAAAAGAAAAATTAAAGGTTAGAGTTTTAAAATTTTATATTTTAATTAATGTTATGAAAATACCTTTCAAAATTGAAAATATAAGTCGTAAAAATTTGGAGGGGCTGAAATCTCTAGCTCTGAGATATCAAAATTTCGGTTTTGGTTAAGGATTTTGATATAGTTTTCGGCGTAAAACTTTTATGAGGACATTGTTTTTAGTTTTGGGCAGCGATGTATATCAAACATTACTCTTTGTTAAAGTACATGTATTTTTATCTCTGTTTAGAAATTTATTACAAAACTAACACGAAACATCTATACGTTGCCGGAAAATCATAACAGATTATAAATTAACCTAATTTAGAGAAAAGATGATACACTCAGCAAACTACTTAAAAACCGCTCCAATTAGCGTTTCGAGAAAATATTACAAAATCACAAATTCATATTTCTTTCAGAATTCCAAAAATATTGTAAAAATTAAATAAAATCAAACATTTTTACAAAATTCTAAAAATATTGCAAAAATTATAACAAAATCAAAAATTGAAACTTAGCTCAAAATTCCAAAAATTAGAATAAAATCAAATATTTCAAGCTTTTCAAAATTCTAAAAATATTCCAAAAATTCTTACAAAATCAAAAATACAAACTTTTTTCAAAATTCCAAAAATATTTCAAAAACTATAACAAATTCAAAAATTTCCATGTCACATTTACGTCATGCAACAGATAAATTTTTTTTCCAAAAAATTGGCTAAAAAAATAAATGAAATCATTTTTTTGACACACTTGACATTATTGTTTTGACAAACTTATAATGCCATAATTCTGTACATAATAAAATTTCATGTCATACAAATAATTTATTCTAGTTTTTCCAAAAAATTGGGTAACAAATAAATAAAGCGAAGCAAAATCTTTCTTTTGACACACTTGACAACATTTTTTTGACAAAATTATAACGCAATACTCTAGATTTTGGTCTCACATGCCAATCCCGACCATCAAGATTTCTCCAAATTCAATGTTCCTACTCGTAATCACTTAAAATGAACTTTTTTTAAGCAAAAAATATGCAAATTTCCTTGTTTTGACATACTTGACGATTTTTTTGACACTTTTTCGGGACAGCTATCGAACACATCGTCCTTTCGGCTCTTAACATTGAGTATACCTATTTTTAGAAACAAACATTTTTGAAATCCCTCCATCCGTTTTCTAGATTTCGTCGGTTGTGGCGGTCGGACGGCAGGCTGACACACATTTTTTTTTTTTGCATTTTTAGAATCAGGAGGTCCTAAAACCTCGAGAAATGCCAAAAAAACTGGGGTAAGAATTTTACTTTTGGCTCATGAATGCAATACTTAGGTTTTTTAAAAACCGAAGTAATCAAATTTTTTTTGCAAATTTCTTACACAGACTTAATTTTGGCTATAATTATTTCGGCTTATTAATTAAATAAATAATGCATTAACAGGTATTAAGATTTTAAATTGATTAGGAACACATTTCTGTTTTACTTGTAATTGCATTTAATAATTAATTTTAGGGCAGGATTACTTTTTCTTACGCGTAAGCGAATTTTGTTTTTAGGGTACTTTGATAAGCAAATTACAAAATTTTTTTTTAAAATCAAGCTCCGGGACTAAGATATGGACAAAAACACCTTTTTTTTACGAAATTTTGCTATTCAAATGACGTTTACTGTTATTTTTGATATACAATTTCAAAGAATCTACATGAATATCTAAAAAAAAGTAGGGTCTGCGTCGGACCAGACGGTGGAAGTTATACTTTTTTGCCCATTCGCTCGCACACACCGACACAGACAGACAGATAGGATACATTAAAAAAAAAACAAAAATACTATTCAAAAAAAAAGGTTATTCAAGAAAAAAAATATTATTCAAAAGAAAAAATTTTATACAAAAAAAAAAATATTATTAAAAAAAAAAATATAAAAAATGAAACATATTATTCAAAAAATAAATAAAAAAAAAATATTATTCAAAAAAAAAATTATTATTCAACAAGTATAAGAACGTATAGTTATTAATTACTTGAAGGTACACCCGCACGGCGATGCCCGTGCTTCCCAGATAAAGTGGTTGAAAACTGCTTTTTTTTTGAGTAAATTCTCCGATAGATTTTGTAATGTCATTTAATTTAACTTATTTTATTAGTAAAACATAAAAAGTTTGAAAAAAATGTGATAGTATCATTTTGCAGTCAGCAAAAGCCATTAAGTAAATGTCTCTAAAGCTATAGATAAATTTACATATTAAATGTACGTTAAAATTAAAACATATTGACAGACAAATAATAATTAAATAATTTTTATAAATGTAGATGGCAAAAGATTAAGGTTAGAAAAAAGTTAAAATTTTATTCCAAAGATTTAATTCAAATAATTCAATGTGTCACGAACAATTAGGTGAGCGTAAATATATTTCTTTATTGGAAGTCACAATTGTCAATTACTTACTCCGAAACCACCGTACTCGTCATACAAAATAGGTACGCTGGTTCATTGCTATTGGTTTAGCGTCCTATTTCATATAGACTTATAATCATTTATCAATCCAGAAATTTTGCTGTTCTGAAGAGGGTCGTATTGCAATTTGCAAATATATTTTATCGATTGTCTGCAATACTCTACTACATTGATGCATACGCCGGCCAATTAAAAAATACCACCATTTTTAGTGAATATTTTCGTTTAATGGGTTTTATTGCTTTATGGTCATCGTCTTATTTCGACATTCCTTCCCACAACTTAAAACAAAAATTGGAAAAAATAATAATAAGACTAATTTCATTTGTAAATTCAGACTTATATATTATTATTAAAACAGTCAAACCACAACATATGTTAACATATTTGCATATATTTTATAGATCCCTTGCAATAACAATAATAGTTTTGAAAGTAATGGAGAAGCATATTTCACTCAATAAGTAAAACACTTTAAACCTGTAGCTTTGATATTGTTCATAATCTTTTTCTTCTGTACTAAGGTTCCAATGCAAATTTTTGGTTCATCAATGTTTCTAAGAAGAGGAAAAGAAATGTCAATTTCCAATTTTTGGAACATGTGAGGGCAGTTCTGCTAATGCAAGCAGGTTTGTTTAATCATATATAAGCAATGCTTATATGTATCGTATTGGTGCTAATGCATAGAAATATGTACATATTTTATATAATTGCAAACCATAAGAACATATTTGTTGTAAATTAAAAATATGTATTTGTTAAAAAATAATTTAACATAATTTTCATATAAATGTACATATTTGTTTGTCACATTATACATTAACTATTCATTTTAATGATAATTCCGAAAAGTGAAAAAAAAATTGATCAAAGATAACTAAGCGAATAATGTTTTATTATTATAAAATATGATTGATTTAGCAATTTCGTCTTTATTACCATACAGCATAAGGTTGATTTACTAATTTCGTCTTTATTACCATACAGCATAAAGGTTAAAATATAACTTCAAACAGCGTGACGCGGTTTCTCGATTAACACCCCATCAAAATATTTACAACGAGCGCAAAGAAGTATAACTTCAAAAAAAATTTATAACCTTTGGGGCCTGTAAATTAAGTAAAAGGGACAGTTTTGATCTGTTTATCTTATAAGCACATAGGAAATAGGGACGCTAAATTTTGTAGAAGGGACATATTTGAGTGACATCTTGTCAAAAAAGTGTAATTTTGTATATATTCTCCTTTTTTCAAATGACTGTATCTTGGACCGGGCTGATATACAACTCGTTTTGGTTTTATTCGCTTCAGTGAGTGATTCTATATCAAATTTAAAAAATTCTTGGCGCCTAAGTTGGAGTAATATCCCCAATTTTAGTTTGCTTTTTAAATAATGTTAGTTTTGATGGAAGCGGGATTCGAAAGTCTGAATTAAAACGAGCTAATTAGTTTCGATATATTTCATGTATTTTACAAGACAGACTGACTACAAAATGATATAAGCAGACATTCATACGGCTAACATATTTGTACTAAATTGTATAAGGTTGTACTGAATAATGTTCTAACTCTAACACCCCCACTAGAACTTATTTGATTAATATATTTAATTTATTTTTAAACTTAGTTCTTTTAAACACTTCATATGGTTATAGTTGGAGAGACCCTTAGTAAGTATATCTGCTATCATGTCGTCACTTACAATTGATACAAAATTAATTTCATTAGTGCTATCTTTTTCCCTAACATAGTGGTGTTTGATATCTATATGTTTTGTTCTTGCCTGATAAACAGTATTTGAAGAAAAAATAACTGCACCTTTGTTATCACAATATATTTGTAATGGCTTTACTGTATCTGGAACCAGTCCACCTTCAAAATTCTTTAAGCACATAGTTTCTTGTGCTGCTGCAGATAAGACTATATATAATGCTTCTGTTGTAAACAACGCATCTGTTTGTTGTTTTCTGAAATTCCAAGATATTGGACCACCATTCACTATGAAAATGTAGCCTGTAACTGATCGTCTTTTGTCCATATCACCGGCCCAATCAACATCACAAAAACCTATCAAATTGGAATTTTCTTCTTTCGAAAATTCAAGTTTTTCGCTAGAAGTATCTTTCAAATAGCAAAGAATTCGTTTAACAGCATTCCAATGAGTTTTTCCAGGATTGTTGTTGAATCGGCTTACAACATTTACCTTGCATAAACAACATTACATAAGCGATGTCTGGCCTAGTTGCTTGAGCTGCATATAAGATGCTTCCTACTGCTTGTTGATATGGAATTTTTTCCATTTCCTTTGATTTATGGTAAATCTTTGTTAGCAAACCATATATTTTATTGCGTGTTCTTATAATATACATTTCTTCCTTTTAAGCTAGAATCTTGAATACTCTAATAAAATTTGTTCTTGCTTAAAGTTATACTGTTAGACTGCTTAATATACTGTTAGATTCCCTTATAACAACGATGTAGTTACACTTAAAAAACAACAATACAATTCTTGAAATAGTTTTTCTATTACAATTGTTCAAGGCGCAATAATAGTTGGTACTTTAATTATTATTATGTACATTAGTGCATTTAGTAGTTATGTATTTAGTGTTCATAATTAAACATATAATTAATGATTTAAACTCAGAAAATTTTTTAAAATATTTTTCAGAACAAACAAACAGTTCTAATATAATAATTAAATAAATAATTTATTGAAAAACAAAATGAAAATCAAGGCAATCTCTTTTCAAAATTTCAAAAACATTTTAGTTCGAAGCATCACCATAGAATCAATTTCAGTTTTTGGTGACATTTCTTTTGATAATTTTTGATTTAGATCAAAAGGAATTGAAAGTGAATTACAATCTGACATATTAAATCTCGTATGCTCGTATGTATCTTCTAAGTTTGTTATTATTCGTCGCTTTAATAATGAAATAACGTATACGCAAAAGGGTAGTTTCGAGATAATTGAGTTTAAAGATGGAAGTGCGCATGCATTTGCATGGACGTTAATTAACAATATATTAATTTTTACCTCCAGTCATAAAATAATTCCAAAATGTAAAAACGCCACTTCAAAGATACCCTTATGGGGAATTCAGCGCACCCATTATATAATAATAACGAATAAATAGCATACGTTATTTCATTATTAAAGCGACGATATCTTCATTATTTGAAATATTACTTATTTCGTTTCGGAATTATTATTTATAATGCCTTTGGATTTGAATATATTTCGACTTACAGTGACTTCCTTCGTTTTTGGGTTATATACACGATAGCCTTTAGTATCCAATAAATATTCTCTTCTTACTTAGCATCCCATTTGTTACGTTTTTGTTTTGGAACTTATACCATAGCTTTAGTTCCGAAAATGCGAAGATTTTTTAGAGAAGGTTTTCTGCCAGACCAAACTTCTTCAGGTGTTTGATCAACTAAACCTTTCGTTTGAGATCTATTGATTAAATAAATAGCGGCTCAAATTGCTTCAGCCCAAAAACTTTTCGAAAGATCAGCATCGAATAACATTCATCGTACTTTTACCAAAATAGTACGATTTTCGCGTTCCGCAACTCCGTTTTGTTCTGGTGTATATGGACAGGTAACTTGATGTTTAATACCAAATTCCTTAAAAATTTTCTTCATGTCAGTACTAATAAATTCTCCTACCCCAGCAGTACGTAAGATTTGTATTATTTTTCAATTTTCATTTTCAATAGAGTTCTTAAAATTTTTTAAATGTTGTAGTTACTTCATCTTTGGATTTCAAAAAATAAAGACATACTTTTCGTCAAAAAATACTCCTATTTCACAGTTTTAAGTTTTCACTTCTGTTGGCCGTCCTCTATGACTGTCTGTTTTTTTTTGTTATCTTCCGTATCTTTTCAAAGCATCACCTCAATAGTTTTATTTTTTACGGTATATCCTATGTTCCATTCAATATATTGTAATAACATTTGTTTTCTTCTAATAGGCAGCGATTGAAAAACCTCACCAATGTGAACTTTGCGATAAAAAGTTTGGGGAAAGAAGACATTTAATCATCCATACAAGAGTGCATACAGGTGAAAAACCATTTGAATGTTCGAAGTGTGATAAAAAATATCCAAGTAAAGCTTCTATGAAAATACATATGCAAAAACACATGGAAAAAATAAAAAAGGTAATATTTTATAAAAGTTTGTAGTTTAACAAACATTGAAGTTTACAATTACTTCGGTCTGAGTGAAAGACCTAAGTATTACAATCTCGAGTCAAAAGTGAAATCTTACCCTCCACTTTTTTGGTATTTTTCGACGTTTTAGTTTAGGTCATAACGGTTTAAAAAAGCAAAAGAAAATGTCCAACTGACTGTCGGTCGTCACAACCGATAGAAACTACAGAACTACTGTAGCGATTTAAAAAATTCTAAAAATAGGTTATGTTAATGTTAAGAGCCGAAAAAACGATGAGTTCGATAACTGTACCAGAATTGTGTCAAAAAAATCATTAAGTGTGGCAAAAAAAGGCAATTTGCATGTTTGTTGCTTAAGAAACGATATCTTTCAGTAATAATGAATAGTAACCAATGTTAGACCAGGAGCTTGATTATTGTTTTATAAGTGTGTCAAAAAATATCGTTAAGTGTGCTAAAATATTGATTTTCATACATTTTGTAACTCAATTTTATGACAAATATAAATTTTTTTTGTTAATAAAATGTGTTGTGTTTCAGGCATTCCAATGTATGTCACAACATCTTTTATGTGTTTACCTTTTAAGATCAAAGTCCCAGAACAACATGCGTTCTAAGGACGCAATCATTTTTGTTTGTTTTTTTTTATTTTTTGTTTAAGAACGGATAACTAAACAATAAATCCTATCACATATAAAATATTACAAAGAGCCAATATTTCATGATAAGATATAGAAGATAAAACTAAAATAAAGCAAATTTGTCTTAAAAATTTGCGGGGACAAAACCAAAAAAGTCCGAATAAGCAGATTTCGGGATCAGACAGTTTTGTGTACAAATAAAATTAGATGTGTCAGATTAGTTTAAATAAAAAATTTAAGTAGAAACAGAATAATTCAAAAAAATTATCAAACCAAATTAAATACATTATACGAAACAACTTAATCAATGTAATTTCGGAAAAGTTTTATTTAAGTTGGTTAAAACTACTTTTAATAACATATTAAATCCACCAAAGAGCAAATTAACGTTCTCACTACACCTACAATACCACATAATTTATAATCAAAAATTATCAAATAACGAAAATAAATAAAACTCAAAACTTTTGCGAAAAAAAAATAAAAACTCAAAAGTAAAAATAAAAACTGAAACGAAATCAAAAGAACATTTATTATTTCTTAAGGGATTTGTTGTTGTAATTGTAGGCGTGAGAGTGTCGTGCATTATGTTTGTAAAACGTTAATTCCATTGGAACCTCTTGGGTTAGAAAGCTGAAAGTCTCTGAGGTTATAAATGAAAAGTGCATCTAAAAGAAAGTAGGAGTTTAAATAGCTTAAACTCAAAAATGATGAAAGCATGGCCGTTTTTTTATTATTTTTTATTAATTAGTTGGACATGTTTAGCACACTAAATATGAAATATTCATTATTCAGACTCTTTGAATATCCGAAGATACCATGTCAACTATAAAGGAAGGAGATGAGGAAAATGGAAGGAAAGAGGATAACTATACTAATTGTTTACTTACTAAGGGATAACTATACTAATTGTTTTAAATGACAATGTACATTTTCTTTAAATGATTGAGGGGAAAATTCATCGGAAAATACAGAGGAAGGCATTGAGTTCCACAATTTGGCCACTCTATTAAAATAGTCGTTCTGGAAGGACACAGTTCAACAACGAGGTATTTTTACAACAAATAAATGAGATAACTCGGCAGCTCTTGTTTGTCGATTATACTGCGCACATGGTGGAAGGACGTTGTGTATTTCCTTAGAGGAGAATTCGCTAAAGTTATATTTATAGTAGATTGACAATTCAGCCACATTTCTTCTGTGCTGGAGCGAATCAAGCTGGTCCGTTAGTTTGGTATTACCAATCAACCGTATTGTTTTTCTCTGTACAGAGTCTAGAAACTTTATTGTTGACTGACAAGCACTTCCCCAAACATGACAGCAGTATTCCATACATGGACGAATAAAGGACTAGAAGATTAGCAAAATTTGATCGGGATTGAAATACTTTTTACATCGACTTAGGAATCCAAATTTTGCATTGCAGATTTAGCGAGGTTGAACACATGTTTATTTCATTTAAGGTTATTTTGAATATCCACTCCAAGAAGTCTAACTGATTCAAACTCACGCAGTTCCTCATGGTTTAACTTAATGGGGAAATTTTTATGTCGCTCTATTCGTGAAAGACGGCAAAGTATGGTTTTGGTTATATTAAATGAGATAAGATTACGATCACCCTGTTCGCGATTAGTAAACTTCCTGTAAACAAACAGTAATTTGAATGAGATGCAATAAAGTCTAATTAGATATTTACATAGTCTAAAAATTAATGAAAATCTTAATTGTTGTTAAGTTTTAATAGTTAAGAAATAAGTAATGAACTGTTCCTAAAACATAGAATTTTACTAGGGTTATTTAACTTAACTTACCTTACTAGCATATTCATGTCCATGTTCTATACATATATTATTATATCTAGGTATACACATAAGATGGTCACATCACCGGTCACTACACTCTAAAAAGAAAGTAAACTCCTGATTATTTTAATTATATAAATGTATCTTTTATATCAGTTTGTTTTACTTGTTTGTAATTTGCTGACATTTAAATTTAAATTTAAACTTTATCAACGATGTCAGTGCGTCAACATTGTACAACCAAAAACAGTATTTTTCATTTATTAATATTGAGCAAAAACATTATATATGGTTTGTGGTTTTAAAATGGGTGTCGCTGCTGATGGGAAAAAGAGTAGTGTGACCGATTATGAATGACATGTAATTTTCTAAATAAGGTCTTCTTTTTCGATCAACTTTTTAAACAGATGGTCATAATCCAATGTTGTTCATCTTCCAGTGGTAACTAGCAGTAAGTGATATTTTAGTGTATATTTCACATATGCGCATTGTCTTCAAAATTCCACATATTACGAGCGTATTCATATGGATATTAGCACACATCAGCGTCGGCTTACAGTTACGCTCCAGAATATTGTTATCAACATGATTTGCTGAAAATACTATTTTTGTGATTATATGGTTTAGTCATCGCCATCTAGTTGTAACTGTACTTCACATCAGTTTTTAGTGAAAGGGTTTTGTATAACCATCACATTTTTGCTGATCATCGTCAACATAAAATATCTAGGTATCATCAAATTTTAAATACACTTAATATCAATTGGATCCAGTATGTTATGCTGCACCATATGAATATTAGCATTTATCATCGTTGAATTACAGTCGTGTCTGAGAGCATAATTATCAATATGGTTTGCTGAAATATTATTTCTTGTATATGATTACACTTAATTTTTGATCACACACGATTGTAACTGTACTTCGCATCGACTCATCGAGAGCATTCTTCGTATATCATAAGCATGTCTTTTGCTAACTATCATAAAATGATATATAGTTGGATCGTCATCGAATTGTGAACATGCTTCGTATTAATTGTCACGTCTCAGAACATTGTCTTCAATATGTGTTATCACTTCGTTTCACTTGGTGATATTCTCCGTTATTATGTATACGTCTTGATTATATCATCGAATTGCAATAGATGTCATAATATGTCAAGGGTCGGTGCAGGTAAATGAAACCTTTTTCATCGTATTATATTTTTGGCTGATGTGGCATCATCGAATTTTATAAGCATCGAATTAGAAGATACAGTCCACTATTTACTTCGAATTAGCCGCCACACACCCCATTCCATTATACGATCCAGGTCTTTGTTGATAGAATCAATTAGCAGCGCTCTATCAGTGGTAACTGCAGTATGAGATCGAAATTTGGGAGATGCATGTGATGCATGCAATGTGCTGTCATCAGCAAAACTATGGATTGGGTGCACTGTGGAAATAAATAAATCATTAAAGTATAGAAAAAACAAGGTTCGTGAGAGTGCAGAACCTTGGGGAACCCCAGCCTTAGTTGTGAAAATATTGGATGTGATACCATCTAAATTAACATAAAATTGGCGACCTGTAAGAAAACTATGAATCCATGAGACAGTAAGATGGTCTATGCCATAACATTTTAATTTAGCTATGAGATTTTTATGCCACACTTTATCAAATGCTTTAGAAATGTCAAGTGAAATGCTGAATGTCTCACCATGGTTTTCCAGCGATTTGTTTCAGAGATGGGATACGCAGGCTAACAGATCATCTGTTGCATGACTTCTACGAAAACCATACTGCTTATCATCAATAATTCACGACATTTCCAAATAATCTATTAGATTGTAGTTAAAATAGTTTTCAAGTATTTTAGCCAACACCGACAGAATTGCAATTGGGTCTATAATTGTTAGGGTTTATCTTACTGCCTTTCTTTGATATGGGTTGAACGCTGGCCAGTTGCCAAGAATCGGGAAATATTCCGGTTTTATAAGATAAGTAAAAAATTTTTGTGAAAATTGGAGCTAGTTGCCTAGCAAAGTTTTTAAGAATGAAGGGTGAAATACCGTCGGGGCCAGCAGATTTGTTGATATTGATAGAAAGAAGCATTTTCTGTACAATATTGCAACGAAAAATAATTGGTTTCATTTTCGTTACAACTGGGGAAACGAGTGTGGGAGAATGAGGAGGTTCAACTATGTTTGAGTTTTGTGCGAAAATACGACCCAAAAGACCGGCCTTTTTTTGAGTCGCTCACGGGAATGTCATTCAGAACTAAGGTTGGAATAGAGGGTTGAGTAAAATTGCTCTGGACTGATTTAACTGCCTGAAAGAAACTACGTGAGCCAGATGGGTGCTCGGCGAATTTCTTTGCTTTCTTCTGTATAAACGCGTCTTTGTCCAAGTCTATTTTGGATTTACTAATATTTCTGGCTTTCTTATAGGCGCTATGGGTTTCAGGTGTTTTATTTGAGTTATACGTCTTAAATACTTAGCGTTTATTCTTCACTGCCTCATCAACATTCCGGGTGAACCAAGGCTCAGTTTTAGGAGTGATAAACCGATTTGGAATAAACCGACGCATACCGTCTTTTATGATTACAGAAATTCTTATTGCCGATGTGCTAGGATCTTGATCAACACAACAAATAGTTTTCCAAGGTGTTTTATCATAAAAGTTTCTCAGTCCCTCCCAGTCAGCGCGTTTATAGTTCCAAACGCAACGAGGAATTGCTTTAATTTGTGTCGGTGATATAAATTGCTGATATTAGTAAATGGTCCGATGTTCCGAGGGGTTGTTCAACTTTTGTCATCGTAGTATCTGGTTCGTTTGTCAAAAACAGATCCAGCAAATTATTGTTATGATGTGAATTATCTGGGATTCTAGTGGGACACTCTATCATGTGCTTCAAACCGTGATAATCTGTCAGTATCAGTTCGGCTTGTCTTCCTACATCATCAGTGTGCGATGAATACTTAAGCCATTCTTTGTGTCCAAAGTCTCCAAGAATGGCCAGTCTTGCTTTGGGGTAGTCCGTGGTAATCTTGTCTAGATTAGCCGATACTTGATCGAAAAATGGACATCCTTGGGAGAATTTGGGGATCTGTATAATCCTATTATAAACATAGTTTCATCAACACCTGACATCTTCAGAGCTAGAGAATTATGGTGCTTAGAGTTCAACTTGTAGGCCTTAATTCTCATGCATGAAAGTGAGTTTCGAAAAAAATACACAGACACCATGCTTGTTATAAAAGGAATGTTCCAATTCGTAACTAATCCAGTATTTATCGAGATCCAATTTCGATGCTTTGCCACTAACAATTGTTTCGGTAAGAAACAATATGTCAGGTTTATTTTTTTCGATGTAGTGATGAACCTCGTTTGGATTCGAATTGAGACCTCTTATGTTGGTGAAGTGAATGCTAAGCTGTTGGTTCACTCTGCTGCCATTTTGTTGAGACAAAGACTTACCATTTGCCATTGTAGGTATAAATACTGAAATTCGGCCAGTTCTAAATTTCAGCACTAAACAGTACAAAAAAAAACTGGGTATCTCTGTCTCAAAAATACGATAGCAGGTTTCATGCAACAGTTGCACGATAAGGGAAAAGCAAAAAAATAAAAACACGAAAGACACTAACAAAATTGAAGAGTACAAATAAAGTGTTAAATTCAAAATTCTTACAAATAACTAAAACGGAATTTTACATTTTTTGTTACCAGGCAATACAAAACAAATTTATGCTTCAATATAATAACAAAGCAATAAAACAAAGGAAAAACATCAAGCAACAATATATGTGTGTAATAGGATATTAGGCCTGATTTTTATAATTTGAATAAAATTCTTTCTTTAATTGGTTTAAAGCTTATGTATTTTGTAATTCTTTTTATTGTGTATTACATTTTCTATTGTAATTTTTAACGCGTTTCGACGCTTTTCGCATTATTTTCATAAAATTTCTTTTTATATATATTTATTCCTCTATTTCAAATTCTTAAAGTCACTAAAACCAAAAAATAAAAAGCTTATTAAAAAAACCATAAAAACAAACAGCTAATAAATTATGTCGTTTAAAGCGTTCCTGAATTCCGTAAACATTAAAATTACAATTACTTTAAGTTTAAATCTTTCTCCTAAACATATTAAAAACAAATTATACTGTACACATTTTACTATTATTACTATTAATTTAACTAACACAAAATCTCTTTTAAAAAATTGAACTATTTAAAAAAATACATTCATTTTCTTCGTTAAAACATTAATTTTGTAAAATTGCATTAAATGTTATCTAATTATCAAATTTAAATAACAGAAAAACCAAAAAAAAGTTTTCATTATCAATCTTCAAGTAACACCATGGTCCGTAACTATTTGTGTCGATGATTGAGGTACTTATTTAAAATGGAGTTGTAGTAGCTATGTAGGTAATGTGAATCCTGTTGTGTGTTAATGCAGTTGGAACTTCTTTTTATATGTAGCATTTCCAATATGTGTAGTTTTGCCTGATTCTTTTCTTTTTCCAATATCTTGACATCGTCCAGGGATATTAAATGGTTTGCCGCCTTCAGATGTAACGAAAGTGCACTACTGTCAGTCTCCTTATTACCTTTAGAGTCTTCGTTATGCTGGTATATTCTTTTTCCCAACAGTTGTGTAGTGCGACCGGTGTAGGTTGCAGGACATCTACATGTTGTTTGATATATCACTTGCCTCTGTTCAGATTTGGGAATTTTGTCCTGGAGATCCGAGAACATCAGTTGGTTTAAATTTGATGCGGGTTTTCCCACCATTTTGATGTCCTATTTATTTAACATACCATTAATTTGTTCATATAAGTTCTTAACATACGGAATCGAGACAATCTTTTTTTTTTCTTTCTCTTCAACAGGTTCAATAGGTTCAGTATTAAGACCCGTGGTCAATATCTTCATACTCTGTTCCTTCGGTTTGTTTTTAAAAATTGCGTCTTTACTTTCTTAATGTTTTATCATCGTTAATGGGTAACCATTATGAACTAGTGTCCTCGTAAACTTAGTTTCTGAGAGACGCACAATTTTTTCTGCTAAAAGAAACACAGTGGTTTTTTAGCAGAATTAGATATCTGCCCGACCAAGTATTTTTGTGATACCAGTCTGTACTTAGCGAACCATCTTGATTGTGGATAACCACAAGATCTTAAAACGGGAGTTTGTTTTCCGATTTAATAGTGAATTTAATATGTCGATCATACTCATTAAAATCCGTAAGAAACGTTTCAATTTTATCTCTCGGTACTGCAGTAATGATATTATCGATATATCTAAAAATAAATGAATAACATGATAATGGGTTGGAAAAAATAATTGGAATTATTGGAATAGTTGTCTGGAATGCTGATAGATGTGAAAGCCAGACTAATTTTGATGATTTCAAGTTACAAATTATGAAATTTTAATTTTTAATTTTAATTTTTTTCATTTTGATTACAATTTAATACTACAATAATTGGAAGATACAAAAAATACTCCTATTTCACAGTTTTAAGTTTTCACTTCTGTTGGCCTTCTTCTATGACTGTCTGTTTTTTTGTTATCTTGCGTATCTTTTCAAAGTATCACCTCAATAGTTTTATTTTTACGGTATATCCTATGTTCCATTTACTATATTGTAATAACATTTGTTTTCTTCTAATAGGCAGCGATTAAAAAACCTCACCAATGTGAACATTGCGATAAAAAGTTTGGGGAAACAAGACATTTAATCAACCATACAAGAGTGCATACAGGTGAAAGACCATTCGAATGTTCGAAGTGTGGTAAAAAATATGCAAGTAATGCTTCTATGAAAATACATATGCAAAAACACATGGAAAAAATAAAAAGGGTAATATTTTATAAAAGTTTGTAGTTTAATTTTATGAATAACTTTGAAGTTTGCAATTACTATGGTCTGAAAAACCTATGTATTACAATCTCGAGCCAAAAGTGAAATCTTACCCTCCACTTTTTTGGTATTTTTCGACGTTTTAGTGTAGGTCATAACGGTTTAAAAAAGCAAAAGAAAATGTCCAACTGACTGTCGGTCGTCACAACCGATAGAAACTAGAGAACTGCCGGAGCGATTTAAAAAATTCTAAAAATAGGTTATGTTAATGTTAAGAGCCGAAAAAACGATGGGCTCGATAACTGTACCAGAATTGTGAACATAAAAAGGTAACCAACAACATCACGTTACCCTTGCACAAATATTGCGGCGACCATACTCGTTGTCGATTGAAGTCAAGAAAGCCTCCAAATAAAACTGCCAGCAACCTGCTGGCAACTAATTTTAATATCTTGGATGCCTGGGACACCTACCATCATTACAATAAACTTGGGCTTTCTATCACTTACTAATGATGCAAATAATTATCTTTGTGTTTTCTCGCCAACTGGTCGTTCAGTTTGTCAATAACTGTGGTTAACTTCTTAACATCGTCCTTTTATTTTCTAAATCTTTTTCTAAAACTTTTAATTTAAGTTTAAAATCGTATTTTTCATGTGCTGTAGCTGGAATCTACCTGATTGTTTCGTCTTTCCTAAGTAATTTTTTATTCAACCACTCGATTTTCTGTTATAAACTAAAATTTTCTAAGGCTAAACTTTCGTTTTCTCTAAACTTCTCAATCACTGTTAAGTTTGATCTGTTAAAATTTATATTTAATTCATTCACTTTTTCCTGTCTATTTATAAACTCGATTTTTAACTGATTAAAAACAACATCTTGATTAACTCGATCGGTTGCTGCTACATTTAAATCGTTTGACAAGTCCGTGTTTATTTGCCGTAGTTGCTCTATTTCACTATTTTTGGTTGTTTGTGCAGTTTCAAAATTTTCAATTTCACATCTAAATCGACAATTTTCTTGGGTTAGTTTTTCTATTTCTAATTTATTCTGACTGATTTCTCTACAAAGTCTAATATTTTCTTGTTGAATTGATTGGTCATTCTTTATATCGTACGAAACTGGAAGTGTTTGATTAACTAATCTTTCAATTACTTGATTTTGCGTTTCTGTTATCTGAATTGGAATGAAGGGAGGATATTTATTACCGATTACACAGAAATTCCGAAAGTTCTGTAAATTAATCAAAAGTTTGCATGTCATTTAATATTAGAAAAACATCACCACGAAATCGGTTCACAATAAACCTCATAAAAGATGGTTTCAGTATTTCCCTAATACTTTCATACAGAGTGAAACTTTCATTTAAAAAATTATATAGATTGGGTTTTACATCAGAAGTTTGATTTCCCGAAAATATTGGAATTGTATGCACTTTTTTGAGTAATTCTATTTTATCCATTGTACCAAAAATTTAACTTTACCCGTTATTTAAAATTTATCACAAAACTAACTTTGTAACTTAATCTAACACTTTAAAACTAATAAACCTGACTCACCCTGCTTCCTTTCCTTTGTATTCCAAAATTTATTTTGACTATTTGAAACTACAAGGGGCGGATTACCGGCTGCGCCAAATGTTATATCCTTTTTTATAGGATATCTTCTTAACACACCAACGTTATACCAAAAGTTATACCCTTTTTTCTAGGGTCAGTTACTTTGATTATAAAAACACCTTTTATAAATAAACATTCTCCTTTTAATTGTGCATTTAATTTTTATTTTTAATTAGTAGTATTGAACTTTTTAATTAAACACTTTTGTTTTATTGAAAACTTTTCTTACAATTCTTTTCTATTTCTACTTTAACTTCAATCTTAACTACAACATTGATTTCACTCTTTAATTACTTGACTAAACTTAACCGTATGTTTCTCAAACTACAACTCGAAAATCACAAATATTAACTAACTTCTGCAGTTAACTGCCAATTTACTACTACTTTTTTCGATCTAACTATTAAATCAATCAAATTAATTATTATTTGGAGAGGAATGTTGTAAACCGTTTATTTTCCGTTATATTTTCCGTTTATTTTCAGTTATAATAAAAAAAACAACCAATTAAAATTAATAAAAACAATCAAACATAAATGACCTAATTTAAAGGATTTCCCAATACAAAAATAAGTTCGTTCACATAATTTTTATATTTATTTTTTAAATATAAAAAATATGCGAATCTGCACTTTTGACTTTAAAATATTTTGCATTGTGAAATCAAACCAATTTTAGTTAAACCAAATTAAATTTCGAAATATTACTTTAATTTTAATTCGTTTTAAAAGGTTTACAACACAATGAAATATGATACAACTGTTCATGCACTTATAACCGATATTATTACAAAAATGTTCGTTTTGCACGTGTAATTATTAATAAATAATTTCATAATTTCATTTGAAAAATATTAAGGGGCTGAAATCTCAAGCTCTGAGATATCAAGACTTCGGTCTGGGTTAAGGATTTTGATATAGTTTTCGGCAAAAAACTTTTATGAGGACATGCTTTTTAGTTTTGGGCAGCGATGTTTATCAAACATAACTCTTTGTTAAAGTACAAGTATTTTTTATCTATGTTTAGAAATTTATAACAAAACTAACACGAAACATCAATACGTTGCCGGAAAATTATAACAGATCATAAATTAACAAAATTTAATGAAAAGATGATTCAATCAGCAAACCACTCGAAAACCTCTCCATTTAGCGTTTCGAGAAAATATTACAAAATCACAAATTCATATTTCTTTCAAAATTCTAAAAATATTGTAAAAATTAAATAAAATCAAACTGTTTTCATAATTCTAAAAACATTCCAAAAATTATTACAAAATTAAAGATTAAAACTTTTTTCAAAAATTCTTAAACTATTACAAAAATTATAACAATATCAAAAATTGAAACTTTTTTCAAAATTCTAAAAATATTCCAAAAATTAGAATAAAATCAAATATTTAAAATTTTTTCAAAATTCCAATAATATTCCAAAAATTCTCAAAAATTCAAACTTTTTTCAAAATTCTAAAAATATTGCAAAAATTATAACAATATCAAAAATTGAAACTTTTTTTAAAATTCCAAAAATTATAATAAAATCAAAAATTAAAAATTTTTCCAAATCCTAAAAATATTCCAAAAATTCTTACAAAATCAAAAATTGAAACTTTTTTCAAAATTCTAAAAATATATATAAAATTCAAAAATTCTACTTTTTTTCCAAAATTCTAAAAATATTGCAAAAATTATTACCAAATCAAAAATACAAACTTTTTTCAAAATTCCAAAAATATTTCAAAAACTGTAACAAATTCAAAAATGTCCATGTCCAATTTCATGTTCAAAAACAGCTAAATTTTTTTCTCTAAAAAATTGGCTATAAAAATAAATGAAATCATTTTTTGACACATTTAACATTATTTTTCTGACAAACTTATAATGTCATAATTCTCTATAATAATAATAATATTTCATGTCATACAAATAATTAGTTTTATTTTTTTTCCAAAAAAACGGGTAAAAAAATAAATAAAAACCTTTCTTTTGACACACTTGACAACACTTTTTTGACAAACCTATAATGCAATAATCTAGTTTTTGATCTCACATACCAATCCCTACCATCAAGATCTCTCCAAATTCAATGTTCCTACTCGTAATCACTTAATAAAATGAACGTTATTTAAGCCAAAAATATGAAAATTTGCTATTTTTGACATACTTAATGATTTTTTTGACCCACTTCCGGTACAGTTATCGAACACAGCGTCCTTTTGGACCTGTCCCTTGAGTATACCTATTTTAGAAAAAAAATGTTTGAAATCTTTCCAGTGGTTTCCTGGATTTCGTAGGTAATGACAGCCGGCAGACAGACATACATTTTTTTGCTTTTTTAGAATCTGTAGGTCCTAAAACGCCGAGAAATGCCGAAAAAGTGGGGCTAAGAATTTCAATTTTGGCTCATGAATGTAATACATAGGTCTTTCAGACCGAAGTAACTGTTGTATTATTTTGCTCTCTTCTTCTCCAATATAGATTAAATTAAGAAGAAAGAAAAACAAAGTATTTTTGACGGTTATGTTACCGTTATTGTAAATAATTTATCTTAGACATAAAAATGAAAACTTTTTATCTCTTTTTCTCCTATATAAGTGGAATTGAAAAGAATAGATAACAAAGTATTTTGGTGGTTTTTTTTCATTCTTTTTGTCGAATATAGATAACGTTAAAAAAAAAAAATAACAAAGTATTTTGACTGTTATCTATCTAATTATTTTAATTTTGTTTTTGTAAATATATTATCTAAATTTATGGAGGAAAATGCTGAAAAAAAACGCCAAAATACATATAACAGTTTTAAGGTTATTTATTTGCTCTATTTCTCCAATTTTTTTCCTATATACCATTTAATGTACCTTTAATAAATTGTGTGTCTTTGATAAATTGTGTGTGTCTTTGATAAAGTATACCTTTTCATTTATTTACCATTATTTGGGTGGGTGACAAATGAAAATGGGAGCTTGATGAAACTGAAAATATGATACAATCGGCAGTAGTGAAAATATGATACAATCAGCAAACTACTCAAAAAGCTCACCATTTAGCGTTTCCAGGAAATATTACAAAATCAAAAATTTATATTTCTTTCAAAATTATAAAAACATTCTAAAAATTATAATAAAATCAAAAATTGAAACTTTTTTTCAAAATTCTAAAAATATTCCAAAAATTATTACAAAATCAAGGATTGCACCTTTTTCAAAATTCTAAAAATATTGCAAAACATTGCAATATTTTTAAAATATTCAACAATTATAACTAAATCAAAAATACAAATTTTTCCAAAATTCCAAAAACTATACCTAATGAAATCAAAAATTAAAATTTTTTCAAAAATTCTAAAAATATTGCAAAAATTCAAACTTTTTTCAAAATTCTTAAAATATTCTAAAAATCAAAACAAATCAAATTTACAAACTTTTTTCAAAACTCCAAAAATTATAGTGAAATCAAACATTTAAACTTCATCAAAATTGTAAAAATATTGCAAATCAAATATACAAATTTCTTCATAACTCAAAAAATATTACAAAATCAAAAATTGAAACTTTTTCCAAATCAAAAATTCAAAATTCAAAAAACTTTTTCCAAAATTCTAAAAATATCTCAAAAATTCTTACAAAATCAAAAATACAAACTTTCAAAATTCCAAAAATATTTCAAAAAATATAACAAAATCAAAAATTTCCATGTCCATTTCCTGTTCAATTAAATTTCATGTCATACAAATAATTAAAATTTCATTTCTTTAAAAAAAGTTGAGTAAAAAAATGAAAATCATTCTTTTGACACACTTGACAACATTTTTTTGACAAATTTATAATGCAAGGTCTCACATACCAATCCCTACCATCAAGATTTTTCCAAATTCAATTTTCCTACTCGTAATCACGTTTTAAGCCAATAATATGCAAATTTCCTTGTTTTGACACACTTGACGATTTTTTTGGCACATTTCCGGGGCAACTATCGAACATATCGACCTTTCGGCTCTTACCATTGAGTATACCTATTTTTAGAAACAAAACTTTTTGAAATCCGTCCAGCGTTTTCTAGATTTCGTCGGTTGTGCCGGCCGGCAGACAGACATACATTTATTTTTGCTTTTTTAGAATCAGTAGGTCCTAAAACGTCGAGAAATGCCAAAAAAAGTGGGGGTAAGAATTTCACTTTTGGCTCGAGAATGTAATACTCAGGTCTTTCAGATCGAAGTAAAATATTTAAATTTTTTACATAGCCTAAAATTTAAAAAAAAATCAATTTTATCTCAACCAAAAATCTATTTTGTTAATTGTTACGATTATAGATAATTTAATAGAAATTATTTAAATAACTTTTACTGATGTGACACATTTTTATTAACTTTCGGTCCATCATAATTGTTATCATTTAATTTATTTAAAACAAAAAAAATATTTATATTTATGTACCAGCTAAACAGTTAAATGTGATCTTAATCATTTTAAGTTAAAACGAGATCTGAACATTATGAAAAATGAAAAAATGAACATGTACATTAACAAAAATAATGTAGTCTATACACTTCCTATTTTTTGTTCATTGCTTGCGTTTCCCTTTTACATTTATATTTTAATTTTGTCTTGTGTCAATCGACCCAGCTAGAAATTAAGCATTGAAATTTATTTTAGTGTATACGCAAGGATGTCACAGAGATGGATTTTGTTTGTTGTTTTAGGATAGTTCTACTTATGTGAGATGGTCAGCATAACAAAATAAATGAAAATCCTTCTCTTGACACCCTTGACAATATTTTTTTGACAAACTTATAACGCAATAATGTAATTTTTGGTCTCATGTACCAATGCCGACCATTATATAATATATTTGGGGTGTTATTTAATTTGTATATATATATATAACTAGTTCACCATAACAAATAAGTAAAACAACACTTAACATTTCAATATTTATTTAACTTTATTTTACTTATCGATCAAACCGCGGCTCAACATATAATGAATTTATATTATTCTTTTTAATTTATCGAATAAGAGTATTGCTGCGTCAAGCGCTTGGAATTTGATATATATGTTTTAAATTAAATTTATTCATCTAAATAATTATATTGGGCTACGTAAAGTATAATATATATAGCTACACTCGTAAGTGCCGCTACACCATCAAAATTTCTCAACATTCAATGTTACTACTCATTATCACTTAAAATGAACGTTTTTTATCAAAAAATATGTAAATTTTCTTGTTTTGAAACACTTGACGATTTTTTGACACACTTCCGATACAGTTATTGAACACATCGTCCTCTCGGGTCTTACCATTGAGTGTACCTTTTTTTAGAAACAAATAATTTTTGAAACCGCTTTAGCCTTTTTCTCTGTGAGGGTAAGCGGGGGTAAGAATTTCACTTTTAGCTTTTGAATGCAATACGTAGGTTTTTCCAACCGAAGTAAAACCCCAAACAAATGCAATTTCCAATATGTAAACATAGATTCGACTTGAGTAAAATATGGAGGGGCTAAAATCTCCCAGCTCTGAAATATCAAGACTTCGGTCTGGGTTAAGGATTTTGATACAGTTTTCGGCAAAAAACTTTTATGACGGCATGGTTTTTACTTTTGGGATCTGTGTCAAACATAACTCTTTGTTAAAG
Organism: Diogma glabrata; assembly: GCA_963693315.1. NCBI lineage: Eukaryota > Metazoa > Arthropoda > Insecta > Diptera > Cylindrotomidae > Diogma > Diogma glabrata. The sequence goes on from OY856188.1 coordinate 113,725,747, forward strand.
TACAAGTATTTTTTATCTCTGTTTAGAAATTTATTAGATTACAAAGCTAACACGAAACACCAATACGTTGCCGGAAAATTATAACAGATCATAAATTAACATAATTTAGTGAAAAGATGATAGACTCAGCAAACTACTCAAAAACCTCTCCATTTCGCGGTTCGAGAAAATATTACAAAATCACAAATTCATATTTCTTTCAAAATTCTAAAAATATTGCAAAAATTAAATAAAATCAAACTTTTTTCAAAATTCCAAAAATATTCCAAAAATTAGAATAAAATCAAAAATTGAAACTTTTTTCAAAATTCCAATAATATTCCAAAATTCTTAAAAATTCAAACTTTTTCCAAAATTCTAAAAATATTGCAAAAAATAATTACAAAATCAAAAATTCAAACTTTTTTCTAAATTCCAAAAATTCTTATAAAATCAAAAATTTAAAATTTTTCAAAATTCTAAAAATATTGCAAAAATTCTTACAAAATCAAAAATTGAAACATTTTTTAAAATTCCAAAAATTAGAATAAAGTCAAATATTTTAACTTTTTTTAAATTCCAATAATAATCCAAAAATTCTCAAAAATTCAAACTTTTTCCAAAATTCTAAAAAAATTGCAAAAATTATTACAAAATCAAAAATTGAATTTTTTTTCAAAATTCCAAAAATTATAATAAAATCAAAAATTTAAAATTTTTCAAAATTCTAAAAATATTCCAAAAATTCTTACAAAATCAAAATTTAAAACTTTCTCCAAAACTCTAAAAATATTGCAAAAATTATTACAAAATCAAAAATACAAACTTTTTTCAAAATTCCAAAAATATTTCAAAAACTATGACAAATTCAAAAATGTCCATGTCCAATTTCATTTTCAATTACATTTACGTCATAAAAACAGCTACATTTTTTTTCCAAAAAATTGGCTAAAAAAATAAATGAAATAATTTTTTGACACATTTGACATTATTTCATTTCAAACAAATAATTAATTTTAATTTTTTCTTAAAAATTGGGTAAAAAGTACATAAAAATCTTTCTTTTGACACACTTGACAACATTTTTTTGACAAATCTATAATGCAATAATCTAGTTTTTGATCTCACATACCAATCCCGACCATCCAGATTTCTCCACATTCTTTATTCCTACTCATTATCACTTAAAATGAACGTTTTTTAAGCAAAAAATATGCACATTTCCTTGTTTTGGCCCACTTCTAAAAATAGGTACACTCAATGGTAAGAGCCGAAAGGACGATGTGTTTGATTACTGTACCGGAAGTGTGTCAAAAAAATCATCAAGTGTGTCAAAACAATATTTTATTTTTTGCTTATGCAATATGCATATTTTTTGCTTACAAACGTCCATTTTAAGTAACATTGAGTAGGAACAAAGAATGTGGAGAAATCTTGATAGTCGGTATTGGTATGTGAGATCAAAAACTAGATTATTGCATTAGAAGTTTGTCAAAAAAATATTGTCAAGTTTGTCAAAAGAATGATCTCATTTATTATTTTAGCCAATTTTTTGGAAAAAAAACTTAGTCATACAAACGACTTAAATGTAATTGAACTTGGAATTTGTTTAAGTTGTTATAGTCTTTGAAATATTTTTGAGATAATTGTAATTTGTAATAATGTTTGCAATGTTTTAAGAATTTTGGAAAAAGTTTTAATTTTTGATTTTGTAAGAATTTTTGGAATATTTCTAGAATTTTGAAAAATTTAAAATTTTTGATGTTATTATAATTTTTGGAATTTTGGAAAAAGTTTCAATTTTTGATATTGTTATAATTTTTGCAATATTTTTAGAATTTTTGAAAAAAGTTTTATTCTTTGATTTTGTAATAATTTTTGGAATATTTTAAAAATTTTGCAAAAAGTTTGATTTTATTTAATTTTTACAATTTTTTTAGAATTTTGAAAGAAATATGAATTTGACATTTTGTAATATTTTCTCGAAACGCTAAACAGAGAGGTTTTTGAGTAGTTTGCTCATTGTTTCATCTTTTTACTAAATTATGTAAATTTCTAATCTGTTATAATTTTTCCGGTAACGTATTGATGTTTCATGTTAGGTTTGTAATAAATTTTTAAACAGAAATAAAAAAATACTTGTACTTTAACAAAGAGTTATGTTTGATATACATCACTGCCCAAAACTAAAAACCATGTCCTCATAAAAGTTTTTTTGCCGAAAACTATATGAAAATCCTTAACCCAGACCGAAGTCTTGATATCTCAGAGCTGTGAGATTTCAGCCCCTTCATTCTTTTAATTTTAAATAATGATATTTGTTGTTCCGAGTTAATATCAGAATTCAAATTATTAAACAATATTGGACCCCGACAGAGAATATTATTAAATCCATGATTAGTTCTGCACGTTTCAACAAAAAAGAATGAAGAGTACCCCTTGATATCCATGATTGCTATTTGCCAGAATTATACGCTGGTCATGTTTAGCATGCCTTGTTTTATTTTAGAAACTAGAAGAACGAGCTCAATCGTGAATAACTGTAATTGGTAGCTTGTCAATACCGTACAGTTGCTTGGCTGGATGAAGTTGAGGCAGTCTATATATGGTCTAAAATATTTTATTCTGAACAATTTGAAGTTGTTTCAGTTTTGTTGCACCAGCACAGTTCCATACTGGATTTAAATATAACAGTCGAGGGTAAATATATGCAAAATACATTAACCTCTAACATTTTTTCTAACAATATTTCGTTTTCGGTATATTGCAAATATATATGGCGAGATTTTTTCTAATGGTGTCAGTTTGTGAGTGCCAGTTAAGCTTTGAGTCTATTTTAAGTCCCAAGTACTTAACAGACGATACTCGTTTAATTGATTTATTCAAAATTTGAATTTCATAAGGCAACTCTGAAGCGTTTTGTTGGTCAAATATGATAAAATTTGTTTTATCAAAATTCATAGAAAGCATATTGTGAGAAAACCAAAAATGAAGTTTTAGAAGATCATTTCGGACGTGCTCTAATATATTCGATAATGATTTGCCAGTATACAAAATTGCAATATCATCTGCATATAGTTGCATTTCACCATGTATGTATTTTCAAATTATAAATATAATTAATGAAAAGATTAAGCAATACTAGTCCGGTCCAAGAATTAAAGACTGTGGCACACCTTTTTTTATTGTTCTTAAAATACTTTTAGTCATTTTTATAAACATATTGCTTGCGATTGTTCAAATATGATTTAAACAAGTTCAAGGAGATAATATCAAAACCCAGCGATTTCAATTTTTCTAGAAGTTTTCGATGATCAACTGTTACAAAAGCCTTTCGCAAATCAATAAAAACAGCTGGACATGGTCACCATTATCAATTTCTTTACGAACAACTGAAATTAGTTGAGTAGCTGCAACTAGGGTGTTCGAGGACTTAGCAAATCCAAATTGGTTTTTGTGTATAACTCTGAACATCAACAAAAAACCCGTACGAGCAAAAATATAAATTTCGGTAGTAAGAGCAAAGTAGCTTATTGCCTGGGGTCCTATTCCCGAACACATATTTGTCAATCGACAATATTGTCAGTTTCACCAAAATGCTTAACAACTTTGTTTAAAAATGGTATTCTGTAACACATATTTGTGATCCTTAGACACAAACCAATTGTAACAAATTTTTACAAAATTATAACAGATTTTTGGTACTAGATTCGTACTTTTGACAGTTAACTTTTTTAATCTTAAAAGATGCAAAGTAAAATAAAAATATATTTAATAAATAAATATGTTTTAATGAAATTTATATAAAAATATGATTATTTAATTCTATTAAAGACTTAATTTTGCGTTATAAATTAATTTTTACGCCAATCCATGAAATTTGTATGAAAAAGTCAACACACAAAACATAAAGCAAAATTGTGATTTTGACAGTAACTATATTGTTCTTGTCAGATTCACAATATTGTGTTGAATTTTCACCAAATTGGTGTTACATAATATGAAATTCACAATATTGTGTGAATTTACAATATTGTGGTGACATTTATGTGTTCGGGAATAGGGCCCCTGATTTATAAACTGGTGAGACCTTAGCAGTTTTGAGTGAATGTGGAAATATTACAGTTTTAATATAATTATTTAAAAAAACACTTAACGGCAACGGTAATATAATTACTGTTGCTGTTATTGTTGTGCTTATGGTTTTTTGAATATAAGAACATGAACATAATAATACGAATAACCTACCTATTATTGAAGTTTATGATTATACTTATACTTGGCTTGTACAGTCCGTGATATGTTTTGATTTTTAAATATAAAAAAGAAAGATGTATATAATAGTTGCTTGGAATGCTGATGGATGTGAAAGCCAGACTAATTTTTATTATTTAAAGCTACAAATTATGAAATTTTAATATCAATTTTCATCGCATCACCTCAATAATTTTATTTCTTTGGTAATAGGATATACCATTCATGATATTTTAATAACATTTGTTTTCTTCCCATAGGCAGCGATTGAAAAACCTCACAAATGTGAACTTTGCTGTAAGAAATATGTACATAGAAGTAATTTAATCATCCATACAAGAGTACATACAGGTGAAAAACCATTTGAATGTTCGAAGTGTGGTAAAAAATTTTCAAGTAAAGGTGTTATGCAAATACATATGCAAACACATATGAAAGAAATAAAAAAGGTAATATTTTATAAAAGTTTGTAGTTTAATTTTGTGAATAACTTTGAAGTTTACTATTACTTCTGAAATACCTAAAGTGAAATCTTACCCTCCGTTTTTTTTTTGCATTTCTCGACGTTTTAGTTTAGGTCATATAGCGGTTTTAAAAAAGCAAAAAAAAATGTCCCACTGATAGTCGACGGTCACAACCGACGGAAACTAGAGAACTAAGAGAACTACTGTAGCGATTTAAAAAATTCTAAAAATAGGTTTAAAAAATTCTAAAAATAACTGTACCAGAATTGTGTCAGCAAAATCATTAAGTGTAAAATAATGATTTTCCTACATTTTGTAACTGATTTTTTTTTGACAAATATAAATTTTTTTAATAAAATTTGTTATGTTCCAATATATATGTCACAACATGTTTTATGTGTTTACCTTTTAAGACCAAGGTCCAACAACATGCGATCTTCGGTGTTGATGGACGCAATCATTTTTGTTTGTTTTTTTTATTTTTTGTTTAAGAACGGATAACTAAACAATAAATCCTATCACATATAAAATATTACATCGGCCAATATTTCATGATAGGATATAGAAAATAAAAATAAAATAAAAGGTAAAAAGCAAATTTGTTTTAATTTGCAGGAAAAAAACTAAAAAGGGTTTGCTAATAATCCAGTTAGTGTCATATTCCTTGATCATGTGGCACACTGTCGTTCTCAATGATTAAAGCCCAGATATAAAGTTAAACGACGGCCCGGTTCTTTGAAAAGTAACTACAGAGCCATGATTAAGGAATATTCCACTGGTTAGAATAAGGATGCTACCGTTGACTGAATACAGTACAAGCCAGCACCCTTAAAATATCACTTGACAAGTGATACCTCACTGCTATTACCAATAGTATGTGGTATCTCTCTTTAACATGTATGTCAATAGAAAGGACTGTAGTACGCGTGGTTGTCTCACCGGTGGATCAAATCAAATTATATTTACAAATCAATAAAACTAATCCCTCTATGCGAACTGATCCCTCCATGTTTAGAAGCTTATGACATATAAAAGTAATTATTTCAAAGACATGAAATAAAATTGCACGTGAAATTGGACTTGAAATATGGTTCTATCCGGCTTAAGCTTCTCCCAACTGATACGAACAGTTGGAAAATATCTGGAAGTTGCAAATTAAATGTTGTTTTTTTTTACAAAAGTTGTGATTAATAAATTATAAGTCACTAGAAATGAATGTATTCAATTACCTATATATATATATAAAATTTAAAGTATGTGTGTTTGTCTTTTATGCATTAATAAACCATTCACCCGATCATAACGAAACTTTGCGAAGTTGTTGTGCGCCAAAGTAACTGGCCATTTTTTTTTAAAAACTGTACCTCAGGCCCTTATAATTATCTTAAGGGGTTCTGCCTAGATGTTGATAATAATTCAATTTGGTTTTTATTTAAATATCGTTTTATACGGTTAGTTTCCTTTGATCAATGTTTTTTTGTGGAACATAATTTTATGAAATTGAAAAATGAAAGTATAATCTGAAACAATTACATTTGTATATCAAAACTATATGTATTGGAATTTAACACAACATGATGTTACAAATTTTATCATCTACACCAAATATGGTTATTTTATGTAATACATGTTTCTTCAACTAAGAAAGATAGTTGATAACATCGATTAAAAGCTCAAGACTACGAAATGAATTTCGCACAAATACTATGCTGGCGGATGTACTTTTTTCAATCAACGATAGTACCTTTAGTCTTAGCTATGGAATATTCTTTGACGATGACGCTCTATTTTTTTTAAAATAAAATGTGTTGGGTAGTAGGAATTACAATATGTGTCACAACACATAAGAACTTTTTAAGAAAAAGGTCCCATAACAACATGCTTTCTAAGGTGTTGATGGACGCACTTTTTTTATATTTTTAAAGAATGAACTTTTTTGCTTGCTCGAACAAAGGAGCTTCCATATAACTATTATATATGCTGGCTTGAGGAAAACAATGCGTTACATGATCTTGGTATATGCTTTTAGCAGTAGGATAATTGGGAACATAATTTTGGCTTTGTTTTTGCAAATTTAAAAAAAAAGTATGTTATTTTTTTTCCTCCATCCTTTCATGAAATATTGCCCTATGTCGTATACATTATTTTGTGAAACGATTTCTTATATAGTTTTCCACTCTTTAAAAAGAATATAAAAACCAAAAAAAAAATGTACGTCCATCAACGTCTTAAAAAGCGTTATGTTGTAGAACCTAGGTCTTAAAAGGTTTTTGTGTGTTGTTGTGACACATATTGTAATTCCAAACATGTCAAATATTTTGAAATAGCACACATTTTTTTTGATTTTTTCGATGAAAAAGATGATGAACAATGTCATTGAAGCTACAGTTTTGAATGGAAAATTCGAAGAGGAAGATGTAGTGTTGCCACGTATTTCAATGATCCCAACTGATTCAAACGTTTAGTTTCCAGTGCAACTCGCTTTTGCAATGACCATAACAAAGCACACGGACAGTTACTGCAAGTATGTGGACTAGATTGGAGAATTCGTTCTTCTCACATGGACAACTGTATGTGGCTGGCGCGTTAGGAAAACCTTCTGATTTATTCGTGTACGCACTAGACGGAAAAACAAAAAATATAGTGTACCCACAAGTACTCGAATAAATAAATAGAATTAAAACGACATTTTGAAATTTTTCCCATATTAAAATAAATAAGTTGCAATAAAAATGACACAATGTAAATTGAATGTTATCATTACGAGTTTTCTCGAATTTTCTTTCTTATGAGATAGCGGCAATATGCGACGGGTATAATGTTAAACAAACAAAACTTTTACACTATTTAGTGTAAAAAATTAAATTTTTAGAGATTTTGTGAGTGATTAAAATCAAATTAATTATCGTAATTCACTTGAATTTTGCAATTTGAGAGCATTTTTCATTTTCTCTCAGAAAAACTTCTTTAGAACAGTTTTTGTGTGTTTCGTGTCGGGAACAAATACAATGCATGAGCACTGTGTGAACATTTGTAAATCTATTTTGGTTCTGCATAATGTTCTATATAGAGATGACACACCTCTACTAATTCAACAAGTCATTCAAATTTTTTTATTGCTTACTTGAAAACTTATTTAATCGCTTATTTTTTATATATCCGAACAGATCAGCTAGATTGCTGATTATTTTTCATTCATATTTTTAAAAAGTAAAATTAAAAATTATGCTGCAATTTCTCATTACCACCTTTTGAAATCATTGCTACTACGTCAACAAACGTCTGCGCAAAAACTTTATTTATAAGCGTAGCGAAGCACGCCGGGTCCTGCTAGTATAGAATAAAAAATTGCTTTGAAAAGCGAAATATCCGTAACAAATGTTTTATTTCAATTTCGGTTCGGGAATCGAACTGGCGTCTTTCTGATCAGAGTTTACGGTTAACCATTTAACCCACACCTGAGAAAAACCAGTTTGTTTTGATTAATGCCATTTTTATACTAAAGTATTAATTATTGAAAATAAGCTAATATATATGTAAACGAATAAGTTTTCTGTACAATTAGAACATTTTAGCGATTGGTAGATTTTGTTATCATTTTTGGTATTTTGAAAAAAGTTTTGTAATTTGATTTTGTTATAATTTTTCCGATAATTTTAGAATTTTGGAAAAAGTTATTAGAATTTAAAATTTCTGAAATATTTTTAGAATTTTGAAAAAAAGTTTAAATTTGTGTTTCGTTATAATTTTTAGAATATTTTTGGAATTTTGAAAGAAATATGAATTTTATATTTTGTAATATTTTCTCGAAAATCTAAATGGAGAGGATTTTGAGTAGTTTGCTGGGTGTATCATCTTTTCACTAAAATCTAAATTATATTAATTTATGATCTGTTATAGTTTTCCGGCAACGTATTGACATTTCGTGTTAGTTTTGTTATAAATTTCTAAACTAACAAAGATAAAAAGAATACATGTACTTTAACAAAAAGTTTTATGTGTATAACAAACATCGCTGCCCAAAACTAAAAAAAAATGTCCTCATAAAAGTTTTTTGTCGAAAACTATATCAAAATCCTTAACCCAGGCCGAAGTCTTGATATCTCAGAGCATGAGATTTCAGCACCTCCATATTTTTATAAATACATTATAAATACAAATGATTATATCAGCGTGTTACATCAGTGTGGGGGACCCCGAGCTGTCAGGTTTCCATTTAATTAGAACTTTTAAAAATAATAAATCAAGCACTTTTAATTTTATAATTATGAATGTTTATTTAGTTTTATAATCAAACTATTTTGTTGGCTTAACAAGTCGACGGTTTAAATCGGAGTCTTGTCTTTTTTTTTTAAATATTCTTAAAGACTAAAAATTATTAATTTCATTTTTTAGGGGAATATGTTGTAAACTGTTAGTATTTTTTAAAAACCATTAATAATTAAAAGTAGTCAATCACAAAAAAAACGTTGCGATAAATACAATCGTGCTTAGGATTCATGAGCTACTACCGTTAGTTTATCCCAAAACCGATCTGACTCTGACCCTATTCACTAACTCTTAAGGAACGCTAAAAATTCAATATTAAATGGACAGAAAACTGTCAGAAACCTTTCAACCAAATAAACGACATTCTAATTTCTCCACCACTACTAATCTACCCTTACTTTTCCAAACAATTTATTCTAACAACGGATGCAAGTAAAGAAACCTTACGGGCAGCATTATCGCAAGGAGAACCAGGGCAAGATAAACCTGTGTGCTATGTTAGTAGTTGTTTGAACAACGCCGAAAAGAATTACTCAACCATTGAGAGAGAACTGTTAGCCATGATATTGGCAACAAAGGTTTTCAGATGTTATCTCTGTGGTAGACATTTCACAGTTTATACAGATCACAAGCCTTTAGAAGGAATGCTGAAACTTAAGCATCATTCTTCACGACTTTTAAGATTGCAGTTAAAATTGCTTGATTATAATTATACTGTAGAATACAAACCGGGTAAGTCTGACGTAGTGTCCAGACGGAACTAGCAGAATATATTAAACCATAAGAATGATATGGACCAACAAAATGAGCAAAACCTAATTGCCGTAGTTACACGGAACCAAGCCAGAAATTCAGACCAAAATAACCAAGCAGTTAACCAGTTCGAAACTAAAATAACTGCTTCAAAAACAGTTCTACATTTTGTCACTCGAATCTTACTTAGGAGAAATGCAACATGAAGTTGATGAACTGTAACAAAACTATAAATCCGTGAGACAATAAGATCATTTATGTCATAAGATTTTAATTTATCTATAAGTTTTGTAAATAAAATTTATCGTCTGATCCAGAGAGTTTGTTGTCAATCCCGGAAATTACTACGCCTATAACTCGGAGACTCTGGTTCAAACCAGGCGAGGTGGTCATTCTAGTTAAAGCACAACTTTAAGCTTTTAAATTAAACTAAGAAATTTGGTTCGTTATACTGAAATATTTGAAATTCATTCAAATTCAATTCATAAAAAATTATTCTATAAATTTTATTGTAAACTTCAACTTCTATTGAAAAAGTTCAAATTAAAAATATAAAAACTGAAAAAATTGATTTAGTGTAACTAACTGTATCCTGTATTTAATATGCGGATATGCACAATGAGAATCCATACGCAAAAATTTAATGTAACGATCATCAATGTTCATGCACCTACTGAAGATAAAGCAGACGACATTAAAGACCTGTTCCCGCGGCACGATATAAAAATCGTGGTAGGTGACTTCAATGCGCAAATTGGTAGAAGTGCAGAACTTAAAACACATGTCGGCCCTAACAGCTTGCATCATACTAGTAACAATAACGGCTTTCGCGCAGCTGAACTGGCTATGATGTATGATCTAGTAATTTCTAGCACTTTTTTTTCTCATAAGAGAATCCACAAAGCAACGTGGAAATCAAACGATGGAAGAACTGAAAATCAAATCAATCATGTCATGATTTCTAAGAGACACTCTACAAGTGTAACTGACGTTCGATCATACAGAGGTGCTGATATGGACACCGATCATATGCTTGTCATCTTTAAGTACAAGTGCAAATTATCATCTACATTTAATAGGCAAGCAAAAAAGACTGCGCTGGAATGTCGAAGCATTTAAACACCTGGAAACGCTGAATAGATATCAGGAAATAGTAACCCAAAGCATAGAAGAGCATGACATCCCATCTGAGATGCCATTAAACATACAAGAAGAATGGCAAACGCTTCAATCAACCATTATATCCGCAGCACAAACTACAATCGGAAAACGACCACCGTAATCACGTAACGAATGGTTCGATGACGAGTGCCGTGAAATCATAGAGCACAAACAAAAACTGCGAGAAAAATGGTTGACAAGAAACACCCGAAGCTCCCAAACTGATTATCTATGCGCCAGAAAAGCATCAGCAAAATTCATACGGAAAAAGAAACGCGAACACATGAAGAGGTGTATCGAAAACATCAACCAACATGCGGCTAATGGAAATTCGAAAGAGTGCTTTGCCAATGCACGAAATCTGACAAAAGATTTCCACCCAAGATCTTAAGCCATTAAATGGAAACAACGAGATTACAACAAGTGAACGTGATGTGCTGGCAGTATGGCGATCCCACTTTCAAGACCTACTGAATAGGACGAAGTTCATCAACTTCATAATGAAGTTCATCCTATTAGAGCAATTGCTCCGTCAAGTGAGGAGATTTTTGTCCCTTACCCAGCAATAGAAGAAGTGGAAGGTGCCATCAAAAAATTAAAAAATGGCAAATCACCAGGTATCGATGGAATCCCTGCAGAACTACTTAAGAATGGAGGAGCAGCTCTGGTCTCACGTATATATGATCTGATTCTTGCAATCTGGGACCAAGAAGAACTACCTGCTGAATGGAAAACAGCTCTCATTGTTCCGCTACATAAAAAAGGGGACCGCCTAAAGAATTATCGTGGAATCGCACTGTTGAACACTGCGTACTCCAGTCCCTGCTATTGACATACGAGTTAACGTAAGATATCACATACCACTGGCAATAGCAGTGAGATATCACTAGCCAAGGAGACATCTTAGGGGTGGTGGCGGATGAACTGTATTTAGTAAACGGTAGCACCCTCAATCTTAGCTGTGAAATAATCCTTGATGATACGACGCTATTGCTTCCTTGAAGAAACGAGCCTTGATATAATTATGTGTGGGCTTTAATCTTTAAGAAACAAAGTGCGTCACAGGATCAAGAAATATGCAGCCGGCTGGATTATTGGCAACTACATTTTTGTTTTGTTTCAGCAAATTTTTGTAAAAATTTGCTATTTACTTTTTAATTTCCTTTTATTTTCTCTATTCTATCATAAAATATTGGCCTATGTCATTTTTTGTCAGTGATAGGATTATTTTTAGTTATCCATTCTTTAACAAAAAATATAAAACAACAAAAAAAGAAAGATTTACGTCCATCAACACCTTTGAACGTATGTTGTTGTGGGACCTTGGTCTTAAAAGGTTTTATGTGTTATTGTGACACATATTGTAATTCCTACTACACAACTCATTTTATTTAAAAAAAAAAAAAAATAAAATACTGGCTAATGTCATACTCGCTCGGCTCATCCCGTTCGCCGAATCTATCATCGGCGACTATCAGTGTGGTTTTCGTCCCAACCGCTCAACCACAGATCAATGTTTTACCTTAAGGATGATTCTGGAAAAATGTTGGGAGTACAACATCAGCATTCACCAGCTCTACGTTGATTTTAAGCAAGCATATGATAGCATCATCCGCGACAACCTCTGGTCTGCACTCATATGCCTTGGTATTCCAGCGAAACTTGTTTCTCTGTGCAAACTCACAACATCGGGATCAAACTGTAGAATAGTAATTGAAGGGTCAGTTTCTGATCCTTTCGATATAACATCAGGTGTTCGACAAGGTGATGCACTCGCGCCCATACTATTTAATTTGACGCTTGAGTACGCGATAAGAAAAAGCCGAATTGAGACACAAAACTGCATATTTTTTTTTTTTTTTTTTAATAAAATGTGTTGTGTAATAGGGTTTAGAATATGTGTCACAACAACACATAAATACCTTTTAAGACCTAGGTCTAGACCTGGGTCCCACAACAACTGGCGTTCTGAGGTGTAGATTAACGCTTTTTTTAAACATCTGTGGGTTGAAGCCACCTGAGACTAAGTGTTCCGGCAAACTATTCCATTTGTACGCAGTTCGAAGTTCGGCAAACTATTCCATTTGTACAAAGAAGTCTCTCTGCGATCTGCCAGTATCACAGCGCGGGATCTTTACCGTTTCACTGGTTGCGGCAGCCGATTGCCGAGTGGAACGGGGGTAAGAATAAGTTTGAGGTATGATGCCGCTGATTTCATCTGAGCACTGCTGATGACGATATTTGTAAAAAACAACGAGGTCAGCAACAGTGCGACGATGTTGTAGGGAATCAAGTTTTGATGTCAAAGTTCGATTACCTACAATTCGTATAGCTCGCTTTTGAACAGAGTCCAAGAGGGCCAAGATGGAAACAGAGGCAGCACCCCAAACTTGACAGCAGTACTCCATACAGGGACGAATATAGGACTTATAAACATGGATATATAACAAATCTAGTCAAATTCTTGGCTATGCAGATGATATTGCGCTTCTCGGACGTAGAACAAGCGATATTAAGGATAGTCTCTCTCAGAAAGTCTCTCTCTTTGAAAGAAATGCTAAACGACTTGGATTATGCATTAACACCGGCAAGACTAAACTTTTAACAACATCCAAGAATATTCCTCCCGGCAATCTGAATACTGGCGACTATGAAGTAGAACGCGTGGAAAACTTAAAATACCTCGGGTCTGTAATAACATCGTCAAATGACATGCAGGCAGATATCAAAGCCCGTGTGTCAGCCGCATACAGAGTTTTCTACGCATACTCAAAACTTTTGCGATCAAAACATCTTTCGCAGTCGTGCAAACTGTCACTTTACAAAGCATTAATCCGACCTGTGCTTACCTTTGAAAGCGAAAGCTGGACACTGACTTCCTCCGATTGTAGAATTCTATCAACATTCGAGAGGAAAGTCATACGAACAATTTATGGTCCATGTAAAGTTGCTGAAAATCAGTATAGAATCCGAATGAATCATGAAATCAGACAGCTTCTTGAAGGCTGCGATGTAATCGGATTCATTAAATCCAACCGGATTAGATGGTTTGGTCATGTAGAAAGGGCTCCATTGGATAGAATGACAAAAAAAAGCGTCCCAACAACAACCAGCTGGTGTTCGTCGAAGAGGAAGACCTAGACAACGCTGGCGTGATGATATCCAAGACCTTCGTGATATAGGATGTCGAAACTGGGGTCAACTGGTCATGGAACGAGATGATTGGAAGCTTATTGCACAGACGGCAAAATCCCTGCATGGGATGTAAACGCCAGAGAGAGAGAGAGAACTGTATCCAAATACATCTAATCTGAAAATACTGAGGTAAAGCAGTTTTGAGTTTTGTTAATTGTTTTCTTAGGTAACTTTTCATGATCGCATGATGCTAGTTTTTGAGATTTTAATAGCAATAAAAACCTAGGTGAACAGGCCTATTACATATTTCAAGCTCAACTCAATCGGTCATAAGCTTATGGGACCATAGGCATAGAATTTCGTTTAAAATAGTTTTATACTGGTGCTCAAACAAACATAAACCCAATTTCTTTAATCTAGTAACTAATATTGTGGGCGAAACTAAAGCAAAATTTCCTAACTGTGAGGTTATCGTTACCGGTGTGTTCAACATTCACAACAAATCGTGGTAACCCTTTTCTAAGACAATTGACGATGACAACAATGGAAGGCTAACGACGGGAAAAAAAGTTTTCTTTTAGATCTTTATTTCACATCTATGCCAGATATTTCGAGTGTCAATGTCGCTAAGGATAGTATTAAAATTCTGACCACTATTTAATAATATGAGTTATCAAAACTAGAATTTTTAAACCCCGTAAAATGTTTCACTTTTCAAAAATGGACACCAATGATCTTCGGAGTTTTTTCTAAGGTTTTTTTTTCGATCGTCACTGTTTTTATACTGGCGATGTAAATGTTTCTGCTCAAAACATGTTATTATTGAACTTTTATTACAAAAAAAAAAATAAATGAAAAATATCGGTTCTGCCTCAAATAAACCTCGATTGCGGAGATGCCTCAATACAATCCAAATAATTTACATGTTCAAAAAACAAGGTTGGAGCAAAAATAAATTAAATAGTGGTGCAAACAAAAATTTATATAAACAAAAAAAAAATCACTCCCACATGCCTCCAAAATCAATTTTATAAAAGCCATGTTCAAAGCACTCCAGATTGACTTTATTTAGTGATGGATCCAAAAGATAAATAATGTTTTTCTCTTACTGTTGATCAAAATTTGTTCAATTGTTGGTATTTTATTTCAAATTTGTAGTCATAAATTTTTCGATGGGTTAACAGACTTCTATCATAACCTTACTTACCAGTACGAAACTAGCATAGTTGTATGACAAAACAACAAAGTTCCCTAATGGGGAACTCCAATTTTCCAAATCTATTTTAATAAGTTGTGTGTTGAGTCAGCTCAGTGGTAGCACGCTGGACTTCAAACTCGGAGGACCCGAGTACGAACCATCTAGAGATCAAAGTATTTTTAAGAACAGCATTAACAACACACCGGTTTTCCAATTAACCGATAATCAGCAAATATATTTGATAAATTGTAAAAACTATGTGTTGATCACTACAATCAATTAATATGCAAAGGTGAAAAATGGGATTAAAATTAATTATTCGATATTATATAGGTATTAAAACAAATGAATATCACGTCAATACTATAAAGTAAAACATATAGCAATCACAAATTATGAATAATAAGACTGAATCTAACAAAATATGGTGTGCAATTTATGAAATTTTTTTGCTATCCACAAAATTGTCGATCGATCTAGTTTCGAACCGATAAGAACTTTTTATTACACTTTAGATTCAGGTATTTACAGATTCAGGTTATTACACTTTAGGTTCAGTCAATTTATTTCTCTAGTTGATCAGTCAATTTATTTTTCTAGTTGATCACTATTATTGTTATACTCTAACCAAGTTAGAATTGGATAACAAACTTGTATCGGCGAGAAGAAGATGACCATCTTCACTTGTGTCTATAGACACATTATCTCCAATTAATTCAATGAAATATTTGTGATATTACATCACTCCGATGGAAATTATCCCATCATGATGGAAATTATCCCACAAAAAATTTCATAAATGGCACACCATATTTTGTTAGATTAAGTCTTATTATTCATGATGGGATAATTTCCATCGGAGTGATGTAATATCACAAATAATTCATTGAATTAATCACAAATTAGTTTAAAATTATTCAACTATTCTAACAATAAATTGAAATGTTTTGGATCTTTATACGAATAATTATATTAGATAATAATTATAAATAGATAATAATTATAATATAAAGCTAAAAAAAAACGATATGAAAACTGAATCTATAAGACAAACAGAATTTACATTTGGAAATCTCTTATGAATCACCGAATAATATAACTATTAATTTACTAACAGAAAGAATAATTTAGTTAAAAATAAAATAAAAAATTATACAAATTAAAATATAAAAAGCTACATTATTTTTATTTCTTCAATGTTGTCTTCTTCATTTTTAATATTTCTTATTTGTAAATTTTCTTTTTAATATTTCTTATTTTAATAAACTCTTTCAAATCTCCGTTACCTATGTGCACTTCTCCTAAATACATATATTAAATTATGGCCTTTAATATTTCATATCGAACACCAGACATAAAAAATACTGAATGTGAACCATTTGCCATTAACAGTTCTTTGAAATAAGGACTTCACAAGCGAAGAAAATTAATTTATGAGCTCCGATTTTTTTACCTTCACAAGCAAAAGTTATATTCACTAGATCTTCATTTACTCGTAATCTTTCAAATTGTTTATTTATGTTTGGTTGAAAGTTGCTCCATTTAAGGTAAAAAATATCGTAGTCCACCATGGTTTGATTTGTTGTTTATATTTATTATTTTTGTAAAGTAATTAATCATTGATGAGTTAATCATTGATCATTAATCATTGAATTGAGAAGAAAACACTAATGCAGAACTTTTTTTTTTCACTAAACTTATTACATCAAAAGCAAACAAATAAATAGAAACAACTTTGAATCACCACACAACAAATAATTTAATTTTTTTCCTCAAAAAAAAATTTACACTCCTTCACAACCAAATTACAATAATATTTTTGAAACATCTTTTTTTTTAAATTTATATTAAATCGAGATTAATGTATTTGAATTCAATCGATTGGCGGATTGAATTCAAATACATTAATCTCGATTTAAATTTATACTAATCTTTTTGATTTAAGAATTTATACTGATTCGATTTTAAAATTATACTAATTCTCGATCCAAACAATTTGATCGTTGTTATATCATATTATCATCGATCTTCTGTTTCATTTTGCATCATTTATGAAAAACTTGTATTTTTAATTTACTTGAACTTATTTAAATTATCAAAAAAAAAATGTACAGTAGTACGAATAAACGTTTAAATGTACAGTGGTACAGATAAACGTCTATGTTTACCACAATTGAATAAGATTATTATTGAATTTGAAAACCATTATTTTTAGAGGAAAATTGAAAATAGTCCGTCGTTACAAAATTAACAAATTTAATTATTTTTTAAGAAATTATTTTTAAAAATTATATTCTATTGTTTAAAAAAATTTTAAGAGGAGAGAACGGTTAAGGTCCAATTGATCATTCAAAAATATGACATTGGTGTTTTCAAAACGAACCCTATTTACTTCCAACGACTCTAAAATGTTTAACTAAAGGCCTTTACATTGAACATGTAAAACTTTGGTATGTAGTTGGTCTGATTTCTATGTCCAGAATCTATCATGTGCCTTGTGGAATTGGATTGAAAAGAAGCTGAAAGTCTCATGTGCTCTTTACATCTCCGATCGATAGTCCTACCCGTCTGCCCGATGCATACCGGTATAGATACATATAATCGTTTGTCATTATCGACTGCATTTTTGGAATATATTTGAGTATTAACTATTTGACTATTAACCCTTTGCATATTAATTGATTGTAGTGATTTGCGTATATCTATATGGAATACCTACTTATATAGAATTTACTGTTTATGTTTTTTATATTTATACAATTTTATGGATGTTTTTAGATTGTTTGGTTTTTATTTTAATTTATTTATGCTTTTTAATTTTAGTCTTGAAAATGTATCGACGGTCTTGAAAATGGTCGACGCTTTTAAAAAATAATGATTTTTATAAATTTTTTTAAAAGGTTTAAGTGGAAAAGACAAAGTTTGTGTTTTTATTTATTAAATAAGTCTTCAAGTGAAACTCGACTACAAAATTAAGTGAATTGTTGAAATTACTACAGGTGAGGGACACTTGTTGACAAGCTCATTTTTGTTTCATATTTTTTTTATTAATAATAAACAGAGTTAATATTTACAAAAAATTTACAAATCAGACAATTTAATATGAAAATTTGAAGGGGCTGAAATCTCACAGTTTCGGGTTGGGTTAGGGATTTTGATAGTTTTCGCCAAATGGCTTTTATGAGGACATTTTTAGTTTTGGGCACATCGCTGATATATTAAACAAAAGTTTTTCTGTTAAAGTACCTACAGATAAAGTAATTGTACAAAGTACAAGTATTTTATCTCTGTATAGATGTTTATTACAAAACTAACACGAAACATCAATACGTTGCCGAATTGTAATATGAAATTTTAACAGACCATAAACAGACCATAAACCAGACCAAAATTATAACCGACCATAAACCAACATAATTTAGAGAAAAGATGATTCAGCACACTACTCAAAAACCTCTCCATTTAGCACTCAGCAATTTAACTTTTAAAAAACAAACAAACCAAATTATCTATTTCGTGTTCAATTACATTTCATGAATAAGTACATATTGATTAAATATATTGTATTGATTTTAAAAAATTATAACAAAATTAAAAATTCAAACTTTTTCCAAGATGATCCAATCTACCAAGACGATGTTAAGATTATGTCAAGATGATTCAATCAAAAAACCGCTCAAAATACTTTCATATTTAGCGTAAATACTTCTGTGCATTAATTACAACTTTTATAAAAAACAACATTTAATCTGCTAACTATCAGATATATTCCGACGGTTCCTATCAGTTCGGAGTAGCTTGGATAGATCCATATTTTTTTTTTTTTTTTTTAGTTTTGTTTTATTTCCCAAAAATTTTCAATACAGGAAAATATGGATTTAAAATTTTCAGCTAAATAACGAAAATTATAGATATGATTTTAAAAGAAACAAATAATACTAGTGTATAATAAAATTAATAATTAATTCTTAACATTACAAAATATTTATCCCTAATATAATTCATAATTTTTTTCATTTAATTATTTAAATTACTTAATATATTTTAACTTTATTTTTTCTTTTTTTAATTTACTTTATTTGAATATTAAATTCAATTGAATTTCATTTCTTAATTCAAATCGCTTATTTTTGGATTAAACTCAAACCTCAATTTGAATAAGTGAACATATTACGCGTGGTGACTCAAATTATAAGCTTCGATATAGTCATTAAAAAGTTTATTTTTCACTTTGCTTTTAAAAGTAGAATAAATGGCGCATTTTACATCAGTCGGTAAAGCGTTAAACAATTTAAGGCCTAAGTAAAATAAACTATTTTGAGTTACGTTATATCGGAATTCTGGTAATCGATAGTAAAGGGCGTTTCTAGTGTTCCTTAACGTTATGGCAATATTTACCTCTAGCAGCTGGTTATGTTTAATATCATTTAAGCGCATCTTATAAATACAGTACATATATTCAAATAAAACTAATTTACTAAGTGGTAAAATATTACATGAAAACAAAAATTTGCTGGGTGTACGAGTTGGTAAACCATGGATGGCTTTAATGGCTTGTTTTTGTAAATTTTCTAGGTAGCAAATTCTCGAGGAAGCCGATGCACCCCAAATCGGAATAAGATATAACATATGAGATTGGATGTAAGCAAAGTAGACATTCATTGCAACATGTATAGGAAGAAACTTAGCAACTCGTTTTAAAACAGCAATCATAGGAATAATTTTTTTTACTAATACTATCAATATGTACTGACCAATCAAGAATTGATGACATATGTAACCCTAAGTATTTGATTGTTTCAACCCTATTTACATTTCCTTGAGCTGTTCTTACATGATCAAACCATGTAACCGTTGAAACATTTTTCATTTTATAAATAATAAATTTTGTTTTATCAACATTTAAGCTTAATTGATTTTCGGCTAGCCAGTATGTAATTAAAGTTAAATCATTTTCCATCGATGATTTTAAAGCATTAATATCAGTTTGAGAGTACGTAATAGCAGCATCGTCTGCAAACAATTGAAGGTTACCAGATAGATTTAGTTCAAACATGTCATTAATATATATAAGGAATAGAATTGGACCGAGAATTGACCCTTGAGGTACACCACACGTTACTGGTAGTGGTGATGATTTTATACCGTTAATTTCCACAAACTGAAAGCGATTGGACAAATAATCATCCAATAATTTATAAGCATTGCCGGCCACACCAATTCGTTTAAGCTTTCTTTTTAACCGCTTATGTTTAACATAATCAAATGCTTTCCTTAGATCTAGAAAAGTAGTAGCTGTAATAAGTTTTGATTCAATTGAGTGATAAATATAATGGATCAGGTTAATTGTCGCAGATAATGTGCCACTATTTTTCAGAAAACCAAACTGGTTTGGATGAATTATCTTATTAATATCTAGATAATTTAATAGTTGACTAAGAATAACTTTCTCAAAAATTTTAGACATAATTGATGGAATTGATATAGGTCTATAGTTGTCTATAGTATGTTTATTACCAGACTTATGAATTGGGATGACTTTAGCTATTTTAAGATAGTCCGGGAAAACACCCTTATTGATGGAAGAGTTGATGAAATTTGTAACAGTGGTAATAAATTTGGTATTGTTTTCCATATTGAAATATTCTATCTTAATATCATCATTGCCACACGCCGACGAGTGATCAAATTCTTTAATAATGTTTAGAATAAATACTTCTTCAACAATATTAAAAGTTTCAAGTTTAGCATAGCTCAAAACTGGAACATCTAACTGGTATGGAACATTGAGATTAGTAGACTGACCAACTTTCACAAAGAATTGATTAAACGACTCTGCAATTAAACAGCTATCAGTAATTATTTTACTATCAATTTCGATGGAATTTATTTTGTTTGATTGATTATATAAAGGTGATTTGTTTGATAGAATTTCGTTAATCATACCCCACACCACCTTAGGATTTTTAAAGTTGTGATTAAATTTACTGCTATAATATTTTTTTTTAGCCGATATTACTTCTGTACAACAAAGATGTTTCCAGTGTATGAATTGATTCCTAAGGTATTTATTGTTGGGATACTGTTTTGCATTTTATAAAAGTAATCCCGATTTTTTATTAGTGTTTTTAGTTCTGGCGAAAACCATGGTTTTTGAAAAGGTTTAATTGTTTTGGTTATGTTTTTTACAGTAGTACTTTTTGCTATGCACTCCACTAAAGAATGATAAAATGCGTCAAAACTTGATTGTTGGTTATAATTCTCCATAAAGTTATGTATGGAATTCAAATCAATAATTTTTCTCTGAAAGGTAAATGTTTTTGTGACAGGTAAGTCACATTGAAAATCAATAGCAAAATATTTATGATCGCTTAAAGGGGTATTCTCATATAAGATTGAAGCGTTAAGACCAGCAACTGATATAATGTGATCAATAATAGAACCCCCCATTGTGGAACATCTGGTTATAAACGATTCACTCAGACTATTTAAAATCCTGTACCCGTTCAGCTGAACAATGGAATTATACATTAAAATGTTATTATTAAGAGAATCCAACAAATTTAGATTAAAGTCCCCGACTATTATGCTATTTTTATGCTTTTCTAAAAGATCATTAAACACGTCAAAGAACTTAAATACGTCTGTATGCCCAGGTCTGTATACACCAATTAGATTATATTTTACTTTTGTTAAAAACACAACTAAGAAGTCATTTTCAAAGGGACTTACCGATAATATTTTTTGACAGTCTAGGTTGTGGTGCACAAATATTGATACACCACCACCTTCTCTACTTTCCCGAAATGTGTGAAAAGCTTTATATCCAGGGATATTAATATAAGGAGAATCTCTCTCACACAGAAATGTTTCGGTCAGTATTATTACATCTATAACGATGTCTATTTTATTTAACATTATTTCCAATAAGTCAATTTTGTTTTTCAGCCTATTTATGTTCACGTAAATAAGTTTTAACCCACTATTTAAATCAATCGACTTTTTAAAATTTTCTATATCGAGAAAACAATTTGTATCACCCGCACACATGTTTAGAGATAGAGACCAAAGTCAAAGTTTAATACTGAAAGAAAAAAAGAAAAAACAACTAAATAACTATGCAAAAATCAATGATTAATTTAAAATTTATGCAATTGAAATTATTTAAAAACCAACAACATAAAATTTACTTGATATTGAATGAAATAAATCCAAAGTTATTAGCTAAATGTAAAAATAAAAACGCTTATGAAACAGAATTTGATGGTAGAAGGTACATATAATTCATTTTATTTTTTCAACGTCCCTCATGCTGCTGATGTTTATAGACACAGTATCATCTTTTAACTTTTTAACAAAAAATACCCCATTGCGGAACCACACATTATAAATGACTTGTTGTTTTTGTAATTGCCGCAGTTGGTACAGTAAATGAAGGTTGTATTTTGTCAATCGATCGTTTATAAACAATTTCCTGTTGGTTTCAGCTTTGTTATTGGATTGAGATAAAAACTGATTTAAATAAAGCGGTCCATTGTGGCGAATCTTCTTAATAAAAATATCTTTACAGCCCAAATCTTTAAATTTTATGAAGAGCTGCATTTGTTTATTGTGCCCATAATATCGTAAATAGGATGAGTTTAAATCCGCATTTTGTAGATTTAATATCTGGTTAAGATTATTTACTAATTCAGTTGCAGTAATATTTTCAATAAACGGGAATCCAGATATAATTATGTCATTATTATATTCTTTTTGTTTGAAATACTCTAATTCGTTTTTCAATTGCGTCACCTCTAGCTGTATTGAATCGATATTATTTTTATTATGTTGAATTCTGTTTTTGTTCATTTCATTGTCATCGATTAGGCTTTTAATGTCATCCATAATCGAATCAATTTTTTTATTAGTGGCCTCAGTACTCTTATGGATAGACAAAATTGCTGTCAACAGATCCTTGTTACTTGGATTTTCTAAGCCAAATATTACCTCAGATGATATAGGAGGATCACGTGCGCTTTGCTTTCGTGTGGTGGGGCCATTTGTTTTGACATTATTATCAGTAAGGCCCATTCTAGATTTCTGTCTCACAGTAACAAAATTCACTTCACTATCAATAGAAGTATTCACTTAGTACTAAATGTTTAAGAAACCAAGCAATTAGTTATAATGTTAAATAACAAAAATTTTGTAAGTTTGATATATCACAATAGAGTATGAGAAAAATAATATATTAAATAAAAATTTAATGTTAGAATAACGTGACTAACAAGAACCACTGTTTTTTTAATATAATGATTAACTTCTTTAGATGATTCTATGATTCTACACTGCTTTAAAATTATATATTTAATTTTAATTTATTTCTTCAATAACAAATACTTTTTTAGATGATTCGACACTGCATTCAAATTATATATTTAATTTTAATTTATTTCACCAATATCAAATACGACTATCACTCTTTCGCCATCTTTTATCATGAATGCTATTAATATTCCATGTCCAATTTCATGTTCAATTACATTTCATGTCATACAAATAATTAATTTTATTTTTTTTTAAATCATTTTTTGACGCGCGTAACAATATTTTTTTTGACAAACTTATAATGCAATAATCAAGTTTTTGGTCTCGCATTTCTCCACCGGTACAGTTCCTTACACTGGTCCTTCCGCTACAGATAGCGAACACCTCGTCCTTTCGACTCTTACAATTAAGATAACCTAGTTTTAGAAACAAACATTTTGGAAATCGCTCCAGCGGCTTTCTAGATTTCGTCGGTGGGTCGAAAAGGTTGACAGACAGACTTAAAATTTTTTTTTGCTTTTTTAGAATCGTTATGACCTAAAACGTCGAGAAATGCCCAAAAAGTGAAATGAAAAAATAATAACTCAAACAATAAATTGAGTTATGGAGTTTTTTGGTAAAACATCCTTCGTTTTTTTTATTTTCATAAAGAGTAAGAATTGAAATAGAATAGTGAATTGAAGGTGTTTGAATTGAAATGGTGCCGATCGTTACAAACATTAGTAAAACCATTCAATGCGCTATTAATAAATTGGTTTCCTTCTCAATAATGAAATCCTAACTAAATAATTGGTTTGCCAAGGTTGTCAAATTGGCTCTTAGAAACAAACGTAGCATATTTGATATTTGAATACATACAAAAAATCCCGTAATTCGTTCCCAATATCGAAAGCCCAATAAAATATCAAACCAGATAGGCTGAAAACAAAAAGCAGAAATTTACAGAGCAAAAGCGGCAAAACTTGTCCATTTTTGACAAAGGTTTTTATAAGACCAATTATTTATTTAAATTCTGTTACCAAATGTTCTATCCCTTCTATTACTGTCGGTGATTTAATCGTCCTGACCAAGCAGGAAAATTGACATTGTGCACGGAACGCTTTAGTTTGAACTTGACTGTTTTAGAAAATCCTAAAGAAATAGCCCAAATCAAGAGTTGATATGAAAGAACTGCATTTCCAACCCAAATTTGTCACAAAACTTTTAATACCCCCTTAAATATGCGTTATCAAAATAAAAACGAAATATGTTATTTCATGTTACCAATAGCCTATATCTAAAATATATGAGCATTATGCATAGTACACTCATATCAAATTGTGTATTACAATTTATACACATATCAAAAATGCGTACGTCGTACATCGTTCAAATGAAATGCTTTACCCGAATCAGTACTGTCGAGTGCCTTCTATCCACTACGGTTTTGAAAAGGCGTCCATCAACACGCATGTTGTTCGGGACCTAGGTCTTAGAAGGTATCTATGTGTACAATAGTTCGGCAAAAAAGATACAGTATGTTAATAAACCGTGATTACATTTAATTTCATAATTCAACTATTTATTTCTTTGCAGCCAATTCCATGTAAAATTTGTCATAAAAGTTATGCCGGAAAAGACGTATTAAGATTACATATGAATATACATACACGTGAAAAAGTGTTCAAATGTTCCGAATGTAATAAAGAATTTTTATGGAAGCTTGGTCTTAAAAGACACTGGCTGCTTAAACATAAAAAAGAAAAATCAAAGGTAAGATTTTATGCAATTTCATATTTCATTTAGTTTTATGAAAATATTTTTAAGTATTGAAAATATATAGTTATCAGTTAATGATAATCGTAAAATTAAATTTGTTTTGAAAGCTTTTAAAATAGACTTAATTTTGGCTGTTATTATTTTTTGCTTATTAATTAAAAATTAATTTATTAAGATGGAGTAGGATTTTAAATTGATTATAAATAAATTTAATAAGCAGATATATTCTATATTAGTTTTAAAAATGTTTCCAACAAAACTATCAACAACAAATGTGACATTACAGTCATTAAATGAAATGCTTTCGAATACGAAATGAAACTTGCTTTTTATTTTTTCAAAAAATTCGATTTTTTTGCCTTCCATTAAATATTGGCCGATGTCATATTTTAATATGTGATAGGATTTATTGTTTAGTTGTTCATTCTTTAAAAAAATAAAAAAAAATTTGCGTCCATCAACACCTTAGAAATCAAGTTGTTGTGGTACCTTGATCTTTAAAAGATCTTGTGTTTTTGTTATGATGATGTTATGATTAAGTAAATCAAACTACACACTTTTTGCTAACAAAATTTTTTTGTAAAGTGTACGATTTTGTAGATATGATGAAAATTGGTTTGCACTAAAGCAAACGTGTCTTCGCTAAGTTCTTCAGTAAAAAAATAAAATTTCAATAAATCAAAAAAAAAAACGAAAATCAATTTCACGCAGTAGACCACGATGCAATAATATTTAAATTAATGAATGATTTTCATTGTTTTTTTTTAATTTATCGAAATTTTATTTTTTTTCTGAAGACCTTAGCGAAGACACGTTTGCTTTAGTGCAAATCAATGTTAATCATATCTACTAAATCGTACACTTTACAAAAAAAATTTGTAAGCAACAAGTGTGTAGTTTGATTTAATTAATAAAAAAAAACCTGAAATGTATAGGTTCTAATTAAAAAAAACCCTACTTTGGCATATAATTCCAATACTTATGAGTTTCAAGGTCATTCAATATTACCACTAGATGTTCCCCTCGACCCTTTACAAATATCACCTTGGGTTATTTTGTCCCATCTAGCATCGTTCTCGAGATAAAAGCCTGGCATTTTTTAAAAAACTCACCCTGTATATAAACAATCCGTATGCGCGTGCGGCCTTTACCCAGAAAAAAATCTCTATAAAATGATTTAATTATTCATTACGATCAATTGAAAGAACATAAGCTAACATAAAATATCAATAATAGTTACAAGAAAAAAAAATTTGATAATGAATGCAAATTAGTTGCGGCTTGATGAGTGAAGTTTTTTCGTTTACAGTTGTATCAAATATTGTATTTATTTTATTGAAATAAAATAATCGTTACTAGTAATAAATTCTCCCGTTTCTTTGTTAGAATATGTACACCCGTGAAATATTTATATTAAGGAGCGATACTATAAAAATGTCACAATCGTCCACGGCTTTTTGATTCCATGATATCCCCAATATCCTTGATTTCTTGAACTGTCGATTTTATATTCACACACACAAAAGCAACCGTCAGCCTATTTCATCACTTTAACTAACGATCACTACAACAACAAAATCTTCAAACAAAACAATTTTTTTGTAAATTACTTTTAATTTTAATATATCTTTTCTTTTTCAATGTATATTTTTTGTTTTTTTTTTTACAATCAATTCCTTTAAACCCCCATTTTTTTGACATTACAATATACAGACATATACATAAACATTTTTTTTTCTTTGATCTAAGATCTATTAAACAAAAACCAAAAGATCATAGATCCACCAAAACTTTAACTATATATTTAGTACTAGTGATCAAAGATCTTTTGAAGTATAAATTATAACTCGATAATATTTAATTTTTTTTTTTCAAATAATCTAATTCCACAAATCAAAAATTTGATTTTTATAATTTTAGTTTCAGTTTTAAATCACAACTCGAAAAGAACCATTTAATAATTTCGAGTGACTTGATATCAATTGAATTTAATTTATCTTCAATATTAAATCCCAACCTCTCCAATATTTCAAAAAATCCAGCTATAGACACATTTTAAATTTCCCTAAACGAGAGAGAAAAAATAGTTGATCACATAAGCATTCTCTCTTCCAATTATCAAAACCAATACATACGGAAACGTAATAAAAAAATTACAAAAATCACACAGGATGATTCTACACAACTGCATATTGCATTGGCTTTCAGCTAATTCAAAGAAAGAAGAAATATGGGTTATACATAATAAATACAATTGTAACATCATCTCCATTTGTTGTATGTACTAACCGAACATATACTTCAACACACCGAAACAACTCAAAGGAAACAATATAAAATGGAAAACATTTATATAATTATATATGTATATCGGAATTTTCTTTTGTTTTATTCACATAAAGAAAAAGATAATATAAAAAAAATTAATATATAATAAAACTAAATTACGATGATATATACTTGTTAACAATGACATTGTTTGAGGGTGAGTTAAAAAGTTATTTGTACTGCCTGATTATGTTAATAAAAAATGTAATGTTGTAGCACAGATGGATGAAAAACGGAAAAGGCAGATAGAAAATGGAAAAGTGTTTCGCTTCGGAAGTTGGTCGTTGTTGTTAGATATAACTGTGAAGCTCCAACTCCTTTGCTATACACTTTTACCCAGAACTCAAATTGTTCTTACTTCTGTATTTGATTGTAGTTTTTTCCAAACGCTACATGTTGGGCATAACAACTTCCATTCCACTATACAACACATTTTATTTAAAAAAATATACGTATGCACATATATACCCATATTATTGATTGTTTATACATAATACCCGCACATATGACCATCTATGGAGCTCCAAAATCATGTAAAATTAAACAATGATTTTTTATTAAAATTATGCGAGTGGATTTTGTAAGATAACTCTCAATTTTAAAGCTACAAATCAGACAATTTAATATTAAAATCTGTTAATTAATTCATTTTTGTCATACATATTTTAATATTAATAGTAAACTCAGTTATTTTGATGATCATATTATATTAACGATTATATCTATTTTATATTATTTAATATTGTAAACAAAACTAAAACTTTCAGGAATATTATTACAAGTTATTTATTCAATATGCAATTTAACAATTTTTATAATATTTAAAATGAAACTAGATGAACTTAATTTGACGAGTGGCAAAATGTAATTGAATTTATTTTTACTATCATGAAACTAAATTATGTATCTGATTCACATATGAGCAAATCTCTGGAACTTTTAAATTTTGATGATAAAAATGAAAATCTCTCAATTGTGGGGCACACCCATGAAATTTTAGGTAAAGTCTCCTCATCAACTCTAAAAATGAATAAAACTTTGTTCCTCATTTTTTGTTGTATGTTCCAAAAGTTATTGGGGATTTGCTGGCACATTCGTATTAAATAAGTATTAAATTTCATTTTGTCGTGAAAAATCGCCCCGTTGACAGTCTTGCAGTTCTAGTTAACGCTTGAAATTTTAATATGTATTTTGCAACACTTTCATTTGAATGCATATAAAATTTAAGACCTTCATACTAGGGTTCGCAATACCGGTATACCGAAATTCCGGTATACCGCCCTTAAAATAGGTTTTAAAATACCGGTATAGAAATAGAAATATACCAATACTTTGGGTAATATAAAAATATAATTTTTTTTAAGGAACGAAGAAAACTTTTTCCTTTTTCTAAACAAAGAGAGAGAAAGAATAGCAAAAGGATTGAAATGCATTTTTTTATTACTAATTCAGTTTGTTTTTTTTTCTGTGTTCACCGGATGTGCGTATAACAATTGCTGTACTACTTTCTCTCAAATTGGGAGTAGCATCGTTATGTCTACAAGACGCTAATTTATTAACAGCCGATGCAACAATAGAGTTCATGCTTATATATGTTGTAAGCTCGCTTTTATTGAGCCGTTGTACTAAATCCAAAACCATTTTGATAAGTCACACCTTTGGTAATTTTATGAATAAATCTGCTTCAATCGTTTTTTCTGCACTGAAATTTGGATTATGCAGAAATTTTAGAAGACTTGATAATTGTGAACGTCTTTGCAACATTCTACATTTTAATTTTTTGTAAAGTCCGGCTATTGGAGAATTTATGGTTTTTAGAGATAAACAAGAGATTAGAAACGCCAAACATAAAAGCTAGGGATGGAAACAGCAGTTCAAAAGATCTGAACAAAACTATTCGACAGGAGATTACATTGTTTTGTGAAGGAAATGTTAGTAGAAAATATTTAGAATCAGTATACAACTGCTTGCTTACAATCCTACCAGTGTTGAATCTGAGGGAACATTCTCAGCGGCTGGTCTGATTTGCACAAAAATTCGTTGGCGATTATCTGATGAGAGCATTGACAATTTATGTTTTTTAAGGACATATTTTTCTAATGTGAATCAATAAATTTAGATAAATTTTGATCTAAATGCAATTTTTTTTATATTATATGTGATTGAATAAGGTTCCTTTAAATTTTATTAATTTTTATTTATTTTATAAGTGAATTTTCATATGTACTTATATTCATTAATAATATGTTGATTTTATAACCGAATTACTAAACTAAAAGGTCATTCCATGAAAACATAAACCTCAATAGTTGCAATAAAGTTTATGTTGTGTGGAAAAATTAATCTAATTGAAAACTTGCCCGTCATTATTGACACCAAAGATAGAAAGTAAACAAATAAATTGTTTAAAAGATGGAAAAAAATAAATAAGTAATAAAATTGTTGTTAGAAATGCATTATTTTCTTATGTGTTTTTATCTGTTACGTTGGTCACGTTACGTTGGTCACACAATTTTTTTTAAAGGGACCTCTTACTGTATGTAGCATTTGTAAACAACATATGCTTATTTAAAAACAGATAACTTGTGCTTTATAAAAACCAAAATTTGAATTTATTGAAGGCATACTTCCAGAGAAATTGCTTTGAAAGTGTGAGTAAGTTTTACTGTGGTACTTTTTTTGTTACGTTGGTCACAGCACTGAATTTCGTTATTATAACTTAATATATATTTAATTTGCTACTCTTTTCATTGATAGTGTATTTCTTACCTGAATAATAGCATAAAATAACATAAATTTCATAAAATAACAATGTTTTTTATGAATAATAGGCAAAAGTAAGAGTTGAAAAGGGCGAAAATGCGTATGTCACAATGGAATGACCCTAAAATATGAATCCCACGATGAAATAAAAAAAAAGTGAATTTTTAAAATGATTAAAAAAAAAATAATTTGTATTGAAATTTTCTAATACCGGTATTAATACCGGCATACAGGTGTTATTACAGAATACCGAAATACCGGTTTTGATAGTCGAACCTAGATTTTTTAAAAAGTTTTCGCAGCATTTCTTACTTTTTGTGCTTCTATTGCGAGCCCAATAAGAAGGGCACATAAAATTGTAGTACATAGATTTTTTCGGTTTTGTACGTCCTTTAACGTAAAAATTAGAGCCAAATAAGAAGAGCACATAAAATTGCAGTACATAGATTTTTTTGTTTTTGTGCGTGCTTTAACGAAAAAATATTGTTTTTACGATTTGAGGAATGTTCCAAGCGCAAAAAAAAACAAAATACAAAAACATTTGAAATTGATAAAAAGTGGAAGACACCGACTCAAGTCGCCACCGATTTTTTCCTTAAGGAGCACATGAAAAAGCATATATGTTTTTGAAAGAGCATGTCAAAAAATGAATATTCGTAAAATTTCAAGTCATTTGCAGTTATGTTCCAAAAGTTATAGCCGAACCTAGATTTTTAAAAAAGTTTTCGCAGCATCTCTTACTTTTTGCGCTTCTATTGCGAGCCAAATAAGAGGGGCACATAAAATTGATGTACATAGATTTTTTCGTTTTTGTGCTTACTTTAATGTAAAAATATTGTTTTTACAATTTGAGGAATGTTCCATGCTCAAAAAACGAAAAATAAAAAATGTTCATCAACAAAAATGTAGAGGCCCCGATTGGACGCGCCACCGCTATTTTTCCTTAAAGAGCACATAAAAAAATATATATGTTTTTGAAAGAACATTTCAAAAAATGAATATCCGTCAAATTTCAAATCATTTGGAGTTATGTTCCAAAAGTTATAGCCGAACCTAGATTTTTTAAAAAAGTTTTCGCATCATCTCTTACTTTTTGTGCTTCTATTGCGAGCCCATTAACCATTTTGGTTGATTAAATTAAAATATATCTGTGTTGTTGGGACAAGTATTTGTAATTCCAACTACACAACTTTTTTATTAAAAACTCCATTGTTCCGTATGCAGGTTTCGTCACTCCAACCGTTCTTGTATTTAGGTGGCATATGAACTCAAAAATTAATATTGAGCTACTAAACGAAATTACAAATGGACTTCCAAAGGATAGAAAAAAATATAATTCAGATTTTCATGCCTATGTTTGCCTTCTTTTTTCACAGGAAACACAGTCATATTTCAAAAAAGAAACAAACACATATGATTGTAATTTATGTGACAAGAAATATAAACACAAGTTTACATTAACATCCCATATGAAACTTCATACAGGAAATAATCTACACCAATGTCCCAAGTGTTATAAAAAGTTTGAAAGGATGTCTGGTCTTAAATCACATTTGAAGAGTCATGCATCACGAAGATTAGAGGTAAGATTTGAAAGTTCGAATTATTAATTTATTTCAAAAAATATTTGTTTGTGGCAAAAGTTTGCGATCGCAATGTTTTGCAAAAAAAATAGATCATATTAAGTGTGTTTCTGGAGGGCATTTTTACAGAACCATTATCGTCGAATAAACTAGGTAATTCGACGAAGATTCTTGATGGGCAACCATATATCAATGTCGTCAACAAAATTAAAGGAATCGCTAGTTACACTCACCCAAAAGTTATTTAACTCATCCATAAACCTTAGAGAAATTCCCGCAAACTGTGGTCAAACCAACCAATCATATTGGAGCAGATATAACCTATTATTTCAGGATCCTCAAGGTGGAGTCTGATTTTACAAGTTATAGCGGGCCCTACTGCACTTTTCATCGTTTGTTTTAAGTGAACCAAAAATGTAGCATTTTATGCTAAAACTCAGATAAATGTGATTCGATATTGGTTCGAGTATTTCTATTTCAGGAGCTCTTGCACCAACGTTTTTTTAATGTTTCGGCAATATACTTTTGATATATATTTTTGTTAGTGAAATGTAATTACTTCGATTCTCAAAACCTATGTATTACAATCATGAAAAAAATTTCAAAATCTTACCTCTACCACTTTTGTTGTATCTCTCGACGAGTCATAACAAGTCTAAATGAGCCAGAATTTTGTCAAAAATATTTTTGGAAATGTTTGTGCTAAAAAAAACGTTTAGCTTGAGCAATAATTAATTAGCTTGTAACTTGTGACAAACACATAATGCTAACACTTTCCTAAAAAAATGAAAACAGACATTTTTAGATAAAGAGAAATGATTAAAAAATTGGAATGAAACGTCTGTCTGAAAAAACTGAAAATAAAAATTCGTTGAATATTATTTTGTAAAAATGGTGCTATGTGTGTTTGTCTGCTGGCAAGTTTATTGTTAGTTATGTTTTTGATTTAAATATTATGAAATGAAATAACGAACAAGAAATATTATGGGCCGATTGTATGAACGAGGATTGAGTATTTTCCTTAAAATATTTTGACAGATAAAATAGTTGATTTTAAAGCCGGGGGGCAAAAGTGAATTTTTGTTAATACAAAATCGTCAGTTTTTGTATGAAAAGTGTTAAAAATTTATCTAGGAATTGTTAATTACATTTAAACAAGTAGTAAGTATAAACTGGTTAAAAATATTTCATAAATTTATGTTAAATCGATGTTTTTGGTTGCCCGCAGTGTTGTTTAGTTACTGGAAAATCTTCAGTTTATTTATGAAAAATGCCCAAAAATGATTTAAAATAGTTAAATAATAAACTAAACTACAAATTAATAATAATATTAATACAAGTGGTGTGTATGAATTTGTGAAATATATCCAATAAATTTATGTTAAAATCAACGTTATATTGCTGTATGTAATCTGTCGTTACGTCGTTATATTTCTGTATGTAATCTGTCGTTGCGTCGCTATAATCTGTCTAATGATAATTAGAAATCAGTAATTATGTATTAAAATTTACTGCAAAACCGATAATAATGAAAATATATTAAAAACAATTTAAATACAGTAATCCCTCCAACTGCGCGGTGGTTCCGTTCCAGAAAAACAGCGCGCAATACAACACCGCCCAATGTGAACCCTAAATGCGAACCCCAAAAGCACATAAAATTGCAGTACACAGATGTTTTTGTTTTTGTGCGTACTTTAACGGAAAAATATTGTTTTTACGATTTGAGGAATGTTCATGCTCAAAAAACGAAAAATAAAAAATGTCCATCAACAAAAATGTAGAGACTCCGATTTGACGCGCCACCGCTATTTTCCCTTAAGGAGCACATAAAAAACAATATATGTTTTTGAAAAAACATGTCGAAAAATGAATATTCGTAAAATTTCAAGTCATTTGGATTTATGTTTCAAAAGTTATAGCCGAAAAATAGAAGAACTGTTAATAAGACATAAAAAATTTAAATACTTTGGGCATTTTTTTAATGTCTAGAAGTGTCGAATCCAGTTAACGAGGTACCATTTTCTTTTGCACATTGAATTCTATTAGGAACAATAATTTTGGGTGGTTTTCAACAAAAATTGAAGATGTTCTAGTTGAAAACCTAGATTTTTAAAAAAGTTTTCGCAGCATCTCTTACTTTTTGTGCTTCTATTGCGAGCTCAATATAAGGAGCACATAAAATTGCAGTACATAGATTTTTTTGTTTTTGTACGTAATTTAACGAAAAAATATTGTTTTTACGATTTGAGGAATGTTCCAAGCGCAAAAACAATAAAATATACATATATAAATTTGAAATCGATAAAAAGTGAATCAAGTCACCACCGTTATTTTCCCTTAAGAAGCACATGAAAAAGCATATATGTTTTTAAAAGAACATAGCAAACTCAAAATCTCTGTAAAATTTCAAGTAATTTGGAGTGATGTTCCAAAAGTTATAGCCTGGTAAAAAAACGAAATTTCGAAAAAGACACTTCAATTTTAGCGTTTTTGCTACTTTTTCTCGCTTTTATGTCCTCTAGTTTTTTAAAATAATATTTTTAACACTCAAACTTTTATTTGTCACCTACATTAACATGCAATAAGCAAATATAATATATAAGATTGAGGAAAAATGAGTGACTATATAAAAAAATTTGGCAGGACAGAAAATTTAAAAATTCTAGAGATTTACTCATATACATAAACCATCATAATTTACAGCTAATCGATTTTACCAAATACAATTATATAAATCAAAATTATTTAAAATAACAAAATCGATTTTTACTACAATACATCAAGGAATCGATTTTTTTATTTGTGTTTCAATTGTTAGTGCATTTATGCCAGCACAATCATCACTAATTTATACATAAAAAAATGATTTTAGGCGAAATTATGGTAATCAATTTTCTGGTTATATGAATACGTGTTAATTTTAATAAACACATTTATTTTATTTATGCTGCTTTGAGACTGCTATCAAATCGTATTTTCTTTTCTTTTTACTATTTCAATGTAATAAAATTTCCAAACTTCAACATCACATATAATTTTACTTCATATTACAAATTAAAAATATGGAGGGACTGAAATCTCAAACTCTGAGATATCAAGACTTCGGTCTGGGTTAAGGATTTTGGAATAGTTTTAAGGCAACAAAACTGTTGTGAGGACATTGTTTTTAGTTTTGGGCAGCGATGGTTATCAAACATAAAACTCTTTGTTAAAGTACAAGTATTTTTTTATCTCTGTTTAGAATTTTGTTACAAAACAAACACAAATTATCAATACGTTGTCGGAATATTATAAAAGGACATAAATTAATATAATATAACTCAGTGAAAAGATGATACATCCAGCAAACTACTCAAAAACCTCTCCATTTAGATTTTCGAGAAAATATTACAAAATTAAAAATTCAAATTTCCTTCAAAAATATTCTAAAAATTATAATAAAATCAAAAATTTACACTTTTTTTTCAAAATTTTAAAAATATACCAAAAATTGTTACAAAATCAAAAAGTGAAACTTTTTCCAATGTTCTTAAAACATTGCAAAAATTATAACAAAATCAACAACACACATTTTTTTTCAAAATTACAAAAATTATAACAAAATCAAAAATTTCCATGTCCAAAAATTGAGGGTAAGAATTTCACTTTTGATTCGAAAATGCATACTTAAAGTGCATTCACATAAAACAGAAACAGAAACAGAAACTGAAAATTTTCAGTTTTTGTTTCTGTTTCTAATTTGGTTGACGGTGGTGAATAAAAAAACAGAAACAGAAACCGAATTTTAAGATGGCCTGCTGTCATGTTATATTATATATGCCAAAATTAAAATATATATATTTAACCCAATCCATATATTAAATATGTATAACCCAATTAAAATTGAAAAAATTATATTAATATAAAAAAAATATTGTAATTCAATAAACTGTGTATTTTATTTTTCATTCATATAAATAAACAAATAACACAATTTTGTAATGTATAGTGAAGAAGAAATTTATTGTTTTCGTTATCGCACATAATAATATCCATCAAAAAAAATCGAGCTAAATTCAACGTAAATTATTTTTGACTAAATATTTATTTCTTAAAATAATGTACAATCCCGTTACATAAATTTAAAATAATATGGTCACGTGACAGTTTCTGGACCAGAAACAATTAAATTTTAATTGTTTCTGGTCCAGACAAAACAGACGAATTTTCAGTTTCTGTTTATGTTTTTAAATTAGGTTTCTGTTTCTGTTGCTGTCAAATTTGTATGAAATTCGGTTTCTGCTTCTGTTTTATGTGAATGCACGGCTTTAGGTCTTTCAGACCAAAGTAATAAGTTATTCTATTAACCGATTACTACAGTAAATTAATTTTAATAAGACCTTTATCAGATGTTTCTCTTTCAATGTTTAGAAACGAATCGATAATGATTGCTCTTTGATTTATTAATGAGAATTTACTATCATTGTTTCTTTTCTAAATACATTATATCGGTCGAATTTACGCCCAATAATTATTCACCATTTTACGCACAAGTAGAAAATAACCATATTAATTGGGGAAAAATATGAGTTATCACTTTAGTCTTTTATAGTTTTGTTCATTTTCGCGCAAGGGAAATAGACCGCAGATCAAAGACCGAGCTTTCGAACGATATTTCAATTAGTATGTGTGACGAGCAAATAAAGGAATGTGAAAACGTTCGTTTATTAGGAGTCATAATTTCCATTTACCTACTCTGGAACGATGATATAATGGCAATGGGCGGCCCACAAAAAACTCTGCCTTCTCAATGGATGTAAAAAAATATTTCACTCAGTCTCAATTACTCCATATTTATAAGTCCGATATTCGTCCCTGTATGAAGCATTGCTGTCAAATCTGGGGCGCTGCATCTGTTTTCATCCTGGCTCTTATGAACTCTGCTAAAAAGCGTACTATACGCACTGTTGCTGATCTCGTTCTGTTTTATTAATATCTTCATCAGCAATGCACATATGAAATCGCATATCCATCCTATATTTGTTTCTCGTCTTACTTGTCAAGCGATTTGTGGAAACACTATCGATTTCACTTATTGTCAAAGTGATAAAATGCAAAGGGACTTTTTGTCCGTACATCGTTCAAATGAAATGATTTGCTTGAATCAATACTCAATAGTCTCGAGTGCATTCATTCCACGAAAGTTTTAAAAAATCGGCCATCAACACGTACATATGTTGTTTGGGACCTACGTCTTAGAAGGTATCTATGTGTTGTTGTGAAGCATTTCGTAAGTCCTTATATGTACATAACACTTTTTATTAAGCGAAAAAAAAAATAAGATAAAACTTTGAGCGAATAAAAATTATAACGTATAGAAAAGCCGTTGTTTACTCAGAAGGGATCGAATCGAATTGAAGTAGCTCGGCCAAAAACTATACAGTATAATAAATCGTAACTACATTTAATTTCATAATTCACCTCTTTATTTCTTTGCAGCCAATTCCATGTAAAATTTGTCTTAAAAGCTATCCAGGAAAAGACGTTTTAAAATTACATATGAATAGACATACACGTCGTGAAAAATTGTTCAAATGTTCCGAATGTGATAAAGAATTTTTATGGAACCATGGTCGTAAAAGACATTGGCTGCGTGTTCATAAAAAAGAAAAATTAAAGGTTAGAGTTTATTAAATTTCATATTTAAATTAATTTTATAAAAAAAATTTTAAGTATGGAAAATATATAGCAGTTAATGATAGTTGTAAAATTAAATTTGTTTTGAAAATTTTTAAAATAGACTTAACTCTGCCTATAATTATTTTTTGCTTTTGTATTAAAAGATAATGTATTAACATAGGCAAATAGTGGGATGGGGGTGTGACCTCAAGGGACGCGCAAAGAACTTCCCGTAAAGTTAAAATAAACTTCCCGTAAAGAACTTCCCGTAAAGATTTTGATATAGTTTTCGGCATAAAACTTTTATGAGGGCATTGTTTTTAGTTTTGGGCAGCGATGTATATCAAACATAACTCTTTGTTAAAGTACATGTATTTTTTTTATCTCTGTTTAGAAATTCATAACAAAACTAACACGAAACATTGTAATGGCCCAATATATCAATCATGATTGAGATAATGATTTGAAAGATCAAGTCCAATATATTTAGATGATTTGTGATAGTTCTCATACCTGTAATGTAATAGTTCTCATACCTGTAGTTCATACATGTCATACATCATCCAAATGAACTAAATTTCATTTTTAAATTTATTTCAAACTTAATATAGACCAGGGCCAATCCTGTTAAAGGAAAAAAAAAATATTAGCAGTATACGAATGGTCGGAAAATGTAGTTGTAGTCTAAGTAATTAAGGAAAAATCAACGAAACTGAGTAAAAGTCCCAGAAAAGGGTGGGGGTTGTAGTATAACCGTTTTTAGAGGTTTGTATTAGTTTTTTGCGATTTGCGGCTAAACTATGCATGCTCTCGAAAAAAGTTTAATGTAAAAGTTGTAGATAACAAAAAAATCTAAAACTTTCTTACTGGACATTATTGACCATATAGCCACAAAATTATCGAGCAAAATGCAAAAAACCGTTTTTTGTTTTTAATTTATAACTATCGCAAAAGTTTTTATATTTTCATGAGAATCGGTGAAAATTTTCTTTTTCTTTTCTTTTTTGTGTTTCAAATTTTCGATTTTTGAACTCTACCAGTGCTCATATTTTTTGTTGAAATCCCAACTTTAATATAGAATTAAAATGTAATATTGTTTAACAAGTTCGTTAAAAAAGCGAAAAACCAAAAAAACTACTTATAAATAAACGTTTCCATTCATAAAAAGTGGTAATTCACATACGATACTGTGTTATACAAGTAATTTACATATACTTTACTAATCTTGGCTTTCAAAGTCCCGAAAGCATCGTTTAAACTGCAATTAAATAGGTAAAAAATCAAAAAACACAAAGGCCGTGACTGAGAATTGTTTTTATTATTTCTTGTTGTTCGTAAGTACATATTTACAAATTATCATGTCAAAGTGTTTTGATGACAAAATACAAAAATTAAAAGTAAAATAATTTCAATGAAATCTTTTTTTCTTCTTGGGCTTCATCGCCAGAATCGAATTCTTCATCGCCAGAATCGATCAACCTTTCGATTTCTTCATGTTCATTTTCTACATCTTCAACTTCTTGGAGCTGTTCTGGATTTTTCAGTTCAGTATCTTTATTTTCAATATTATTATTTATTAGACAGTAGATACTGTGTTCGTCTTCGATGTCCTCGAGATTAAAAATTTTTGTATAAGAATTTTTCGGCATTTGAACACAGATCAGAACCGTGACAATTTATATATAAAATTGTGCACTTTAAGCCATATGTTATTACCGCCTCCTGTTTCGCAGCTGCCGCAGATAATTCTCAATAAATTTTCGGGAATTAATTCTTGTTCTGTAAATATTTTTTTTTTTTTTTTTTTTTTAATAAAATGTGTTGTGTAATAGGGTTTAGAATATGTGTCACAACAACACATAAATACCTTTTAAGACCTAGGTCTAGACCTGGGTCCCACAACAACTGGCGTTCTGAGGTGTAGATTAACGCTTTTTTTAAACATCTGTGGGTTGAAGCCACCTGAGACTAAGTGTTCCGGCAAACTATTCCATTTGTACGCAGTTCGGACAAAGAAATCTCTCTGCGATCTACCAGTATGACAGCGCGGGGTCTTTACCGTTTCACTGGGTGCGGCAGCCGATTGCCGAGTAGAACGGGGGTAAGAATAAGTTTGAGGCATGATGCCGCTGATTTCATCTGAGCACTGCTGATGACGATATTTGTAAAAAACAACGAGGTCAGCAACAGTGCGACGATGTTGTAGGGAATCAAGTTTTGATGTCAAAGTTCGATCACCTACAATTCGTATAGCTCGCTTTTGAACAGAGTCCAAGAGGGCCAAGATGGAAACAGAGGCAGCACCCCAAACTTGACAGCAGTACTCCATACAGGGACGAATATAGGACTTATAAACATGGAGCAATTGGTATGGAGTGAAAAATTTTTTGCATCTATTTAGGAGGCCGAGTTTTTTAGACGCGCTTTTTGCCATCGCCATTACATGATCGTTCCAGAGTAGGTCATTTGAAACTGTGACACCCAATAAACGAATGTTTTTACATTCACCTATTGGTTCATCACACATACTAAATAAAATATCTTTGGGGAACTCGGTCTTTAATCTGGAAACAATCAACAGCTGTGTTTTGGTGGAGTTGAAATTGACAAGGTTTTGGTCACCCCAGTCGGCGACTTTATTCAGGTCTTTGTTCACGTTTATGGCAGCGTCTCTCCGGGCAGGATTAATTCGTTCGTGCATTTTACCTTTTGAAGGAAGGGGCTCGAACGACTTGTGCAGAGTACTATCATCTGCAAAACTATTTATTGGGTTGCTGGTGATTTTCAACAATTCGTTGATATAAATCAAAAATAGGGTTGGGGACAATACTGAGCCTTGGGGTACACCAGCGTTAATTAGTTTAGACTCAGAAGAATATCCGTCTAAGGTTACCGAAATGTATCGGTCGGATAGAAAATTTTGAATCAGCTTCACAACATTGGGATGAAAACCTTACGCAACGAGCTTGTTGATTAAGTTGGCATGCCAGACTCGATCGAATGCCTTGGAGATGTCTAAAGCGATAACGTATGTTTCACCACCTTTATCAAGTATGCTGTTCCAACAATGCGCTACATAGTTTAATAGATCGGTAGTTGATCTTTTGTTTCGAAAACCGTATTGGCTGTCGGATATTAAATGATTTTCTTCCAGAAATTTTGAAATATGTGTATTAATATAATGCTCATAAACTTTGGATAGGACCGATAGTAAAGCTATTGGCCTATAATTTGAGATATCGGATTTTGGTCCCTTTTTGGGGACGGGCTGGACATTTGCCAACTTCCAGCACGAGGGAAATATACCAGATTTGTAGGATTGGTAGAATATTTTAGTTAAAGTTGGTACAAATTCTTTGGAAAAGGTTTTTAAAATAATGGGTGGAATATTGTCCATTCCTGATGCTTTGTTGATGTTTAACCCCTTTAAAAGTTTAGCGACTATTTTGGGTTTGAAGTGAAGTTCATTCATATTAACTCCTGAAGACTGGATTTGGGGTATTTCTTTAGGAGCTTCCAAAACAGTGGAGTTCAGAGCAAAGCGTTCAGCGAACAAGTTAGCTTTTCTTGCGGGATCATTGACGATTAAATCACCATCAATAATAGGGGGAATAGAAAATTTTGTACCAGAATTTAAAGAATTAATGGCACTGTAGAAACTCTTGTCAGAAACAGACATTTTATTTATTTATTTATTTATTTAATTTTATAATTCATATACAATTAAGGTATAACCTTTTTTCAATTTTCTTGACTGTCAAGAAAATCTTCTTATGTACATTTTTTTTTTTAGATTTACAATTAATAAGAAATACAGCGTTTCAAAATGATTATACAAATAGATAGTTTCTTTCTTAAAGTTTAAGTATACAAGTGAGTATACAGATAAATAGTTTAATAATAGATAATTTAAGTGTGAGATTAATTCAAAATATAATTATTATTTTTTTTTTTTTTTTTTTAATTTATTTACTTTTTTTTTTTTTTTTTTTTCTTTTCATATATATTTAGCTAGTATTTATTTTGAAGAGAAATATTCAAACGCCAATTTTCTAAACATAGGCAAAGATGAAATACTTTTCAAACTGAATTCCAACGAGTTCCAACTTTTAACTACATTTATAAAAAACGACGACTGTCTTGATTTCGTCCCACAATTCATGGGCAAGTTTATGTTTAATGTTCGCACTGATCGACTAAAATTTATTTTTTCGAATAAATAATTCGGTTTTTTGAATTTAATTAATTTAAATAGGAAAAGTACGGACATATACTCAATGTAATCACGAAGATTACAGTTAAGAATTTGTTTAGTATATATTGATATCGAATCGAATTTACGCTTGTTAAAAATATAGCGTGCACATGAGTTTAGAGCAGTGTTGAGTTTTTTCCAAGCTGCTTCAGAACATCCTGAGAATAACGGAGTACAGTAAATAATATGTGGAACAATGAGCGATCTTATTAATTTTAATTTAGCTTCACGAGGAGTAAAAGCAGCCGTTGTCCACAACCGACTTAGAGTTGCATAAATATTACTACAGATATGATCAACGTGATCATCCCAACTTAA
Organism: Diogma glabrata; assembly: GCA_963693315.1. Taxonomy (NCBI): domain Eukaryota; kingdom Metazoa; phylum Arthropoda; class Insecta; order Diptera; family Cylindrotomidae; genus Diogma; species Diogma glabrata. The sequence continues at coordinate 113,767,936 of OY856188.1, forward strand.
GAAGTTATTCACTATGACTCCAAGATTTCTCACTTTATTCACAAATTGTATTGGTTGATTATTTATTGAGAGATTAATTGTACTGACATCGATATTAGAAAGTGAGGAGTTGGAACTTGTGACAATCATTGCTTTCGACTTATCAGGGTTTATCTTTATATGATTGATATCTGCCCAATCCGATATGGCTTTCAAAGCACTTTTTATTCGATTTGTACATCCGTTTAAGTTACTAAAAGTGTCCGAGTCATATATTTGAAGGTCATCCGCAAATAGATGGAAATAACAGTTTAAAAGAGACAGGTGGATATCATTGATAAACATTGAAAAAAGAATTGGCCCCAAAATTGAACCTTGTGGTACGCCGGAAGCAATGTTGTTGTGACACATATTCTAAACCCTATTACACAACACATTTTATTAAAAAAAAAAAAAAAAAAAATGAGACGGGAATCAGATGTTTTTTCCCCAATACGAACTTTTTGGTTTCTGTCAGTTAGATAGGATTGAATAAAAGATACAGCACTTTTTGAGAATTTGAACTGTTTGGATATTTTGTTTAAGAGAATACTATGAACAACTGAGTCAAAAGCTTTTGAAAAATCGAGCAGTATTAAGAAGGAAATTTTTTTATTAAAGATATTATTGCTAAGATCATCCATGATTTTGATAAGCGCAGATGTTGTGCTATGTTTTTCACGAAAACCACTCTGAAATTCGTGTAGTAATTCATTTCGAATAATAAATGCTAACATTTGTTGTTTCATTATTTTCTCAAGAACCTTGGACAAGCATGGCAGAATACTTATTGGCCCAAAATCTTGAACTGTGTTTGCATTTGTTTTTTTTTTTTAATAGGTTTAACATATGCTGTTTTCCAGGTGTCTGGAAAAACAGATTTAGTTATGGCATTATTAATAATGTCTGTCAAATAGTACAATATAATGGGCAGAAGCATCCGAATGAATCTGATTGGGATATCATCCGGTCCAACCGCTTCCGAGTCTATCTCTCTAATGGCTGTAAGTACATCATTTTCCGTCACATTATTAAAATAGAAACTGTTTTCATTGCTAGCTGTTGTTGAATGGTTAAATTCAATGGAAGAATCAACATGGATAGAGGCGAAATAATCAACAAATTCGGATGGGGAAATATCAGTATCTGATGGAAGGTTAGAATTGCTCAGGCCATATTTTTTGAAATTTTTCCAAATCACATTGGGTGGCAAATTAATATTAAACTTTTTTTTGAAATGTTCGAATTTGGCTTTTTTAATCATATTATTGACTTTATTTCTGTAGATTGTAAAGAATTTCCAGTTCGCCTCACTTTTATTAGTCTTCCAAGAGGAGTGCAAGAAATCTCTTAAATTACAATATATTTGGATTTCTTGAGTAAACCAGGTTGTTTCATCTACTTTTTTTATTTTATGTTTTTGTACTGGGGCAAATCTATCTAATAAGTCAATGGTTAAGGAATTAAAAATATTTAATTTCTCATTGACATCGTTGGAGTATAGAATTCGGTTCCAATCTAGTTTGATTGCTTCTTGTATCAAAATTTCAGTGTCTATATTTTTAAATGCTCTGCGATAAATAAATTGGTCCTTTTCTACATGTAATAAACTGAAATCGTATGATCCATATATAAAGTCATGAGAGGTATGTAAGCCAGGTACTGATATTTGCGTAAAGAAGCCAATTTTAGATGCACATTTTACTAGCAATAAGTCAATACATGTCGGCCGGCAATCTTTCATAAAATTGGTAGGTTCATAGGATCCTGGTGATAAGCCAATAGAGTCATACAAGCTTTTAAATTGACGAACATAGCGATCATTAGATAATAGGTTTAGGTTAAAGTCACCCAGAATTAAAACATCGTTATATTTATTAACAATGGATTTTAAAGAGTTTTTTATTTTGCTAATGAATTTTACGTGAGGTGGACAGTAGAAAACTCCAACTAAAAGTTTACCACTATCCGCTCCAGTTAATTCGACAAAAATATAATCGAATTCAGATGTTTTTATGTTCCTTTGTAAGATTTTATATTTGATTCTTTTGTTAATAAATAGAGCCACACCACCTGCTCGTCGATCAGTGCGGTCTTTACGTACTAGGTTGAATTCAGGTAAGAAGACTAGTTGATCGCTATGTTTTTCCTTTAACCATGATTCTGAAATTGCAATCAGATCGAGAGGAACATCATTTACTATAGCTTTAAATTCATCAAAGTTTGAGACAATGCTACCCGGATTTATATGTGCGAAATTCAAACCACCACTCATTGAGCCGTAGGACGATTTTAGAACAATATTATCAATCTTAAGATTGGAATTCATTTTGAAAAATATAGCAAAAAGAATGAACTGGTTTAAAATTTTCCTTCCTCTCAAAAATCTCGATTCAAATGAAATTGCAATTAAATCCGTACACCAATTCACGTAATATCAAATTACAACAAAAGAGGACAATATTTTACGTATTACAATAGCACGTAACTGTTATAACTACAAGAATAGTAATAAACAAATATTTGATTATAATTTACAATATATGAAAAGAAAGAAAAATCACTTACAATTAGATAATCTATATCACTAATAATTTCGATTGTTTTTACTTTATAAAATTTTAAAACGTTTTATTTAACCCTATTACTACTTATCTCTTTCTGTCGAGTTAATTTTTTCACTTCTATTTATTTTCACTGGATAATCAAAATTCATAAAAAAATCGCTGCAGGTTGAATTATTTCTATATGTGACGAGTTACTCTGTTGCCTCCTGTAGCTGCCTTTCATTACGATATACATTAAAGTTTGGTTCATTTAGCAGCTTTATAAATATTTTGCCATTCAATATTTTCACTTGTTGAATTTTGTTCGCTTTCTTTAACTTCAAGGCCAATTTGTTAACTTTATAATATTCTGGTGTTAGGTTTTGTTGAATATAGACCCTGCTTCTGCTATTTACTCCTAATACACGATTTAATGTCAGAGTTTTTGCAACTTTAAGGTACTGATGAAGATAATTATTTTTCTCTATGTGGGTTGCAAATCTTATTATTATTGGTAGATTTATATTTGTTTTAGTATTAGATGAGCGAATGTTTCCCCGATCTTCATTATTAATATCTGCAATCCCTCTTCTTCGAATACGGAAAATTTCTACTACCGGTAAAATTTGAGCTACTGATTCAGAATTGTTATTTGTAATTTCATAACCAAGAGCACTAGATAAGCAATTATAAATGTTTTGAATATCTTCCGATGGTACATAAGGAATTCCAGTGACGACTAGTTCTGATTCTCTACGTAACGAATCAATTTCATTATTAATTTTGTTTTCGAGTAACTGGATATCTGCTTTTACTATAGAAATTTGATGATCACAATCCGATTTCGATTTTTTGATTTCATTTTTGAGTTCTTCTTTGATCTCCAATAGATTGCTTGAAAGTGTTGAACATATTCTATCTAATTTAGCATCAATTGATTCCAGCGTAGGTGCAGCTGATGTCCGAGTTACAGGTGGTGACATTTTCGAGGTTTTATGATATGTGTAATCACTTAATTATCAGGCCAATAACTTGACAATAACAACAAATGTATAAGTAATCAAGAAAAAACAAAAATGGTTATTCCAATTGATATTACATTTACAGCTGTTTTAACAAAGGCAAGTTTGCGAAACCGTTTTATACTTTGTTATATTGTTTTGTATCTTTATAAAAATGCAATGCACTAAATCATGGTTTTTATGGTATGGCACTTGGAATAACTTTTTATTTTTAATATTTGCAATTATGACCACTTTATTTTATTGTTATTATTTATGAGATTATAGAGCACGAGAACATTACACAAATACCGTATACGCATACACCGTTTTCTAGAATAATCAATGAAATACGTTAAATGTTTGTAAGCAAGTTTGCGAAACCGTTTTATATTTTGTTATATTATTTTTATCTTTATAAAAATGCAATGCACTAACTAAATCATGGTTTTTATGGTATGGCACTTGGAATAACTTTTTATTTTTAATATTTGCAATTATGACCACTTTATTTTAAGGTTATTGAATGTTTTTATTTATTGTTATTATTTATGAGATTATAAAGCAGGAGAACATTCCACAAATACCGTATACGTGTACACCTTTTTCTAGAATAATTAATGAAATACGCTAATTGTTTGTTGATTTAAATTTCATATTTTAACACATTTAGAAACTTTAACAAATACTTCTTTTGTTAATTCAATTTGGAATAAAGCAAAAATTCAACTAGTAAAAATATTTTATATGAATTAGTAAAAATGAAACTCAATTTATATTTTATTTAATTAATTTTTCGACATAGACGTAAGTTTTGAGGCTTTCGCTCTGTCAATTTCGGACTTTTCGTTTGAGATAATCTGATTAGATATTTTGTTGGCCTTTAGATATTGGGATCGATTAGTGGGCGTTTTGTTATGAATCCAAATATTAAATGATCTACGTTTGTTTCTAAGTGCCGTTTTGGCAGCTTTCGAATACAAGTATTTTTGTTTGGGTTTTACTATGGAGAAAGGGACAAATTTATTGATAGCAAATTGGATGGTTTCTGTAAAGTTTTGAGCAGAAACATTTACATTGTCAGTGTAAAAACAATGACGGTCGAAAGGGAAACCATGGAAAAAATTTTGAAGACCACTCTTATCCATTTTTGAGTAGTGAAATATTTTACGGAGTTTGGGAGCTGTAGTTTTAAGTAAATCAGTTTTGATAACTGATGAGATTAAATAATGATCAGAATTTCCAATACTACCTTTCGCAACATCGACACTCGTAATATCTGGCATTGTGGTAAGATAGAGATCTAGTAGAAAACTATTATCACCGCCATTACGGGGAGTGAAAGTCGGGCTTTTAACAATTTGGAATAGGCCCTGAGACGCGGCAAAAATTTCTGCCAGTTTTCCACTATTGTCAACATCGTCGGTCGATTTGGAGAATTCCAACCATGATTTGTTGTGGACGTTGAAGTCACCGGTAACGATAACTTCACAATTAGGGGACTTTGCTCTAATCTCGTCCATAATTTTTGTCAGTATATTAAAAAAGTTTGGGTTACGTTTGTTGGGGGGCCGGTATAAAGCTATTGTAAAAAAAGTCATTTCTGGAAGACAAATCTTTAAAACCATTGTATTGAAGCCGTCACCGTGTAGTTCAAAATTTGGAAAGCGCGTGTACGCAACACTCTCATGAATGAATGCGCATACGCCCTGATGGAGTTTGAAAGCTGATTCGAGCCTATATTTGGAATTAAGCGATTCTATAAAGAGAAAATTTACAGAAACTTGTGTTTCTGTAAGGAATAGAATGTTCGGTTTGTCGTGCTCAAGATGATGTTGCACGTGGTCATGGTTAGCGTTCAATCCGCAGATGTTTTGAACATGTATTTTAAAATCTTTTATTGATTCATATATGTTTTGTCCCTGCAAATTCCGTGGACATGCCGCTTTATGGGCGGGTGGATTGCGCAAATTTGCTTTACCACTTGCAGACTTATTTTTTTTCGGTTGTACTGCCATATATATATCAAAATGTTTATTTTATTTTTTTATGTTTTATTTTAAAATGCATAACTAAGTAAAAAATCCTATCATACTAAAAAATATGACATATGCCAATATTTCATGATAAGATGAAGAAATAATAACAAAATAATAAGTGAAAAACAAATTGTGAGAAATTTGCAGAAAACAAAACAAAACTAAATGCCAATAATCCAGCTGATGCAGCGCACCCCAGACGCACCGCCCACCACCTTAATCGAGGCACAAAGCCCACACATAACTACGTGTTGGTTCGATTCCTCGGAAGAGCTAATGAGCGGTACCGCTACGGAACGCTGCCCAGCTAAGACTGGAAGTGCTGCCGTTGACTAATTAAAGTTCGTCCGCCAGCACCCTAAGATATCATCTTGGCTAATGACATCTCCTGCCATTGCCAGTGGTATGTGATATCTCACGCTAACTCATATGTCAATGGCAGGGACTGGAGTACGCAGGGTAGTCAGACCCGTAGATCAACATTGATCATAATCGATCAAAATCGATCCCTCCTGCGGCGATATAGGTACGATACCATTAACGTGATGTTTCCATCCCCAATCTGTAGCTGTAAATTGATGACCAAGCCAACTTTGTATTTGAAAACACACTCTGTAACAATGTAGCTTAAGTGCTCCTTCAGTTAAAGGTAATTTTACTCATTTTAATGAAATGATGATTTTACAGAAGCCGCTTGGTAGAGTTCAAATCTTAAATCGTTTTACTTCGGTCTGAAAGAGCTAAGTATTACATTCATGAGCTCAAAGTGAAATTCTTACCCCCACTTTTTTTGACATTTCTCGACGTTTTAGGACCTCCTGATTCTAAAAAAGCAAAAAAAAAAAAAATGTATGTCTGTCTGTCGGCCGGCCGGCCGTCATTACCTACGCTGCAGGGAAAACCACTGGAGGGATTTCAAAAATTTTTTTTTCTAAAAATAGGTATACTCAAGGGACAGGTCCGAAAGAACGCTGTGTTCGATAACTGTACCGGAAGTGTGTCAAAAAAATCATTATGTGTGTCAAAACAAGGAAATTTGCATATTTTTGGCTTAAAAAACGTTCATTTTAAGTGATTACGAGTAGGAACATTGAATTTGGAGAAATCTTGATGGTCGGGATTGGTATGTGAGATCAAAAACTAGATTATTGCATTATAAGTTTGTCAAAAAAAAGTTGTCAAGTGTGTCAAAAGAAAGATTTTTATTTATTTTTTTACCTAATTTTTTGGAAAAAAAATATAAAATTAATGGTTTGTTTGAAATGAAGTTTTATTATTATTATTGAGAATTATGGCATTATAAGTTTGTCAAAAAAGTGTTGTCAAGTGTGTCAAAAGAAAGATTTTTATTTTTTTTTACCCAATTTTTTGGAAATAAAATTGTTTGTTTAAAATGAAATTTTATTATTATTATTGAGAATTATGGCATTATAAGTTTGTCAAAAAATGTTGTCAAGTGTGTCAAAAGAAAGGTTTTTATTTATTTTTTACCCAATTTTTTTAGAAAAAAATAAAATTAATAGTTCGTATGACATGATATTTTATTATTATTATAGAGAATTATGGCATTATAAGTTTGTCAAAAAATAATTTCAAGTGTGTCAAAAAATGATTTCATTTAATTTTTTAGCCAATATTTTGGGAAAAAAAATGTAGCTTTTTTTATGACGTAAATGTAATTTAAAATGAAATTGGACATGGAAATTTTTGAATTTGTTGTAGTTTTTGAAATATTTTTGGAATTTTGAAAAAGTTTGTATTTTTGATTTTGTAATAATTTTTGCAATTTTTTTTTTTTTTTTTTTTTTTTTAATAAGAAGTGTTGTGTAGTAGGAATTACAAAATGTGTCACAACAACACATAGATACCTTTTAAGACGTAGGTCCCACAACAACATGCGTCTTGAGGTATAGGTGGACGCTTTTTTTAAATTTTTGTGGATTGAAAGCACTCGAGACTATTGATTCGGGCAAAGCATTCCATGTGTACGATGTACGCACAAAGAAATCTCTTTGCATTCTATTACTATGACAGTGAGTAATCTCGACAGTTCGACCGCCCGCACACACCGATTGACGAGTAAAACGGGGAAAAACATATGTCTGAGGCATTATGGACCTGATTTCATCCGAGCACTGCTGGTGACGATATTTATAAAAAACAACGAGATCAGCAACAGTGCGACGATGTTGCAGGGAATCAAGACCTAATGTTAAATCTCGATCACCAACAATTCGTATAGCTCGCTTTTGAACAGAGTCCAAAAGAGCCAGGATAGTAGCAGATGCAGCGCCCCAAACTTGACAACAATACTCCATACAGGGACGAATATAGGACTTATAAATGTGGAGTAATTGATGCGGAGTAAAATATTTTTTACATCTATTGAGGAGGCCGAGTTTTCTTGACGCGCTCTTTGCCATGGCCATTATATGATCGTTCCAGAGTAAGTCATTGGATATTGTGACTCCCAATAAACGAATGCTTTCACATTCGCGTATTTGGTCGTCACACATATTAATTGAAATATCATTGGGAAACTCGGTCTTTGATCTGGAAACAATCAATAGTTGTGTTTTGGTGGAATTAAAATTGACCAAATTTTTGTCACCCCAATCGGCGACTTTTTTTAGGTCCTCGTTTACATTTATGGCAGCGTCTCTCCGGACGGGATTTATTCGTTCATGCATTTTACCCTTTGAAGATAGGGGGACGAATGACTTGTGCAGTGTACTATCATCTGCAAAACTATTTATTGGGTTACTGGTGATTTGCAACAGTTCGTTGATATAAATTAAAAATAAAGTGGGAGATAAAACTGAGCCTTGGGGTACACCAGCGTTAATTAGTTTAGACTCAGAAGAAAAGCCATCTATAGATACCGAGATGTATCGGTTAGACAGAAAATTTTGAATCAACTTCACGACTGCGGGATGAAAACCGTACGCAACGAGCTTGTTGATCAAGTTGGCATGCCAAATTCGATCAAATGCTTTTGAGATGTCTAATGCGATTACGTACGTTTCACCACCTTTCTCAAGTATGCTATTCCAAATATGTGCCACATAGTTCAATAGATCGGTTGTTGATCTTTTGTTTCTAAAACCGTATTGGCTGTCAGATATCAAATGGTTGTCTTCCAAAAATTTGGATATGTGTGAATTAATATAGTGCTCGTATATTTTAGACATGACTGGGAGTAAGGCTATTGGTCTATAATTTGAAGTATCACATTTCGTTCCTTTTTTTGGGACAGGCTGGACATTGGCCAACTTCCAGCAGGATGGATAAATACCAGATTTATAGGATTTATAAAATATTTTGGTGAGGGTTGGTGCAAGTTCTTTTGAAAATGTTTTTAGAATAACAGGAGGAATGTTGTCCAGACCAGAAGCTTTGTTGTTGTTTAACCCCCTTAAAAGTTTTTCGACAATTTTGGGTTTGAAATGTAATTGTTTCATATTAACTCCTGAAGACTGGGTTTGGGGTATTTCTTTGGGAGTTTCTAAAACTGTTGAATTTGAAGCAAAGCGTTCCGCGAACAATGTAGCTTTCCTTGCAGGGTCAGTAATGATTGAGTCACCATCAATGATAGGAGGGATAGAAGATTTAGTACCACAATTTAAAGAATTAATGGCACTGTAAAAACTTTTGTCAGAAATTGACATACTCGAAAGTTTTGCCGCTTTCGCTCTGTCAATCTCTGCTTTTTCGTTTTCGATTATCTGGTTTGATATTTTATTAGCCTTTAAATATTGGGATCGATTAACAGAGTTCTTTTTGTGAATCCAAATATTAAATAATCTACGTTTGTTTCTAAGAGCCAATTTGGCTGCTTTCGAAAACAAATATTTTTGTTGGGGTTTCATTATTGAAAAGGGAACGAATTTGTTAATACCGAATTGAATGGTTTCAGTAAAGTTTTGAGCAGAAACATTTACATCGTCAGTATAAAAACAATGACGATCAAAAGGGAAACCTTGAAAAAAACTTCGGAGACCATTGGTGTCCATTTTTGAAAAGTGAAATATTTTACGGGATTTGGGAACTCTAGTTTGTAGCAAATCAGTTTTGATAACTGATGTGATTAGATAATGGTCAGAATTTCCAATACTACCCTTATCGACATTGACACTCGTAATATCTGGCATAGATGTGAGATAAAGGTCTAAGAGAAAACTTTTATCACCGCCATTACGAGGAGTGAAAGTTGGGCTTTTTACAATCTGCGTCAGGTCGTGCGATGCAGCAAATATTTCTGCCTGCCTTCCATTGTTGTCGTCGGTCATTTTGGAAAATTCCAACCACGATTTGTTGTGGACGTTGAAGTCACCGGTAACGATAACCTCACAACTTTGAAATTGTGCTCTAATTTCGTCGACAACATTAGTCAAGTCATTAAAAAAATTGGGATTATGTTTGTTTGGGGACCGGTATAGAGCTATTGTGAAAAAAGAAATTTCAGGTAGACAAACCTTTAATACTACTGTACTGTAGCCATCACCATGTACTTCATAATTTGGAAAGCGTTTATATGCAACACTCTCATGAATGTATGCACATACACCTTGATGGAGTTTAAAAGCTGATTCAAGCCTATATTTGGGATTTAGTGTTACGTCATAGGGATAGTTTTCAGAAACTTGTGTTTCTGTAAGAAAAAGAATATGCGGTTGGTCGTGCTCGAGATGATGTTGCACGGCGTCCCGGTTGGCATTCAATCCACAAATATTTTGGATGTGTATTTTAAAAAGTTTTTTATCAAATGTGATAGTCATTTGATCTAAATATAATTTTTTTAAAAAATGGGTAACTAAACAATAAATCCTATCATATAATAAAATATGACATAGGCCAATATTTCATGATAGGATGTAAGAAATAATAAACAGGTGAAAACAAAGTTTTTAAAAAATTTGAAAGGTTACTAAAATATTTATCCATATTGTTCCCACGAGTTTAGACGCAATAAAGGTCACCAACAGGTCTTCGTCTATACCTGTTAGAAGTCTATATACAACTGGGGGCGACAGGTGCCCAGAGGATGGTACTTTTGTGGTTTGACCCTGCAAGAGTCCTCTCTAGTGTGTACCCACCAGGGGGTGCTAATAAGGGAGCACCTTCCCGCGACCCGGGCGGCTAAGCCAAGGTCCCCGTTCCCGCTAGACATGACAACAGGTTTACGGTTTGCAATAGCAGGCTAGAGCCCACTATAGCTCAGGTACCTCGGGTTCGCCAAGTCCCGTATCACGGTCTAATCAGACCAGTGATCCCTGAGGTATATTTTTAGAATTTCGGCAAAAGTTTTAATTTTTGATTTTGTAAGAATTTTTGAAATATTTTTAGAATTTTGAAAAATTTTTAATTTTTGGAATTTTGAAAAAAGTTTTAATTTTTGATTTTGTAATAATTTTTGCAATATTTTTAGAATTTTGGAAAAGTTCGAATTTTTAAGAATTTTTGGCATATCATCAGAATTTAGAAAAAGTTTAAATATTTGATTTCATTCTAATTTTTAGAATATTTTTGGAATTTTGAAAAAGTTTGATTTTATTTAATTTAACAATATTTTTGGAATTTTGATTACAATTATCCGGCAACGTATTGATGTTTCGTGTTAGTTTTGTAATAAATTTTTAAACAGAGTCTATCTCTGAATACTTGTAATTTAACAAAGAGTTATGTTTGATATTCATCGCTGCCCAAAACTAAAAACCATGTCCTCATAAAAGTTTTGTTGCCGAAAACTATATCAAAATCCTTAACCCAGACCGAAGTCTTGATATCTCAGAGCTTGAGATTTCAGCCCCTCCATATTTTACTTTTGTAAATAGAAGCTATTATTTTTAATCCATTTTCGGTAATCGTTTGTTTGTCTGCTTTTGTATTGTAAAAAATTTCTGCAAGATCAGGAAAATGTTTATTGGCCAATAATGATTTAATAATTTTTAATTATTAATGATTTTATAATTGTTTATTTTTCCTTTCCCAGCAAAACTTGAATCTATTGCTAAAAATTTGAAACGAATTTAAAGAAAAGATTTTCAAATAAAGCAAACGATTAAATAAAATAATCACCACAGTTTAAACAATGCTTTCGGGACTTTGAAAGCCAAGATTAGTAAAGTATATGTTAATTACTTGTATAACATACCCTAGTAACAGAGAATTAGTGAATTCCTTCAATAGTTCATCATGAAAATCATCATTACCTATTCAATGAAACGTATATGAGCTTGTGATGTGAATTCACTTATTTACTTTTGTATATGCTCTTCTCTTCTAATGAATGTTTCAATGAAAACCATGCTGAACTTCATTATGAATATCAGTATTATGGAACTCATGAAGTTATTGATGAATATCAGTATTATGGAACTCATGAAGTTATTGATGAATATCAGTATTATGGAACGCATGAAGTTATTGATGAATATTTATCGGAAACTCATGAATGATAAAACAGTGAGTTCATGAATGATCAATGAACTTCATCAGGGATTTCATTACCAACAAACCGACGAAATAATTAGTGAATTTTCATAAAAGATTCATCACTGATGAAATGATAGAGTTCATTTGCAAATTTCAGCAGGCACTTCACTACTATAGAATAGTCGAACTCATTGATTACTTATTTATTATAATCGAAATCAATTATGGAGTTAGTGAAATCAATGTGAACATAGAGCGTAAAACCCGTACAGAATATTTAGAATAAAAATAGTATAGAACACAATAAAATATAGAACAAATGAAAATTGTGGTATTTTAAAAGCCATTTTCATGTTTTAAACTAGAATTTTATTAATTATAAATTTTTTGAGGCATTATTTAATAAAGCATTAATATTTTTTAGGGAGATGGTTCTTCCTTCTTCCTCTATGATTTAGTCACGAAAGTTTTTTCCTGAAATTAAAAACTATTATAGCAAAAAATTATTGTTCTGCAGCTTCTTCGATTTTCTGTACCGTTACTCACTGATTTGTATATTGTTTTTCAACACAATATTTCACTTTTAACCAAAAACTGACAAAAATCACAAAGTTGCACCTCTAAACCTAAAAACAAAACTAGAAAAAATTTGTTGACTATGTTTACAAGATATATCAAAAAGAATCATAAAATGCAATAAGAGTAAAAAGAGGGAGTGAAAAATGTTAGTTGCTGTAATTATCATGAAAGTAATTAAGAACTTCATCAAAATATTCATCGCAGGATCACTTATTTCTTTCTTTTAAGAAATACAATGAAAATATCATCAATACTTCAATATTTTTTGCTTATCTGTAGTTGTTTAATATTTTTTTTTAAATTGTATTAGTAAACTGGTGAACAATTTTTACTAGGGTAGTATCGTATGTGAATTACCGCTATTTCGGAATGGAAACGTTTATTTACAACAAAGAAAAAGAAAATCATGATTTGAAAGTAGTTTTTTCGGTTTTTCGCTTTTTTAACGAACTTGTTGTATATAAACAATATAACATTTTAATTCTATATTAAAGTTGGGATTTCAACAAAAAAAATGAGCACTGGTAGAGTTCAAAAATCGAAAATTTCCTAACCAAATTTTTCGATTGAAAATTAGGTTTTTTTTTTAATTTTCTTCATAAAACATCGAAAATTAAATATTTCGCTTTGAAAAAATTTGGGATTGTTTGATACACAAAAAAGAAAATTTTCACCGATTCTCATGAAAATATAAAAACTTTTGCGATAGTTATAAATTAAAAACAAAAAAAAACGGTTTTTTGCATTTTGCTCGATAATTTTGTGGCTATATGGTCATTGGTCAAAAATTTCCAGTAAGAAAGTTTTAGATTTTTTTATTATCAACTTTTACATTATATATACAGCTATATATATACAACTATATACAACTTTTACATTAAACCTTTTTCGAGAGGATGCATAGTTTAGCCGCAAATCGCAAAAAACTAATACAAACCTCTAAAAACGTATATAATACAACCCCCACCCCTCTCCGGGACTTTTACTCAGTTACGACGATTTTTCCTTAATTTCTTAGACCATTAACTACATTTTCCGACCATTCGTATACTGCTAAGAATTTTTCGTCAATTTCGATATTTATAACGGTTTGGCCCTGGTCTAATATTTCAAAACATGAAACAAATTAATTCAACTTAGCACTGCAAAACAATTAAATTTTCTGTTATGAAAATCCATATGTTTTGACAGTGAACTCATTTTTGTTTATTCTGAATTGCATTATATTAATTAATATAAATTAAAGTTAATATTTTGGACGATAAATTTTTTGCATTAAAAAACATTTGTGGTTGTTCTTTCTTGTTTTTTTATTTTATATGAGATGCTATGATGAGGGATAGCCAAAATTTTTGAAGGTTTAACTTCTACCACGTGTGAATTGTTTTTCCTGTTCCTGCATTTAAATCATCAATAATCATCAAAAACAATTTCATTTTTGTAAAAGTTTATTTTCATAGTTAATAATCTATTTAACATAAAATCGACATTAATCCATTTCTTTATTAGACTACATACGGTTACATCGAAATTGCGTAAAATTTATAATATAAATAAAATTCTTACAAAAAACATAAAATATTATCTTTTATACAAAAATTAAACAGTTTTTCAATACTAACCTTATCAACTAATTACGTTTTTTTTATGAATTATTGAATATTATCTATTTTTCGTAATAAAATTACAAAAACAATACAAAAATAAATTTATTGTCTTCTAAACTTGTTATGTTTATAACCAAATAAAATTTAAAATTTCATAATAAATTTTTTTTTTTTAACATAATAACATACATAATACAATACCACCAAAATAATAAGTAAAAAAGGAAAATATTAAAAAATATTCTCTGTCTCTTTTTACTGTAAAATTTCGTTTCATCCAGTTTAAAATCACAACGATACTAAAGAAGTTTTCACTTCAAAAGGCAATATTTTGTATTTAGTATAATTTTAGGAATAACTTTGTAGTTTGTAATTACTTCGGTCTGATAGAACTAAGTATTACAATCTCGAGCCAAAAGTGAAATCTTCCCCTCACTTTTTTGGCATTTCTTGACGTTTTGGTTCAGGTCATAGCGGTTTTAAAAAAGCAAAACAAAATGTCCAACTGACTGTCGGCCGTCACAACCGACGATTTGCTTTTCATCTTTTATTTTATTTTATTTACATGTTGTGTTGTGGGACCTACCTAGGTCTTAAATGTTTTCTATGTGTTGTTGTGACACATATTGTAATTTTTACAATACACTGCACTTTTATTAAAAATATTATGATTTATAACGAATAAATCTGTTCCTTTTTCAGGAAATACTACGTTCTAATTCTGGAGAGATAGCAATGTTGTCAACGGACGATTTAATGGGTGAAATTAAATCTAAATTGAAAGCTATAAAAGCTGAGAAAATTGATGTGATTGAAATTGCTATGAATGATCGGATTGATACCGAAAAAACAGTTAAGGTAACATATTTTCCTGTTCATGAATTTGTATCTCAATTTTTATTTATTTATTCAACTTTTTAAAAAATAATCTGAAGAAATCAGTTTAGAGACCAGTTTATGTTGTGTTGTGTTCACATCCTATGAATTGAAGGAGTTGGAAATTTTTTGTTTATGATTATAAAATCCAAATGCACCAATTTTAATTTTCTATATTATTTTAAGATAACTAAATATTAGTTTCCTTTTCTTTTTTTCAGTCAGCTCCTGATGAAAAAGGATCATCTTATTTGCCTTATAATAGCTGCTTTGGTGAAACTATTTGTAAAGAAGAAGTAATTCTGCCCGATGAGAATTTAAACTGATAAATATTACCGAAACTATACAATAAGTAAAATAGTATAGTATTGAAATATTATTAAATAATAACTACACATAAGAATACGGAAACATCAAATCAATACCAAACATAATCTACACGAAAAACTAAACAATAAACCAATTCTTTAACCAAAGTAATGAACTAATAATGAATACAAAACAGGATTGACTTGCATAACTCTATTAAAATGAATGTGAGATACACCCTTCCACATTTCAATTCAAAAACATGTACAACGTCTGGGTTCAAGAAAAACAGATATTTTTCATAAAGGAGCTTCGTACCCAATTGTCTAGACTTAAGACAATAAATAAAAATGCATTTAAAATTAATTTGCAGCATCCAAATACAGTTTTCTACGAAATGTGATATAGTTCACAGCGATGCAATCAATTGTAACTGGTATTTTGTAGTGTACATCAAATAGTGTAAATATTTCAAGCTCGACTCAATCGGTCATAAGTAGTAAAAAGTGTAACATTATCAATTTTCTTTTGAAATAAAAAAACTATTTCCCTCAAATGTTTCAAAACCACTAATTTATTGTATTATCTATTATAGTTCAAGATAGAAATTTAATTAGGAGCTAAAGTGCTACTTTTTATGTTGGGTCTATAGTTTATACACAGAATAGACGATACAAAAACAGTCACTTTAGCTCCGAAGCAAATACATTATTTTTTCGCAAACGATAACATTTTTTATAAATATGAAATTAATACATCAAAATTTTTATAAATGTGATTTATTACCGTCATAATTACGTCCAAAAAATAAAAAACATTTAAATTTGTATAAATAAAAATTTTTATCAAAGCAAGCTCCAATTCAAAATTTCACTATCCAATCAAACTATTTGTTATGTTTTGTTGTCATAGTTATACAATAATTCAAAATTTTATAATCCAATCAAATTATTTCTTAATTTTTGATGTCACAATTTGTTTAAAAAAATAACAAAAGCTAATTTACTGCCGCCGTAAAAATAAAAACAAAATGGCGTTACTTTACAGCCGCTTTGGATTATAAGTAAAAAAGTAATCCTTTAACTAGCTCCCTAGCGGCAGTAAAGTTTTTTTTTATTATTAAAAGGCTTAGCTCCTGTTTTGGAGCCATATTGGCCATCAAATACAAACATAAAACAAAAAACATGAATAATTCAAATAAATAAAAAATAAAATACGCAAGATAATAAGAATAAAAGGAAACAAAATAACAAAGGAACAATTAATAAAAAGAAAAAAACGGACTATGTATTATTTAATATCAAGAAAAAAAATCGATTCTCCTTTATCCCAAATAAACTTTCTTATTTACACAAACCTTCCGTTCTTAGATCATTTCATTCAGTCAATTTTCACACTTCTATTCCACTCATTCTAGCAAACTCATACACATCTTTGATTCCCATTATATCTAATTTTAAGATTTCATTTAATCGTCTTTTACTCAAGAGGGCATTGAATTGCGATCTGATCTGGCACACCAGAATCAGACGCTCAATATCCTCCACCACACAACATCTTTCACACAAATTATTTCCATTCAGACGACGTTTATACAAGCATTCCTTCCAATTGCCATGATTCAATCGTATCCTTTCAATCGTTCCTATCATTCTAGACTTCCCTTGAGGCCCTTATAATAAGGTTTTCTCAAATGAATACTCACTAGCTCTCTGTACTTTTAGCCTTTCACTTGACTTTTATTCTCCTATTCACACTCCCATTTATGCCATTTATGAATATTACTATCCTCCTTTTCCTCATTTATGTTGAGATATCATTTACAATGTTTAAATTTAATCTAGTACTATTTTGTTTTCATTGAATTTTGTTCTCTTGGTTTCTGTCACTGTAATCAAAAACCTTCATAAAAATAAGTTGTACTTTGAATTACTAAACAATATTATACTGAAATAAATAAATTATATTCTTTAATTCTTAATCTTGAATCTTTTACTGAAAACCGTATATCAACAATTTATTCCCAACCTTCATACATTCCAATTAATTCAGCATTCATTATACAGATGCTGTTTTCCAGTTTCACAGAACTCTCATA
The DNA here is from genome assembly GCA_963693315.1 of Diogma glabrata. Taxonomy (NCBI): domain Eukaryota; kingdom Metazoa; phylum Arthropoda; class Insecta; order Diptera; family Cylindrotomidae; genus Diogma; species Diogma glabrata. Next base: position 113,785,444 of record OY856188.1, read on the forward strand.
GTCAATCACAGGCCGGAACACTCCTATTCCACATCCATATTCATTTACGCTAGCATCTGTATAAACAGCGAAATATGCATGATACGTCATTTTCACACTCAACCACAGTCTTTTAACTATGGTTTCAGTCATTTCATTCTTACTAAGTTTCCCAAATCCCAAGCACACTACAAGGTTAGCAGGCTTCCCCCGGCCAATGTTTCCAATTGAAGAAAACTCGTTAAAGTTTTCACTCAAAATGGAGGTCTTATAGATTTTCATAAAAGGGGGCTGACTCTAACCTTGTCAACATTTCCTCAATTAGTTGATTTTGGTTCGTCTTCATTCTCGCTATCTCACGTAATGTCATTCACTCTCTCTTATAATCAAGAGGTGAATCACCAACTTCCGAATAAAGACAGTGGATTGGAGTCGAATTTATCGCCCCAATACTCTTACACATTCATTCTCGACTTTCATCAACTTACGGAAACCAACTACAGAACCATCACCATACACTTCTATTCCATACGCAATTTTTGTGGAAACTAAAGCCTTTCGCAACATATCAGTCACACCAGGGTGAGCTCCCCATTTCGACTTGTTCACTCTTTTGATCACATTCAGTCTCTTCTTACACTCATCGGCCAGGAACTCCATGTGTTTCTTAAAGTTCGTGTGCCGATCGATCCAAATACCCAAATACTTAACTACATTCACTTGTTCAATTCTATCACTCTCTACTCTAATATCTACCGTTGTGGTCTCACTCGAAATTTCATACAATTACATTTGCTCACATTCACTCTAAGATTTAAGCTTTTAAGCTTCACCACAACCTGATTTACACCATGCTGTGCTTGCTGAATCGCTTCGTTAGGAGATCTACCTTTTGCAACGATAACGATATCATCTGCAAACTGCAGGATGATTAGTTCGCTATCGCTGATCTGGTGTATCTCCCGCGTATAAAGATTGAAGAGAGTCGGTGATATTTTACTACCTTGCGGCAGTCCTAAATTCACCTCCTCACTCAATCTAAAAGTTTTCCCATTCATAACTATTCTCCTTTCACTAATAAACGCATTCAATCCATTTCTTCGGAAAACCCAAGTCTGCAAGAACTTGGCTTAATTTCCTCGGAACTACATAGTCATGAGCCCTCGGAACATCCAAAAATACCGCTACAATCTTTTTGTTATCCTTTCTCACTTCCCATACAAACTTTTCCCTCACTCTACTGCAGAGTGGTTCTTTCTAAAACCATACGTAGTTTCTGATAACGTAATTCTCATTCACAAATCTATCAATCCTTCCTTTTAGCATACCATTCACCAATTTCATCAAAACATTCAACATACATATAGCCCTATAACTTGATGCCAATTCAGGATCTTTGTCCTTCTTAAGTATTGGAACCACTCTGCTTTCTTTCCTATTTATCTGGTATTTCGTTTTCCATCCATGCATTATTGAACACAGAAAACAAATTTTGTTTTGCTTCCGTGGCCAATTTCTGAATTATTCTATAACTCACTCTGTTTGATCCTGGGGTAGTATACTTAGAGTTGTCTAATACCTCCATGGACAAAAGGGCCACTCATATAATCACTCACATCCATGATCATTCTGGAGAATCTCATTCAAAGTATTATCCCTCGTAACCCATCATTCTAATAAACTCAATCCCCTTTTCACGGTCATCCAACATCACATTCCATCTACCAACTTTCATTCCTCTCACTCTATTGAACTTTTGCCATACATCCCGTGTAGTCGTCGTATGTGTCATTTCTGACACATAATTACGCCAACACTTCCTTTTCGCATCACGGATGGCCTTCTTTAACTTTGCTGTCATTCTAGACAGAGTTATTCTGTTTTCGGTGCAAATGCACTGGTTAAAATTGTGTAAAGCCATCCGTTTTTTTCTTCATACCAGTACTGGATCTCATTATTCCACCAAACTTTCACTCGAATATCTTTCATATCAACCGCCTTAACGCATATTTCGTTCATTCTCTCTATTTAACACTCAAGTTGTTCCACGTTAACGAAATCATTCACAGTGAGAATCTCATCCATTTGTTCCACCCATTTCTTTTCATTCATTAATTCCCTTTTATTCCGATAGAGCCTGTTATCTCTTACATTCATTTCGATCATATAATGATCTCCACCCAAATTCTCTTCACTAACATTCCAAGTGATCTCGGTAGCAAGGTCAATCGACACCAAAGAGATATCGATTGCACTAGCTATTCCGCCCACTCTCGCTAACCTAGTCGCTCTAGCATCATTCAGAATAGCCATTTCGCTATTGGCAGTAAAGTTAAAATTTACCGTCGTTTGCCGAAAAAATAATTTTCTTTGCCTTGCAAAAAGCCGTTTTAGGCCAATAATTTGTAAAGAAGAAAATCGCAAATATTTGCTGCTTATGCGTTGGTAACTGAAAGTTCATTTTTCTTTATTTCTACACTCTAATGTCGTTTTCTTTCTGACAAAAAAAGTAATCTAAGAGCAAAAAAAAAGCAGCTGTCAGATTTTTTTTTTTTTTTGCATTTCGTTTTTGTACAAAAAATTAATCTTTTTGTGGTCTGAAAATACTTTTTCTGAATCTAGATTTTTTCTGTAAAGATTCTGTAAAATTAGTAAACAACCAGACGCCATTTATTTATTATTATTTTTTTAAAGTGAAATAGTTATTTGTTTAAATAAATGTTTTGTTTAAATCGTGTTTTAAATCCAAAAATTAATAAAAAGTTATTTAATTAAATTCTATTAATTAACAAAAACATTAAATGAGAGTTCACTTCACAAACACAACTACAAAACTAGATCAAATTTTTTCATATTCGTTTTATGAAAAACAAACACTTTTTCTGCTCTGGGGTGCGTTTCGAAATTAACTATGGTTAACCGCGGTTAACTTTACTCTACCAAATGTCGTTCCATAATTAACCGCAAAATAAAAAATTTACTGGATGACAGATGTACTATCGTTCCAAAACTATAAAAATTAGTTGTCATAGTAAATTGTGACGTCACTACTTTAACTTTGTTACTCAAGTCTAGAGTAGAGTTTGTTGAGGTTCTAATGTCAAAACATATAAATATTTAAAATGACATGTCAACCGATTTATAAAACACAATATAGTTTTTTATAATAAAAGAAAATTTTAATTATAGTGGAAAAAAAAGTTAGAAATTATATTGTTTTGTGCATATATCGTACATTTAATTATTATTTACTAAGTATTTAATAATTTTTAGTGAAATGTGTTATTTTTATTTGATACTAAAGACTGAAAAATAAATTATAGAAATAAAAAACACACTACATTTTTAGTTTTATTTATAGTAATTAGAATATTAGTTTTTATTAATTTTGAATTTTTAGCCGTCTTTCACAATTTAACTTTGACAGCTTTACTATGGTAAGTTGAATTTAATATTTGACGTCACTATTTTTACTATGACATTAGTGACATTATTACCTTATGGTTAACCGTGGTTAATTTCGAAACGCACCCCTGGCAAAAAGAAAACGACATTATATAGTTGTATGCTTAATTATTTCGAATCGTTTGTCAAACCATTGGTATCTTTAAAATAAAAAAGGTTCGTTTTTAAATCAATCTTTGGTAGCAATTAGTAGTTGCTCAATTGAGGCTAGTTGTTGCTAATGGTGTTGAGTTGTCTAGCTAGGCGATGCGAGACTTCTGCCTGATGGAGTGAATTCTTGTAGTTGATGTAATAAATTTAATATAAAAGAATTCCTTCGTGTTGTTCGTCAAATACCCTTTGAAGTGAGAACTTCTGAAACTAGTTAAATAATGAACTAAACTACAAGTTAATAATAATTATAATACAAGTGGTATGCATAAAGTAGTTAAATATATTCAATAAATTCATATTAAAGTCAATGTTTTTTTTTATAATAGACCCTTTTTACCGAAAAAACTTGACATTTGTGATCAGCTGAATTTGAACACAAGGGAATGAGGGTAGTCCTCGGGTCAAGACTTTCACTAATCGGTCATTTTTCAGTATTTGTTTGTATTTAAAGATGGGCATTGTTTAGTGTAAACCATAATAAATCATAGATTAACGTCTCTGAATATTAGAAGCTGTACGATGCTAACTAGAGAACTAAGGTTTGTGATGTATTGATCAATTTTCTTTGAGGATTAAAATTATCAGCGAAGACCCACGCCGGCAAGGCATTCCAGTGATGTCAGACTTTGTTAAACTAATTACTTTGAAAAGCGACAGTTCTATCTTTTAATTCGAACCGTAAAAATATGCACTGCTATTGATACTTTGGTGTAACGTATTTGCAGCCTGAGGCAAAATCGATTTGATCCAAGCAGACGCCCGTCCATCCATAGTATATTATGTGTCCTCTAGGTTCAAAAACGATCTATTACACTTTTTAAAATTTTTGAGTTATTAATTGATTTCGTTTCTTTCCATTAAACTGCAAGTATACGTAAAATAAAAATTCAGAAATACGTATTTATTTCTGAGAAAATTGGGAAACAAATTTCAGTTACTTTTTAAAAGCAATCTATTACGTCATAGTTTTGGAAACAAAAGAAAGCTATTCCATTTTATTTTGCAATCAAAAACAATCTAGTCCAATAAGAATCATGTCGTTAAAAAACTAAACATCCCTATTCCAAAACATGCGTTTAACGCCAAATTCCTTTATTTCATATATATTTGTTTAAAAGTGGTTGATTTTTTGTAAGCTACATCAATTTTTATATCTAGTAAGTAAATACTAATTATTTTATAATACATAAAATAGATTTTTTTTAATTTAATTAAATTTTAATTATGAATATTGTTTTGAAAATGGATTTAATTGAATCGCCCGTTATCAGCGAACAGCCGCGTTAAAAAAGAAACATTCTTAGTCGTAAACAATTCATTGATAAGATTGAAAGTTTTGTTACTGAAATTGTTTGTATTGTACGGGTGTTTACATTCATTATTAATATTTTATCTTTTGAAGTATTACAAAGGTTTAAAATGTACTAGTTATTTAATTCATATTTTTAAGTACAAAAGAAAATCTATGCCCGAAATGCCTAAATGCAGACATAGAAGCAACAGCTCGTTAAGGTGCAGGGAAGTTAAAACATACGACGCCTATGCATTTTCAAATGCTTTTTATGCCGCTCAATCAAAACCAGCACAAGATCCAAACCAAATAATATGCGAAGACGCTCAAAAGAAATCTTAAAAGTTTGTCAAAATGCCTTTTTAAATGTTTTAGGAGTGACAAAAATCCGAGTAACAAACTTATGCAAAAGGCATTTTGAAACAGGCTCCGATGGAATGAAAAGGTGGTGACTGAAGAAGTGAAAAAAATATACAAGTACATGCAGAAGTACAAAACGCTTGAAGTCACTACTGTAGAGGTAAAATATCTAAACGACAATACTTATCTGGCGATCTCTCGATTAACAAAATGTGGCGAATATTTAATAAGGAGAATCCTGACAATCAGAGTAGTAGTATATAGTTATTTTAAACTTGTTTTTAATAACTACTTTAATCTTGGATTCAAAACACCTGCTACAGACATGTGCTCCACATACTTGTAGTACAAAGAAAGCCTAAAAATCGAAAAAAATGCCGCGGAAAAACAAAATTTAATGATACAGCAGCGAATTCATAAACTCAGAAGTAAAGCGTTTTTCTCGCTTCTCAACGAAGAAAGGGATGGATTACTAACAATATCCTTTGATTGTCAAAAAAAACATGCCATTGCCAAAAGTTCCGGATCAAGTCGCATATTACAGCCGCCAATTGTATATGTATTTGTTTGGCATGGTTGTGGGAACTGGTCATTCTGCTCTCACAACAGACAACGTCTTTCTGTATTACTGGACAGATAATGTTCACGCCAAGGGCTCCAATGAAATAGCTTCGGCCGTTTAACATTGACTATGCCATATGGATCTAAACAATATAGACACAGTTCGCTTAGTGGCCGACGGATGTGGTGACCAGAATAAAAATTCTGTTATGGTGGGAATGTGCGAATACTTTTTATCAAAGGTTGCACCGCAAAATGTCACAAAAATAGAGTTGGTTTTTAGCGATTCCCGGACATTCGTACATTCCCCCTGATAGAGTTTTCGCTTAAATTGAAAAAAAAGTTGAAGTGAAAGAAACAATCGTGAAGCTTAAAGACTATTTAAATATATATGAAGAACATGGTACTTTAATTGGGTTGGGCAGCGAAGAGTGTACCGTTCTGGATTTTAAAACCGAAGTCACAAAAACAATTAAACCGCCATCTACGTGGCATTTCAAATTCAACCCAAGCAAACGTTTTATAATAACCAAAACTAATCACTTATAATAACCAAAACTAATTTGACAAGAATGGCTCCAGTAGTCCATTCCTAATGGTGTAAAGGTGAAAGAGACCAAAATTTCGGACGTGGATAAACTGTTAAAAAAACATTTTGGCAGCAAATGAAGAAGGATGCAGAATTTAAACGTCCACAAAAATATTATAGATCCCAATAATCAACAAATTGTTGAATCTATCGATGAAGACGACGCAATAACATAGAAGTGGAAGATGCATTACGAATTTAATAATTATTGTCTTTGCTGCAATTTTTACATATTAAATGTAAGTGATATTATTTTTTACCTACTGAATTAGATTATGTGATTGAATTAATTATTGTGATTTTTATAGTTTTTATTTTATTTTGTTTCGAATGTGATTTTTCGTTATTGTTTATTTATTGTTTATTTAAAAAAAGATATAAAACTTATCTATAATATAGATATATAAGAAATCAATATTTTGTTTTATTGCATTACCTAAAATCAATCAACATGGTAAAAAATTCTTTGTTTAAAAATTCGAAAAGCCAGCGATTTGGCAGAAAACCAAATGATCAATCAAAATGTTAGTTTCAAAACATACATTTTCCGGTAGTAGTATGTTTCAATACGAACCTATTCCATCGTGTAAAGATCAAAACGTGTCTATTCCAAAATTGTTTCTAAAATACCAGCTTAACTTTACTACCTACATTGTTTTACACTTCAAACAAATTAATTCAAAATACCTAAAGAAATGAATTAAACAATAAAATCACCGTGTTTGTAAGTAATTTCAAAATAAAAAGTTTTTTTCATTTATCTCGAAAACTCGTAAAGGTAAAGTGGAATAGATAGTTTTTGAACCTAAAGGACGCATTTGTAAAATACCGTCAAATCAGCGACAAATAAGTAATCAAGATCATTATAGTAATATATTTATTGCCGATCAATTTAACAGCTCTCTGCGGTTTAGAATTTCAAACTAATTTTGTATGCGAAGTGCAGCATATGTGAGAACAATATTCCCTGCAGGGACGATTAAATGACTCATATATTAAAAGAAGTTGTTTCCTATTAAAAATCCTACAACAACAACCCAAAAATATTAATTTTTGAGCAACGTCCCTAGCTACCTAGGCTAAAATATGAGAATTCCTCTTCAAATTATTTTCAATCTCTACTCCCAGAAGTCTAACAGATTCTTTCTCTTCAATATCGTCGCTTTAATAATGAAATAACGTATGCTATTTATACGTTATTACTATATAATGGGTGCGCTGAATTCCCCATAAGGGTATCTCTGAAGTGGCGTTTTTACATTTTGGAATTATTTTATGACTGGAGGTAAAAATTAATATATTGTTAATTAACGTCCATGCTTAATATATTGTCAATAATACTTCATAAACAAATTTAAATTATTTAATTGTAGTAAAATGAGAAATTTCATAGATAACTTTTAAAATTATTCAAATTGTGTTTTGTATGGAATTCCATATAAAATTTTTGTGATTTTTTCTCTTATCCCCTTTTTGCAGCGCCATTGCGGTAAACACAGGAACAGAAAAATCGCCCTATACGTTATTTCATTATTAAAGCGACGATATCATGTTGAAGCTTCGATAAACGAGTCAAGCAGTGATAAAAGCGTTGAATAGCGCTGTTCTTTTACAGTGTTTATGTTGGAGCTTCGAGAATTTTAATAAAATTTACAAAAATATATACAATAAACATAAAATTAATTAATTTAATAATCAATTTTCCATAAACTTCAAAAATTTAAATTAATTAAAAGTAATATTTTTATTTTTATGTATTTTTTTATAAAATAAATATAATGAGCATCGATCATAGCTTCGATAGTAGCGTCGAAAAAGAACAAATCGTTTATCGACGCTTGACTCGATGCTAGACTCTTTTATCGATGCTTCAACATAAACACTCCTATTTGAAAGCATGTATTCATTTTCTTCGCTTGAATCACATCGATGGTCGACGCTATTATCGAAGCTCCAACATAAACGCACCCTTAAAATTATACCAAAGTAACGATTAACGAAACTAACGATTTTCAAAAAACAAATGTCAGATTTTGCCAAATGCTTTTGTTATTATACGTATCATAATAATGGTAAATGAAAAAATAAATGCATTTATAAACTAATATGAAACACGAATTAAAAGAGGAAATAAAAGACAATTTGGAGCCAAATATTACCCAAAAAGTATATTTTTCGCTTCGATTTTATTGAGATTCTATTAAATTTAACTTAATTTTAGACTTCAAGAAATATTTTAGGATTTGATATCATTAACATTAAAGAAGAAGAAAAGGATGAGACAAATTTTGAATCAAATACAGCTACAGCATTTGATAGGGTTGAAGAACATGAATCGAAAAAGCAGAGCACCAAAATTAAAAGTGTAAGTGAATATTTAAGATCAAATTCAATTTATGTATGAACGAACAAAACGCTATTATTTTGTAGTTAGCGATGCAAAAAAATAAAAAAAGGATAATTGATAACTTCAAACTACCTTTACAAGAATTTAACGTTTTCATCCCTCATATTACATGTATTAACCAAGAACAACTACTTTAACAATTAATACCAAACCTAATACATATGCTATTAGAAATTTTGCTGTATCTTATACTATTATTTTATTTGATACGACGTTTTTCATACAACCAAAGATGTCAATTACAGATTTAAAATTCCATGACCCTGACCCCGAGATTATGGATTCGGACACATTCCATTTGTACGATTTAAGGCAAAAAATCCCTCTCCTTTTTTCACTATGAGAGAGTGCCTTCGACAGTTTGGCTGTTTACACAATCCGATTGACGAGTAAAACGGTGAAAAGAATATGATTGAGGCATGATGGATCCGATTTGATACAAGCACTTGAGATGATAGTAAGAAGTTAGAAGTTCCACAACAAAACACATTACGAATGAACACGCTACCGGAAACTCGTAGTGATGTAAAAATTATGCAATTTTGGAGTCCTCAACGAACCACAACCGACAAGGGTAATAAACCACTTTTACTCTTCTCCAGATATCTCCCTTGCCAGTATGTCACTAATGCCAGTTGCAGAATGGAGAACTGAAATTGCATTGGGATCAGACCACGTGCCGATCATAATCACCTTAAGCCGTTCCATAAATCAAATAAATTCCGAAAAAAAGACATACATTAATTTTAACAAAGCTGACTGGGAAAACTTTACAAATTTTACCGAAATTGAATTTAGTAAGCAATTTTTACCACTTGACGCCCTCTCTGGGGAAAAACAATTCAGAGAAATTTTTAATAAGGCTAATGCTCGCTACATACCGGCTGGTAGAATCCAAAAACTAAAACCAAACTTTCCACATGAAGCGTGTGTGCTTTCTAATCAAAGAGATGACATCCGTAAAGCAGATCCAGCCGACTCCAGAATTCCGGACCTGAACAAGCAAATTAACAAATTGGTCACGGACCATAGAAGAAACAAATGGAGAGAGTTATTGAGAGAATCAAACCTGAGTACTAGTAAAAGTCTTTGGAAGGTGATTAAGAGCCTAACTCATCCTCGACAACCACAAAATAATTGCATGATCTCCTTCGACGATATCCCCATTGAAAACCACAGGAAATGCGCAATCAAATTTAACATTCAGTTTACAGAAAAGCAGCGTAAACACGAGAAAGAGACCAGATCAGTGTTGAGACACATGGGCAAACTTAACACTGACAACTTGGAGAATATTATACTTTCCGAAGAAGAGGTGGAGAATGCAATAAGGAAAATTAAGCCATCAAAAGCTATAGGACCCGACGGCATCTCAGCCACTAAGCTAAAAAACACATCGGACCCAAAGATTTGAACTTCTTCAGCTACTACACTTAATACATCTTTAAATACTCTACAGATACCAAATATCTGGAAAACAGCCAGAATCAGCCCCAGAAACCAGGAAAACCTGAAGAAAAGGGAGAGTCCTTCAGACCAATATCCATACTTTCATCGGTCGCAAATCTCATCGAAGCACTTCTGCTCCCTTAGCTGACAAGATCCTGTAATTTGGCGCCACACCAACATGGCTTCCGGCGAGCACACAGTACAACCACCGCGCTACACAGAATGCAAAACCAGATCAGTGATGGTCTGAATTAAAAACAACCATGCGCTAGAACAATTTTAGTCGCACTTGACTTGTCAAAAGCATTCGACGCAGTGTCGCACGGTGCTCTATTGGATGACATCTTCAATACTAACTTGCCTGGTTTAATGAAGCGCTGGTTGTGTAATTATCTCAGAGGTCGCCAAACATATGTTGAGTTCCGTAACAGCAAGTCTAAAATGAGAGTGCTAAGACAAGGAGTTTCTCAAGGCGCAGTTCTATCTCAACCTAAGCAGGGACGGATTATTCACTGGAATACGTTACAAACAACACAAAATGCTGCCTTGCGAACCGCAACCGGATGTCACCTGATGGCCCACCGTGATCACTTGCACGAGGAAAGTAACATGTTGCCGGTCCGTGAACATAATGAAATGCTAACAAAACAATATCTATTGGCCTTTCACAAAGAGCAACATCCTAGCAATGACACCTTAACTACGATAGAACCACCCAGAGACATAAGGAAGACAGCAAGATGCTTTCTGCAAGATGTCAGAGATAGCCAGGTTACTGGTAACATCGACGAATCTACATTTAGAACTGGCTTAAAAACACTCCACACCAAAACGGTTGAAAATACAATAAGGAGCTATATTCCAAATCGCGTTCTAAATAGAAAGCCTCCAAAAGTTGCTGCCGAAGAGGTCCAACCACCCCGCAGCCCCAGATCCATCCTAGCTCAACTAAGATCCGGTTGATCACGCATTCTAATACATGAGCTACATGACCCATTCAACTACATGAGCTGAGTTTAACCTGAAATTATTGACAAATGTCCCGCATGTGAGGGCACGTCACAGGATGTAGACCACTTATTTAATTGTCCTAAAAATATAAATATAACTAACTTGACGAAGGAAGATTTGTGGTACCGCCCAAGGGCAGTAGCAGAATTCCTGAACCTGGACATGGAGCCAAGGATTAGCACCAAACACGTCGCTACAACAACAACATAGTTATAAAAACACGAGATCAAAAACAGTGCGAACTTAAATCAAGATTTAAAGTTAAATTTCAACCAACCAGAATTCTGTAATACGGCGTTGAACATAGTCCAAAAGAGCTAGGTTGGAAACAGATGCTGCGCGCCAAAATTTACAACAGTACTCCATACAAGGGCCATTATAGGACTTATAAATGTGGAGTAATATAGGACTTATAAATTCTACTCATGCGAGACCAACCGCATCTTAACTGCTAGGATGGTTCTGGTGATGCGTGGTGGTTTGACCTGTTCAACAGCGATTTGTGGTGAGTTGCTATTGAGAACTCAATTCGGGGCGTAGTTCTTCATCGTGTCTTCAACAATTTTGGTATGCATACCTTGTAAGCCCGTTTTATACGTAGGGTCGACTGTGTTACCAATGACTTGATTGTTTCTAACATCTTGCAAGAAGCACTTCACACTCCGCCTTATGTTTCTACGTGGTGTAGTCATAGATCAGGTACCATTGCAGGGATGTTGCTCCTTATGACAGGACCATAGATATTGTAAGTATTTCGTTATGTTGACGGACCGGCGTTATGTTACATTCCTCGTGTAATTGATCTCTTTGGGCTATCAAATGACACCAAGTTGCGGTGTGCAAGGCTGCGTTTTGTGTTATTTCTATCTTATGCCAGCGAGTGTCAGTAACTTGCGGTGTCCAAATGGGTGCAGGGTACTTTATAATAGGTCGACCTATTGCTTTATCCGTTGTTATTATTGTATTTTTGTCCTTCCCCCCCTAAACTACCCCATGTAAGGACTTTCCTTAATCCGGTGATACACTTCAAATTAGGATACTGCATTCTGTTGTGTCTTTTTCATCACAGTTTCTGAGAATGTGAAAATCTTTTTATTAGTTTGTGGTGTTTGTTAATTTTAGTTGAGGATGCATGTCCATCACCGAAAAATAATACGTGTTATTTAATTTTGTCGAGCAAACAATAAAGGTTAGATCTCGTGGCGGTCGTGCAATGTTGATATAAATAACGTAAGCTTTTTTTAGTTGTCACTTACCGTAATAGTGTTCCATTCGATAATACAATGTATGTGAACCTTTTGAGAACATTTTCGATATTGTGTTTGTTATTTTGGGTTCTGGTTCACAAACATTTAAAAAAACGTCCACAAACACCTGAAAACGTAAGTTGTTGTAGGACCTAGGATTTTATTTATTTATTTATTTAATACCATCAACAGTCTTATATGACAAATGATTAACTAAAACTAAAATTAATTAACAAATTCAAACAAATAGAAAAACATATACAAAACATAAAACAAAGAAAATAACAATCGAGTCAATAAAAAACTATCAATAAAAAATAACAAATTAAAAAGAAAAACAAAACAATAGAATCAGGAAAATACGTGACATTATATAAAGCAACCAAGCAAAAAATATAAATAAAAACTTTTAAAAACTTTTAAAGAGGTTGTGCTACAGAGTTTGGAGATATTATGTGATTCGGCTTTTGAATACATTCTTAGATATATTGAAATCAAACAAGTCCCAGAAAAGATTAAAACCAAAAGAGATGGTGTGAGATTAAAACCAAAAGAGGTTTGCCATAATTAGATCGGTGAAATGGACATATTAGAAAACCAGATCTAGTACGTAATTGTCGTTCAGGGGCGCCAATTTTAACCAGTTGTAGTAATTGAGGGTTATCTATGATGCCACTTATAAGATCCATTGCAAAAATTGCAACTGACTTGCTTCTTCTATTTTTGAGACTCTCGATATTCAAGAACTGACAACGACCCTTGTATTTTTTTTTTTTTTTTTTTTTTAATAAAATGTGTTGTGTAATAGGGTTTAGAATATGTGTCACAACAACACATAAATACCTTTTAAGACCTAGGTCTAGACCTGGGTCCCACAACAACTGGCGTTCTGAGGTGTAGATTAACGCTTTTTTTAAACATCTGTGGGTTGAAGCCATCTGAGACTAAGTGTTCCGGCAAACTATTCCATTTGTACGCAGTTCGGACAAAGAAGTCTCTCTGCGATCTGCCAGTATGACAGCGCGGGATCTTTACCGTTTCACTGGTTGCGGCAGCCGATTGCCGAGTGGAACGGGGGTAAGAATAAGTTTGAGGCATGATGCCGCTGATTTCATCTGAGCACTGCTGATGACGATATTTGTAAAAAACAACGAGGTCAGCAACAGTGCGACGATGTTGTAGGGAATCAAGTTGTGATGTCAAAGTTCGATCACCTACAATTCGTATAGCTCGCTTTTGAACAGAGTCCAAGAGGGCCAAGATGGAAACAGAGGCAGCACCCCAAACTTGACAGCAGTACTCCATACAGGGACGAATATAGGACTTATAAACATGGAGCAATTGGTATGGAGTGAAAAATTTTTTGCATCTATTTAGGAGGCCGAGTTTTTTAGACGCGCTTTTTGCCATCGCCATTACATGATCGTTCCAGAGTAGGTCATTTGAAACTGTGACACCCAATAAACGAATGTTTTTACATTCACCTATTGGTTCATCACACATACTAAATAAAATATCTTTGGGGAACTCGGTCTTTAATCTGGAAACAATCAACAGCTGTGTTTTGGTGGAGTTGAAATTGACAAGGTTTTGGTCACCCCAGTCGGCGACTTTATTCAGGTCTTTGTTCACGTTTATGGCAGCGTCTCTCCGGGCAGGATTAATTCGTTCGTGCATTTTACCTTTTGAAGGAAGGGGCTCGAACGACTTGTGCAGAGTACTATCATCTGCAAAACTATTTATTGGGTTGCTGGTGATTTTCAACAATTCGTTGATATAAATCAAAAATAGGGTTGGGGACAATACTGAGCCTTGGGGTACACCAGCGTTAATTAGTTTAGACTCAGAAGAATATCCGTCTAAGGTTACCGAAATGTATCGGTCGGATAGAAAATTTTGAATCAGCTTCACAACATTGGGATGAAAACCGTACGCAACGAGCTTGTTGATTAAGTTGGCATGCCAGACTCGATCGAATGCCTTGGAGATGTCTAAAGCGATAACGTATGTTTCACCACCTTTATCAAGTATGCTGTTCCAACAATGCGCTACATAGTTTAATAGATCGGTAGTTGATCTTTTGTTTCGAAAACCGTATTGGCTGTCGGATATTAAATGATTTTCTTCCAGAAATTTTGAAATATGTGTATATTAATACACATACACATACTATGCTCATAGACTTTGGATAGGACCGATAGTAAAGCTATTGGCCTATAATTTGAGATATCGGATCTTGGTCCCTTTTTGGGGACGGGCTGGACATTTACCAACTTCCAGCACGAGGGAAATATACCAGATTTGTAGGATTGGTAGAATATTTTAGTTAAAGTTGGTGCAAGTTCTTTGGAAAAGGTTTTTAAAATAATGGGTGGAATATTGTCCATTCCTGATGCTTTGTTGATGTTTAACCCCTTTAAAAGTTTAGCGACTATTTTGGGTTTGAAGTGAAGTTCATTCATATTAACTCCTGAAGACTGGATTTGGGGTATTTCTTTAGGAGTTTCCAAAACAGTGGAGTTCAGAGCAAAGCGTTCAGCGAACAAGTATGAAGGTAACTTGAAAAATGGTATACTGTTGTCATGCGGTAGCCTACGAAGAGCGTAGTTCAAAAACTTTTTCTGAATGCTCTCAATTCTACTAGAGTGTAAGGTGTAATGCGGAAACCATATGATGGTTGCGTATTCAAGTTGCGATCTGACGAGAGAACAAAAAAGTGTACGGAGCGTGTATGGATCATGAAAATTTCTGGAATTCCTGATGATGAACCCCAACATACTGTTAGCTTTAGCGACTACTCTATCTATATGATCAGAGAATGATAGATTGCTGTTAAATAGTACACCTAGATCTAAATTTGTGCTAACTCTCGGCAATTCTTTATCATTTAGACTGTATTTGAATAACATTGCTGATCTTGATCTGTGATAAGTCATGACTTTACATTTGGAGATGTTAAGAAAAAGTTGGTTGTCATTGCACCAGTTAAGTAACCGATGCAATTCTTCCTGGAAAACAGTTATATCAGCCTCGCTTTTGATAATATTATAAATCTTTAAATCGTCGGCATAGATGAAAACTTTACAAATTTTGAAACAGTAAAGGACATCGTTTATATACAAAGCGGAATACCTGAGGTCGCCAAAAACTCAACAGATCTGGAGGAGCCAAATTGTACATATTGTCTACGATTAACTAGATAAGAAGTAATCCAGGCTACGGGTACAAAGCTGCTATAAGAAGATTCCAGCTTCTTAATCAAGATTCTGTGGTTTATTTTATCAAAAGCTTTGCGAAAATCAGTATAGACAACATCAACCTGTAAACCAGCTTCTAAAGCTAAACTAATAGCGTTGGTCAGGATAGCTAGATTAGTTGAAGTGGATCTACCAGGATAAAACCCGTGCTGTGAGGAAATGATTTGGTTACTGCAGTAAAAAAAAGATGGTCTTTCACAATACTTTCAAACAATTTAGGGATGGCTGATAACAAAACGATTCCTCGATAGTTTTCAACATCATTTTTGCGACCGCATTTTTTAAAAACTGGTGTTATGTAAGACAGTTTCCAATTCGATCGAAAAACGCCCGAAGTCAAACTTATGTTAAATAATTTGCTACAAGAGAACGAGAACAGGTTTTCAACAGTAAAGGAGGAATTTTATCCGGTCCAGAAGTTTTATTTGTATCCAGATTGTTCAAGGCTGTGGTTACATCAGATTCAGTTATAATAAAGCCAGTAAATTTAGTTTGCAACCTTTCAAGGTTTAACGATAAATCGTTAGTACATGTGTGTTAATGTGACACATATTGTGATTTCTACTACTCAACGTTTTTTACTAAAAAAATAAGATAAAGCCTTGAACGAATAAAAAATATAACGTATAGAAAATTCGTCTTTTTAATTTGCTGATCTAGAGATCGAAGCAAATAAAAGCAACTTGGCGGAAAAACGAAACATTATAATTTATAATAAATCATAATTACATTTAATTTCGTAACTTTTCTTTTTATTTCTTTGCAGCGACTTCCTTGTAAAATTTCTAATAAAAGTTATGCAGGAAGAGGCGTATTAAAATTACATATGAATACACATACACGTCGTAAAAAATTGCTCAAATGTTCCAAATGCAATATCGATTTTTTACAGAAGCATGGTCTTAAAAGACATTGGCTGCAGGTGCATAAAAAAGAAAAATTAAAGGTTAGGGTTTTTCAAAATTTTATATTTTAATTAATCTTATGAAAATACTTTTCAAAATTGAAAAATATGAAGGGGCTGAAATCTCACAGCTCTGAGCTATCAAGACTTCGGTTTTGGTCAAAGATTTTGATATAGTTTTTGGCATGAAACTTTTATGAGAACATTGTTTTTAGTTATCGGCAGACGGCAGCGATGTATATCAAACATAAAACTCTTTGTAAAAGTACAAGTATTTTATCTCTGTTTAGAAATTTATTACAATACTAACACGAAACATCAATTTGTTGCCGGAAAATTATAACAGATCATATTATATTAACATAATTTAGTGAAAAGATGATACACTCAGCATACTACTCAAAAACCTCTCCATTTAGCGTTTCGAGAAATATTACAAAATCAAAAATTCAGATTTCTTTCAGAAATCCAAAAATATTCCCAAAATGACAATAAAATCAAAAATTTAAACTTTTTTTCAAAATTCTAAAAATATTCCAGAAACTAATTGTATTACAAAATCAAAAATTTAAATTTATTCAAAAAATTTTAAATTATTGCAAAAATTATAAAAAAATCGAAATTCCAAACTTATTTCAAAGTTCTAAAAATATTTAAAAAATTATAACAAAATCAAAAATACAAACTTTTTTCAAAATTCCAAAAATTTTAATAAAATCAAAAATTTAAACTTTTTCAAAATTCTAAAAATATTCCAAAAATTTAACGACCGAAGTAACTTTTTTCAAAATTCTCAAACTATTACAAAAACTATAACAAAATCAAATGAACAAACTTTTTCATAATTCCAAAAATTATAATAATATCTAAAATTTCCGTGTCCAATTTCATCACATTTCAATTTTCATGCCATACAAATAGTTAATTTTATTTTTTCTGCACAAAATTTGGGTAAAAAATTAAATTAAAATCATTCTTTTGACACTTTACAATAATTTTTTGACAAACTTATAATGCAATAATCTAGTTTTTGGTCTCACAATCCAATCCCGACTATTAAGAGATTTCTTTAAATTTAAGGTTACTCATTATCACTTAAAATTACCGTTTTAAGCAAAAAATTTGCTAATATCCTTGTTTTGAAACACTTGCCGATTTTTTGACACATTTCCTGTACAGTTATCGAACACATCGTCCTTTCGGCTCTTCCTATTGAGTATACCTTTTTTCAGAAAAAATAAAAGTAGGGAGGTGTCAAGGGACACCCGGATGGAACGAAGTTCCTTTCGATTAATTAGTGAAGGAATTGTAATAAAATTAAAAATCAAAAATCATAAATCACTTAAAATGATGACAATGATGACAAATGATGACAAAAGGAATAGTTTTAATGTTCTATAAAAAAATAGACAAAAACAATTAAAAATAAATATAGGGTCCGCGTTGAACCCCGAACCTTTCTCACAACCCACTACATCGACAATGACAACGAAACGTTTATGTTCTAGCTAAAATACATTTTACATATTATGCTTAATATATTCTTTTCAGATAATTCAGTTGTTTCAGTCAAATCGAACACGGCCATTATGAAATATTTCTCTATAGCAGACTACAGACCTACAATCAATTTGTCAATCAATTCGAAAACGCAAATAAACGAAATAAAATTAAGTATAAAAATCCCTAAATTTTATTTCGTTTTCAATTGATTGACAAAGTGATTGAAGGTCTGTAGCCAGCTTATCTTGTTTTGCAAAGAAAGAACAAATCAATTTTATGAATTATTTCTTTAATTTCTAATCAATAGAAAATATTTAAAAACAAAGAAAATTATGACTAAAATAAAAGTTAAGATGCAGAAGAAAGGAAAGTTAAAATAATTTTTTTTTAAATCTTTCCCTATGCATGAATTTAATTTTTAATTTTCCGAAAAAAGAAAGCGAAAAATGAATTTAAACACAGCTGAAATCTTAAAACTTATATTTTTTTAAGCCTGAAATAAATTAAATCTAAAATAATACGTCTATACACTCCGAAAGCAAAGCATAAACTAAATGAGAGAAAATATAAAATACTAAATAGAAATTTAATAAATTTCGTTTGTTTCGTTTTTTTCTAAAAAACTTCGTTTACGTTACAACTTTTGGTCTTAATTTTTTCCGTTTAGCCTCCTTTCGCAACGGGCGATAAGGAACGTCGTTCCAAAAGTTTATATCTCACTTCTCCTTTATGGCCAAACTCTTTTTGAGCTGTCATCTTAACCACTTTTTACAGACGTACGATTTACTTATGGGAAGTTCTTTCAGGTTTATGAATTCCATTAATTTTTAACGTGGCTGAAAGAACGACATTAAAATAATTAAAATAAATATTAAAATAATTATGTAAACACAAAGTTTTTATACACTTTACACAGAATTTATGTTTAATTGAATAAAACTCGCCTAGTAATCACAAGAAACTATCCACGATGATAAATTCAAAAAACGGCGTCAAGTGTGTTATTGTTTTTATGCCTAGCATATATCGTCGCTTTAATAATGAAATAACGTATGCCATATATACGTTGTTTTTATATAATGGGTGCGCTGCGTTCCCCATAAGGATGTCTATAAAGTGGCGTTTTAACATTTTCCAATTTGTTCATAACTGGGGGTGAAAATTAATATATTGTTAATTAACGTACATGCAAATTTGAACTAGGTTAAATATTGAAACAGCGTAAATGCATGTACGATATTTCAATTCCTACAGAATAATAACTTGGGTAAAATCAGTGTCGTATACTTTACATACATTACGATCGCCACACGAAATGGTAAATCTAAAATATTGTATAAGCATCATTCATGACTACATGATATGCCGGTTCATATAAATAAAAAATTGTAAGAATATTATGCGTTGTTTCAATAATAATTAGTTTTAGGCTTAATCGTACTTCCATGCAAAATAAAACAACGTATATGAAATAACGTATAAGGTACCTGATTGACTTTTCACCTCTTTTTAGGTAGAAAAGCCAGCAGGTACCAATGTGAAATTTTAATATGCTGTGAAGAAATTAGTCAAGAGTAATTGGTAGAAATTTTTTTTCCAATATCTTTATTCATTCAATAGTGCTGTCGAGTTTACGAAAATCAGAAAATAGAAAAATCTTTAAACCCAATTATCTCGAAACTACACTTTTGCGAATACGTTGTTTCATTATTAAAGCGACGATATGTGTGTTTGTCTTAAAGTTTGATGAAAAACAAATTTATCAAAAAATCTCAATTTCTAAAAATTGATTTACATAGAAACATCAAAATTTTTGTCTGAAAGAATGCACAATTGATTTACATCAAAATTTTTTGATGTACATCACTTTTTTTGGATGAAAGAACTTCACATTACAATCACTACTTATATTTTAAGGAATTTTTGTTTATTATTGTACACTATAAAAATGTTTAGATGTGCTTTGTTATTTGATCCAAAATAGTTATTTAGAAAGTTTTCTATTTTAACTCCAAAATTTAAAGATTCTAATTACTTATTCTTATATATAACTAGAGGGTATCTCGCGGGCACCATTCCCCCTCCCGCACACCA
Source organism: Diogma glabrata (assembly GCA_963693315.1). Taxonomy (NCBI): domain Eukaryota; kingdom Metazoa; phylum Arthropoda; class Insecta; order Diptera; family Cylindrotomidae; genus Diogma; species Diogma glabrata. The sequence goes on from OY856188.1 coordinate 113,805,714, forward strand.
ACTCGCTCTTTATTTTTGCATCCGACTTTGATACAACCCCTATCCATCATATTCCAACCTCTTCTAATCTATTCTGTATAAATGTTTATGCCCAAATATATAATTAATGTAATCTTGAATTGAATAGTTTCGTTAGGCAAGTTCAAGCAAAAATTTTTGAAAATAATAATAAGAAGAAATAACATGGTCTATTTCCCGATGAAATTGAACCTTCAAATCGACTAAAAAATTTCAATTTATTCTACTATCATTCTGCTTGCGTAAATTTTGACAGATTGAGTTAAAAATCAAATAATAATTGTTTTTTAATATTTAGTTTTTCGTTGTTTAATTTTTGTGGAAGAAAATAAAGCAAAACAAAAAATAATATTTCAGCGAGAAACGTCAAAATTTCAATTTCATCGGCTTTTTTGAGAAATGGGCCACGGCAAAATTACTGAAATAGCAGCTTTTGTTTTTCCTTATTTTATTTACAGCAATAAAGGCAAACAGTACTCAGATGAAATCAGCAGCATCATGCCTCAAACTTATTCTTACCCCCGTTCCACTCGGCAATCGGCTACCCCAACCAGTCAAACGGTCGAGATTCCACGCTGTCATACTGGCAGATCGCAGAAAGACTTCTTTGTTCGAACTGCATACAAATGGAATAGTTTGCCGGAATCCATAGTCTCAGGTGGCTTCAATCCGCAGAGGTTTAACAAAAGTGTTCATCAATACCTTGGAACGCAAGTTGTTGTGGGAGCTAGGTCTGGACCTAGGTCTCAAAAGGTATTTATATGTTGTTGTGACACATATTCTAAACCCTATAACACAACACTTTTTATTTTAAAAAAAAAATATATACCACTTACTTGAGGAATTTTTCAAAAAATTATGAGAATTTATCAACGAACGAGGGGAATTCGTTTAGAAAATTGTGTGCCATTTTTCATTTCTTTATATATTTTTTATGAATTATGCGTTGGCCTACTGTGATATCAGTTAATTATTTCAAAATTAGACTGACAATTCAACTCACTAAATAAAGTTTCGACAAGGTCCAATAAAAACGCTTCATTTACTATTTTTTAACAAATCAAAACGAATTATATCGATTATTTTTCTCTGGTGGGAAGGAACAGCGAATTATAGTGACTATTTTCGGCCTACTTAATATATTAATTTAAAACATAATTTTTTTTTCTTAATGAGATAATTTTTTTATAATTATAATTATAATTATTAGTTTTTAAATAAAATTTTTTCTACTAATTATTCAATAATACAAAATTATGTAAAAATGCAATTTGCAAATAATAAAAATGTCCGTTTTCATTCATAAATGATTGCATGTTTATGTTTATTTGTCAAAAATAATTACAAATTTATAACATTTATGCGCCTACTAAGATGGAATAATATTTAATTTTGTTAGAAGAAAAAATGACAACAAAGGATTATGTTGTATAAAATAATGTTACTATTTCTGTTCGTTAAATTGTCTGCTAAATACAACTCGTCACCAAATTATTAGTCGATTATTTTTCAACATTACCACTCATGCCATTTGAGGTTAAAAATTTCGAAACAATGATTATTGACAATGATTATTGACATTCGAAATAATGATTATGAAAAATAATCAACTTTTATTTGAAGACTCGTGATATTATATATAATAATTTTTAATATCCCAGTAGACCAGACGTACAAATATTTGTTATTAGTATAGTTCAAATGTTATTGGTGAAATTTAATGATGTCATTACATTTTAGAGAATTTCATTGGCTTAAATTAAAATAAAACTAAGGCAAAAGATTTTCAAATTAATTTTGTAAGATTTCTTTTTCATTTTGAATTTTTGAGATCACTTAAACTCAAGTAAGTAAAGAAGTAATTGGAATATTTTCAATTCAAAGGTATGGTTTGAAGTTTCTCAGTCATTATTGATTGTTTCCATTGATTGTTTCCTATAGTCATTATTGATTGTTTCCAATCAATGTGAAATCAATGGCTGACACTTGGTCAATTTGTAGTCCTATATGTATTAACATTAGACTACATTAAGGGAATTTAAATTAAATTTGAATTTTTGAGATCAATTAAACTAAAGTAAGTAAAGAAGTAATTGGAATATTTTCAATTCAAAGGTATGGCTTGAAGTTTCTCAGAAAAAAACTCCACTTCACATTTTTCGTTTTTTCACTGTTATTAGACTCCATATTATGGAAATGTTTTTACATTTCTTTTTCAGTTTACGATGGTCGAAGAAATTTCAGATTTAATAAAAACTACTCTTATATTTTAACACATTTATTTGTTTGACAGTAAAAAAAGTACATATCTTCTTCATGGCGATGTTAGTATATATATTCAATTATTTAATTGACAACATAAGAAAAACAAAACATTGATTCCATAAAATAGTTGCTCCAAAGTAAGTTCAGTTAAAGTTAAAAATAATATAAAATTCTTTTATTTTATATTCGGCCATCATTTCAAGATTGCCCTTAATCTTCTTATTCTGAGAACTCATCCAGTTCGTTGTCTTCTGGAGCCAAAACCAATCTCATATGATCTGCGGGAACAACATCTTCAAACCTTCGCCTTCCAGCTGTATTAATAGATTCCTCTACCCGATATCTATCGGCATATAACACTTCAGTTACAGTGAATGGGCCTCTAAATCGACGCAATAATTTTCTACTTTCCCCAGTCGATGATGGTTCTGTGAAGACAACAACTTTATCACCAACCTGATATGTTTCCGGCCTTTTAAACTTTAAGTCAAACTTCTCTTTCTGCTTTTCTTGATTTAGTTTGATTCTCTTCGATACTTTATCTCATAATATTCCGCTCCTCTTCACTAAATATTAGATTGTTAGTCACGTTTTTCACTGATTAATTCCAATTGCAATTTATCGGCAAACAATGGTTTTGGTGAATACCCTAACATCAGTTCTTGTGGGGTTATCTTTATGACATCATGCGGCAAACTGTTGATGGACCACTGAATTTTTCGTAGATGATCTTCCCATTTCCACTGATCGTCATCCGAGATAGTACGAAGAGCATGCAAGATCGTCCTATTGTATCTCTCGGCTTGTCCATTTCCACGAGGTGTCGCAGTAGCATTCATAACATGTTCAATTTTATTCGATGCACAAAATTATTGAATGATTTTTGAAGTGAACGCAGTACCACATCGTTAATAATCCGTGTTGGTAATCCAAAATATATGGAAATGTTTTTAAAGAAGTTGTTAACAATAAAACGTGTTGAAGTATCTTTCACAGCAGTTAAAAAAACATACTTAGTGAATGCGTCCACGGCTACTAAAATATACGAATTGTTTTTTGATAATTTTACAAATGTACCAAGGTGATCGATGTGCCATGCATGACACGGTATTGACACTTTAGAAATTGGATGTAATATTATTCTATTTGCTTCGCGGTTCTCACGATGATATAAACACTCCTCTATATACTTCTTAACAAATTGTCTCATTCGTGGCCACCAATAAATTTTACGTATGCCCGATAACGTTTTGTCTACACTAAATTGCCCCATTTCATCATGAAAATTCCTAACAACTTTCTCTTATGCCTTTTGGAACTACAAATAACATATCTTCTTTTACTTTCCTATATAGTCGACCATTTTCTATTTTATATTCTTTGTTTGAAGAATTATTTATGTTATTTTTTATTTCGATAATGTCCGGATCGTTATCCTGAAACATTTCTACCCAATCCTTTTCTAAATGATTTATTTGAAAAATATCGATCATCAAAGGATCAATTTCTTCTGGTTGTTCAACTGCATTTCTACTCAATGCATCTATGTGGAGCATTTGCTTTCCACTTCGATGTTTTACTGAAAACTCAAATTCTAGTAGCCGAAGCCACCATCTGGCAATACGTGGAATGATATCTTTTTTCGAAGCTGTACTTCGACGTGATTTGCAATCCGTTACAACAGTAAACCGTTTCTTCAAAATGTATGATTTAAATCTATCTAAACTCAACAACAGCCAAAGCTTCAAGTTCCAAACTATGAAACTTTTTTCGAGGTTTTCGAGGTCTGTTCGAGGTCTGGTTCATCTGACACCGGATGTAGCTGGTTATCATCCTCATGCTGTAGCAAAACACCTGCTATGCCCAAAGCACATGCATCCGTGTGTACCTCATGCTCCTTATTGTCGTTGTATAAAACTAGAATATCTCGCCGGAATAACTTTTCCTTAGTCGCATTAAATGCCTGGGTTTGTTAATCTCCCCAAACCCATTCTACGTCTTTGCGGGTAAGCGTTGTTAGCGGCTCTGCTAACATGAAAAATTGCGGGACAAACTTCTCAAAATAGCTAGCCAAACGAATTGACGTACATTATGAACATTTCGAGGCACAGAAAACTTTTCAATAGCTAAAACTTTTTGTAGGATCGTGAGCGAAGTCGGTACCTAGATCGACCGCGATTATTACCAGTTTCTCGCTTTTCGAGAGCGCTTTTCTATTCGACATAGCAGCGTATTCAGCTTGGATTCTAAAATAGATTTTGGTTTCGAATTTATTTACTTCGGTCTGAAAGACCTAAGTGGTACATTCATGAGCTAAAAGTGAAATTCTTACCCCCACTTGTTTTGGCATTTCTCGACGTTTTAGGACCTACTGATTCTAAAAAAGCAAAAAATAAAAATGTATGAATGTCTCCGGCTGTCACAACCGACGAAATCTAGAAAACGGCTGAAGGGATTTGAATTCTAAAAATAGATACACTCAATGGGAAGAGCCGAAAGGACGATGTATTCGAAAACTGTACCGGAAGTATGTCAAAAAAAATCGTCAAGTGTGTCAAAACAAGGAAATTTGCATATTTTTTGCTTAAAAAACGTTCTTTTTAAATGATATAATGAGTAGGACAAAGGATGTGGAGAAATCTGGATGGTCGGGATTGGTATGTGAGATGGTTGTTGACATGAAATTTTATTATTATTATTGAGAATTATGGCATTATAAGTTTGTCAAAAAAATGATGTCAGGTGTGTCAAAAGAAAGATTTTTATTTATTTTTTTACCCAATTTTTTGGAAAAAAAAAATTTATTATTTGTTTGACATGAAATTTTATTATTATTATTGAGAATTATGGCATTATAAAATTGTCAAAAAGATATTGTCAAGTGTGTCAAAAGAAAGATTTTTATTTAATTTTTTACCCAATTTTTTGGAAAAAAATAAAATTAATTTTATTCGTTTCAATTTTTGATATTGTTATAATTTTTGCAATATTTTTAGAATTTTGGAAAAAGTTTGAATTTTTGAATTCTTAAGAATTTTTGGTATGTTACTAGAACTTAGAAAAATTACTTCGGTCTGAAAGACCTAAGTATTACATGAGCCAAAAGAGAAATTCTTACCCCCACTTTTTTTGGCATTTCTCAACGTTTTAGGACCTACTGATTCTAAAAAGGCAAAAAAAAATGTATGTTTGTCTGTCTGCCGGCCGGCCGGCCGGCATTACTTACGAAATCTAGAAAACCGCTAGACGGATTTCAAAAATTATTTTTCTTGAGTATACCTATCAAGGGACAGGTCCGAAAGGATGTGTGTTAAAAAATCATTATGTGTGTCAAAAGTAGCAAATTTTCATATTTTTGGCCTAAAAAACGTTCATTTTAAGTGATTACGAGTAGGAACATTGAATTTGGAGAAATCTTGATGGTGTAATAGGTTTAGCGGTACCTCTGATGAATGGAGATACCCGCTGCACCAATTGTAATACCCCGCCAATTGTTGTGGTAGTGTAGGACTACCGGCTGGGTCAATTGTAATAAGTTTAGCGGCACCTCTGATGATAGGAGATACCGGCTGCACCAATTGTAATTGTAATACCTCGCCAATTGTTGTGGTAGTGTAATCCTACCGGCTGCGCCAATTGTAATAGGTCTGGACTACCGGTTGTGCCGATTGGGATAGGTCTGGATGTCCTATCTTCTTCCAGGTTCCTATTCACTGCTTACACTAAAACTTGGTATACAAAACTCTTACCTGGTTTTTCAATTCAGCTTTTCTCTCTTTTCTTTGGTTTGTAATAAAAAACTTTATTTCAATATAAAACTTTCGGTGATTTATTTTCACTAAATATTTATGGGTTTTTGTTACACAATTTTTGTTTCACCAATTAATTTTCTTTCATAAACAAATTTTTCTTTGGATTGAGATTTGAGTGAGAAGCACTATTTTTACTTATAGATTTTTCTTTTGAATATATCTTAGAAAACATTTTAATTTTTTACGAATATATTCCCCTTTTGAGAAAACACAATTTTTTCACTTATCGATTTTTCTATTGAATATTTCTTAGGAAATATGAAAATATTTTTTAATGAGAAAACACAAATTTTGACTTATCGATTTTTCTATTGAATATTTCTTAGGAAATATGAAAATATTTTTTAATGAGAAAACACAAATTTTAACTTATCAATTTTTCTATTGACAATTCAACTCACTAAATAAAGTTTCGATAAGGTCCAATAAAAACGCTTCATTTACTATTTTTTAACAAATCAAAACGAATTGTTTCGATTATTTTTCTCTGGTAGGAAAAAACAGCGAATATTTTCGAATATTTTCGGCCTACTTAATATATTAATTTAAAACAAAAATTCACATACAAAATTATGTGAAAATGCAATTTGCAAATAGAAAAAATGTCCGTTTTCATACATAAATGATTGCATGTTTATATTTATTTGTCAAAAATAAATTACAAATTTATAACATTTATGCGCCTACTAAGATGAAATAATATTTTATTATGTATGATTAAGTTGTATGAAATAATGTTACTATTTCTGTTCGTTAAATTGTCTGCTAAATACAACTCGTCACCAAATTATTAGTCGATTATTTTTCAACATTACCACTCATGCCATTTGAGGTTAAAAATTTCCCTCGTGCGCTACGCGCACTCGGGCCCTCAAATGACATTCGTAATAATGATTATGAAAAATAATCGACTATTATTTGAAGACTCGTGATATTATATATGAATATTTTTTATTGAACTAGACACTTCACACTTGGTTTGTAATTTTTTCGTAAAACCAGACTCACGCGACGACCGGGATAATTTTAGTAATACTGACTGACCGGGTTCGGGGCCCAAAGGGTTTGGACCCCCGAAAGCTAAGTCGTTATCACGTTCGCGGGTTAAATTCAACTGTTCTGACTGACGCTTTCGCTAGATTTTTCGTTGGATTTTATAATAAAAGCTAAGTTTTTTTAACCAATCAAAACTTTGGGTTTAATTAATTTTATTTTCTGTAAAAAATGTATTATTTGCTATTTTTTTAAAGTAAATATAATTGTTTTAATAAATATTTGTTTATCAAGTTTCAAATTCCGTTTTAAATACTATCTGATAAGTATTTATATGAATTTTTGTATAAAATAAGTTTTGATGAGAATATCGTTTAATGAGTTTATGTTATTAAAATTTGCTTATCGATGAAGTTTGTTTGATTAGATATTTTTGTTGTAATGTGGAAATATCTATGGTTTCAACTTTGTTGCTTGGAATGTTTCCTTCGAATTCGTGGGATTCGCTTTTTTTGTATTAGGTTAAATATTTCTGAATATTGTGAAATCCCGCATGGAGGAATCAGTTTTTATAATTTTGACATTTTTTTTTTTATTTTTGATCTACGGGTGTGACAACCCCGCGTACTCCAGTCCCTGCTATTGACATACGAGTTGACGTGAGATATCACACACCACTGGCAATAGCAGTGAAATATCACTAGCCAAGGTGACATCTTAGGGGTGGTGGCGGATGAACTGTATTCAGTCAACGGTAGCACCCTCAATCTTAGCTGTTAAATAATCATTGATGATGAGACGCTATTTCTTGAAGAAGTTAGCCTTCATATAATTATGTGTGGGCTTTAATCTTTAAGAAAGAGTGCGTCACAGGGTCAAGGAATATGCAACCGGCTGGATTATTGGCAACTACATTTTTGTTTTGTTTCAGCAAATTTTTGTAATAATTTGCTATTTACTTTTTAATTTACTTTTATTTTCTCTATTCTATCATAAAATATTGGCCTATGTCATATTTTGTCAGTGATAGGATTTTTTTTTAGTTATCCATTCTTTATCAAAAAATATAAAAATACAAAAAAAGAAAGATTTACGTCCATCAACACCTTTGAACGTATGTTGTTGTGGGACCTTGGTCTTAAAAGGTTTTTATGTGTTATTGTGACACATATTGTAATTCCTACTACACAACACATTTTATTAAAAAAAAAAAAAAAAATAGAGTTTTTAGAAATTATTTGGATGATTTCTTAGTATTATGAAATAATTAGTTTTGTGGTGAAATTGAGTTTGGAATACATTTTGTTGATATACATGATATCAATGATTTAATACAATGTTTGGATGAGAATAGGGTTTTGGGTGTTATATGGGATTAGATGTTGTATCTTTTAGATGAAATAGGGGTTTTGGGTGTTATATGGGATTAGATATTGTATCTTTTAGATGAAATAGGGGTTTTGGGTGTTATATGGGATTAGATGTTGTGTCGTTTAGATGAAAAGTAGGGGTTTTTGGTGTTCTATGTGATTATATTTGGTTTGGATATGTGTGATTTAAGCTTTATTGAGTAGTTTGGAGATCTATTGTTTTATATGTATATTCCTAGTTTAGGAATACTACAATGGTAGGGATTGGTATGTGAGATCAAGAACTAGACTATTGCATTATAGTTTTGTCAAAAAAATGTTGTCAAGTGTGTCAAAAGAAAGATTTTTATTTTTTTACCCTATGTTTCAGAAAAAAATAAAATTAATTATTTATATGACATGCAATTTTATTATTATTATTGAAAATTATGGCATTATAAGTTTGTCAAAAAATAATGTCAAGTGTGTCATAAAATGGTTTCATTTATTTTTTTAGCCAATTTTTTAAAAAAAAAAAATTTTGCTGTTTTTATGACGTAAATGTAATTGAAAATGAAATTGGACATTGAAAATTTTGAATCTGTTATAGTTTTTGAAATATTTTTGGAATTTTGAAAAAAGTTTGTATTTTTGATTTTGTAATAATTTTTGCAATATTTTTAGAATTTTGGAAAAAGTTTTAATATTTGTTTTTGTTATAAATTACAAAATATGTTTAGAATTTTGGAAAAAATAGAATTTTTGAATTTTATATATTTTTTAGAATTTTGAAAAAAGTTCCAATTTTTGATTTTGTAAGAATTTTTGAAATTTTTTTAGAATTTTGAAAAATTTTAAATTTTTAATTTTATTATAATTTTTGCAATTTTGAAAAAAGCTTGAATTTTTGATTTGAAATAATTTTTGCAATATTTTTAGAATTTTGGAAAGAGTTTGAATTTTTAAGAATTTTTGGAGTATTACTGGAATTTAGAAAAAGCTTAAATATTTGATTTTATTCTAATTTTTGGAATATTTTTGGAATTTTGAAAACAGTTTTAATTTTTGATTTTGTAATAATTTTTGAAATATTTTTAGAATTTTGTTTGAAAAAAGTTTGAGTTTTTGATTTTATTTAATTTTTACTATATTTTTGGAATTTTGAAAGAAATATGAATTTGTGATTTTGAAATATTTTCTCGAAACGCTAAATGGAGAGGTTTTGAGTAGTTTGCTGGTTGTATAATCTTTTCACTAAATTATGTTGATTTATGATCTGTTATAGTCTTTCGACAACGTATTGATGTTTCGTGTTAATTTTGTAATACATATTTTTTTTTTATATATTTATTGGTGCTTTATATTTCAATTTATTTCTTATATACAGGTATGTAACAGATTAAAGTAAACTTAAGACTAATAAATAAGCCTAATTCAAAAATTAATTTAGTGTCTAAGAAAACGATTAATTCAAAAATATAAATGTTATTATTTTAATTCTCTATATATATAAATTTTCGCGCTTTCAGCACCGTAGCGTCGAGTCCATGTCTATGAGGAGTTGTGTTTTTGAAGAGCCTGTAGGAGATGGTTAAGTTAATGCGGTTGTGAGGGAGAGAGGAAAGGGTGAAGCAATAGCTAAAAGTGTCTGTTAACCATAGTGAAACCCAGGTCTTCTTCCAGAGTAGAAGGAGACCTCGTTTCGGAACATATGCGAGTACAAATCTGTAACTGCCATGAATATTGAAGGGTAGATGTATTCAGCTTGAGCATCATGCTCAGTCTGGAAATCGTCCTTACATTGTTTGAGAAGTCTATTGGGATGAGAAATGATTCTGTTATTGTGGTTAATCAATAACTTAATTAGATGTTGATCTAATGGGTTTAGATTTGCATTGAGGTATAACTGTTCGTTCGAAACGTATTTGAAGTCCGTCTGTCTATACGTATTAGTAGCCCGTCTCAGAAGTTTCCTTTCTTGTAGTAACAGAAGATCCATGTGGGATTTAGATAGGGTATACCAAACGGGAAATGCATATGTCACTATTGGTCTAATCAACTGTTTATAAATTAGTAATTTGGTTGTAGTTGAGAGGCCATCGCGATATTTGAATACTGAGTAAACCATATGATATGCTTTGTTTGAGTTTTGTATTATGTGTTTTGCGTGTTGGTTAAATTTAAAAAGTTCATTAAAGTTTATTCCTAAGTATTTAATTGATCTCGATAAAGGAACAATGGTACCGTTAATGTTAATTGTAAGCTCTTTGATTTTGGGTGCTATTCCAGGGCACCTTGAAGATGAGTTTCTAATACCTATTAGTTTTGTTTTATTGGTATTAATTTCGATACCCCATTTCGAATAAAACGATGATATATTATCGAAAGTTTCTTTTACCTCTTTACCTAATGGCTGATTTAGGAGCATGATGACTAGCGTACAAAAGTGTATCATCAGCATATAATATGATTTTACCAAAGCATGTTGAAGAAGGAATATCAGCTATTGAGAGGGAATACAGAAGCGGGGCGGAAACGGAACCCTGTGGAACACCTCTTTTCATAGAAAAGACATCAGAAACTACGTTTTTATATGAAATATAGCATGATCTATCAGACAAGAGAGAATTAATCATTATGATTATCGAAGGAGGGAAACCAAAAACTATCAGCTTATAGATTAGGCCTTTATGCCAAATTGAACCAAATGCATCTTTTAGGTCTAGACTTAGAACCATAGAACATTTTTTATCATTGAGCGCTGAAGTGATATCATGGTGAAATTTAGTTAGAGCATCCGTGGTGGAGTGTTCTTTTCTAAAACCAAACTGAAAATCAGGGATAAGTTTTTGTTCTTCAGTGAAGCTGAGTAACGAATCATAAATATGAGATTCCAATAGTTTTCCAATATTTGAAAGCATTGAAATTGGTCTATGCTGGGAGATCTTAGTCTTTCCACTTCTCTTTGGTATATTTATAAGTTTAGCTATTTTCCAGGCGGATGGAAAATACTGTGATAATAAACAGCAGTTCAATATTGTCAGTAGAAGTTTTATTGTTAATTCAGGAAATTGTTTGATCATGTAATTTGAAATTAAATCGTTTCCATACGATTTTTTGTTATTTAGGTTTTTGATAATTGAATTAAGATTGTCGGTTGTTAAAAGAGGAATGCTTTCGCTTTGATGATTTGTTTCAAAAAATTCTTTCACTTTGTCATTAATTCGGCGAACATCCGTGTTTGGAGAGGTTGGAATTTTTTCCATGAAGTTATTTTTATAGTGAGTGGCAAAGAGGTTCGTTATTTCTTCGTCGCTATTTATTGGGTTGTTAGTGTCATCTACAATAGTCGAGTTATAACTTTTCTTACGGCCAGTTATTTTGTAAATTTGCCGAAACATATTATTGGATGGTTTAATTTCTTGGAGTGATGCTCTAAAACGATGTTCTAGCACTGTTTCTACCTGATTTTTAATCATGATTGAGATACAGTTAATCTTAGAATTAAGAATTTGATATTCGTGGTTTGAGGTGTTCATAGTTTGGAGGTGCAACCTTTTAAGCTGCCTTCTCCAATTTGATCGGGTTTTAAACATTTTTTTTACAATGCTAGGCATTGAGTGAAAGTTATTATACGATGATGGACTTACTTTTCTCGCGTGTTCTTGGAAGGTAGAATTAATTAAAATATTGAATTCTTGTATGACCTTGTCCAATTCAGAGTAGTCCAAAGGTTTGGCAAGAATTTCGGAATATTGTAGAAGCATATCATATGATTTATCATTCAAGTTGTTTTTGAGTTTCAACCAATCGGTGTCTTTGAAGGATGTATATTTAGTATTTTGAGAATTATTTTCAAGAGTATATTGAGAGTTGAGATCTAGTTTTAGATGAATCGGGTAATGATCTGAATGAAAAGTTGATGTAAAACACGACGTGCTTATATTATCAAAAAGAAGGTTAAGATTACTAGTTATGAAAAAATCTAGATGACTCTGAAGCCTTGTTGGATTGGGAGGATAAAATAAATTAAAAGAGTGAGGATTATTTGACCACCATTGATTGATATATTGTCCGATGTTATTACTACAAGAGTCACCCCACCTGGTAGATCTGGCGTTGAAGTCCCCACCTGCGATAAAGGGCACCGATTGTGGAAGATTGTTGTTTAGATGGTCAAGAAATTTATTTACATCTTCTTTTGTACATACCGAGTGGAAGTAGCACGAAATAAGAGTAAGAGATTGCGAGAGGATGGGTGATTTAAAAGTAATTACAATTGGTGTGATTGAAGATTTACCAATGTTTAAGCTTGAAATAGGCTTATAAGAGATATTTTTTGGTATTAAAATGCCAGTACCGCAGCCAGAATCATTTCTGACAAATGAATGGTTTGGGAATGTGACTATATGTCTGGAGTTAAGGTGAGTTTCGTTAACCAATACAATATTATTCTTATGATCTACAAGAAAGTGCTGAAGTTCCATTCTTCTGTGACGTGAAACTATCGAATTAAGATTTATCGAAACAACTTCGAAAGGTCCGTGTCGCATTAAATAAGAGAGGTTTTGGTTTTGGATCATGTTAGTTATTACACAGATCCATAACAAATGACAAGAATACCAGTCGTTTTTCGTCAATAGATTTTAGGTCATTGTATGCAGGAAGAAAAGATCTGATCTTTTCTAATAATGTTTTGGTACTTATACCAAATATGTCCACAGAAATTTCCATGAACGAAGAAAGTGAGGGCGTGTTTTTGTTAGAATGGTTAAAACTTGGTGTTGGGGGCGGTCCACCATCTCCTCTTTGCACCGTATTCTGTTTGACTGCGTCTGAAAACGAAAAATTTTTATTAATTGTTTGTTTGACTGAATTCAAAATAAACTCATTTTCTTGCCGAGTCCTTGTTCTGGCTGCAATCCTTTTGTTTTCTCTAGCCGCTATTAATTTTTTGTACAGAGCACAACCTCTGTAGTTTGCTGGATGTCCTAACTGTCCACAGTTTACACAGAAAGGTTGACGAACTTCTCTATCCTCCTGGTTGAGTGGGCATTCCTTTGGTAGGTGTTTCATGTTGCATTTTACGCATTGATACGGCTTCTGACAGTTAATGGCTACATGTCCATAGCTCTGACAATTATGACACTGTATTATTCCATTGTTTAGAGGTTTGTGCCATGTAATGGACTGGTGTAAGATATATTTAATTTTGATAATATCTTCTCTTCTTGTATTAGGCGTGAAATGGGCCATGAAAATGTTTGACTGTAGTTTATTTTGTTTGCTTAACGCCGTTTCTAGACGATTGACTTTTACCACCTGTTGGCCTACAATAGAATTAAGTTCCTCCAAAATGTCTTCTTCGCTTGTAGAGAAGTGTAAACCTTTTATTACTGCAGTGATGTTTTTTTGGTCTTTTGCCGTGTATGTAGATGAATGAATTTCTTTTTCTTTCAATAACTTATATATTTTGGTATGATCCTCTCTAGCAGCTGGTTTAATATACGCCTGGTTGTTAGTCCCATTTTTAATTTTGAATGCCGCCTCTGGAATAGCTTTGTTTGCCTCTTTGACAAATGTAGCTGTAGCTATGTTGTAACACGTAATTGTTGGTACGTGTTGATTTGCTGCTTTCATTTGTGTCTCATTATTCGTTGAAACTACTTTGGGTTGGCGATAGCTTGTTGACTGACCATCATTCAATGGAAGTGCATGGAACCTATTGGAGGTTGGAGTCTCCAATGGAAGGTGGTTGTTTGGTGTAGTTTTGTAATACATATCTAAACAGAGATAAAATATACATGTACTTTAACAAAAAGTTATGTTCGATAAGCATCGCAGCCCAAAACTAAAAACCATGTCCTCATAAAAGTTTTTTGCCGAAAACTATATCAAAATCCTTAACCCAGAACGAAGCCTTGATATCTCAGAGCTGTGAGATTTCAGCCCCTTCATATTTTTTTTATTTAGTTATCTTCTTTTTTTTTTAAATATAAAGGAAACTTCACCTAGTTTACACAAAACTAATTCTCAAATTCTTAAGTTTTTTTGCTGTACTATTTGCATAGTAGATTTGTTACTAAGCAACAAAATTTATCATTATATTATTTGGTTTTCGTCACACACGACAACCTTAATTTATTTTTAATTTGTTATAATTTCCTTTTTTTAAAAGGTATTTCTATTGTTTATAAACATTTCTCTAGTTTATAATTTATTGCACTTTACAACCGTTATAATTATATCTCAAACCGAACACCCAAAAATCACAATGAACTGAAACTATATATTATATAAACTATGAAACTATATTCTTCACAAAACTTAACTTAAACTTTAAACAAACACAACTTGAACAAAATCGATTCTAAGCGGAACATCTGTCCACTTCAAGATTTATTCCTCGACTCCCCGACAACTTGAAATTTTTCATTCTTTCCGTCCAAAGTTTTTGAAGTTTTCGCCAATTCATTAAAATTTTAAAATTTATTTCTAACTTGATTTGTTTTGAAATTACCAAAATCAAAGAAAATTCAATCAATATACGCACCAAGGTTAATAAACTTAATATCGACACTTTAATTATTGTAATTCATAATTCACGTGTCTTCAATTAGTTTATTTACCTTAGTTTGGTGTTATAAAGTTTGCAACGTTAAACGATGTAAATTATACTTGCATTGGATTTCTTGGATTGTAAAATGTCAATTATTTAGTAAAACAAATAAACTTGAAACAAATTTTGGAGACTGTCATTAGAATTTAGAAGAGTAATTAGAAACTACTTTTAGAAACAATTAGACACTAGGAGTTGGCAATGTGACCAATGGAAAGAAAATTAATATGGAAGATTGTTCCATCCGGCACAATTTGCAATATCAAAGTTTGACGTCTCATGTTGTTTTATTTGTGCAAATTTTATATAATCTTTAAGCAAAAATATAATCATTCTTTTTGAACAAATTTATTCTAAAATAAATAATTAATCAATATATGGTATAATTTTATATTAATTGCACATAAATTATTATAAAATAAAATACATTTCAAGATTGATATTCAATAAAATGGCGGTTGAATATTTTCAAAAACGAAAATTATTAATATCTTAAAATATTTTCCAAAACATAAACTTGGTTTTTACAAAAAACTATTATATATAATATTGCCATGGAAAAAAAAGAAAACAACAAAAAGTATAAAAACTTAATAATCACAAAACATTTCTCCAATTAAGAAACTGAAGAAAATATTGCAGATGTCGTAAAATTCCATGAATGCATTCTAAATTTTACTTATGTCGAATTCTTTTTGACAAAACCATTGTTCTAACACGCCCATTTTTGATCTCCGATCAATTTTTTTGACATGACGTATTCTATTTGACAAAAAAGTGATCGGTTATTGCCCGAAAAATATTTTTCTCAATCTAGATTTTTTCGTAGAGCAAGTTGTAAATACAATAAAGTTTCACAAATACATTTACACATCTGTCAAATTAGTAAACAAACAAGACGCCATTTACTTATTATTATTTTTTTGAAGTGAAAAATTTATTTTTTTAATAAATATTTTGTTTAAATCGTGTTTTAAATTAAAAATTAAAAAAAAATTATTTAATTAAATCATTAATTACAAAAACATTAAATGACAGTTCACAAACACATCTGCAAAACTAGATCAAATTTTTTCATATTCTTTTTATGAAAAAAAAAATCACTTTTTCTGCGCTGGCAAACAAAACGACATTAGTAATTACGTCACACTGTTTTATTGTGCATTTAAACTGTGTTTAAATTGGTCTTTGTGATGAAGATGCCAACTCATATTGAAAGAGAAATACACACCCAAATAGTAGTTTTTGTTTTTCTTATTTTATTTCACGGATATAAAATTCTGGAAAATAATGATCGGACAACCACTATTATATAATTTTAAGCACTGCCTGTCAAAAACATACTTAATTTTCTTGTTAATATCCAATTTATAATAGTTTGAACGAAACGGGGAAAGACAGTAGAAATAATTTTAAAAAACTACATTATCGATCAATTTAAAATTCCTAAAAAGAAATTTTTATGATTTTTATGAATTCGTGAATGAAAATACAATAAATTCAATGGTGTTTAATACAAATTTACAAAAAAAAAACAAAAAAATGTACCATACCAGCAATTGAACTCTCAGAACCTCAGTCGACCGCGTTATCCATATTGCAATTTAAAACGTTACAACCGGATAGAGGTATATACTCACGGCTATTATATAACAAAACAACAAACCAAATTAAGCTATTGGCTCTAAAGGCATTAAATCAAATAAAATGAAATAACATAATTATAATTTTTAAGTTATTTAAAATTAAACATAAATTTTTTATCATTATTAATTTAACGAATTTATTTAATCATTACACTTTGAAATAGTTTACAAATAATCAGAAATATAATTAATAATTTAAAGAAAGAAAGCCAAAAAAAATATTTACCTGACAAGATGTACTCTCTTATGAGCGATTTCACGTCACCGCATGATCGATGTTCCCGACGCCCTCTGATTTCGATGAAATTTCATACACAGATAGCCAATGACAGAACAAAAATACCGTTTCTTTTGAAAAATGAAATTTCGCTCTGGGAACGACATAGGGTGGCGGCAAAGTTTTACGGGTTGGCGAAACATTATATCTTTGGCTACCAATTGCTAACGATTGACTAAACCGATTTAAGTCATTTATAGCTCATTAGAAAGGTAATTGATAGACCTTATAAAAAAAATTATTTAAAATTTTGTAGTATTTTTTAGAAGTGTGTTAAACATAAATAACATTTTCAAAGATGTCGCTGTTGATGGTACCCTCACTTTTACCACATTTTTTTCCAGAAAAAAAATGTTAAATTAATTCTTAATCTAAAACGAAAGTTTCCCAATGGCATGATTTCTCGTTTTGAAAATAAAATTTTTACAAAATTTTAATTTCGGTTTTTTAAATTTTTTTTTAAACAATGCAGTCGTTTTAACTAAAACCACCTGAATTCTTGTTTTATAGAAATTTAATTATTTTAAGGATACAAGTAAAGTATTTGAGGGTGTGGCGGCTTTTTACATAATTGACCTTTTCTCCCCTTTCTACCTGTTCGAAATTAGTTATAAATGAATGTACCTGAAATATATTAAATCTGATGCTGAGAAGTAAATAGTGAGAAAAATTATGTGAAATAAAATGCATGTTGTATAGAATTCATATAATAATTAAATTTTTTTTTATTCTAAGTTGTGTAGTAGGAACAATATACATTTATTAAAAATATAAAATAAATATACATTGCATATTAACGGCTTATCTTAAAAATCCCAGTTTTAGCTGAATTAGAATATATTTTTGTGAGCAATGTCTTTTCATCTTTGGGTATGAACGCATGAAATGATTGTGTACCTTTTATAGTTACAGCCTCCCTGTATCTTCCTTCTAGCCGTGACTTCATTTCTGTATAATAATTTTTACTGGTATATGCAAAATTCATTGTTGATTGCCATTTTGTTGCCCATTCATAAAGATCCATAGGGGTTTGAATAATATCCTTGTTAGACAAACTATATCGATGAGCACCTCGTTTCAATGTACTTCCTATTCCATCACACAGTTCCTTTCCATGACTGGTAGCGTAGAAGTGCTACTCTGCGCCTATATTAAAATCTGATTTGCGGTAGCATAGATTTATAAAATTATATTTATTTTTATACTGAAATCCCGCACCATCAGTCATATAGACTATTTTTTCAATAGGCTGTTCTACTTTATCTTTTATAAAATCAATCATTTCTGATATGAATAGATACACTGCCACACTATCATGCTCAGTTATATCAGAGATAATGACAAAACTTAAGTGTTCGATACCTTGACTAGTAGGTGAATTATGATATATTAAAAACGGGTGTATTGTAGCTTGTGAATTATTCCAATGGAATCTTGCATGAGAAGCACAGAAAGCACAGAATCTTGAATGAAAAAAGAGTAATTTTCCGAAAAATAGTCAAGTGCTAAGCACTCTCCCGCTTTCAAGTTTGCTTTTGTGTTTTCCAAATACATGAACTGTTGTTGTGCAACAAAATGGTGAGGTATTAATAATTTTAGCGTGTGTGTTAATTTAGGTATAAATGCTGAAGAAGAATCGATGAATGCAGCTCATCACGTTCCATATTAACTATCGTTGGTGATGAAATCGTAAAACGCTTGGTCCGCTAAAAGGTTGTTGCTGTACCTCTAATATTTCATCACTCGAAGTTGAGTCTGCATCACCTGTATTTTCAGCTGTAATACCTCCAGTGGAATTGATCATTAGAAGACGAATTCTACAAGACGAACAAATTCGCATACGCATATGAATATCAAACACATAATTTATCGAATGTAATTTGTTCTGAATTGCAGGTATAAGATTTCGTAAAGCTTGTGAACACTTGCCGCTACCAAATGCTTTTATACAATGATATTTACTTATGTTTTTAAAAAAAAATTATTTTAACTGTTAATACGCTTTAAAACTTCTTTGCTAACACAACACTAATATTTTTTAACAAGATTGACAAATGAATTTGGTAATGATGCTGTACGATCAAAATATCTCTAAAGACCATTCTTTTCCATTAAGGTGCTCTCATTTTATGACCGATATTAATAGGTAATTAAATTACAGTACTCGATTAGTTCATGCATTTAAAATTCAGGTAGAAATGGGAGAAAAGATCAATTATGTAAAAAGCATCCACGCCCTCAAATAGTTAACTTGTATCTTTAAAATAATTAAATTTCTATAAAACAAGCATTCAGGTGGTTTTAGTTAAAACGACTGCATTGTTTAAAAAAAAAAATTTAAAAACGGAAATTAAAATTTTGTAAGAATTTTATTTTCAAAACGAGAAATTCTGCCATTAGAACTTTCGATTTAGATTAAGAATTGATTAAACATTTTTTTAATGGAGGGACGAAACGAGAGACTTTACGGTCTGCTCTGGTGTCAATGGGAATCCCTGGTAAACTGATATCACTATACAAAATGACAGTACAGAACTCACAATGCTGTGTACGAGTAGAGAACGAAATATCAAAATTTTTTAAAGTCGACTCCGAGTTAAGACAAGGTGATGCCATCTCTCCTCTACTCTTTAATCTAGCCTTGGAATATGTGTGCCGTCAAAAGAAACTACCGACTAACAACAATATCTTGTCAATAAACTCGGTACAGATGATCGCAGACGCTGATGATGTTGTCATCCTCGACCGAAGTGAAGCTGTTATGAGTGAAACTTTCAAGTCGCTTGAGAGTGGTGTTAGAAAAATTGGTCGTCAAATTAACTATGATAAAACCAAACATATGAATGTTTCAAGAGAGGCTGAGAAGAAAGATTTGATGTGCAGTGATGAACGGTTTGAGGGAGTTAAATCTTCTAAATATTTGGGATCAATGCTTGACTCAAACAACAGCATACTTACAGATAGAAAAGCTCGAATTGCTGCAGGTAATCGAACTTTCTACTCAATTAAACCTCTCCTTGGATCACCGTATGTATCAACTAACAACAACAAGCTCAAGCTATACAAGACGCTGATTAGACCGGTTGTGATGTATGGGTCACAAACGTAGACCCTTACACAAAATGACGAATCGCATTTATCTGTATTTGAGCGTAAGATCCTACGCTACATTTTTGGTCCACTTAAGACAGACGATGAAGATTACAGAACGCGATATAACTTTGAGAACGGAGACCTTCTTGAGGGTCTAGATATAATAGGTTGTATCCGTTCCAACAGGATTGCTTGGTTTGGGGGTGTTTTACAAACCGATTCACAATCTGGAATGATTAAAAAAATGTACGTTAGTACCCCAGGGAGTGGGCAACCGCGAGGTAGACCACGACTGCAATGGAAGACTGACGTAATAAACGACCTTAAAAAATCGGATGCCAACTATGTCGCTGTTGCGAAGGACCGTGGTGAATATTCGAAGCTGGTTAGCTTGGAAACGCTCCTACATGGAGCTTGAACGCCACAAAAAACAAAAAAAATTAAAAAAAAACTAATATCAAACTCTTTAGTACATTTTTTAATTTATTTAACTTTTTCTAGCGTAACTAATCTGTATTTTATTTAATATATCATTTAGAAAAAAACAGAAAAACAAAACAAAGCTAGTCACAACTCTAAAGAATGTCAACTAGAAGGAAGAGAAACAACTTCGACATCAGAACATGTGAATCGGAATTCACATTCATTTCTTGATTCCTTTACAAATTTTCTTCCAAAACAACCTCAGCCGGTCTCCTTACGAAAAATTGAACACCTCCAAACTGATTCAGAAAACAAAGCAGTGGATGTTTTAAAGCAGAATTTACCATTCGGAAACCAATCTAAAGCGGAATATAGCAATCAGAACTTACCTTCATATCTTGATTCTTTCCTAAAGTTTCTTCCAGATGAATACCGTAATACAGTAAGTAAAATCGAATACATACTATTAATTCATTCGCAAACAGTTGGATAATTAATGAATAATTATAGTTATAGACATATTTTAAAATGAAAAATATTCAAATTAATTTTTTTTGTTTCATTGTATATAACAGTGGTGTTCAATTTGTAAAAAAACATTTAACATCAAACAATTAACATATCATATGGAAAAGCATCATTCGGGAACAAAATTGCTCAGTGGTAATGAATACGATAAGGTAAGGTTTTTAACAATTTCTAAAACAAATTCAGAAAATTCAGAGTGGAAATAATCCATTTCAACTTAGTCACGTATATGGAATTCATTTTTTTAATAGTTACTTATATGAGCTAGCGCATAATGTGAAGAGTTGCTTAAGTGTTCCACTGCAAACTTTTTTGCAATCATACAAATATATATATATATCTATGCCGATTCATCGCACTGATGCAGAGAATTTGTTGATGGTGTCCTGAATTTGTTTATTTTCTAGTTATTCGGAAAAAATAAGGTGAAATCTGGGTTGACGGTTACAAAATCAATATCGAACAATTTACCATAAAACTTCTTATAAGTACAATGTAACGATAGTGGCTATCATAGGCCGGATAGTTTCACTGCGCTTTGGTTCATTAGATGGACGATCCCAATTATTTGAATAGATATTTCATAGATACCTTCCCTTTGCCGGCTCACTAACGGAAACTGTTTCCATTACTCTGATAGTCCCTGGACTCACGCCGATTTCATTTGATGATTACCACATATTTTATACTTCGTGAGGCGCCTGTCCTTGACGAGCCCGAAAACTTTTGTTTTTTCTATTTTTCTACATAAGGCCGCATTTTCGTTCTGCAAGCTCCAATTAATTTGTTATGGTTAAAACCACTACCACACTATGGGTAGTGGAAATTTGTTTTAGAACACGAGGGTAACCTTGCCCGACAAAAATATGTCTGCTATTGTCGAGTCCGACAGTTGACATTTTGGTATGTTTGGGTTGTCCGACGCGAACAAATTTCCAACCCCCATAGTTGAAAAAAAATTTACAAGATCCCGGGCAATCGGCAGTTTTCGGAGCTTACCAAACGAAAAAGCGGCCGAATCGAGGAAAATGGTAGAACAAAAGTTTTCGGACTCATCAAGGACAGTCGCCTTACTAAGCATAAAATATATGGTAATCATCAAACGAAATCGGCGTGGGCCCAGGGACTATGAACTTTCTTTCGGCTCATAGAACATAATAAAAGTAACCTAAGCTATGGATACAACTTATTATATCAGGTTCTTTTCTCCTTATCATCCTACAAAAATTTCGTAAAATATGCAAGCCTACCCTTTTTTAAATCCAGAAAAATGAGTGGTCGCAAATTTCACTTTGATTTCAAACCTTTTATCTGCGTTTCAACTTGATTCTTGAGTAATTTTTAGTGATTATTATAGGGGTAGATCATGTCAAGTCGTGAGTGGACCCCCTCCCCACCCTTCGAATTTGGTTTTCGAAGATAAGATAACTGAATTTGAGGTTATATTGTGGCATGAATCATTTGGTTGGCACAAAAGGTTGCATTGACCGATTTTTTCTTTCGGTGTCTCCATATACTAGTCTCCATATACTAGAACTTGTCCAGGTTTCGTCCGATTTAACCAGATAGTATTAGTGGGAATTGGTTGCAAGACCTTTTCTGAACCTAACAGTTTAAGTAGATACCCCTATGTTTTCAGAAAAGAGTGTCTGAGACCATTTTTATAAAGAATCAAATATTATTGCGCCGTTGCGCTTTTAGCTATGTATATAAGAGTTTCCTTGATTTAATTCGGAGTGAATTCGGCCCTAGGCTACACCATGGAGGTTGCTGCTTTTCTCTATGGTTGTTTAGTAGACAATCATTTTTGAGACTTATAAAACATAGCAGTCAGATTTTCTAACAATCTATTGAGTTGTTCAACCGTCTGAGGTGGTTTTAATGCTTTCATAGCATTTCCAATCCGTTATTTTGCAGTTCCTTAAAACTGCTTTATTGATGAGTTGTATAACTGTAGAGAATTGAAGGTAACAGTGATCTGGAAAAGAGTTTTCGAGCGATACCTTCCACTCGTTTACCATGTGATATATTTCTTCAGAGACAAAACTCACGTCTAGGATTGCTGCTTTATTTCTGGTGACAAATGTTGGATTGCAACCAATGTAGCATACAATAAAGTAAGTGGCTAGAAAATAATTAAAAATTTACACATCTCTTTCATTGGTATCTAGCTGCCTAAGATCTCACGATGAGCGCTGACATAACTGCAAATTAACAATAGTTACAATAGTTACAACAGTAGCCAGAAGTTACGACGGGATTACCGTGGAGAATAAGCAAATATCCATGCTATTTTTAGCTAAACTACAAGCTTTTACCTTACCATTCATTATTCCTCACATAGAGAAATGAGAGTTTATAAATGGGAGATCTGTGCACAAATAATGAGTTCTTAATTATCTATAGTTCCAGAACGATTGTCTCAGCGGTGCTTGGAAGTTTGGTTAGAAGTGCCGCTGATGCAGTTTTGGAGCGATGAAGATTGATTTGGAGCACTTTTAACGTCATTACAACGCATTAACTTCTCCCTCCACAATAGTAGCGTCAACAGATAGCGTCACCAGATTCGGACGGCATCCCCAGATCATCCATGTGGAGGTAGGTCATACAGTCAATGTCCGAACTGGTACAAGATTCCGCCAGACTCTTCCTCTCCGTTTATTACCCAGCTTTGTATCTCTAAAATGATGAATTTCGTAATCACATTATTGAGAAATAGAAATAAATAAAATGTTTTGGTTATTTATAACTTAGATCACTTTGAGGAGCCCTATATACTACTAACAGGCTGAAATCTGGTGGTTTCTACTTAATTCAAAATTCGGCAATATGACTCGAAATCTTGTAACTCTTATCTTTTGACTCGAAAAAACCCATGTGGGTGATCTTTCATTTGAATCAAACGATGTAAAAATCTGTGTTCTGCTAATATTTTGCTCATAACCCGTTAAAAATTTTCGCCACTTCCTTTGAATCTAAAAACTATAGACTAAAACGGAAAAAACACTTTAAAAAGTAAAAACTTGCACGACCATAATAATATCCATAAATCTTATAAGCAGCTTGATTTTTAATTAAAAATTAATTTAATTAAAACAAATCTTTTAATCAAAATAGTCAAAAATAAAACATTTGTTTAAACAAACAAAATCTAAATAATATTTTGTTAATAAAAAATCAACTTGTATGTATTGAAAAATAATTAATTTAAGAAACATAATAAATATAAATATCAATGAAAAAAAATAATATATATAAATAAACGGAAAAAATTGTATTTAATTATTCATTTCATTTCTTCACAAATAACTGAAATCAATTGGTTCACGGCCAAATTTATTAATCTCATTCATAACTTTAGCCGTAATCTATTTTAGGTATGTATTTTTATGGATTAAATTAATAGTAATACAAAACTGTAAATAGAAGAAATGATTTTCTCTTCAAGTCTAATTTTCCAACACATAATTTAATTCAAATTTAACTGGGATCTATATTTGTTACGCTGATGTCTACTTCTAAATAGTATCAATTTTTGTAATATCTGGTCGTCAGTACTGTAAAGAGAGAAATTTATGTCGAAAGTTAGTAGATCAAGAGAAACATCTATTTCATAGGATAAAAGCATCTAAATTCGCTGAACATCCGACTGGTTCACGCAATTTCTATAAAGCCGCAAAGGCTGTCCAAAGCAATTCTTGTAAATCTTCCCTACCACCTCTTGTTGATAGAGATGTACCTATCATTGATCCAAAAGAGAAAGCTAATTTGCTTGGGCATTATTTCTCTATAAATTCTACTTTAAAAGAACCTAATTTCCAGCCTTAACCTATTTCTAAAGTTTCTTCTAAAATGAGGCGGATAATTTTTCGAAAAAACATTATTCGAAAAATGCTTTTACAAATTAATACTAACAAGGCAACAGGCCCTGATGTAATTCCTCCTATTATACTTAAAACATTTGCTAGGGAGCTAGCACTAAAATTTTCTCACTAAAATTTCACAGATCGAAAACATGTGACTTTTTCTGTTGGATTCTCAAGTATTTTAAAGGCAAAAATAAATGCAAAATTGCAAAACTGAAATAGTTTTGCCCGTTTGTCCCCCGCATGTTGCTTGGGACCTAGTGCTTAGAAGGTATCTATGTGTTGTGACATATTTTATGATTCCTTATACATAACACTATACTATAACACTTTTTATTAAACAAAAACAAGAAAAAAAGTCTTGAACAAATAAAAATTATAACGTATAGCGAGTCCGTTGTTTTAATTACCGCATCTAGAGATCGAATCGAATTGAAGTAGGTCGGCCAAAAACGATACAGTATAATAAATCGTGATTACATTTATTTTCATAATTCACATCTTTATTTCTTTGCAGACAATTCCTTGTGAAAGTTTTCTTTGTGAAATTTGTCATAAAAGATTTGAAACGACCAGCAAATTAAAATTGCATATGAATATACATACTCGTGAAAAAGTGTTCAAATGTTCCGAATGCAATAAAGAATTTTTATGGGAGGGTGATTTTAAAAGACATTGGCTGAGGGTTCATACAAAGGTAAGAGTTTATAAAATATCATAATTCAATTAATTTTATATATAAAATTTTCCATATTGAAAATATATATCAGTTAATGATAGTCGTAAAATTAAATTTGTTTTGAAAATTTTCAGTCTTCATAGGGGATTTCATGGGAGCACGAAGTGAAAAGTTCGGAGCTTTAATCTCTTTACAGGTTTTGCAATTCATTACGAAAGTTTTAACTTGTGAGTACATTCAAGGCCAATAGTAAAATCTACGAATATTATATAATGTTTTCGCTAAACCTCCATGAGATGAGGTGTGAGGATTATGGGCCCTTGCAATACACTTGTCAGTGTATTCCTCGGGTAACCACAATTTCCAAACCTCACCCTCTGGAGGAACCTCAGGATCCAGACAAGCCAATCGTTTATATACCCGACCAGAAAATACTCTCAGATCAGGTAATGTACCATCTGCTTCGGTAACCAGATTTACCAACTCCAAGTATCGAGAAGTGTTGAAGAAAGGTGACTTAAGATCTATATCAGGCACTGGACATAGTTCAGAAATGACGTCGACAGAGGCACGTCTTGATAGAGTGTCTGGAACAGTGTTCAATTTTCCTTTTCGGTACTCAATATCAAAGACATAACCCTGCAATTTCAAGCTTTAACGAGCCAATCGACCAGAAAGGTCTTTCTGCTGCATTAGCCATTTTAATGAAGCGTGATCCGTTACGATCTTTACGATCTTAAAAGCCTGACCCTCGACATACGCTCTAAATTTCTTTACTCCCAGTACGGCGGCTAGACACTCTTTCTCACTAGTTGAGTAGTTGCGCTGCGCAGAATTAAGTTTTTTGGACATGTACGCTGGGATGTTCCATACCGTCCATGTCACACTGAAGCAGTACACAACCTATACCGTCGTTGCTAGCGTCGCACTTTAGAGTAAAGGGTTTAGTATAGTCGGGATTGATAAGGACGGGTGCTGATATGAGAGCATTTTTGAGATTTTTAAATGCTATTTCAGCTTCTTGT
The DNA here is from genome assembly GCA_963693315.1 of Diogma glabrata. NCBI lineage: Eukaryota > Metazoa > Arthropoda > Insecta > Diptera > Cylindrotomidae > Diogma > Diogma glabrata. The sequence continues at coordinate 113,832,307 of OY856188.1, forward strand.
GTCCATATGAATTTACTAGAATTTTTCTTTAAGAAATCTGATATCGGAGAGGACATAGCAGAGAAATCAGATATAAAACGGCGATAATAACCCGCCATACCTAAGAAGCGTCGAATCTGTTTGGGCGTACGCGGTGTAGGAAATTCAGAGATAGCCTGAGTTTTATCAGGATCAATTTTGAGTTTACCACCTCCCACGACATATCCCAAATATTTTACGTCCGGAAGAGAAACTTACTTTTTTCCACATTAATCGTCAAGTTCGCACGTCTAAGACACTAGGAGATATCTTCTAACAGTTTCAGATGAGCCTCAAAGGTATCTGTAACTTTTAGAAGATCAGTCAAGTATACGAAGACGCACGACTTGAGTTGGGGAGGAATTGCTTGCTCCATTAATTTTGTCATTGTTTGCGGCGCATTGCACAGTCCGAAAGGCATTCTTACGAACTGATACAATGGCCGCCCAGGGACCGTAAGATCAGTTTTCTCTCGGGAGTGTTTTTCTAGAGGTATCTGCCAAAAAGCGTCTTTCAAATGAAAATGAAATTACTTTGAGGCGGTTACGACTCAAAATTCCATCTATCTGTGGGAGTGGGTAAGCATCCTTTTTAGTGACTGAGTTGACCTTGCATCTATCCAAACACAGACGAGTTTTCCCAGGTTTGCGAATTAAGACCACCAAGGACTGTTAGAAACCTCTATGATACCATGATACTATGATAGTTAACATCCTATCCAGTTCTTCTTCCATCATTTTCTCAATGGCAGGCGAAATCGGATAGTGACGTTGCTTGATGGGGGGCGGCCGTCCCCACATCAATCACATGTTCTATCAAATGTGTTCGACCCAGATCTATGTTCGAAAAGGATGGTAGAAGTTGAATGGCGTCTTGCAAACGCTGTTGATTGTCCATAGACAACTCTGACATAATTGACTCCGCAAGCGTAAGTGTAGGTAATTTAAATATTGGGTTAAACAAGCCAAAAGCGTTAAAGAAATCTATACCTAAGTATAGATCCTGAGTCAAGGACGGGATAACGAAAACATCCATGGATCTGACTTGGTTCATTAATGAAATCATTGTGTTCACAAATCCCAAGATCTTCTGTCTTTGTCCATCGGCAGTACGAACTACTGCGGATGAATAAGTCAGAAGGTCTGGAGTTTGCATGATTTCTTTAGCAAAATCACCACCAATTACATTTAAGGATGCTCCGCTATCCAACAATCCGGTATGTTGTTTACCCAATATAGAAACAGAGCCATAGGATCGTACATCGTTTGCCAATTTCACAATAGAGGAAATGGTTTGAGATTTAAACAAATGTCGCTGTTGCCAATAAGCACGAGAACGGAGCGCAGAGCGCGATGGAGTTCTGGAACTCGACAAAGAATCTATAAATAAACTTGAACGTAACTTCAAATAATCGTTCAATCGTTGTTGGAATGATTTGGTTTTAGCAAAGAATGAGCGTGGCTCAGTACAATTGGGTGTTCGCTTTAACTATTTCAGATTTGGATCATGAGTTGATGTCAGAACATCGGAAACAGGGGTTTCAACCTGGACCACAGGAATGATGGTATCAGAATTTCTATCCGGTTCGTTACCGTTTGCTTCATTATTACTGAATCTATTATCAGTTGCTCCTTACAACCTTCTTCTGTAAGTATATTATTGGATATAAGATGGGTTTCTATCTTTATACATAGCGCAGCTGTGATAATTTTGAATAATGCTGGTAAACATGTTATTGGTCTATAATTAGCCGGGTTTTGTGTGTCATTCCATTTTGGTTAGATAAAAGTACGAATGCCAACGTAAGAAAGGTTGGAAAAAGATGTGGCTCTTGTATTAAATTATTAATTTGGACTGTTAGATATGGATATGTTGTTGTAAATTTTTTGTACAAAAAGTTATGAATGTAATCGGTACCAGGACATTTCCAATTGTGAGTTTTTTTTATAATTTTTTTGAGTTCTGTCTCAGTAACAATATAATCTGTGTGCAGAGCTGTGTTTAAGTGCAGCTGTTCTTCTTCCACTATCCAAGTTGCATTGTCGTTATGAATTGTTGGTGTTGACCATATTTGTTTCCAAAAATCAGTAATTTCTATTTTACTTGGAGCCTGTATATCAATTTCTTGTTTGTTGGATAATTTATCATAGAACTTTTTTTCATTCCTATTGAAAAGTTTGTTAGTTGTTTTTCTTTCATTTGATTTGTAGTATCTTTTCAACCTAGAATTGCAAACGGCAAGCTTATGTTTGAGTGTGTCTAATGACTCGATTTCATTTTGATAGTTATTATTTAAAAGGCATTGTGTAAAGTTTATTGTGCGTTTAGATCGATTGCCGCTAACAAACTGTGTAACCCTCCCAATATCTCTTCCAAGATTTTCAATTTTATTTTCAATTCTGCGTTGCCATGCTAGTTTTGTTACTTTATTATTCCTAAGAGGATCAGCTTTATATAATTTCTGATCATTACACTTAATTATAGCAAGCGCACCAATGTATATTATTAAGTGGATGTCTTCAAGAGTACTAGTTGTTGATATATAATTTTGAAGGATTTGGTTATTCATGACATCTATTATGGTGTTTGTATTTGTTTAGAAATAAGACGTGGTATTGGTTCTCTTTTAGATGGATCAGCTCCATTCCTTTCCGAAAAATTTTTATTTCCAACTCTTCTTAAAGAATATTTTTAAAATTTTCCATTGAATGTTTTCATTTTCTTCAATATGTTGATTTTGATGTAAACATTGATTCTGACTTATGTTGGGCTTATCTATTGATTGTTGTGACAACAAATTATTTGAATTTGGCTCTACTGTTAAAACGATTTGATTATCAGTATCGTTTAATTGTGTATATTATTTAATTCAGTAGCAATTTCGTTTTTAATCGTTATTAGTTCATGTTTTGTTAAACGATTTTTTTTAATAATAACACGTTTCTGGTCTATCAATCTTTGTTCTGAAACTAGATTCGCTAAATGTGGATAATTTAGCATAAAAAGCCTATGCAAATCAAATCTGTAACCACTTGATATTGATTCTAGTTTAGTTGCTGTGTAGTAACAACGCATAACATTACTGTTCATTTCATTAGTCCAATTCATGCGTTGTCGTGGACGTCCTGCTTTGGTGGTTGTTTGAATTTCACACAAATCACGTTCAGGGATTCTTGGTTGTTATCTGGATTATTGTTTTGATGGTCAGGTTTTGATTTAAGCGACGGACCTGACCGTGACGTCGCTCATTTAAAGTTTCATTCATTGAATCACTCATTGTTTGAGGTTTAGGTATTTTTTAGAGTCTGTCTACCCAGAGACTTAAAATTTTGTCGAAAATAGCATAAAATAACTATTTAAACTTTTGTTAATTATGTTGGTTTTTGAAAACTGAATATTACATATTTAAATTTAATTTTTTTGGAGAAAATTCAAATTCCATAATTCAACACCTGTGCTTTGCTCTGACCATCTACTTCGCGTGCTAATTCTATTGTATCTTTTAAATTATTAGGACGTGATGCATTTACCGTTGTCCTAAGTGGTTCATTCAGTCCCGACTTGAATATGTTTAAGCCAATCTGGTTATTCAGATCCGAAATCAGTTCTCTATTCAATTCACCTTTTTCTAAAATCCGTACCGCATTAAGCTTTGCTATCAAAGTTTCGATTTTATGACCATATTGGTCAGCAGACAAGTTTGCTTGTCTAACATGGGCTAATTCAGCATGAATTTTTGCGGATGTTACACGACTTCTAAAGATTTCTCTGAACAAAATTGAAAATTGGTCAAAAGTATTTAGTTTCTTACTAGAAGCCAACGAAATTTTTGCTTTTTCTAACAACTTCGTCTGAAAAATAAAATCAATTATTTTCGATTTCTCGTTCTGATCTTTCAGAGTATCATGTAAGAATTTAATAAGGTTCAGAAAGTTTTCTACTTCTGAATTATTTCTATCGAACTGCGGAATCACTTTGTATGTAGATACAATGTCAAAGTTCGCCATGTTTTCTTGTTTTCTTATGTCTGTCTTAACTTCAGTTGTATAGCCACTGATTAGCTTCTTAACAGTTTTGTAAGCTGTCAAAAACGTTTTTTAATCCTATCAAAATCGTCACTGTCTAGTTCTAGTACTAGAGTCTTTGCTAGCGTACTAAAACTTTCGCGTAAAATCTCGAGTTTCTCCGAAAAGCTTAGTATCTCTTCCTGCATGTGAACTTTTTTTTCTAACTATAATTTAAACGCAAGAACTTCTTTAATTACACTCTCAGCACGGTTGAAGGTCTATTCAAAATCAAACTATTCAAAATTAAAAAAGGTATACTCATTTCACATAAAAACATCTTTATTCATCAATATTTTAAATTCTTCTTAATCTTTAAATTTATATTTATTAAAATTTATTTATCTATTTAAAAAAATTTCTTTATTCATCTATCTTAAAAAAAATTTGCGTTAAACAATACTATAATCTTATGAAAAACTTTCTTATTTTATTCATAATTTCTAACACACCTTAACTATCTTTTTGTTGAAGTATTTCTTCATTCGGTGCACCATACATACTATTAACAGTACTATGATCACCACTACTGTTATAATTTCTAATTTCTTGAGGTCTCTAAAGTCCCAACATTTAAATTCGTCGCGGAACCAGCTCCGTTGGTTATAATGACTTCCTTCTCCTTCTCTGGCTTCTTTGCGTTGTTTCCCATTTGATTTATCTATTTTTATTTTGAAGTTATAGAGATAGCAAATCTTTGGACTTTGCAAATTCCAAGTATGGAACTAAAACGATTTGTATTATAAAAAAGTATTTTCTAAAAATATTAAAAGAAGGATTTATATTTTACATGGAAAAAGGAAGCGTTTTTATTGTACAGTGGGTATAGAGATCGAAAGGTTAGAATTGCCTATTTCTGGAATGACCCATCCTGGTCATCCGTTCTATATTCTACCATCCTCTATCCGAAAAAGTCAATCAACGAGAAATTCAACATAGAAATTCAACATTCAACATGTCAACATAGACAGTTTACTTCTTTTACTTAATATGATTCACTTGAACCCAAAAGAGAGCTGCCGCACTTTTTGGTTTTGATCTAGTAAGAGGCAATATAAGATGTCTCGATTTGTGTGATAAAATGGTACCCAATTTACATACACATGATACTAAAATTAGGAGATCTTTGATTGAAGAGCTTCATAAAACTGACTACTCTATGCACAATCCACTAAATGAATGCATCAGAAACTTTAAGAAATACAGTAATTTTTATAACACGCAAATGAGCAGAACAAATTTTAAACAAAGTATTTCAAGAAAAATTAAAACGCTTCATTCAAGATAGATTAACTTGAACATGAAGTACAATAATAGAATATAAGCAATATTTATAAAATGTAATAACTTAAGTCTTTATTTGACTGATAAATAAATAAATAAATAATTGGAAGATACAAAAACTACTCCTATTTCACAGTTGTTTTAAGTTTTCACTTCTGTTGGCCGTCGTCAATTTCCTATCTTAATTTTCATCGCCTCATCTCTATAATTTTATTTTTATGGTAATAGGATATACCACCCCCTATATTTATATAACATTTGTTTTCTTTTCATAGGCAGCGATTGAAAAACCTCACAAATGTGAACATTGCGGTAAGAAGTTTATGTATAGAAGTAGTTTAATCATCCATACAAGAGTGCATACAGGTGAAAAACCATTTGAATGTTCGAAGTGTGATAAAAAATTTTCAAGTAAAGCTGCTATGCAAGGACATATGCAAACACATATAAAAGAAATAAAAAAGGTAATATTTTATAAAAGTTTGTAGTTTAATTTTATGAATAACTTGGAAGCTTGCTATTACTTTGATCTAAAGGACGCGAGTATTACAATTCGATTCAAAAGTGAAATCTTACCCTCCTCTTTTATTTGACATTTCTCAACGTTTTAGTTTAGGTCATAAAACGGTTTTGGAAAAGCAAAAAAATGTCCAACTGACTGTCGGCCGTCACAACCGACGGAAACTAGAAAACTACCGGAGCGATTTAAATAATTCTAACTAGTGGGATGAGGGTGGGACCTTAAGGGTCGCGCCTAGAACTTCCAGTAAAGTTAAAAACTAACTAGTTGCCAAGACTGCTGGATAAGGTATTCTGATACATCAGACTAACCTTACTGCTTATTTTGATACTATAAGGTTTAACAATATTATTCAATTGCATCATCAAAAAATATGCTTTCTAGAACATAAATCAAAGTAAAAAGAAAAAATAATATTAAAAAAACTTAAACCAAGAAGTTATCAAACAATTTATATTAGCTGAATTAGAGATTAACCATAAATACACATTATTACTATTTATTTTTTATACGATAAATCAATTGTAATAATTTACATTTAAATAAAATTACACTCACATATACATATACACAATAGATACACACCTATAGACTGCGAACTAAAAGAAGTTGTCAAGACAGTTTCAGGCGGTCTTGAAACGTGAAGATATCATTAAATTATCGATATCCAAAATCATATCATACACAACAACCTAGCATATCAGAACAGTTAAAAAATCATCATATGTTAAATAGACATCGACCACTTTGTAAACAAGACAGCCCAAAAGCTATAAATTAGTTCTTTCTCATGTTAACTGAAACAATTAGTCAAAGATTCGTCAAAAAGACTTTATAACTTTAGGCAATAATGTTATGATATTCTAAAGGAATAAAAAAGCTATTTAACCGGAATTGTGACAAACCAGAAATGGGAAAACTACTATAAACATTACAAAAAACTTATGCATTAACTTTCAATAATATTTAATGTCAGAAATGAGTGTTAAAAGTTGAAGAAGTTTAAAATAAAGAGTTTTTCAAATTCACTCACTATCCCCTGACCCCATTTTTAAATTTTGAATATAACTCAGATCTTCGATATTGAAGTATACCCGGATGCGTTTGCAGCTCATTTCCATTCAAAGTTTCCTCAAGATCTCATGAGTTTTCGTAACGAAAATAACACGTAGTTTTATCACATTTTTTTAAACAATTCAAAAACTAAGATAGCAATTGTTTATACCAATGCTATTTTAAATGGCTGAGATGTATACAAAACAATGTAATAGGTCAATGACCTTGATATCATTATTTATTCTCATGATATTTGCAAGAGATCATTTTCAGTTTTTTGGAAACCGTCAAAAAACAAATGATTCAATTGCAGTAGAAAATGACGCTCTAAGTTACGCTACGATACATCGATTGTGACCATTTCCGTTAAAATCGTGCCAAGCGTTTTTGAGAAAGAGTTGGACAAAATTTGGTCCACATACAGCGATATATACACACACACATACAGACTGCCAGCTAAAAATATAGTCTAAACAGCTTCAGAAGGTCATGAAACGTAAAGATATCATAAAATTTCCGATTTCGAAAATCGACCCAAAAACAATAACTTCCCATATCAGGAAGTTAAATATTGGTTATGTTAATTGTTCAGCATCAACTAGTTTGTGTAATGTATAATGATATGTATGTATAATGATTTATACTAGCTAGCAACCATCTATAACGACGAGGTCTCCAAAAGAACGCAGTTTAAATATATGTGCAAATGTATTTGTGATATATAAAACAAATAGTAGAAACCAGTTTATATTTTATATAATCATTTTGATAATAATTTTGTTAAATATTTTTCATTGTAATTAATTCCTTGGTGAAGATCAATCAACTAAAATAATTTTCGAATAATAAGTGTATAAATTGTTACAATCAAATAATCAAAAAGTTCTTTTGTTTAGATATTATCTTTATGTCATGAACATTAATGGTAAGAGCCGAAAAAAGGATGGGTTTGATAACTACCGGAATTGTATCAACAAAATCATCAAGTGTGTCAAAAAAAACAAATTTCCATATTTGTTGCTTAAGAAACGACTATTTTTAGTGATAATGAGTAGTAACTTTGAATGTGGAAAAATCTTGAAGGTCTTCATCTATATGTTAGACCGGGAGCTTGATTTGACATTATTGTCCTGGCTTTTCTGACAAAAAATTTATCGTCAGTTTCGGTCGTATTGTAAATGTTTTTATGAAACTTTCTTTACCCCAAATATTTACTGTAGGAACAGACGCAGTTTGTCGATTGACAAAAGCAATTCCGTCGCATAAAATATTTCACGTAAAGGATAGTGTCCTTTCAGGGTCTGTCTCATCGTCATTTTCGTTAAGTAAATTTTAGTTGAAGTTTATCAAGTAAATTAAAACGATTATCTTTATTGAGGCCATGATCATAATTTATAAAGTTTTGACCATCAGGAGAATCAGCTTGAGCTTTTGATACTGGTTTCCAGGAGTTTCTACGTGTATATGGCTTTAATTCTATACTAGAACTTGCAATGAATTTTACGCAAAATCGCTTAATCCATTACTTTATAATAATAAAAAAATGTGAACTCATTGGGCTTAAAATCGGTGTGCTTTTCTCTTGCTTTGAGATATGAAAAAAAATTTAATCTAGCGCTTTTAAGGATTTGTCCTCCTGCAATTATCATCGTCCGTCGTGGTAGGAATAATCTTACAGTTCGTTCATTAGAGTCGCAAAAACACATAGAAATATTTCACGACCTAGGTCCCACAACAACATGTGTTCGGCAGTGTTGATGGACAAGACACAAATATTTTAGATTAAGAAAAAATGTGAAAAACATGTAAAAATGTATTTATAGTAAGCCAAAGATAGGATGAGAGAAAATCGGGGTTATGCACGTACAAAAAATCTAAATACAATATAATACAGAAGAAATGAAAAAGCGTAGCAATACCTAAGAAAAGGGGAAAATGAGGTAAAAAAAAGAGAATATAAAAAAATTAATATAAAAAAATTAAACGATTAAAAAAAATAAACGAAACAACAAACGAATTTACGAAATAAGAAATTTAAATTTTAATATTATTTCGGTCTGAAAGACCTAAGTATTACATTGATGAGCTCAAAGTAAAATTCTTACCCCCACTTTTTTTGGCATTTCTCGACGTTTTAGGACCTACTGATTCTAAAAAAGCAAAAAAAAATGTATGTCTGTCTGTAGGCCGTCCGTCCGTCCGTCACAACCTACGAAATCTAGAAAACCGCTGGACGGATTTGAAATTTGTTTTTTCTAAAAATAGGTTTACTAAATGGGAAGAGCCGAACGGACGATGTGTTCGATAACTGTACCGGAAGTGTGTCAAAAGAATCGTCAAGTGTGTCAAAACAAGGAAATTTGCATATTTTTTGCTTAACAAACGTTCATTTTAAGTGATTACGAGTAGGAACATTGAATTTGGAGAAATTTGATGGTCGCGATTGGTATGTGAGACCAAAATCTAGATTTTTTTATTATAAGTGTGTCAAAAAAATGTTGTCAAGTGTGTCAAAAGAAAAATTTTTATTTATTTTTTTACCCAATTTTTTGGGTTCGCTTTGGCTAGCTTCGCAGTCATTTGCGATTTGATGCAATACGCGTACTGCCGAAAATGGAGAGGATGCTATTCCATACGTCACCGTTTGTAATTCGTACTGGCTTATTGAGTCACTGCTATTTTCTCTCCACAGTATGCGCTGCAAGGGTGTATGAGTTGAATCCACTAGTATTTGACGGTATATTTTTTCAATTTCACCGCACATTGCAACTTTGTACGATCGAAAGCGAATTATTATGGCCCATAGTGTATCTTGAAGTGTTGGTCTCACCATCAATTCATCATTTAATGAGAAGCCTGTTGATGATGGAGCTGATCCGTCGAACACAACTCGTAACTTTGTCGTCACATTATTTTCTCGGAAAACACCATGATGCGGTAAGTAAAACGATTCTTCATAATTTGTACCGACTTCTTCTGGTGTTAACCTTTTCATGTGCCCAAGACGTTCATATTCGCGCATAAAGTCGCAGTATAGTTCCTCAAATTGTCTATTTCGGTTTTTCTTTCGTTCCATAGTCTAGAGATGTTGTAATACCGTATTATATGAATGTCCCAATGGTTTTGAATCTAGTATAATTGGTAACTGCACCACAAATCGTCCGTTGCGTCTTGAATAGGTTGATGTTAAATGATTTTCGCATAGCTCATCCTCCTTTGACCGTGAAATATCTTGAATTAGCTCCTCTTGCTTCCAAAATTTCCGTAACAGTGCATCCACATCTTGGTTGAATGGCAAACCAACGTTGAAATTATTGAACGATTGCAACTCGTCTCCCTCAAGCTCCGGTTTTCCGGATACAACATTCCCAAATAATGTTTCTTGGGCTATCATTGTTGGCAAATCTTGTTGTTGCCTTTGACCTAGTATACAGAAGAAATAATCAGCACCTAATAAAATATCTACATCTTTCTTACAATGAAAGTTTGGGTCAGCAAACGGAAGATCAAGGCTTGAAATCTTATTTACATTAACACTTTCAATTGCTGTTAAACCTTTAGTAAACAGTTCACATACATTTTTGGTATAAGCATCCGTCATCAAATCATCCAAAATGATTTTTTTTTTATTAATTAGTTAGACATGTTTAGCACACTAAATATGAAATATTCATTATTTAGACTCTTTGAATATCCGAAGGTACCATGTCAACTATAAAGGAAGGAGATGAGGAAAATGGAAGGAATAGGGATAACTATACTAATTTTTTTAAATGATGATGGACATTTTCTTTAAATGCCTTAGGGGAAAATTCATCGGGAAATACAGAGGAAGGCATTGAGTTCCATAATTTGGCCACTCTATTACAATAGTCGTTTTAGAAGGACACAGTTCTACAACGAGGTATTTGTACAACAAATGGATGGGATAACTCGGCAGCTCTTGTTTGTCGATTATACTGCGCACACGATGGAAGGATATTTTGAATTTCCTTAGAGGAGAATTCGCTAAAGTTATATTTATAGTAGATTGACAATTCAGCCACATTTCTTCTGTGCTGGAGTGAATCAAGCTGGTCCGTTTGTTCGGTATCAACAATCAACCGTATTGCTTTTCTCTGTACAGTGTCTAGACAATTTATTGTTGACTGACAAGCACCTCCCCAAACATGACAGCAGTACTCCATACATGGACGAATAAAGGACTTGAAGATTAGCAAAATTTGCTCGGGATTGAAATACTTTTTACATCGACTCAAGAATCCTAATTTTTGCATTGCAGATTTAGCGAGGTTGAACACATGTTTATTCCATTTCAGGTTATTTTGAATATCCACTCCAAGAAGTCTAACTGATTCAACCTCACGCAATTCCTCATGGTTTATTTTAATAGGAAAATTTTTATGTCGCTCTATTCGTGATAGACGGCATAATTTGGTTTTGGTTGGATTAAATGAAACAAGATTACGATCACCCCATTCCATTATACGCTCCAGATCTATGTTGATGGAATCAATTAGCAGCTCTCTATCAGTGGTAACTGCAGTATGAGATCGAAATTTGGGAGATGCATGTGATGCATGTAATGTGCTGTCATCAGCAAAACTATGGATTGGGTGCACTGTGGAAATAAGTAAGTCATTAATGTATAGAAGAAACAAGGTTGGTGAGAGTGCCGAACCTTGGGGAACCCCATCATTTTTTGTGAAAATATTGGATGTGATACCATCTAAATTAACATGAAATTGGCGACCTGTAAGAAAACTATGAATCCATGAGACAGTAAGATGGTCTATGCCATAAGATTTTAATTTAGCTATAAGATTTTTATGCCACACTTTATGAAATGCTTTAGAAATGTCAAGTGAAATACTGAATGTTTCACCGTGGTTTTCCAGCGATTTGTTCCAGAGATGGGATACGTAGGCTAACAGATCACCTGTTGCATGACTTCTACGAAAACCATACTGCTTATCATCAATAATTCGCGACATTTCCAAATAATCTATTAAATTGTAGTTAACATATTTTTCAAATATTTTATCTAAAACCGACAGAATTGCAATTGGTCTATAATTGTTAGGGTCTATCTTACTGCCTTTCTTTGACATGGGCTGAACGCTGGCCAGCTTCCAAGAATCGGGAAATATTCCGGTTTTATAAGATAAATAGAAAATTTTTGTTAAAATTGGAGCTAGCAAAGTTTTTAAGAATGAGGGGTGGAATACCGTCGGGGCCAGCGGATTTGTTGATATTGAGAGAAAGAAGCATTTTCCGTACAATGTTGCAACGAAAAATAATTGGTTTCATTTTCGTTACAACTTGGGGAATGAGTGTAGGAGAATGGGGGGGTTCAACTAACAGGTCGTTCAATAAGTCCGTAGGATAAGTAAGAAAAAAACAACATTTTGACAAAACTCGATTTTTTTATTCAACATAGTTGCCTTCGAGGGCGATACAACGAGTATAGCGATTTTCCAACTTTTCTATACCACTTTTATAGTACGATTTCTCTTTCTCGTCAAAATAGGCCTCAGTTTCAGCGATTACTTCATCATTGGACTTAAATTTCTTTCCAGCAAGCATTCTCTTGAGATCTGAAAACAGGAAAAAGTCGCTGGGGGCTAAATCTGGAGAATATGGTGGGTGGGTAAGCAATTCAAAGCCCAATTCATTCAATTTTGCCATCGTTTTCATCGATCTGTGACACGGTGCATTATCTTGGTGAAACAACACTTTTTTCTTTTGCAAATGTGGCCGTTTCTTTGCGATTTCAGCCTTCAATCGATCCAAAAGTTCACAGTAATACTAGCTGTTGATGGTGGTTCCTTTTTGGAGATAGTCGATGAATATTATTCCGTTCGTATCCCAAAATACAGACGCCATCACCTTACCGGCCGACTGTTGCATCTTTGCTCGCTTTGGATTCGGTTCGTCGACTGCTGTCCACTCAGCTGACTGTCTTTTGGATTCTGGTGTGTAATTATGAAGCCATGTCTCATCCATTGTCATATATCTACGATAGAATTCCATTTTATTGCGGTTTAACAGTGCCATAGATTCCTCCGAAGCATCGATTCGTTGTTGTTTTTGGTCGACTGTGAGCTCATGCGGCACCCAATTTGCACAGAGCTTTCGCATACCCAAATGTTCATGTAAAATGGTAAAAACACTACCATCTGCTACCTTTACAATGTCAGCTATATCGTGCACCTTCAATTTGCGATCGTTCATAACCAATTTGTGGAGTTTTTTTATGTTTTCTGGAATAACAGCCTCATTTGGGCGTCCACTGCGCTCTGCATCTTTTGTGCTGGTACGACCACATTTAAATTCAGCCATCCACTTCTCTACCATTTGTCTCGATGGAGCAGAGTTTGGATAATGTTTATCAAGCCATTGTTTGGTTTCCACTGTATTTTTTTTCATCAAAAAGCAATGCTTTATTAAAATTCGAAATTCACTTTTTTCCTTTTTTTTTAAAAACAAAAGTTGCTTCACACAAAATGCTATAACTCACGAATAAATAGTCAGATTGCTGTCAAATTTATACACGTATCGTTTGAAGGTTAGTACTAAATAAAAATCATATGGAAAAAATTCTAGTAACGCCATCTATGTGTCATCCTACGGACTTATTGAATGACCTAGTATGTTTGAGTTCTCTGCGAAAGTACGACCCAAAAGATCCGCTTTCTCTTTCGAGTCGCTCACGGGAATGTCATTCAGAACTAAGGTTGGAATAGAGGATCGAGCAAAATTGCTCTGGACTGATTTAACTGCCTGAAAGAAACTACGTGAGCCAGATGGGTGCTCGGCGAATTTCTTTGCTTTCTTCTGGATAAACGCGTCTTTGTCCAAGTCTATTTTGAATTTACTAATATTTCTGGCTTTCTTATAGGCGCTATTAGTTTCAGGTGTTTTATTAGCGTTATACGTCTTGAATGCTTTTCGTTTATTCCTCACTGCCTCATCAACATCGCGTGTGAACCAAGGCTCAGTTTTAGGAGTGATTAATCGATTTGGAATAAACCGCCGCATTCCTTCTTTTATGGTTTCAGAAATTCTTATTGCCGATGTGCTAGGATCTTGATCAACACAACAAATAGTTTTCCAAGGTGTTTCATCATAAAAGTTTCTCAATCCCTCCCAGTCAGCGCGTTTATTATTCCAAACCCGACGAAGATTTGCTTTAATTTGTGTCGGTGATGTAAATTGCACTATTGCCTATATTAGTAAATGGTCCGATGTTCCGAGGGGTTGTTCAACTTTTGTCTTCGTAGTATCTGGTTCGTTTGTCAAAAACAGATCCAACAAATTATTGTTATGACGTGAATTGTCTGCGATTCTAGTGGGACACTCTTTCATTTGCGTCAAACCGTGATAATCTGCGAGTATCAGTTCGGCTTGCCGTCCTACGTCGTCAGTGCGCGAAGAATACTTAAGCCATTCTTTATTATGAATATTAAAGTCTCCATGAATGGCCAGTCTTGCTTTGGGGTAGTCCATGGTAATCTTGTCTAAATTAGCCGATATTTTATCGAAAAAGGGACATCCTGGGGGAGAATTTGGGGATCTGTATAATCCTATTACAAACATAGTTTCATCAACACCTGAGTTCTTCAGTGCTATAGAATTATGGTGCTTAGAGTTCAACTCGTAGGCCTTAATTCTCACACATGAAAGTGAATCTCGAACAAATACACAGACACCATGCTTGTTATAAAAGGAATGTTCCAATTCGTAACTAGGTATCCGGTATTTATCGAGATCCGATTTCGATGCTTTGCCACTAACAATTGTTTCGGTAAGAAACAATATGTCAGGTTTATTTTTTTCGATGTGGTGATGAACCTCGTTTAGATTCGAATTGAGACCTCTTATGTTGGTGAAGTCAATGCTAAGCTGTTGGTTCACTCTGCTACCTTTTTGTTGAGACAAAGACTTACCCTTTGACATTGCTGGTATGGATACTGAAATTCGGCCAGGCCTAAATTTCAACACTACACAATACAAAAGAAACTGGGCATCTCTGTCACAAAAACACGATAGCAGGTTTCATGCAACAGTAGCTGGATAAGAGAAAAGCAAAAAAAAAAATGGGGACACAAAAGACACTAACAAAATTGAAGAGTACAAATAAAGGGTTAGTAACAACCAAAACCAAATTTTACATTCCCTGTTACCAAGCAATATTAAACAAATTTATGCTTTAAAATAATAAATAAATTTATTACATCAAATCAATAAAAGGTAAAATTTTACCTGCCTATCTGGTAACGGCAAATATAAAATACCAAATAATTATCTAAAAAAAAAGAACAATCTCACCAATTATATAAATGTACGCCTCCGTTCTTCAACAGTTTTATTTTCATAAACACTAACACAAACACTATACCATACACTAATTTTTCTATATTCGATTATTTATTTTTTTTTCCTTTAAATAAACACTAACACAAACACTATAACATGCACTTTTTTTTCTATTTTCGATTATTATTTTTTTTTTGTAATTTTTTCTTATAAAATTTTTACCTTCTTCGTCTGGTTGATGAATGATTAAAGTATTTTCTAAGTTGTCAAAGTTTGTGGGAACAAAATCAAACACATCAACTTCTTCAAAATATTCTAAATCATTTGCCGATACTAAATTCTTCTCACCGTTACACCAAATCAGTTTCTTTATACCCTGAATTTGTGGTAAGTCTCACGACAAAAGTTGTTTTCCCACAACTTGATGGTCCACTTATCTGCATCGTGAACGGAATTTCCACGTTAAACATTCTTTTAGCAATAAGTAATCTGAACAGTTTGAACCGCTATTTATAATCTTTCTTCATAGTTTTGTAAGCAGTAAACTCAAATAATTAACGAAACCTGTAAACATACATACAAACGAAAAGTAAACTTAAATCAAAACAAAATAAGAATACACCAACAACGATTTAAATTAAAAAGATTATTTGCATAATATAATCTATTTCACACAAAAACAGGTGACCCAAAGAAAAAAAAATCAAATCATACTTAACAAAGCATTTAATTATTTTTTGCACGATCAGGCGAATTTGTATGTTTACACAAACAACTATAAATATTTTAAAAGATAACAATAAGAATCAAGCAAAACAAAAATAAATATCGAAAAAAAGTTAAACGAAAAGTAAAACTTAAATCAAAACAAAATAAGAATGTTAGGCGCGTGAAACTAGTACGCAGATAAATTATGCATAACATAACCTACGTAACTCTTCATTAGACCTGTGAAAACTATCCCAGAGATAAATTACTCATAACATAGCCTTCACACCTTTGAAATGACACTAATCTATTGATTTATTGCTTGTGAAACCTCCTAAGCGATCATACTTGTAGAAATGTGAGAAATTCATACAATTCCATAAATTTAATACATGTATCAATACCCAAGCAAAAAATACAAAAATTTTCCATGCAACAATAATTGGAAGATACCAAAAATACTTCTATTTCACAATTTTAAGTTTTCAATTCTGTCAACCGTCCTCAATGACTGCCTGTTTTTTTGGTTTTTTATTCTATCTTAATTATCAACGCATCACCTCAATAATTTTATTTCTCAATATATTTTATTAACATTTGTTTTCTTCCCCATAGGAAGCGATAGAAAAAACTCACCAATGTGAACATTGCGATAAAAAGTTTATGGAAAGAAAATTTTTAATCAACCATACAAGAGTGCATACAGGTGAAAAACCATTTCAATGTTCGAAGTGTGATAAAAAATTTTCAAGTAAACCTACTATGAAAGCACATATGCAAACACACATAAAAAAGGTAATATTTTATAAAAGTTTGTAGTTTAATTTTATGAATAACTTTGAAGTTTGCTATTACTTTGATCTGAAAGACGCGAGTATTACAATTCGAGTCAAAAGTGAAATCTTGCCCTTCACTTTTATTTCACATTTCTCGACGTTTTAGTTTAGGTCGTATAGCGGTTTTGAAAAAGCAAAAAAATGTCCAACTGACTGTCAGCCGTCACAGCCGACGGAAACTAGAGAACTACCGGAGCGATTTAAATAATTCTAACTAGTGGGATGGGGGTGGGACAAGAGCTTCCAGTAAAGTTAAAAACTAACTAGTTGCCAATACTGCTGGATAAGGTATTCTGATACATCAGACTAGCCTAACATTACTGCCTATTTTGATACTATAATGTTTAACAATATGCAATTAAATACATCATCCAAAAATATGCTTTCTAGAACATAAATCAAAGTAAAAAGAAAAAATAATATTAAAAAAAACTTAAACAAAGAAGTCATCAAACAATTTATATTAGCTCAATTAGAGATTAACCACAAATACACATTATTACTATTTATTTTTTATACGATAAATCAACTGTAATAATTTACATTTAAATAAAATTACACTCACATATACATATACACAATAGATACACACCTATAGACTGCGAACTAAAAGAAGTTGTCAAGACAGTTTCAGGCGGTCTTGAAACGTGAAGATATCATTAAATTATCGATATCCAAAATCATATCATACACAACAACCTAGCATATCAGAACAGTTAAAAAATCATCATATGTTAAATAGACATCGACCACTTTGTAAACAAGACAGCCCAAAAGCTATAAATTAGTTCTTTCTCATGTTAGCTGAAACAATTAGTCAAAGATTCGTCAAAAATACTTTATAAGTTTAGGCAACAATGTTATGATATTCTAAAGGAATAAAAAAGCTATTTAACCGGAATTGTGACAAACCAGAAATGAGAAAACTACTATAAACATTACAAAAAACTTATGCATTAACTTTCAATAATATTTAATGTCAGAAATGAGTGTTAAAAGTTGAAGAAGTTTAAAATAAAGAGTTTTTCAAATTCACTCACTATCCCCTGACCCCATTTTTAAATTTTGAATATAACTCAGATCTTCGATATTCAAGTATACCCGGAGGCGTTTGCAGCTCATTTCCATACAAAGTTTACTCAAGATCTCATGAGTTTTCGTAACGAAAATAACACGTAGTTTTATCACATTTTTTTAAACAACTCAAAAACTAAGATAGCAATTGTTTATACCAATGCTATTTTAAATGGCTGAGATGTATACAAAACAGTGTAATAGGTCAATGACCTTGATATCATTATTTATTCTCATGATATTTGCAAGAGAGCATTTTCAGTTTTTTGGAAACCGTCAAAAAACAAATGATTCAATTGTGGTAGAAAAGGATTAAGTTACGCTACGATACATCGATTGTGACCATTTCCGTTAAAATCGAGCCATCCGTTGTTGAGAAAGAGTTGGACAAAATTTGGTCCACATACAGCAATATATATACACACACACACATACAGACTGCAAGCTAAAAATAGTCTAAATAGCTTCAGGAGGTCATGAAGCGTAAAGATATCATAAAATTTCCGATTTCGAAAATCGACCCAAAAACAATAACTTCCAATATCGGGAAGTTAAAAATATGTTATGTTAATGGTAAGAGCCGAAAAAAGGATGGGTTCGATAACTGTACCGGAATTGTATCAACAAAATCATTAAGTGTGTCAAAAAAATCAAATTTCCATATTTGTTGCTTAAGAAACGACTAGTTTCAGTGATAATGAGTAGTAACTGTGAATGTGGAGAAATCTTGAAGGTCGTCATCTATATGTTAGACCGGGAGCTTGATTTGACATTATCGTCCTGGCTTTTCTGACAAAAAATTTATCGTCTGTTTCGGTCGTATTGTAAATGGTTTTATGAAACTTTCTTTACCGCAAATATTTACTGTAGGAACAGACGCAGTTTGTCGATTGACAAAAGCAATTCGTCGCATAAAATATTTCACGTAAAGGCTAGTTTCCTTTAAGGTTTATAAGTGTATATGGCTTTAATTCTATAATAGAACTTGCAATGAATCTTACGCAAGATCGCTTAATCCATTACTTTATAATAATAAAGAAACAATTCAATTCTCATCGTCCGTCGTGGTAGGAATAATCTTACAGTTCGTTCATTAGAGTCGCAAAAACACATAGAAATATTTCACGACCTAGGTCCCACAACAACATGCGTTCGGCAGTGTTGATGGACAAGACACAAATATTTTAGATTAAGAAAAAATGTGAAAAACATGTAAAAATGTATTTATAGTAAGCCAAAGAGAGGATGAAAGAAAATCGGGGTAATGCACGTACAAAAAATAAAAAGTATTAGTTATATTAAAAGTTGTATCGAAAAGACGAATCGCACTAAAGTCGAATTTAAGACTAAACGCATATATAACCAAAATCGCATCATTCAAGTGCCGCATAACTCAAGGGACACCTGTATAATAATTATCATGTCAATTACGTTATATTCATATTTTGTACTGGGCTTTTACAGTCCATGATATGTTTCGATTATTAAATATAAAATATAAAAATGTATATAATAGTTGCTCGGAATGCTAATAGATGTAAAAGCCAAACTAGTTTTAATGACTTAAACCTACAAATTATGAAATTTTAATTTTCCATGCAACAACTCCCGCAGGAGGGATCGATTTTGATCGATATGATCAATGTTGATCTACGGGTCTGACTATCCTGCGTACTCCAGTCCCTGCCATTGACATATGAGTTAGCGTGAGATATCACATACCACTGGCAATGGCAGGAGATGTCATCAGCCAAGATGATATCTTAGGGTGCTGGCGGACGAACTTTAAGTAGTCAACGGCAGCACTTCCAGTCTTAGCTGGGCAGCGTTCCGTAGTGGTACCGCTTATTAGCTCTTCCGAGGAATCGGACCAACACTTAGTTATGTATGGGCTTTGTGCCTCGATTGAAGTGGTGGGCTGTGCGTCTGGGGTGCGCTGCATCAGCTGGATTATTGGCATTTAGTTTTGTTTTGTTTTCTACAAATTTCTCACAATTTGTTTTTCACTTATTATTTTGTTATTATTTCTTCATCTTATCATGAAATATTGGCATATGTCATATTTTGTTGTATGATAGGATTTTTTACTTAGTTATCCATTTTAAAATAAAACATAAAAAAATAAAATAAAACCCTTTTGATATATATATATGGCAGTACAACCGAAAAAAAATAAGTCTGCAAGTGGTAAAGCAAATTTGCGCAATCCACCCGCCCATAAAGCGGCACTTCCACGGAATTTGCAGGGACGAAACATATATGAATCAATAAAAAATTTCAAAATACATGTTCAAAACATCTGCGGATTGAACGCTAACCATGACCACGTGCAACATCATCTTGAGCACGACAAACCGAACATTCTATTCCTTACAGAAACACAAGTTTCTGAAAATTTTCTCTTTATAGAATCGCTTAATTCCAAATAAAGGCTCGAATCAGCTTTCAAACTCCATCAGGGCGTATGCGCACTCATTCATGAGAGTGTTGCGTACACGCGCTTTCCAAATTTTGAACTACACGGTGACGGCTTCAATACAATGGTTTTAAAGATTTGTCTTCCAGAAATGACTTTTTTTACAATAGCTTTATACCGGTCCCCCAACAAACGTAACCCAAACTTTTTTAATATACTGACAAAAATTGTGGACGAGATTAGAGCAAACTCCCCTAATTGTGAAGTTATCGTTACCGGTGACTTCAACGTCCACAACAAATCCTGGTTGGAGTTCTCCAAATCGATGTTGACAATAGTGGAAAACTGGCAGAAATTTTTGCCGCGTCTCAGGGCACATTCCAAATTGTTAAAAACCCGACTTTCACTCCCCGTAATGGCGGTGATAATAGTTTTCTTTTAGATCTCTATCTTACCACAATGCCAGATATTACGAGTGTCGATGTCGCGAAAGGTAGTATTGGAAATTCTGATCAGTATTTAATCTCATCAGTTATCAAAACTGATTTACTTAAACTACAGCTCCCAAACCCCGTAAAATATTTCACTACTCAAAAATGGATAAGAGTGGTCTTCAGAATTTTTTCCATGGTTTCCCTTTCGACCGTCATTGTTTTTACACTGACAATGTAAATGTTTCTGCTCAAAACTTTACAGAAACCATCCAATTTGCTATCAATAAATTTGTCCCTTTCTCCATAGTAAAACCCAAACAAAAATACTTGTATTCGAAAGCTGCCAAAACGGCACTTAGAAACAAACGTAGATCATTTAATATTTGGATTCATAACAAAACTCCCACTAATCGATCCCAATATCTAAAGGCCAACAAAACATCTAACCAGATTATCTCAAACGAAAAGTCTGAAATTGACAGAGCGAACGCCTCAAAACTTACGTCTATGTCTGTTTCTGACAAGAGTTTCTACAGTGCCATTAATTCTTTAAATTCTGGTACAAAATTTTCTATTCCCCCTATTATTGATGGTGATTTAATCGTCAATGATCCCGCAAGAAAAGCTAACTTTTTCGCTAAACGTTTTGCTCTGAACTCCACTGTTTTGGAAACTCCTAAAGAAATACCCCAAATCCAGTCTTCAGGAGTTGGTATGAATGAACTTCACTGCAAACCCAAAATAGTCGCTAAACTTTTAAAGGGGTTAAACACCAACAATGGACAATATTCCACCCGAGCAATTTCACGCAAGTTCAGCAAATTTTTGGGAAATTTTGGCTTGACCCCTTTTAATTTTAATTATTTTTTTGTTTATGGATAGTCTTTCATAATTAAAAAATACAAGTTCTCTTAGTATTTTTTTTCGACCAGGGGTCTTCACAGGGTGCCCCTCAATTTTTTGTTATTTTGTGATGTGAGTGCATTTTGACGAGCGATTGTAGAAAAACTACTGAATCGATTTTCATAAATAATATGTCGTTGAATAGGTATTAGAACAAAGTTTTTAAAAATGTACACTGTTAATTTTTTGAAATAATTTTTAACGGTGTAACATAAGAAAAAACGGTGAAATTGAAAAAAAGATGGCATAGCCTTTTTTTTTTTTTTAAACTAAATTGAAGCTTATTTTATATCTAACCACTTGTGAAAGTTTAGGAGATGCATTATTTTTTGTTTTAAAGATAAAATTCGTTGTGCATATGACTTTTGCATATAACTTTTTTATTTTTTTTTTTAAATAAAATTGAATTTTGTTTTTATTTACCTGTGATTTTACCTGTTAATCCTTTAAAAGGAGGCTGTTTTTCTAGATATGCATGATTGAAAAGTTTGAAAATCCTACTTTTAATTTTAAGTGAATATAGGCGTAAACTAATATGGATTAAAAATAAATAAAAACCATCTTAAGGATTTTAAATTATATATGGCTGTAATTAAGACAAAGATTTCGAAACATTGAATAGATGCTGTAGAGTAGTAAATGTAGAGTAATTATATTTGGTCATAAAAAATAGGCGTATATAATCTTTATTGATGCCTGCATTACTATTTTTAATCCCATTTTTGTTATATAAATGAAGTTTTAAATTGGTCACTATCAGTTAATTTCTATTACTTTAACAAAAACTTTCAAAATTTAATTTTTCTAAAATGTGTGAATATAAATGCGTTAAACCATTTTCAAATTCTAAGTGTTCTTCAAATAAAAGGAAAATCACAGAGAATGTTCGACAACATTTAGATGTTCTTGGGATTAGTGCAATGGAAAATAAGCGAATATGTTCATCTTGTTATTTAAATTTAATCAATCAGTCAACACTACCTTCTGGTTCAGATTTATCAACATCACTAACAGTCAAAACTAACAACAAAATCGATATAAAAATGCGATTACTATAAGTGGAACTCAAAAATTTCATTCTTTTGTACCAATAAATACTAAGATAATAAATGCAAAAATGTTTTCCAACTCAAAAGAAACTTTTGAATGTAAAATAAGTAAATAATTTTTAATAACTATATTTATTTTCACATATATAATTTGTATGATATTTTAAAAAGTTTATTCAATAATTAAATATTTGTAATTTAATGTTGAAAAACAATCTTTTACTTTATGATTTCATAATAACATAATACGAACATAATGCTTCTCCAGTCAAAAGTTCCGAAATAGATTTAGTTATTTATAGGGCTTTTTTGTTTGCAGTCGAGACTGTCAAATTATTTTTTGTAAGAGTAACAAGTGATTACTAAAAGTGATAAATAAACATTTTTATGCCATCTTTATGCCATTTTTATGCCATCTAATACAAAGAAAATAATTGCAGAAGTGCTTTCCTATTCAAAAGAAACTTCTGTTTGTAAAATAAGTAAATCATTTTTAACAATTGTATTTATTTTATTTATTGTACTACATATATAATTTTTATAATATTTTAAAAAGTTCATCTAATAATAAAATATTTGATATTTAACATAAAAAAAAATCTCTTAGTTTATAACGCCATTTTTATAATTTTCCTTCAGAACAAAAAAAACTGATTCCCGACAGTCATATGCACAACGAATTTTATCTCTAAAACAAAAAATAATGCATCTCCTAACCTTTCACAAGTGGTTAGATATAAAATAAGCTTCAATTTAGTTAAACAAAAAAAAAAAAAAGGCTATGCCATCTTTTTTTCAATTACACCGATTTTTTCTTATGTTACACCGCTAAAAATTATTTCAAAAACTTAACAGTGTACATTTTTAAAAACTTTGTTTTAATACCTATTCAACGACATATCATTTATGAAAATCGATTGAGTAGTTTTTCTACAATCGCTCGTCAAAATGCACCCACATCACAAAATAACAAAAATTGAGGGGCACCCTGTGACGACCCCTCGTCGAAAAAAAAAAATTCTAAGAGAACTTGTATTTTTTATTTATCAAAGACTATCTATAAACAAAAACTAATCAAAATTAAAAGGGGTCAAGTCAAAACGTTGTTGAATCTTCGTGAAATTGCTCACCCATTATTTTAAAAACCTTTTCCAAAGAACTTGCACCAACTTTAACTAAAATATTCTACGAATCCTACAAATCTGGTATATTTCCCTCGTGCTGAAAGTTGGCAAATGTCCAGCCCGTCCCCAATAAGGGAACAAAATCCGATATCTCAAATTATAGGCCAATAGCTTTATTATCGGTCCTATCCTATCCGGTCCTAAGTCTACGAGCATTATATTAATACACAGATTTCAAAATTTCTGGAAGTAAATTATTTAAAAGCCGACAGCCAATACGGTTTTCGAAACAAAAGATCAACCACCGATCTATTAAACTATGTAGCGCATTGTTGGAACTGCATACTTGATAAAGGTGGTGAAACATACGTTATCGCTTTAGACATCTCCAAGGCATTCGATCGAGTCTGGCATGCCAACTTAATCAACAAGCTCGTTGCGTATGGTTTTCATCCCAATGTTGTGAAGCTGATTCAAAATCTTCTTTCCAACCGATACATTTCGGTAACCTTAGACGGATTTTCTTCTGAGTCTAAACTAATTTACGCTGGTGTACCTCAAGGCTCAGTATTGTCCCCAACCCTATTTTTGATTTATATCAACGAATTGTTGAAAATCACCAGTAACCCAATAAATAGTTTTGCAGATGATAGTATTCTGCACAAGTCGTTCGAGCCCCTTCCTTCAAAAGGTAAAATGCACGAACGAATTAATCCTGCCCGGAGAGACGCTGCCATAAAGGTGAACAAAGACCTGAGTAAAGTCGCCGACTGGGGTGACCAAAACCTTGTCAATTTCAACTCTACCAAAACACAGCTGTTGATTGTTTCCAGATTAAAGACCGAGTTCCCCAAAGATATTTTATTCAGTATGTGTGATGAACCAATAGCAATAACATTCGTTTTTTGGGTGTCACAGTTTCAAATGACCTACTCTGGAACGATCATGTAATGGCGATGGCAAAAAGCGCGTCTAAAAAACTCGCCCTCCTAAATAGATGCAAAAAAATTTTCACTCTATACCAATTGCTCCATGTTTATAAGTTCTATATTCGTCCCTGTATGGAGTACTGCTGTCAAGTTTGGGGTGCTGCCTCTGTTTTCATCTTGGCCCTCTTGGACTCTGTTCAAAAGCAGGCTATACGAATTGTGGGTGATCGAACTTTGACATCAAAACTTGATTCTCTACAACATCGTCGCACTGTTGCTGACCTCGTTGTTTTTTACAAATATCGTAAAGATATTTCAGATGAAATCACGCGCAGATGTTTAAAAAAAAGCGTTAATCTACACCTTAGAACGCCAGTTGTTGTGGGACCCAGGTCTGTAAAGTTATGTGTTGTTGTGACACATATTCTAAACCCTATAACACAACACATTTTATTAAAAAAAAAAAAAAAACAATCATTGGAAGATACAAAAAATACTCCTATTTCACAATTTTAAGTTTTCACTTCTGTCGGCAGTTCTCAATGACTGCCTGTGTTTTTGCTATCTTTCCTATCTTAATTTTCAACGCATCATCTCGATAATTTTGTTTTTATGGTAATAGGATAAATTCACTTTATTTTGATAACATTTGTTTTCTTCCCCATAGGAAGCGATTGAAAAACTTCACCAATGTGAACATTGCGATAGGAAGTTTATTAATAGACAACAATTAATCATCCATACAAGAGTGCATACAGGTGAAAGACCATATGAATGTTCGAAGTGTGGTAAAAAATTTGCACGTAAAGATTATATGAAAGTACATATGCAATTACACATCAAAAAAATAACAAAGGTAATATTTTATAAAAGTTTGTAGTTTAATTTTATGAATAACTTTGAAGTTTGCTTTTACTTCGGTCTGACAGACCTAAGTAGTACAATCTCGAGCCAAAAGTGAAATCTTACCCTCCACTTTTTTGGCATTTCACGACGTTTTAGTGTAGGTCGAAGTGGTTTTAAAAAAATCATTAATTGTGTCAAAAAAATCAAATTTGCATATTTGTTGCTTAAGAAACGACTATTTTCAGTGATAATGAGTAGTAACTTTGAACGTGGAAAAATCTTGAAGGTCGTCATCTATATGTTAGACCGGGAGCTTAATTTGACATTATCGTCCTGGCTTTTCTGACAAAACATTTATCGTCAGTTTCGGTCGTATTGTAAATGGTTTTATGAAACTTTCTTTACCGCAAATATTTACTGTATTAACAGACGTAGATTGTCGATTGACAAAAGCAATTCCGTCGCAGGTCTGTCTCATCGTCATTTTCGTGAAATAAATTTTAGTTGAAGTACATCAATTAAATTAAAAAGATTATCTTTATTGAGGCCATGATCATAATTTATGAAGTTTTGACCATCAGGAGAATCAGCTTGATCTTTTGATACTGGTTTCCAGGAGTTTCTACGTGTATATGGCTTTAATTCTATGATAGAACTTGCAATGAATTTTACGCAAGATTGCTTAATCCATTACTTTATAATAATAAAGAAACAATTCAATTCTCATCGTCCGTCGTGGTAGGAATAATCGTACAGTTCGTTCATTAGAGTCGCAAAAACACATAGAAATATTTCACGACCTAGGTCCCACAACAACATGCGTTCGGCAGTGTTGATGGACAAGACACAAATATTTTAGATTAAGAAAAAATGTGAAAAACATGTAAAAATGTATTTATAGTAAGCCAAAAAGAAAATGAAAGAAAATCGGGGTAATGCACGTACAAAAAATAAAAATGTATTAGTTATATTAAAAGTTGTATCGAAAAGACGAATCGCACTAAAGTCGAATTTAAGACTAAACGCATATATAACCAAAATCGCATAATTCAAGTGCCGCCTAACTCTAGGGACACCTGTATAATAATTATTATGTCAATTACGTTATATTCATATTTTGTACTGGGCTTTTACAGTCCATGATATGTTTCGATTATTAAATATAAAATATAAAAATGTACATAATAGTTGCTCGGAATGCTGATAGATGTAAAAGCCAGACTAGTTTTAATGACTTAAAGCTACAAATTATGAAATTTTAATTTTACATGCAACAATAATTGGAAGTAATAATTGGAAATTTTCCATGCAACAAAAAATACTCCTATTTCACAATTTTAAGTTTTCACTTCTGTTGGCAGTCCTCAATGATTGCCTGTTTTTTTGTTATCTTTCCTCTCTTAATTTTCAACGCATCACCTCGATAATTTTATTTATATGGTAATAGGATAAATTCACTATATTTTGATAACATTTGTTTTCTTCCCCATAGGAAGTGATGGTTAAACCTCACCAATGTGAACATTGCGATAAGAAGTTTATTAATAGACATCATTTAATCATCCATACAAGAGTACATACAGGTGAACGACCATTTGAATGTTCGAAGTGTGGTAAAAAATATACATGTAAAGGTGCTATGAAAGTACATTTGCAAACACACATCAAAAAAATAAAAAAGGTAATATTTTATAAAAATTTGTAGTTTAATTTTATGAATAACTTTGAAGTTTGCTATTACTTTGGTCTGAAAGACCTAAGTAGGACAATCTCGAGCCAAAAGTGAAATCTTACCCTCCACTTTTTTGGCATTTCTCGTCGTTTTAGTGTAGGTGAAAGTGGTTTTAAAAAAATCATTAATTGTGTCAAAAAAATCAATTTGCATATTTGTTGCTTAAGAAACGATTATTTCCAGTGATAATGAGTAGTAACTTTGAATGTGGAGAAACTTGAAACTTGATCTGTATGTCCTTGGTTATTGTTATATAAGTGTGTCTAAAAAATCGTTAAATGTTCCAAAATAATACTCTCTTAAATACGTTACAACCCTGAAAACTGCTAACAGTTCTTTCTCAACGGTGATATAGTTTCGCTCAGCTTTGTTTATAGTTTTACTGACGAAAGCAATTAGTAGATCGCCTGATCCTGTTCCTTGTGAAAGTACTATACTGCACTTTGATTTTCTAAATTCTTTTGAAAAAGTGGGGTGCTGGCGAATGAACTCTTTTTAGTTAAAGGTGGCACTCTCAATCTTAACTATGGTGTACGTTATTAATTGCTTTACGAAACGAGCCTTCATATAACTCTATGTATAGGCATTATTCATTGAGGAAGACAAGGCGTCACATGATCAGCGAATATGGCACTAGCTAGATTATGGGCAATATGCCACTAGCTAGAGTATCGGCAAATACATACATAAACAAATTTGCTTTTCATCTTCTATTTTATTTTCTCTATCCCATAATGCAATTTTGGCCTATGTCATATTTTACGTGGATACGATTTATTGTGTGTAGAGGTGGTTTGATTAATCGATTAATCATTTTCTTATTTGAAGTAAACAATTAATCGATTAATCGAAAAGTAAAACTGATTAACCGTCATTCTTTTAATAAATATTTTTCTGAACAAAAATTAGCTACCCGAAAGATATATGAACTTAAGTTTACAATCAAAAAAAATTATTCTCTTCTTCTTGTAATTCTGGTATTACTAATACTGTTTTTCTAAATAAATTAACAGATATTGAAAAATAAATAATGATTCTGTAATATATCTGTAAATAATGATATATATGAAAGATGTTACAATGCAGCTAGTTTTTTGTTGCGAAAATGGAGAAAACCTTTAAATTAGATTACTATAGATTCATTGTGCTTCACAAGTACATAATAGAATTAAATTCTAAGTTGCTTCGAATCTTCGAATGTTTTATGCATATATTTTAGTGAAGTTCTTATAAAATACTGTGAATTATAATTCACTAGACTAAAGTTTAATAGTTTTTAAATTAACTATTTTTTTGTGAACAATTAAACTCAAGGAACACAGAATCATTTGATAGTTTTTCAATTCGAGAGCTTGTTAGGTTTCTCTTAATAAACTTGTCTGTCCAAACCTTCTATTAGTTGCTTTAGTTTAATAACTTTAATCGCTCATAAAAATCCTAACCATAATCCTACCAGTTTATTAAATTACAAATTAGTCTATAGTGAATTACAATTATCAGTCAGATAATGGTAACCACTTCATTGCTTTAGTATATACAGATATACACTCAATAGAATCTAGAAATACATATTAAAAACCTATCTTTATGGATGAATAATAATTGCATATTCCTTTTTAAAATTATATATATTTTTTAAAACCCGATTAATCGATTAATCAGTGTAAAATTAACAGATTAGAACAGATTAATCGGTTAATCGATTTTGTCCAAAACCGATTAATCAACCCAGCCCTAATGTGTGGTTTTTCATTCTTTAACAAAAAATAGAAAAAAAGATTTGGGGTACATCAACACCTTAGAACGCATGTTGTTGTGGGACCTAGGTAGGTCATAAAAGGTCTCTATGTGTTGTTGTGACACATATTGTAATTTCTACAATACAGCACATTTTATTAAAAATACGATTTATAACCAATAAATCTGTTCTTTTTTCAGGACAAACCACATTCTAGTTCTGGAGAGGTAGCAACGTTGTCAACGGACGATTCCATGGGTGAAATTAAATCTAAATTTAAAACTATAAAAGCTGAGAAAATTGATATGATTGAAATAGCTGTACTCGAACGCCCTGATACCGAAGAAAAAATTAAGGTAACACATTTTTCTGTTCATGAATTTGTATCTAAATTTTATCAACTCAACTCTTTGAAAACTAATCTGAAGAAATTAATTTAGATACCAGTTGCGTTCATATTGCGTTCATATCCTATGAATTGAAGGTTTTGGAAATTTTGTGTTTATGATCATAAAATCCACATCTGCATGCACCAATTATATTATAAGATAACTAAATATTTAGTTTCCTTTTCTTTTTTTCAGCCAGCTCCTGATGAAAAAGGATCATCTCATTTGCCTTATAATAGCTACTTTGGCGAAACTATTTGTAAAGAAGAAGTAATTCTGCCCGATGAGAATTTAAATTGAAAAATATTACCGAAAATATACAATAAGTGAAATAGTATGGTATTGAAATATTATCAAATAATAACTAAACATAAGAATACGGAAACATCAAATCAATACCAAACATAATCTACACGAAAAACTAAACAATAAACCAATTCTTTAACCAAAGTGCCTCAACTAATAATGAATACACAACAGGATTGACATGCATAACTCTATTAAACTGAATGAGATACACCCTTCCACCTTTCAATTCAAAAACATATACAACGTCTAGGTTCAAGAAAAATAGATATACTTCATAAAAGGAATTTCGTATAAGTCTGGAATTGTTTAGACATAAGACATGTATTTAAAATTAATTTTCGGCTTCCAAATACAGTTTACTACGGAATGTGATATAGTTAACAGCGAAACAATCAATTGTAACCGGTATTTTGTAGTGTATTTCAAATAGTGTAAATATTTTAAGCTCAATGTAATCGGTTATGAGCAGCAAAAACTCTACCATTATTCAATTTTCTTTAGAAACAAACAAAAGAGCTTAGGTCCGAATTAAATATACTATTTTTACGGCAAACGTTTAAATTTTTTATAAATATGATTTATTACCGTCATAATTACGTCCAAAAACTAAAAAACATTTAAATTTGTATAAATTAAATTTTTTATCAAAGTCCAGTTCAAAATATACAATAATTCAAAATTCATAATCCAATCAAATTATTTCTTAATTTTTGATGTCACAATTATTTTGGAAAAATAACAAAATAACAAAAGTTACTTTACTGCCGCCGTAAAATAAAAACAAAATGGCGTCGCAAAGAACAAAGCCGCTTTGATTATAAATAAAAAAAGTAATGTGGTTTTATTTTCACTTTCTAGTACGTTTATACTTAGACTTGCCACCCGTCACGTTTTGAACGGGACATACCAGTTTTAGAGCTGAATGTCCCGTGTCCCGACGTAACTACGAACGGGACGCGGTTTGTCCCGTTTTGATAAAAAAAAAGAAAAAATGTTATCTGTCTTTATAAAAATCTAACCAATTGAAATTTATTTTCGATTATTATTGTCTGCTTCATTTTAACACTCAAAACTACTAATAATTAATATTTGTAGGAAAAACACTATGCAAATTTAATTCAGATTGGCTAAAAAACTAACTTTTTTTGGCATTAAACATCTCCGAATGGTAAAATTATTACAGAGGATCTCTACTTGGATCTCTTTTGAACGAAAACGAAATACGCTCGATGAAGATGAAACTTTAATATCAGAAATCACATCACATTCATGGCAAAATTTTAATGATTGAAAACGCTCAACGTTGTTTGCTACTATAGGAATTGTAGGGAATATTTGGCTCCTGTTTTGTTAAGAATATTTATTTCGTAATAATTAATTCGTTTTAATTATTTCGTTTGTTTTCTGTGTTTTGTTTAAAGAAAATGAAGTCGTTATGAAAGAAATTCGATGTTTGCATTCCAAAGCGTAAAAATCTTAGTCACATTGGCGGAGTTTTGTTGTAACTTTTGAATTGATAAAATCCGACGACGTTGGTCCCTATCCTAATCTGATGTGAAGTTTATTTTATTTCGATGTTATTGCCAAATTTTATATAGTTTGACTGATCTGAATGATATTAACGTCAAGGATGTTAAAAGAACGGCAAGAATTCCGCAAATAGTTTATTCACGTTATTCACTCACATCTTTTAATTTATTTGTGGAAAACAACAATTAAGTTATTGTAAACGGTAGTATCGATGATTGTCAATTATATTTTCAATTATCTAACGAAATTTTAGAATCTGATAAAATATTGCTGGATTACGATGTTACTTATAATGTAGGCCCAATCATCATATATCACCCACTCGACTGGGCTTGAACCATTTTAAAACTATTTGTCCAATTAAATGTGCCCAAGCTAGAGAATTATGAAATTTGGGCAGCTCACTCACTTTTTTTTTTTAATTTGTAAACAACTTATTGATCTTGTGAATTGTATAAGTTTTTTCTGTTAGAGATTTTAGATACAAGCAGTGAAAACAACTTTTTATGAGAGATACTTTTTTTATTAGTACAATAAGAAAAATGTGTTTTTTATTTCTGTCAAAAACAAAACTACAGTACAGAGAAATATATATACGATAACAGTTGCGTGCAAGTGTTTGGTTCCAACACTCCTCCTCAATTGCACGCCTTATTGAAGTCCACATCTTTTGCGTAGATACTTGATGCGTACTCCTGACAGTGGCTTAGTCAGAAAATCCGCCAACATGTCCTGAGTTGGACAGTATTTGCAACATACAAGTCCTTTGTCGATGTAATCCTTTATAAAATGATACTTAGTATCAATATGTTTTGATCGATTTGACAACTTTCCAGTTTCAATCATTTTAAGGCAGCTTTGGTTGTCCTCCCATATGCATATTGGTTGATTTATTGTAATTTGAAAATCAGACAAAATTAGACATAGCTATAAATTCTGCTTCCTTTGATGACAATGCCACACAAATTTGTTTGCGACAAGCCCAACTTATGATTCCACCATAAAGTATAAACAAATATCCGCTATTAGACTTGCGTTCTATTTTGTCTCCTCCCCAATCTGCATCTACATACCCAAAAACAACTTCACCTTTCCTCTCAATTTGACTCATATACAATTTTAAATCTACAGTTCCCTTTAAGTATTTAATAACTCTCTTTAATTCATTCCAGTCCGTTTTTGTGGGCTGGCTTACTTTTCTAGCCAAAATAGAAACAGCAGCCGATATATCTGGACGGCTGTTAGTTGAAATATATAGTAGTTGACCAATTATCCTTTGATATAGATGATTTTCTAATATAAGTTCAGATTCTTCTTGAGATTTACCATACCCAGGATCTAAAGGATATGCTGATATTTTGCTATCTTGTAATTTAGCTTCTTTGATGACTTTATTGATATATGCACTTTGACATATTCGAAAGTTTCCGTATTCATCTTTATCCACTTCCAATCCAAGATAATAATTAATATTGCCCAAGCTTTTTATTTCAAAATGACCTTTAAATAAAACTTCAACTTCGTCAATATAGTTCTTGTCTTTACTTGCAATGACTATGTCATCTACATAAATGAGAATATATGTCCAAATGCCATTAATACATTTTGAGTACAAACACTGATCAGTTTTACTTTGAATGTACCCTGCAGATATTAGTATGGAATGAATGACCTGATTCCATGTCCTTGCTGCTTGCTTAAGACCATTTTTTTTTTTTCCTTTATCTCCATTTAGGAGCATAGGGCGTCTACTAGACTGGACCATCTGACTCTTCGGGGCAATCGCTTTCAGTTCACCCCATTGTTATATATATGCAGTTATTGCAAGCAATCATGATCAAAGTAATGATAATACATTCATCTCTTTCTATTTTTATTTACAATGTTTTAAGAAATATATAAATCAACAACAAGAACATTCATCGTAAATCTCGTGTGCGGAACACAAGTTCACATACAATAGAATTGTTAAATAATAATTGTTAAACATAGAATATTTAATCAGATTATTAATTAAACTATAATTTGAAACAGAAATAAATTATACGCGAATTATTAATGATAGTTTCAATTTATAAATACAAAATATACAACATGGCGCAGTTGATACGTGTTTCTTAATATAAAAATCAAGTGCAGTTATAAAAATAACAGTTACAACATAATAGTGCAAGAACAGTGCAGTTACATAGTTCTATAATTAAAACATAAATTAATAAATACACAATGAGTTCAGCATTCAATTTCAAACAGCCGGATAATTTAAATTTATCTGGCAATTTACAAGAAAATTGGCGTGATTTCAAAATGTACTATGAAATTTACGCTACCGCAACCAAATCAGATAAGGAAACTCCAGCAGTGCAGGTGGCTCAATTTTTAACAATGGCTGGAAAAGATGCGATTGATTTATTTCAGACCTTTGTGATGCCAGACGATGACAAAAAGGTCTTAGCTAAAGTGATGAAAAAATTTGAAGATTACTGTAATCCTCGTAAAAACATAGTTTATGAACGCTACTGTTTCTACACAAGATGCCAAAAGGAGGGAGAACCTTTTGACCATTTTCTGACCGATATAACAAAACTAGTCAAGTCATGTGAATTTGGGGACCAACAGGATTCAATGCTGAGGGATCGTATTGTATTGGGGATAGCGGATCATGATCTTCAAGCAAAGTTACTCAAAACTGACAACTTAGATGTTAAAATAGCTTCAGAAACATGCAGAATTGCAGAAATAACAGGGGCACAAACAAAAATGATTCTTAAGGGTCCACAACTTGATGAAGTAAAAACTTTAAACAAAACGAGTCAGGTATACAAAAATAATAATAATTGTTACAAACAACAACAAATTAATAATAAAAATTTTTCAAACATTAATACTAATCAATACCAATGCAACACAAATGCTGTTCAAGGTTATAATTTTAATAATAATAATAATCATTCAGTTAATTTTCCATTCAGAAAAACAAATAATTTTGTCAACACCAACTTCAAATGCAAAAATTGTACATACACACACGCATTTAACAGATGTCCCGCTTACGGGAAAACATGTTTATTTTGTAAAAAATTAAATCATTTTTCAAATGTATGTAGACAACGAGTAAATGGTATACAAGTTCAAGAAGTTTATAATAACGCTATTGATAATACATTTGAAATAGAAGATTTGATGATTGATGAAATTTATTCAATCGGATATTCTGAACATAGTTGGTTTGAACAATTACGTATAGAAAACAAAATAATTAATTTCAAATTAGATAGCGGTGCTGATTGTAATATTTTACCATTA
This sequence comes from Diogma glabrata, assembly GCA_963693315.1. NCBI lineage: Eukaryota > Metazoa > Arthropoda > Insecta > Diptera > Cylindrotomidae > Diogma > Diogma glabrata. The sequence continues at coordinate 113,866,891 of OY856188.1, forward strand.
TATATTTTTAGGCAAATCGAACAAGACAGTAAAAATCAGCTGTTAATAAAACCAGTCACTATGAGGTTGGAGGCATTTGGTGGATTCAGATTGGATGTGGTCGGAGAAGTTTTGTTAAACGTAGAACACAAAAGTTTATATCACTCAATGAATTTTGTGGTAATCAATAGTGATAAAGCAAAACCAATATTGAGCTTACATTCATGCTTGGCTTTAAAGCTAATACAGAGAATACAAACGGTAAATATAGAAAACAAAAGTCAGTTTATAAATTCTAACATAGATGTTTTTAGTGGTATTGGACGTTTTCCTGAAAAATGTGTGTTAAAATTAAAACCTAACGCAAACCCAGTTAGCAAGCCTCCACGACGAATAGCATTAAGCTTACGTGACAAAGTCAAGGAAAAACTATTTCAAATGGAAAAATTAGGCATAATCTCCAAAGTAGAAGAACCTACAGAATGGGTTCACAATTTAGTTGTGGTTGAAAAACCTGACAAATCCCTAAGGCTTTGTCTTGATCCCAAGGAATTGAATTCCAATTTAGTTCAAGAACATTTCTTGATTCCTACTTTGGAAGATTTTACGTTTCATTTGCAAAACATGAAAGTTTTTTCGGTTCTTGATTTAAAAGAGGGCTTTTGGCAGTTAGAGTTAGATAATAAATCTCAAGCGCTAACTGCATTTAGTACCCCATTTGATAACTATAAATTTAACGTCCTACCTTTTGGACTAAATGTTGCCCCAGAGTTGTTTCAAAAAATAAATTCTAAATATTTCTCTGATATTCCAGGATGTTTTATATATATTGATGATATTTTAATTTGTGGTAGGGATCAAAACGAACACGATAAAAATTTACAAGCAGTTATTCGCCGTGCAAGAGAAATAAATGTCAAATTTAATCCTAATAAGTTGCAATATTCAGTCAAAAAGGTTAAATACCTCGGACATATATTCTCGGAAGATGGAATTCAGCCAGACCCAGATCGAATACAAGCTATTCTTAACATTCAAATACCATCTACTCGTAAGGACTTAGAAAGGATATTAGGCACTTTTAATTATTTATCTAGATTTATTCCTAGACTGTCCGAACAAAATGCACCACTAAGAGCTCTTTTACGCAAAAATGTTTGTTTCAAATGGACTTCAGAAAACACATTCGTTTTAAATAACCTTAAAAAGCTAGTTTCTGAAGCATTTCAGCTTCAAATATTTTCAATAGATAAACCTATTGTTATACAAACGGATGCATCACAGAATGGACTAGGTGCTTGTTTGATGCAAGATGGCAAACCCATTTGTTTCGCATCTAAAAGCTTAACAACCAGTGAGTGCAACTATGCACAAATAGAAAAGGAAATGTTGGCAATAGTTTACGGGTGTAAAAAATTTCACCATTATATTTATGGTCGCCAAGCCACTATTCACACCGATCACAAACCTTTAGTTTCAATAATGGGAAAACAAGTTTGTGAAATCAATTCCAATCGATTACAGAGAATGCGTATTAAAATTATTCCTTACAATTTACAAGTCGAGTATGTACCTGGTCCCAAGCTTCATATAGCTGATTTATTATCTCGAAATTCTATGAGTGATAGTTCGGTTGAATTAGAAAGTACATTGAAAGAAGTTGTTCACACTATCACAATGAGCGATGCTAAAAAAGACATTTTCAAACGTGAAACTCTTAAAGATTTAATTTTGAAATCAATTATTCATTATTGTCTTAATGGATGGCCTAACTGTAAAAGTAAGGTTCCGGATAATCTGAAATTCTACTATAATATTAAAGATAAAATTTATTTTGAAGATGGAATGGTTTTTTATGAAGATCGTGTTTTCGTTCCAGTCAATCTTAGAAAGGACATGCTTAATTTACTTCATGAACCGCATTTTGGTATTGTTAAAACCAAAGCAAGGGCAAAATCACTTTTATATTGGCCCAATATGAATACTGATATCGAAACTGTTATATTTAGATGCTCCATTTGCGAAAAATATAGACCGTCCAACAAAACAAACCCATTAATGTCTCACGAAATTCCAGAGTTACCCTTTCAGAAAGTAGGGTGTGATTTACTTGACTTTGGTGGTAAGTCCTATTTTATCCTTATGGACTACTTTTCCAAATGGCTTGAAGTTTTGGAAATACCAAATAAAACAAGTACCACTATCATAAACGCTTTTAAGAAAGTCTTTTCAGAACATGGTATTCCCGAGACAGTAATATCAGACAATCAGCCATTTAATTCTTTCGAGTGCAAAAAATTTGCATTGGAATGGAATTTTCAACTTGTTTTTTCTTCTCCAAGATATCCGAAATCGAATGGACTGGCTGAGAAAGCTGTTCATATAGCAAAAACCATTTTAAAGAAGTCATTTGAGGAAAGAAAAGATATATATTATTCTTTGCTCGAATATCGTTGCACTCCAGTAGCAAACTTAAAGTACTCTCCGTCGCAAATATTAATGAGCAGAAGCTTGAGATCTAAACTACCGGTTCAGTATGAACAATTACGTCCCAAAGTGGTTGATGTATCACAAAGCTTAATAGAAAACCAAAATCGACAAAAGATCTTTTATAATCGGACAGCACAAGCAAAAGAAAGGAAATTTCACACTGGGGATAATGTAGTTTACCATTACAATTCAGTTTGGAAGCCAGCAGTAGTTGTTAGGCAACATGAAAATCCTAGATCTTATATAATTCGAAATGAGTTAAATAATGAAATACGTCGTAATTCTTTTCATTTGCGTCGATCCGTAAATGCACCACAATTCCATGAAGATGACCAAATGATTCCAACTTCAAATAGTAAAATGAGGACAGAAATACATAATGAACCAATTTCGCTTAATCATTCTTCTATTCCAGAATCGGAAACTAACTACACCACAAGGTCGGGCAGAATCATAAAAGCTCCAAATTATTATAAAGCGGTAGCTTGAACTTGTATATATTTTCTTCTTGTTGGATTGAAAATAAAAAGGGAAGATGTTATATATATGCAGTTATTGCAAGCAATCATGATCAAAGTAATGATAATACATTCATCTCTTTCTATTTTTATTTACAATGTTTTAAGAAATATATAAATCAACAACAAGAACATTCATCGTAAATCTCGTGTGCGGAACACAAGTTCACATACAATAGAATTGTTAAATAATAATTGTTAAACATAGAATATTTAATCAGATTATTAATTAAACTATAATTTGAAACAGAAATAAATTATACGCGAATTATTAATGATAGTTTCAATTTATAAATACAAAATATACAACACCCATGTCTTGCCGATTTGTTTTGCTTCAGCTAGCACCGTTTTCTTCCACGTCATGGGTGGTCTTCCAACTCTCCTTTTACCTTGTGGATTCCACTCTAGGGACATCCTTGTTATATCTTTAGCTGGTTTCCTCAGTGTATGTCCTATCCATCTCCATTTCCTTTGTTTTATCTCGGACTCAATGTCTAGCTGCTCTGTCTGTCGTAGAAGTTCCTGGTTACTGATGGTGTTTGGCCAGAAGCATTTGATCAGTTTTCTCAGGCATTTGTTCACAAACACCTGTAGTTGATTTGTGATCTTCTTTGTGTGTTTCCACGCTTCACACCCATATAGCAGTACTGACTTGACACATGCATTGAACATTCGTAGCTTTGTCTTTCTTGACAGGACGGATGCATTCCAGATCTTGTGAAGCATATTGAACGTATTTCTAGCTTTGTTAATACGCTGACTGATATCTTCTTCAGTCCCGCCCGTTTTTGCTACAGTACAACCAAGGTACACAAATTTGTCGACTTCATCCACTTGTGTATTGTTGATGGTAATTGGTGTTATCGTTTTGGTATTCAATCTCATAGACTTTGTTTTCCTGATATTAATGTTGAGACCGACTTCATGTGCAAGGGCTGATAGCTTCTGTATTTTCTGCTGCATGTCCGTATGTGTGTGTGCAAGTAGACAGATGTCATCTGCGTAGTCTAGATCATTGAGCCGGCTTGTTGTGTTTCATTGGATTCCATTTGGACTTGCATCATCGAGCTTTCTTATGATACTATCTAGTACTATCAGGAATAGTAGCGGGGATAGTACACAGCCTTGTCTCACTCCTCGGTGGTTGTAGTATTTATCACTTTGCTGTCCTTTGTATTGTATTCTGTTTCCAGCATCCCGTACATTTCTTTGATTAGATCAACTATTTTCTTCGGGACGCCCATTTCACAAAGTGTCTTCCATATCGCGCTTCTGTTAATTGAGTCGAAGGCGCGCTCGAAGTCCACGAAGAGGAGATACAATGGTGAATTCCATTCGTTTGATTGCTCTATGATGATACGGATTGTGTTGATATGATCGGTACAGCTTCTTCCTGGTCTAAAGCCAGCTTGTTCATTTCTTAGTTTCAGGTTAATTGATGGAGATATTCTTTCGAGAATGATCATCGCTAGTATTTTCATTATTGAGTTGAGCAGAGATATACCTCTCCAATTTTTGCTGCTTAAGACCATATAAACTCTTATTTAATTTGCAAACAATTTGATCATCTTCAATTTCGAAACCAGGTGGCTGTTTCATGTAAATTTGTTCTTTCAATTCACCATTAAGAAACGCTGTTTTTGCATCAAAATGTTGTACGATTAAATTTTCCATTCCAGCTATTTTCAATAAATTGAGTATTTTCAGTAAAATTCTTAGAGTTGAATGTCTAACAACAGGAGAAAATATTTCATCGTAGTCCTGGCCGTATACTTGTGAGAAACCTTGTGCAACTAATCGAGCTTTAAAACTTTGCACTTCATTATTCGCATCAAATTTAACTTTGAAAACCCATTTGCACCCTACAATTTTCCTATATTTTGGTAACTTTACTAAATTCCACGTTTTATTTTGCTCTAATGACTCAATCTCCTCCTTCATTGCTCGAATCCAGTGTTCCTTTTTGTTACTTGCTAATGCTTCCTTAATATTTTTGGGTTCAGAAATATTGTTTCTTACCATATTTACTTGTTCAATTAATCGTTTTGGAGCTACACCCTTGTTTGACCTCTCAGAACGTCTTATATTTGGATATTGATCTGTATCCTCTTCTGGGCTGGAAAACTCATCATTTGAACTTCTGCTATCTGAATTTGGTTCTGTGTTACTTTCAGACTCAACAATTTCTTGTTCATTATTTGAAACGCTATTATTCAAATCAATTCTTATATGTGAATCGGGTTCCTTATGTGCATTATCTTCGATACATATGTCTTTTACATTTGAGATCACGAACTTTACGTCCCTACTTATAACAATTTTCTTTGTATCTTTATTTAACATACGATATGCCTTTGAGTTCTCATCATAACCAACAAATGTCATAAGGTTAGCTTTGTTATCTAATTTTTGCCTCGTTTGTGATGGTGTATACACATAACCCTTTTCACCAAAAATATGAAGATGTTTAGAACATGGACTTTTGTTTTCCCATTGTTCGTACGGTATGCCTTTTATTGACTTTGTTGGCAATCTATTTTGGAGATAATTTGCCGTCACTACCGCTTCACCCCAAAACAAATTTTCCATACCAGCATCCAATAATAAACACCTTGCCATTTCAATCAGAGATCTATTTTTGCGCTCTGCAACACCATTCTTCTGTGGTGTATATGGTGCAGTATACTGATACTCGATTCCTTGACTTTGAAGATAATTCGTCATTGATTTATTTACATATTCACCACCTCTATCTGAGCGAACTATCTTTGGTTTACGAGAAAACTTATTCTTAACTTTTTCAACATAGTATAGCAGTTTTTCATTCACTTCATCTTTTTGTTTTAATAAATAAACAACTGTATACCGACTAAAATCATCTACAAATATAAGCATGTATCTGTTACCACTTGGTGTCATAGTGGGGTCATTAAATCAAGTGGTGCTTTTGAACTAATTTTTATCTTTTTAGGAAATGGTAACCTTGTCATTTTCCCTTTAAAGCACACATCACATGTTTCTCGAATACCACAGTCAACAATATTAATACTATTAGCACTTTCTTTCGCAAGACTTTTAACAATTTCAATATCTCGGTGTCCAAACACTCTGTGCCAGTAGTGATGACAATTTTCCCTATTATGACTAGTTGCCAATGCACAATATTGCATTTTCTGCCGCAATCTGTATAGTCCCCCTGATTCATTGGCTTCTGCAATTATCACACTATTCTGCTTTATTCGACACGTTGACTTTAAAAACTCTATTTGAAAACCTTTGTCAATAATTCGTTTAACTGACAACAGATTGACAGTTATCGATGGAACATATAAAACATTTTCCAATCGAACTTTTGTTTCTTGATTACGTTCATTTAAACATTTTATCACACAAGTACCCATACCATGCGACATTTCTTCTTGGCCATTTGCTGTTGTAATCCTTTGTTTAAAGGTATTATCCATATCAATGAAAGTATTTATGTCATTTGACATATGTCTTGTAGCACCAGAGTCTATTATCCATCCACTGCAATCATAAGAAGAAGTTACAAAACAATAATCAGAATCACTAACCTTATTTGCTTGAGTATTTTCTTGTTTTGCTTTCCAAATTTTATATTTAGAACAATTCGTCTTCATATGTCCCGGCTTATGGCAGAAAAAACACTTTAATTTCCCTCCATGAAATTTGTTGACACTATGTGACGTCTTAAGTGCTGTATCGTTACTTGTGGTAGTAACTGACTCTCCTTTAGTTTGTCGTTTATATTCTTCAATGAGTTTTAACTGAACAAGGTTTACAGTCAAATCTCCTTCCGGGCGAGTTTCTAATGCTGTAACCATTATATCATAACTTGATGGAAGACTGCTTAGTAACATTGCAACTACCCAGCTGTCAGTTAATTTTTCTTTATCACTTATAGCATCAAGTTGTTCAAACAACGTAGTAATAGCATTTATATGCTCTTCCATATTACCACCTTCCCTTAATTTGAGACTGCATATTCGTCTCATAATTTGAACTTTATTGCTTAGGGTCGACTTTTCATGATAACCCTGTAAGTTTAACCACGCATCTTTTGCTGTATTAACCTTCCGGATATGTCGTAGCTGGTTATCTTCATCTGCAAGACCAATTAATGCACGTGCTTTGTCATCTCTCTTTTTCCAATCATCATTTACAGGATCAGGAATATCTTTAGTGATAACATCCCACAAATTCTCTCGAAGGAATAACATTTCCATTCGGTACTTCCACACAAAATAATTTGTGTTACCAAGTTTGGAAACAGAGTATTTTAATAATTCAGCCATAACCTCAAAATTTATTCAATTGAAAAATACTTTATTATATGGCAAAACTTTATCATACGGAAAAACTTTATAATACTCGTATGGCAAAACTCAACACTTTAATTGATGTGACTGGGCCAATAACCTGTTAGAGATTTTAGATACAAGCAGTGAAAACAACTTTTTATGAGAGATACTTTTTTATTAGTACAATAAGAAAAATGTGTTTTTTATTTCTGTCAAAAACAAAACTACAGTACAGAGAAATATATATACGATAACAGTTGCGTGCAAGTGTTTGGTTCCAACATTTTCATAGATTACGTTTGGATTTGAGGAGTGATAAAACATAATAAAAAATACATTACTGGTAATCTATCTATAAAAGTGGTAATCCATTTAAAGCATTTCAACCTTTCCTATAACATCGCCCTCGATTGGGTCCAAAACATTTCATTTTCTACTTTCACATTGCATGCTAAGTTCAGAGAGGAAACATACGTTTTCGTAAATATTTTCAAATTTACGAACTCAAATATTAATAAAAATGAATTTGTTAAAATTGAAATGATTTGTTTTAAGGAAATCACCTATTCACATGAAACGCATCTGAATGACACCAAAACACCTTTTAGGTTCATCCATCAAATTTTTATAATTTCTATGAAGTTTTTAAAATAAATCGAAGATTTTGCCAATATGAACACCAAAATCGCCTTCCTCGATTTACTTATTCAAAGTACGGTACTATAAGGGGCTTATAAAAACCAAGCGTAAAAATATTAGCCGAGATTGCTATTTGATTTGGTGTAAACGATTGTGTCCCGTTTGTAAATAATAATAAATAATAATTAATAATAATAATTTGTAAATAATAAATTGTGTAAAAAAATTAATAAAAACCTTTCTTTTGACATACTTGACAACATTTTTTCGACAAACTTATAATGCCATAATTCTCAATAATAATAATAAAATTTCAGGTCATACAAATAATTTATTTTATTTTTTTCCGAAAAATTGGGTAAAAAGTAAATAAAAACCTTTCTTTTGACACACTTGACAACATTTTTTTGACAAACTTATAGTGCCATAATTTTCAATAATAATAATAAAATTTCAGGTCATACAAATTATTAATTTTATTTTTTTCCAAAAAATTGTGTAAAAAAATAAATAAACTTTCTTTCGACACACTTGACAACATTTTTTTGACAAACTTATAATGCAATAATCTAGTTTTTGGTATCACATACCAATCCAGACCATCCAGATTTCTTCAAATTCAATGTTTATATCCTGAATCACTTAAAATGAACGTTTTTTAAGCCAAAAATATGCAAATTTCCTTGTTTTTACTCACTTGAAGATTTTTTGACACTCTTCCGGTACAGTCATCGAACACATCGTCCTTTGAGCTCTTTCCATTGAGTAAACTTATTTTTAGAAACAAAAATTTTGGAAATCCGTTCAGCGGTTTTCTAGATTTCGTCGCTTGTGACGGCCGGCCGGCAGGTTGTAACACCTTTCGATTCGCCTGGCAGATACTTGTGCACCTCCAAATCGCCTGTCAATTTTTTTTTGTACTCTACAATAAGTGAGCTAAATCATATAAAAATTTCAAGCTTACAGGAGGAAGTTTTTTTTTTATTTTTTTTACACTTTCAAACATATAGGGGATGATAACGTGCACGGCTGATGCCTGCCAGGTTGTGGTTTCCGTACTTCACATTTCATGAACTATCACTAAAAAAAATGCTTGCCTTACAGGACGACCGTTACCCAAAAGGTTCACTAGCTCTTGGTCTATATAAAACGATATTTAAAGAATAATCAAATTAAATTATTATCAACATTTAGGCAGAACCCCTTAAGATAATTATAATGGCCCTGGGGCACCATTCAAAAAATTTTCCTGTTACCTATGCGCAAGTGTACACAACAACTTCCCAAAGTTTCATGATGATCGGATGAATGGTTTATTAATGCATAAACGACAAACATACATACTTTCAATTTTATATATATAGATGTTTTGTGCGGGTTTTACGCTCTATGTTCACATTGATTTCACTAACTCCATAATTGATTTCGATTATAATAAATAAGTTATCAATGATTTCGATTATTCTATAGTAGTGAAGTTCATGCTGAAATTTGCTAATGAATTCTATCGTTTCAGTGATGAATCTTTTATGAAAATTCACTAATTATTTTGTCGGTTTGTTGGTAGTGAAATTACTGATGAAGTTCATTCATGAACTCTCTATTTTATCATTCATGAGTTTCCGATAGATATTCGTCAATAACTTTATGAGTTCGATAATACTGATATTCATCAATAACTTCATGAGTTCCATAATACTGATATTCATAATGAAGTTCAGCATGGTTTTCATTGAAATATTCATTACCCTAGTAACAGAGAATTAGTGAATTCATACAATAGTTCATTATGAAAATCATCATTACCTATTCAATGAAACGCCCTAGTAACAGAGAATTGGTGAATTCATACAATAGTTCATCATGAAAATCATCATTACCTATTCAATGAAACGTATATGAACTTGTGATGTGAATTCACTTATTTACTTTTTTTTGTATATGCACTTCTCTTCTAATGAATGTTTCAATGAAAACCATGCTGAACTTCATTATGAATATCAGTATTATGGAACTCATGAAGTTATTGATGAATATCAGTATTACGGAACTCATGAAGTTATTGATGAATATCAGTATTGTGGAACGCATGAAGTTATTGATGAATATCAGTATTATGGAACGCATGAAGTTATTGATGAATATCTATCGGAAACTCATGAATGATAAAACAGTGAGTTCATGAATGATCAATGAACTTAATCAGGGATTTCATTACCAACAAACCGACGAAATAATTAGTGAATTTTCATAAAAGATTCATCACTGATGAAATGATAGAGTTCATTTGCAAATTTCAGCAGGCACTTCACTACTATAGAATAGTCAAACTCATTGATTACTTATTTATTATAATCGAAATCAATTATGGAGTTAGTGAAATCAATGTGAACATAGAGCGTAAAACCCGTACAGAATATTTAGAATAAAAATAGTATAGAACACAGAATAAAAAATAGAACAAATGAAAATTGTGGTATTTTAAAAGCCATTTTCATGTTTTAAACTAGAATTTTATTAATTATAAATTTTTTGAGGCATTAAAATTAATTTAATAAAGCATTAATATTTTTTAAGGAGATGGTTCTTCCTTCTTCCTCTATGATTTAGTCACGTCAGTTTTTTCCTGAAATTAAAAACTATTATAACAAAAAATCATTGTTCTGCAGCTTCTTCGATTTTCTGTACCGTTGATCACTGATTTGTATATTGTTTTTCAACACAGTATTTCACTTTTAATCAAAAACTGACAAAAATCACAAAGTTGCACCTCTAAAAGTAAAAACAAAACTAAAAAAAAATTTGTTGACTATGAGGTGCGTTCGATTTGACTGAAACAACTGAAAAAACAACAACAATTGCATTGAATATTTCAGTTGCTTCAATTGCTTCAGTCAAATCGATCGCGGCTATGTTTATAAGATGTATAAAAAAGAATCATAAAATGCAACGAGAGTAAAGAGAGGGAGTGAAAAATGTTAGTTGCTGATAATTATCATGAAAGTAATTAAGAACTTCATCAAAATATTCATGGCAGGATCACTTATTTATTTCTTTTAAGAAATACAATGAAAATATCATCAATACTTCAATATTTTTTGCTTATCTGTAGTTGTTTAATATTTTTTTTTTAAATTTTATTAGTAAACTGGTGAACAATTTTTACTAGGGATAATAATTACTTAATACTAACATAAAATATTGATATACATAACAATAATAATAGTAAAATATTTGAATTGATTCGGCAAAGTAGCTAAAACAGTTTCTTTTAAATATGCCAAGAGTATTTGAGCATTTAGTATGTTCAGGAAGATTATTATAGATGTTAATACCATGAACGAAAATAGAGTCTGAGAATTGTTTACACGAGTATCTGCTACTAAGAGACTGAAGTCTACGTGTTCGCATGGAAGAACCAAACTGTAACAAGGAAGACAAATAAGACGGATGCTGAACATGCAAAATCTTAAATAAAAAACAACACATACGGTACTGTAAATATGAGAAAAAAGAGTAACCGAGTATTCGCGAAGCATAATTTGAGACATAATCATATCGTTTAAGTTTATGGACATAACGTGTACAATTGTTAAATGCAACTTGCAGCGATCTTTTAGAATCAAACTCAGAAATGTAAAACAGAACATCACAATATGTAAAGAGAAGTGCAATTAGAGCTTTGACAAACAGCAACCGTATATTTTTAGGAACCAAGTGTTGAAATTGACGCAAGCAATGTAGAGAAAAATTTACTTTACGACAAACTTGATTAGTGTGATCAGACCATGTAAGAGTATTATTAAAAGTTACGCCAAGATTCTTCACAGTGTCAGTAAATTGAAGTTGGACACCATTTAAGAACAATGGAGGTAACACAATGTCAAGGCGACGCTTGTTTATAAAAATACACTGTGTTTTTATAGCATTAAGTGAGAGTTCATTAGAACTAAACCACCTAGAAACAGAGTCTAAATCTTCATTGATTTGATCAAATGCACAATTAACATCCTTAAGCTGAGCGGAATGGGGCATTTGACTGTCATCAGCATATAAATGAAATGAGAAAAAGATAATCTATCTATCTGATCGATCATTTATATACAAAGCGAATAACAATGGCCCCAAAATAAACCCCTAAGGTAAACCAGAAAATAACGGAAGAGAGCACGACAAGTTATCTCCAGTACGCACACTTTGACGTCGATCAGACAGATAAGAGACAAGGAATCGGACAGCAAGTGGAGAAAAACCAAAATAAAGCCATAATTTTTGGACCAGGCAAGCATGATCAATTGAATCAAAGGCTTTCGTAAAATCTAGTAGAATTAAGATAGAAAATTTAGATTCATTGAGATTACTTCCAATGTCAAATACTATTTTAGAAAGCGCAGTAGAAGTACTATAGTTCTTACGAAATCCTGATTGAAATTCATATAATAAATTGTTACCCTCAATGTATCTTTCCATTTGATTTTTAAGCAGTATTTCAAAAACTTTCGATAATACTGGTGAAATACTTATTGGACGATAATCAACAATGGAAGAGGGTTCTTTAGTTTTCGGTATAGGTAACACAGTCGAATGTTTCCGATCATATGGAAAAACACTTTTAGTAATACAAGAGTTAAAAACATAAGTTATAAAGGGCAATATATATGGAAAGATGATTTACAAAAATTTACGGCTAATATTATCAGAACCGATTGCATTACTAGAAATAGAACATAATGCATAATATAGATCAGATTCCATAACATGAATTAAATTAAAAGCGCTGGGATTATCAATATTAACATATGGTAGAGGAAGAACAGCGGGAGATGTTTTTAATGATGTAAAATATTCGTTGAAATCAACAGAATATTTGGAATCTGAGCTAACTGAAGTAGATTCATAAAGATTCAGTGAACGTAAAGTTTTCCACTTATTTTGGTTACTCTTATTGAGAAAATTCGAGAAATAATTTACTTTGGCTTAGCAAATGAGATCAGTAACTTTATTACGAAATTTACGATATTTAACTAAATCACTGTTAATACGGCTGAGTATCCAAGTTCTATAGGCTTTATCACGAATAAAAATCCAATATAAAATTATTTGATTCATCCAAGGAGTGGAAGTGTTTTTAGAAATCAATTTTCGTTTCATAGGTACACACATATCATAAAGATGCACTCTAAAAAAAATCGTGTAAATTTACATTTATTATAGAAGGCATTCAGTTACCATTTATAATAAGGGTAATTTTCAACCACCGCTTCAAACTCAGCAAAAATACGCAATTAGTTGTAAATTAAAATACACTTCAGTGTGTATTACTAAACTTAATTTGGTGTAACATTGACTGTAAAATTACAACTTTAGACGTATTTTTCAACATTATTTTACACCGATTTATGTGCATATTATGTAATAACGTGTAAATTATTCAATAAAGGTGTATTTGAAATAAATACGAAAATATTTTTACTGCAAAAATATGTAACTTTATTTCATAAAAATAAAATATTTAAAATTCATTTAAAAATTATAATAACAAAAACAAATTATAAAGCATAAGAAAAATTTCAAATTTTTCTGTTGCCCTTAACTTTAATATTAAATTATTAATTTTTGAAAAATTATTCAGATGGGTTTTAGAACCTCTCACGTTTTCAGAATAATGTTTAAAAAAATATCTAATAAGGAATTCCATCGTTTGAGATATCTCTTTTGGATATAACATATATTAGAGTTAATTTTGCCTACTAAATTTAATTTTAAATTTTAATTAAATTTAATTGTCTTCTGTATGTTCTGCGACAAGAACGCGTTCAATAAAAATGTATGCTGTTTCTTCTTCATCATTTTCAATCGATGTTTCTGTAAAATAAATAAATATCATTAATAAAATTGTAAATATATTTAAATTTCAAACGTACTTATAATGGCTATCCATGGTGTGTTTATGATGCATGTATTTTTGATCTCCTCTAAAGTTGTTCCGAACTGTAAAACAAAATGATAGTTGTCGGTTCCTAAAACTTTTTCTCGTGGCCTAACATAAAGAAGTGTATCCTTAATAATTTAAACATTATAAACAATTTTTTTACCAAAATTAGAACTTACAAAAGTTCTGATTCTAAAATAAAACTTCAAAAGTTCTGATTCTAAAATATTTTGATTCTTGACTCGTGTAATTTATCCGCACATAATTTTTCGTAAATTTACAACGCAGAAAGAGTAAAAAAACAAAATCTACAAAATTTAAAACATTGGTTGTATTTTTACACTTTTTGTCGTAAAATCACAACAGAAGGTTTAATATTTACGTATTTTGACGTAAAATAATTACAATACAACTCCTTGATGGAATTTTTAACTGCAGGAGGAATATTACTTAAAAAAAGACGTAAATTAAGGCTTATTATAATGGTAAATTTACGTCTTTATAATTTGAGTTTTTAGAGTGTGTAATATTAATTCAGTGATAAATTTGACTTGGGAATCACAATCAAGAATATGATGGTCTGATGGAGTAATTTAAAATTCAGTCCTGACATATCTCGAGCCAATTGAAAATTATTTGGTGGTTTTGGTAGTCTGTGATTATAAAACATATAAACAAGATCATGATCAGCAATACCAGGCAGTGCAGATTGACCAAACATCATTATCCTTGATCTATTAACCTCAGGAATAATAATGAGATCCAGATGAGCTGCTAATCGAGTTGGATTATAAGGAATTGAATAAAGAGCAGAAGAAATTAAGAGATTTTCAAAATTTTTTATTGGTAGTGTGGGATTTAAAGAGGACATATCGAAATTTAAACCACCCATAAGAATGGAATAGCTATATTGTGATAATATAGGCTTAATAGCCGATGTAAAATCCTCAACATCACCAAAGCGAACTGGGGGTGGATTATAAAAAGTACCAACCAATATTTTGGATCCTATACAATTGATATTTCAATAAATAGATGCGCAAGTTTAGTTGAAGAAGAATAAGAAGATTTACTTAGAACTTTAACATTCAAACCTTGACGAACATAAAAAGCTAACACGCCTTACCAATACGATCATGTCTAAAAAGGTTAAATCCCGGAACATCATAAAATAATTTAGGAGATGAATTATTTAAAAAGCTTTCAGATATACCAAGTATGTGTCAGTGTGGCTTATCAAGTAACAATCTAATTTCGTCAATATGGGCAGTAATACTACGTGCATCAATGTGTCCATATGTCCATCTTGAATGCATATACTTTTAGCATCACTATAAACAGAAATTAAAGTGACTATAAAATAATAACTATCATTAATAAAAACATTTAAAGATAAACATCCAATTATATCAAACAATTGATCAAATACATAACCCTCTTCAAGGCTCAAGTTCAGCCACATTCATATTCTTTTCATTATTTCCATCTAGTATATTCCATTGTAAAATATTTATATTAAGGCCCAGAAAACACATTTACGTCATTGTGATATCAAAATGATGTCACGCTAGGTCACATCTTATGTAAGATCTGGGTCATATATAAGTCATATGTATATCATTATTTCCCACTTGTTTACGTAAGAACATGACATAACAATAATGATATAACTATGACATAAATGTGATGTCTCAGATGATATTCGTGACGTTGTTATGATATAAGGTTGATATCATAGTAATATAAATTTTTTTGTTATGTATTCTTTTTTTTACTTAAAAAACAAATTTAATAACAATTAAACAAAAACACTTACCCGTCAGTCATTCATTGGTCAATACTTACCTATTGTTTTATAACCTGCTAGGAAGCAATAACTAACTAACTATACGCAAAATTTTTCAAACTATATACAATTAAAATGGATATACCTCTAGTGAAATTTAACAAAATCATAATAAGGTCATATTTAAGTCCAAATTATGACATCATATCAAAGTCAAATTTAAAATCAGTGTGATGTCATGAAAGCATCATATAAATGATACCAGGATATAGTCATGACGAGTGTCAGTTTTATATCAAATTTACGTAACAACTACATCACATATATATGACCTCTGTGTAGGGCTTCCAGTTTTTAAAAGTTGTTCGGCGGGACAATATGTAGAAAAATATTAAGCACCCATACATAAATGGAAAAGTCGTCGGAAAAGAGACATGTTGTTTAAATTTTACTTTTTTAATAATTATAATTAACTATCCCATAAAAGCAGGGTTAAATAAAATAGAGATTATGGGGGGTGTATGGTTTTAAAGACAAAAAAAAGCATATTTTTGTGATTTTTTTTGCGGTGACATGAGTAATATAATTTTAATAAACTTAATTAAATATTATTGTACAACTTTTGAAGTATGTCAGAAAAAATTTTCAATGAAAAATATTGATAAATAAGGCGGTGACGTTGAATTTCCAGAGGCACCTTGAAAAAAAGTGGTTTTGAGGTGAACCTTATAAATCGTTAACGGATCAACTGAAACAAAAAAATTGATATGCATTTTAAAGGTGATGTGTTTCTCAAGCTAATCAGGAAGAGTTTTTTTTTCTATTTTTTGCAGCACTTGGAAGTAAAAAACGCGATTTTAGCTAAAAAATCGCGGTTAATTAGTTATTTAAAAAAAAGTTTTAAAAAAAAAAATAGAACCGACTTCAAAAAACACAAAAAAGTGAAAAATAACTCAATTGTGACTTTAGCATGGTGTCCACTTTTTTTTCGAAACAAAATTCCCTGACTTTCCATGACTTTCCAGACCAAAAATATGAAAATTCCATGAGTTTTTAAAATAAAACTCATAATTTCGTATACAAAAAACTTAAAATGTATAAATGTTTTGACATGAGTCGATGTTACATCACATGAGACATGTTTTAATTCCAACAAAGACACAAAATATTTGAAATTCTGATAAATATCTAATTACATAAAAGACCTAGTTGTAGAACTACATATAGCTTTCCAGGCCGATTATTTTAATAGCGTGGTCAAATTATAGAACTGAATGCTTGCTCGATGCTCAATCTTTGTTTTTCCAGATAAATTTTCCTTATCTGTTTCTCTAGTTGACATGGTATCTTCGGTTATTTGAGAGTCTAAATAATGAATGGTGTGCTAAACATGTTTAACTAATTAATAATGATAAACCGATTTACTAAAAACAACAGCATCGAAGTTCGATAAAATGTTTCACTTTTCAAAAATAGAAATCAAAGGTTTTTGAAGTTTTTCCAAGGTTTCCCTTTCAATCGTCATTGTTTTATACTGACGATGTAAACGTTTTTGCTCCAAAATTTACTGAAACCATTCAATTCGGGATTAATAAATTGGTTCCCTTTTCAATAGAAACTCCAACTAAAAATATGTTCAAAGGCGGCCAAATTGAGTTTTAGAAGCTAACGTAGATTATTTTGCATTTGAATATATAAGAAAATACTCGTTGTATTTAAAAGCTAACAGTATGAATAAGCCGAAATTGACAACGAAAACAGCTTAACTTCCCGGGTAGGAGCTGCCAATATTAAACAACTAACTAGGGTTGCACCGGTAAGCAAACTTTCCGAAAACCGATTAATCGGGCTTTCTTTATCGGCCGATGCCGATTAATTGGCTGCTGATTATTTGACGGAAATGAGTTAAACAAATCTGCGCAAAGAATTACTATTAATTAGAACGCTTTGCAACTTTCGTTTAAAATATTATGCAAATGTCGCTTTTATTTTTTTAATTTATTAGTTCGGCAAATAGCCAAATTTCTGTAACTTTCAACAGCGCTTTTTTGCATTTTTCTGGCAACTATTTTCTATTCGTAGGTAAAAAAATCTGCAGTTCTCAGCTTATTTTTTACCCAATATCTAGGTTGACTGTGGCACGTTTGGTTGATTCATGTATTTGGGAACGACTTCATTGTCATTATTTTAAAATAGAAAAATTACT
This sequence comes from Diogma glabrata, assembly GCA_963693315.1. Classification (NCBI taxonomy): domain Eukaryota; kingdom Metazoa; phylum Arthropoda; class Insecta; order Diptera; family Cylindrotomidae; genus Diogma; species Diogma glabrata. The sequence goes on from OY856188.1 coordinate 113,884,766, forward strand.
AAGTTTAATATGAAAAATACAATGTTGTCTCAAGTAAGAGTTTTAGAAAGTATGAAACCAACATTCATAACACAGTTTAAAGAAGTGCCATTTGAAAGAGCTTTTAAATTTAAGTAACATCGGAATTTTTTGTATAATTTTGTACTACACAGTTCGTAAATTAAAGTCAAAAAGGGCTATTTCATGTATATATATGGGCCTCTATTTGTTTTGAACTTGATATGTAAAACAATTTGGACAAATTTACAGCTAGTCAAGAAGTTTGGTAAAATTTGAAAAAAACCCATATGTCGATGGCAGTGACTGAAGTACTTTATTTAAAAACAGCATTATTTTAAATTAAGTTTTTCAGAAGATAGAACTGTCAAATTATCAAAAAAATGCAGAAATACATTAACAGATTTGACTTTTTTTAAACAGCCCTCAATCTTAAGCAAGCTACAGACCTACAATCAAATTGACAAGCAATCGAAAACGAAAATAAACGAAATAAAATTTTAATATAAAAATCCCCTAAATTTTATTTCGTTTATTTTCGTTTTCGATTGATTGTCAATTTAATTGTAGGTCTGTAGCTTGCTTTATACATTCTTTAAAAGGTTTACTAGGCTGACTATGGTGTTTTAGAATTTGGAATTTGTTGTCTTTAAAACGCAATAAACAATCAAAAACGCATGTGTTGATAATCGGCCGATTTATCGGACAAAAAACCGATACCGATTAATCGGCAAAATTGTCGATATGGCCGATTACCGATTAATCGGTGCAACCCTACAACGAACCAAACTCGGGCCCGTTTTAGCGAGTCAAGCCTTGGTTAGTTAACTTCGGTTTCAGTCTGGGCCAGTTGTAACTGGCTAAACTAAACCAAGATTTTGTTTATTATATTCTGCGTTATTCACCTTTCTAATGCATTGTAAGCATGTCAAAGTCATGTGATGTTTTTCTTTATTTTTATGAATGTTGTGTTATATCCTTTTACTCTAGGATATAAATATCTCACAACTGTTATGACCCTTTTGTCTAGGATTAATAATTGCAACACCAACACTGTTATTTTTAAAACCTTTAATTAACTTGTGTTCCTTTTTTTCTTACAGTAATAATAACTTTTGATATTAATAACAATTTTATATTGTTAAATTCTTATCCTTGTGATAACTGTGTGTGTTAGGTTTATTTAATTTAAAACACTTTAATTTATAAATTCAAGTTCACCCCTTGAAATCTTTTAATAATTTTTCTTTGTTACACTACTCTTCTTTTCAATTTAAACTTCGCTAAAACATTTACGCTACTTTAATTTCCTGACTAATTAATTTAAACATTAACTAACTCACTGATTAACTGTCTTCTTTAGTTCACTGCCAAAAACTACTCTTTTAACTTTTAAATTTCTTCAATAATTACTAATTGTAGGGGAAATGTTGTAAACCGTTATTTTCCGTTATCAAAAGAAAAACAACCAATTAAAAATTAATAAAAACAATTAAACATAATTTGACCTAATTTAGAGGATTTCCCAATATAAAAATTCACAAGTCAAGAAACTAAGTTTGTTCACACTTTTTATTATATTTATTTTTTAAGTATAATAAAAATTGAAACTATGCAATTTTGACTTGTATTAAATTTTTACATTGTGAAATCACAATTTTTCACAAAAGGTTTACAACAGTTGCTCAAGAGTAACATGCATAAAAATAAAGATAAACATAAAAGTGTGGAAAACGGTTGGATGCCACAACCTCTGTCCACACATTTAAAGGAGGTCTGGGGAAAACATTGGTTTGGTAGACCAATGGTCCAAGTCTAATTTGCCAGACTTGGCCCCAGGAAACCAGTCCAAACTTGGTTCAAACTTGGGCCATTTAAAAATGTTAAACCTGGCCCGAACCACAAAAGCTGTAGCGCGGGCTTGGTCCAAGTTTGGTCCCTTAGCTCGTTCTTACCTGGGTTTCGAATATATCAATTTGAAAAGTGTTGACAATGCCATAAATTCTTACTTTATTTGTACTACTTTTTACTACTACTTGTACTAAATCTTTTGACCTTGGCGCTTTGAAACGCTTTGCTTCAAACACCACCATTCTGAAAATTTCCGAAGAAATACCCCAAATTCAGTCTGTAACGCGACAAAAAAATTACTTGCAATTGGTTTGGGCCATATCCACTCACTTTGTGTAAAATGTGTTTGTTTAACTTTAGACTATTTTCTCTTTAATCTAAATTCTTTATTTAAACCTTTTTTTGTATAATTGATTGATTCATAAATTAAATTTGATTTATAACACTTTGTTTTAATTACTCATTGATCCTTTTATTTTTCATAATAAATTAAATACATTTTTTATCAACAATTTATTCTTCTTTTTTTTGAAAATAATAAAAATTTATCTTGTTTTGAAACTTTAAGTAATAAAATTTATATTTATTTATTAAAATTATATAAAGAAAAAATACATAAAATATAGAACCATTTGTAATTCTTACAAATATTCTTTTCAAAAATTTGAATGTATGTTTATAAGAAATTAAAATTATGTTAAGCTAAGTAAAAATTTGTCAACCTGTACTGCAAAATAAAGGAAATAATACAAAAAAATTAAAAGGAATAATACAAACTTACCTCAAAATAACATCGCATTGGAATTTTAAGTTATAATGAAATTCGTTAAACAAATATTGAGGAACTGAGGATTATAATGAGAATGGGCCAGACTAGTTTAAATCTTCCGAATATTGCATCAACCAATCGAGATTTCAAATTAATTATTTTTCGAAATTGAAAAACAACATATGCCTTAAATAAAACAAGTAATTTTTTCGAATATTCATACAACATGACAACCAACCCAATATAAATATAATTTGGAGAAAATTATGGAGACCACGTAAATAATTTGGAAGGATTGAAAATGAAAAAATGTTAATCATTCTATTCGTTTTTGGCGTTCATCGGCAGCACACAACAAGAAAATTATAAAGGAAATTAAATATATTGTTGCTGACCATAAAGGAATTTGGGTATATTTGGCTGCCTAAAAAGAAGAAGAATTCAATTTTGGGATTAAAGATTTGGACGTACAACAAACAGCAAATAAAACAACATTTAGGTATATGTATTATTATATGTATTATATTTATTTATTTAAAATCATTTTTCTTTTATTTGTGATAAAGTAAATTTTTTTTTAACTATTCAAAATTTATGAAGTTTAGAAAAATTTAATAATTCCGATGATTTATACGACAAAAAAACTTAACAAATTTAATTAAATAAAATAAAATTTATAACGTTTAGATTTTGTGTTTGTAAATTTTGTGATTTAGGTTGTGTTTGTTCTCGATCGTCTTTTGTTTTGTTGAAATACCAAGTGCTTGTGCTTTAGTTAAAATTTAGTGATTTTTTTTATAAGTTCTTCAGTGCCACCGAATAAAAAGCCTTTCCCCCACTAAACAAAAATAATATAGAGTGCAGCTCCAAAGGTGGAACCCTATAAGTCTTCAGGAGTTTATGCGAAAAAATTTCAGTTCAAAATTCAAACCCAAAATTGTCAAAAAATTTTTAAAGGCGCGTTAAACATAAACAAAGCTGGACAACATCCAACCTATTATTCCGAACAAATTTAAAAGAACTTGTACTCACTTTACCTAAAATTTTCTACAGATTTTATAAATCTATAGTATTTTTTTGTTCGTACTAGAAGAAGCCCAATATCAGTCGATCTACAAAAAAGAAACAAGATGTGGTAGACCAACAGCTTTACTCCCAGTCCTATCCAAAATATTCATTCACATATTCATTCATTCATTCACATATATCAAATTGGAAGACAATCATTTGATATCTGATAGCTAATGCGGTTTTTGAAACAAAACATCAACAGCCGCACTACTGAACTTTGTAAACCGTTGTTGGAACTGCATACTTGAAAAAGATGGTGTACCCTACCCCTACGTTAGTGCGTTGATTTTTTTTATTTACACAAGGATAGTGGATTAAGAATTTGAAGAATTTTTTGTGGGGTTTATTTGAGGTTAAAAAGCTTGGCATTTAAATCACGCAAAAGGTAAAAGTAAAACTCTTTTAAAAAGAAAAAAAGATGAAATTCTGTTGAAGAATGTCGCTAAAATGTCACTGTTCTACATTTAGCTATGTGAACAGTGAATGGGTGGCCAGAGGAATTTGTTGTGGTGGGACGAAACAATGTAGCAAGCTCGGTTAAGATTGATTTGATCTCCATAGAAAAATGATCATCCATAAAGTATTTGTAGAATATTGCGAAATCTGCAACATTTACTAAGATGGATTTTTTAAGTTAATATAAATTAATTAAAGCTGGTGCACTATAGCCCTAATTTTGTCCCCACTCTATTTTTAATTTATATAAACGAGCTGTTGTAAATCCACAGTAGTTAATCCAGATAAGTAGTTTTGCAGATGGTAAAACGGCACAAATCATTGGTCACCCAATCTTCAAATGATAAAATGCATCGTCGCCGAAAGGTGCAGCACTAAAAGTAAACTAGTAGCTTAAAATTCCGATTGGGGTAATCAAAATTTGATGAACTTTTATTCGAAAATCAAAACTATTTTTTCTAGTTTGAAAACTAAGTTTCCCAACGATATTTCAATCAATATGTGTGGAGATTAAATACGTTAATGCGAAAGCATTCGTTTATTGTGAGTCACCATTGCAGATGACTTACTATGAAACGATCATTTAACAGCAATAACATAGACCATGTGTAGAAAACTCGTCCTCCTCCATAAAAGTTAAAAAATACTTCACTCCACATTAATGACTTAATATTTATAAGTAATATATGCGTCCCTGTGTCTTGTCAGTTAGTTAGTGCCTGATTAGTAATTGTTGAGACTTGAGATCACACGCTGTCATAGCGACAGAATGCAAAGGGATTTTTTGTACATTGACGAAAAAATATTAATTTGAACGTTTACGTAAACTTTTAGAGTATCCAAAAATTTTTAAGAACTGAAATTCAAAATATAACATTAGATAGATTGTATTATAAACTATGTCGCTTGCAAAAATATTTTAAATACGTATAAAGGAGACATAAGTAAAATATTAAGAATGCAAGCAATATAATTTTTATTTTTATAAAAAAGTTTGTTAAAATAAAATAACAAAAATTCCATGACTTTCCATGACTTTCCCTGACCAAAATAAAATCCCCTGACCATCCATGACTTTCCAGAATTCCATACCTGGTGGACACCATGCTTTAGAGGCAAAATTACAGCTAACTATTGATTTATTTAATTTAATTATATTTAACTACAGACAAAAAAAAATTGCTGTTTTAAACAAAGTTATTACATTATAGAATTTATTTATTATTATAATTATTACAATTATTATAGTTGTTACAATAGTTATTGTATTATAAAAGTTATTTGTAGCAGAAAACTGTTGGAAATCGGTGCTAAGCCGATGACATGTTAGTCAGTTTTTCGTCAATTTGGCACCGACTTCGAACAGTTTTGTGCTACAAATAACTTTTATAATATAATAACTATTGTAACAACTATACTAATTGTAATAATTATAATAATAAATAAATTCTATAATATAATAACTTTGTTTAAAACCGTAATTTTTTTTTGTCTGTAGTTAAATATAATTAAATTAAATAAATCAATAGTTACCTGTAATTTTGTCTCTAAAGTCACAATTGAGTTATTTTTCACTTTTTTGTGTTTTTTGAAGTCGGTTCTATTTTTTTTAAAACTTTTTTATTTTTTCATTTTTTTCATTAGTTTGGTTTTATACCCAAATGTCGGTTAAAAAGGCGTTTTTGAAGTAATAACTAAGCCTCGGAATGTATTCATCAATGACAATCAAGTAATCAATGGTTTTTCGATTTTTTGAGAGAAAAAAGGTAAATTTCCTGTCATAGAAAATTATATTGGACCAACTCGGATCTAAAGCAATATAATACAGCTCAAACCATCCAAATACAATAAGCGGTTTCGAAGAAATCGACGAAAATACATAAAAAATACAGGGTTTTTTTAATTTTCTGAAAAACGATATTTTTCGCGTTTTAGAAAAAAAAAAGAGACTTTCTCGAAATCCACCCAAATAGAATACAATTAAAACCATTCAAATCGAATGAGTCGTTTATGAGAAATCGGTGAATATATATAGAAAAATACAGATTTTTTCAATTTTCTGAAATACGGTATTTTTTGCGTCATAGAAAAAAATATGGGACCACTTCGGCATTTATCTTAATCGAATACAATTTAAATCGTCCAAATCGAATAAGTCGTTTTTGAGAAATCGGTGAACAGGCATTAAAAATACAGATTTTTCCAATTTACTGAAAAACTATATTTTTCACGTCATAGAAAAAAATACAGATTAACTTCCAAAGCAATCTTAATAGAATGCAATTTAAATCATCCAAATCGTATGAGCCGTTTTTGAGAAATCGGTAAACAAACATACATCAACGTTTATCAAAAAACTCAGTTTTTTTCGTTTTTCTAGAAAACGGAACGGGTATTTTTTACGTCATAGAAAAAAATATGGGACAATCACGGCATCTGCTTAAATAGAATACAATTTAAATCATTAAAATCGAATGAGTCGTTTTTGAGAAATCAGTGAACAAACATATTGATGATGTCTTTTGAGACATAAAAAAAACCCCAAGTGAAACACAGAACCTCCTTCTTTTTTTAAGTCGGTTAAAAATACATCGGATGTCAAATTAGAATATGTTTATTGTATATGTAAATCATACTTTGCTCACAGATTTATAGCGTAGTCGCTGAGCGTTTTTCATATAAAAATGTAGCTTGTATTGTGTAGTTTATCGTTTAGTCTAAAACACAACCATCAGAAAATTATTCAACCACGACAGACAGCAAGCAACATATAAATACTTATGACATATAAATTTTTTATAAAGCTGGGCGGGATTTTTTGGTGCTAAAGCGGGACGTAGGGACAAAACTTGTACGGCGGGACAATCCCGCTGAAATCGGAACGACTGGAAGCCCTACCTCTGTGTGATGTCATATTTATGTCTTGTGTTCACTGGGGGTTGTAATGCATGATTTATTTTTAATTTTAGAATTTAAATGAACACTTCTTCTTTGTATAACCATAGAATCATTTAGAGGCATGCAACTAGCAATTGACATCTTATCTTATCGACAACTGGGTCTTCAATATGATCACTACATAATGTACCAACTCTCCCTTTTGAAATTCTTCAATGCTTTTCACATAATTTTTTTCTTTTTGCATTAATGGATTACTATTTACCAAAGTAACCGTTTTGAATCGCTTTTCTTGAATAATTTTTTTTTTAAATTTAAAAGATTTTCTAAATTTTTAAAAACATTTTCAGGTTCTGATTGACATTTAATTTCACTTTCTCTTATAATAGATCTTACATTATTTATTAAATCATCATAGCCAGATACTTTTTTAAAGAAATGATTTGCTGTATTATTTTTAACAGTTTTACTATTCATAGGACGACTGTTTACTGGAATATGTATGTTCTTCTTGATTGTTATTTGGAAGAGAAGGATATTCTGAATTATCATCTAAACACAGATATCTGTTTTGCGTTACAATAGAAAACTGATCTAGATTGTTAATTGGAAGAGAAGGATATTCAGAATTATCATCAAAAGACAGATATCTGTTTTGCGTAACAATACCCTGATTAAACATTCCAATTGAAACCAATTGAAAAAAATGAATTGGATTAATCGGAATTCTGCATTGGGAATTTTCAATTAATTCCTATTCAAAAAATCTATTTCCAAAACAATCCTATTCATTCCTGTTAAATATTTTATTTAGTTTATTTTATTTTTCAACCGGAATGGATAGGATTCTATAGGAAATGTATATAAATAGGAATTAATTGGAAATTTCCATTGCAGAATGAATAGGACATTCCTATTAAATCTTTTCCAATTAAATGCTGTTAAATGCATAAGATTGTTGAGTTTTTTTTCTAAGTTCTTTTTTCCTATTGATTCTCTTAATTTCCGATTAAAAGTCAATTGGAAATTTCCATTAGAATCCTACCGAACCTCTTTTCCTGTTGAATCCCATTCATTCCGATTGAATTTTAATTGGTAGATCGCAGAGCCGTCTTAAACGTTTCGTAGGCCCTAGGCACACAACAATATATATTATGAAAAAGAAATTGGTAAAATGCAATATTTAAAAATTCTAATTCAAAAATACAACCGTTTTCTTTTCGAGGTTAATACTTAATACTCATAACAACGAATATTTTAATTTTTAGTAATTTTCTGTTTTCATAGCGATGAAAATCAAAAAGAAAATGATTGTAATCAGATTAATATTAAAAATCCTGAATACGAGTCATTGGCATTAGAGACAGTTAAAGATACGAGTCAGAGTAAGAATGAATCTATTTCAGGTACTAGTACATAAAAATGTCGTGAAACTTTTGGATCGGATTCAGGTTACAGCAATGATCCCGATAAATGGAAAATCAATGTAGATCTTATGCATTACTTTGCCGAACGTATTCCAGCTAACAATTTAGAACATAGCCTTAAAGCATCAAGTAGAAGATTTGGTCAGAAAAATAGGTATGTACGGAAAGAATTTTTTTATAGAAGATTAGCTAACGGAGAGATAGTTAAAAAAGATTGGTTAATATTTTCTGAATCTACTGGAAAAGTTTATTGTTATGTGTGTATGCTATTCAAAAGAGTACCTAATGAACTATCTAATCAATTTCAATTTGAAAAATTGAATCATTTTCATAATCAGAAAAATGCAAATATAAGAATACCATCACATGAAAAATCAAAAGACCATTTCGGAAGAAAAGTGTTGAAGAAAGTTGTTCTACAGAAAGTTGTTTTGCTGCAGTAGACTTTTTTGGGTTTTTACAATCTTTATTTACATTTTTCTCAGCGTCACCACAAAGATGGGCAAAATTAAAATTGAATGTGACTGGAAATGTCCACTCTATTAAAAGCGTATCACAAAGAAGATGGTCTTCGCGTAACAAAGCTACTAAAGCATTACGTAAAAATTTTAATCAAATACGAGCAGCACTAACTAATATTTCAGAATGTGATCGACAACCACCAACAGCAGTCCACGAAGCAAAATGTTTGTTAAAAAAACTGAGCCATTTAGAAACGGCATTAATGACTGTTATTTGGAAAAATCTATTAAATAATATTGATAAAGTAAATAAAGCAGTACAAGAGCCGGGCATTGAATTCTGTACGATTGTGAAATTATATGATGGTCTTCTAACATTCTTGTCAGATATTCGAAACAAATTTCATGATTTTGAAAAAATTGCTAAAGAAATGACAAATGCTGATTACAAGGACTGTGTGCAACGAAAGCGGAAAAGAAAACAATTTTTCGATGAAGTAACAGAAGAAGATTCAGAATTGTCTGCTAGGGATACGTTTCGAATAAATTCTTTTTACCCTATTGTAGATAGGCTATTCACTGAAATGAAAAAACGACGAGGAGCATACAATACATTATACAATACCTTCAGTTTTATTGGAGATAAATCTTTATCCAACGCGTCATTCCATGTCAAACCAACCAGTCAGTCAACCCGACCATTTTAGATTTTTATGAAACTCACAGAAATTGTTTTCCATGAATATACAAGTACAAAACGATTTTCAAAATTTTTTTATCTCTTTTCGTTTTTGTGTAATTAATTTTCAAAATTTTGGAATATCATCATTTTGGGGCTTACCCTCAAATAGTTGGGTATAGTTTAAATTTCGAATATCCCAAGTTGTGAACAACCTAGAGAGCTGATACACCCCTCATTTTAAAGAAAATTGTACGAGTTTTAATTTGATATGCTACTTGCCTATGTTGATTCAAAATCGTTTTTTTTTGAAAATCTCTAAAAACTTTTTTTGAAAAAAAATCAAAGATAGTGTTTTTTAAAATTTTGGACCAAACATATATTTTTTGATATACTATAGTAAAGGAATCCTGAAAATTTCAGAGTGGGACCAATATGGGATCAGAAGTTATAGTAAAATATAAGAAGTTATGTTCAACTACTACTGGAATATATAGTAATCGATTTAATGTTCTTACATGTAAATAATAGTAGGTTCTGATTCGGCATAAAGGCCGAATGGAACTTCTTTGCCTTATCACATGGTAAAATGCGTGTGACGGTGTAGAAGGCACAGTAAAAAGATTAGCCAGTTTACGGATGGTGTACAACAAACAAATAATGACTCCTCGCCAATTGTATAACTGGGCCAATGGGCCAATAGTCAACATAAAGTTTATTTATACTACTAACATAGAGCATGAAGCAGAACAAAGAATCTTAAAGAACAGACTAGAAACTGGAAAAACAATCAAAGGCACACAAAAAATTGACTGTTACATTCCACAAAATGGATCTTGGATCTTGCAAAAAAACTACTCATTTTCAGTAGAATCAAGTTTAAAAATAGTTTCATCTGACGACACTGGTGAAGATTTGGACATTAATGAGATTGTTGGCTTTGTTACATGCCAATATTCCGATAAGTGGTGGTTAGGCTGTGTACTAGCAACAGAAGAAAATTTTGTGCGAATAAGCCTCTTGACAAAACATGAACCATCTTCATATACAATAAAGGGTAAGGCCAGATATATTAACTATTCATAAAAAGGAAATGTTGACTAAAGTTGATCCAATAACAACCACAGGCAAAATGTATCGATTAAGACGTAATAAATCCAACCAGGCGAATAAGAAATTATCTGTTAAAATAAAAAAATTTCTTGAGTTTAATTTCAAAATAAATATACTTAAACTCCTTACTAAAGTAGCTTTTTAATTTACAAACCTTTTTAAATTTGAACCTATTGTTATTTACATGTAAAAATATTAAATCGAGAGTAATGTTCCAGTTTTAGTTGAACATAACTTCTTATATTTTACTATAACTTCTGATCCCCTGTTGGTCCCATTCTGAAACTTTCAGGAATTCTTTACTATATTATATCAAAAAATATATGTTTTTTTCAAAATTTAAAAAAAACACTATCTCTGATTTTTTTTCAAAAACAATTTTGAGAGATTTTTACAAAAAACGGTTTTGAACCAACATAGGCATATCAAATTAGACCTTGTACAATTTTCTTTAAAATGAGGGGTCTATCAGCTCTCTAGATTGTTCACAACTTCAGATATTTGAAATTTAAACTATACTAGTAAGCCCCAAAATGACGATATAACAAAATTTTGAAAATTAATTACACAAAAACGAAAAGAGATAAAAAATTTTGGAAAATCGTTTTTTACTTGTTTATTCATGGTGAATAATTTCTGTAAGTTTCATAAAAATCTAAAATGGTCAGGTTGAAAATTAAAGTTTTTTGGTTGGTTTGAAATGGAATGCCCCCAACGAAGAAGCTAGATGAAAAGCTAAAGATCAAGTCAACACATATTCATCAGATTTGGAAGAAGAATTTGTAGATGAGTTTTTAATGTTTTCTTCAATGTATTAAGATAAAAAATCTGTAGCAGATTTAATGAAATCACAAATTCAAGACAAATTAGTCACAAGTTTTCCAAATGTAAATATTTCATTTCGAATTTATCTCTCTATTATTGGGGCAAATGCAGAAGGAAAATGATCATTTTCCATATTGGTTCATATCAAAAATTATATTCGTTCAACTACGAATCAAGATCGCCTCTCATCATTGCCTGTTCTTTACATTTTGCCAGAGATTTTGCAAAAGAAAAGTGTCGAAAAAATTACTTTTTAAAATTTTTCAGTTCCTTTTTTATACTTGAATTTATTTATTTTTGTTATTGTTATTTGTATTTGAATTTATTTATTTTTGTTATGGAAATAAAATTATTTTGTTTTTCTTTGTATATATATATATTTTTTCTTCGTAGGCCTCCTTAAAGTTCGTAGGCCCTAGGCACAGTGCTTATGGTGCCTATTGGATAAGACGGCCCTGGTAGATCGAAGTCTTCCTATTAAACCTATTCAATCCGATTTAATCCTATTGAAATTATATTGGATTTAATAGGATTCAATAGGTTTGAATTGGAATGTTTAACCAGGGTAGCAAATTGATCCTGATTGTGATGTAAGCTAGGTATCAATTTATCTGCTTTATCGTGGATAGATAAATCGTGGCGGAAGGTTGTATTTCACATAGTACTGATGTTGGTCTCAACAAAATTAAATAGAGACTGGTGAGGCTAAGGATACTATTACATATTTTAACTAAAAATTTTGTACTATTTGACTTAGAAAAAAATGGTGACCCTCTATATTAGCCAAATTTTGTTGTAAAACATAAAATTGTTTTAAAAAATTTCACAGTCCACAAGTCGCATGCTAAAACCCAGCTTTATTTATATACACTGTTCCGTAAAATCATACTAAAGTAACGATTAACGAAACTAACGATTTACAAAAAACAAATGTCAAATTTTGACTTGTTTTTGTTATTATACGTATCATAATAATGGTGTATAACAAAATACATGCATTTATAAACTAAAATGAAACACCAATTAAAAGAGGAAATAAAAGACAGTTTAGAACCAAATATTACCAAAGAAGTATATTTTTCTCTTTAATTTTATTGAGATGAATAAGCCTATTAAATTTAACTTAATTTTAGACTCCAAAAAATATTTTAGGATTTGATGTCATTAACATTAAAAAAGAAAAGGATGAGACAAATTTTGAATCAAATACAGCTACTGCATTTGATAGTGTTGAAGAACATGAATCGAAAAAGCAGAGCACCACAATTAAAATTGTAAGTGAATATTTTAGATCAAATTCGATTTATGTATGAAGGGACAAAACGCGATTACTTTGTAGTCAGCGATGTAAAAAATATATAAAAGAATAATTGATAACTTCAAACTAGATTAGAGATTAACATTTTTTATCTCTCATATCTACATATTTATTTACAAAGAACAACTACTTTAACAATTACTACCAACCCAAATATGCTATTAGAAATTTTTCTGTCACACACTTATTATTATTCTACATTCATCTTATTTGGATAGCTTTTTCCAGTTCATAAAACCAAAAATATCAATTACAGATCTTAAATTCCACGAGGGATTCAGTAAGCAAGGAATCATAATCGATTTCAAGGATGATCAGTTCTGTAGGATGTTCCTGCCCTGTTGATAGACGTTTTCATTTAATCCTTTGTGAATAGTGAACTTTCTGAAAAATCCCTCGCCTTTTCTCACTATTAGAGTGAGTGCTTTCAACCGTTTGGCTGTTTACACAAACCGATTAACGATTAAAGCATATGGATGAGGCATGATGAATCCGATTTGATATCCGGAAAAAAAATAATCGAAAGTAGAAAAATAAATTGTATTTTGTTTTACTTTATTTTTGCATGTATGTCTTTATAAAGACAGAGTAAAGGTAAAATAAGATAAAATACACTGAGTGTGTGTTAGTCTTATTGAAAATAAAAGTGAAGTGAAAATAGGAGGCGTACAATTATATGATTGGTGAGATTGTTCTTCATTAAAAAATTATATGGTATTTTATATTTACTGTTACCAGGCGGTAGGCAGGTAAAATTTTACCTTTTATTGCTTTGTTGTAATAAATTTATTATTTTAAAGCATAAATTGGTTTTGTATTGCACGGTAACAAGAAATATTAAATTTCGTTTTAGTTATTAGTAGGAATTTCGAATTAAACCCTTTATCTAGCTGTACTCTTGAATTTTGTTAGTGTCTTTTGTATCCCCATTTTTTTTGCTTTTCCCTTATCATGCAACTGTTGCATGACACCTGCTATCGTGTTTTTGTGATGTTGTTGTTGTTGTAGCGACGAGTTGTGGTGCTATTCTTCCGGCTCCAAGTCCAGATTCAGGAACTCTGCTACTGCCCTTGGGCGGTACCACAGATCTTCCTTCGTCAGGTCGGTTGGTTTCTCTAGACAATTGAAAAGGTGGTTAGCATCATGTGGCGTTACCTCACATATGGGACTCTTGTCAACAATTTCATGGTCAATTCTACTCATGTAGTTATTTAAGATGCGTGACCAACAGGATATTAACTGCGCTAGGATGGTTCTGGTGCTGCGTGGCAGTTTTACCTCTTCAGCAGCGACTTGTGGTGGTTTGCTATTAAGAACTCGATTCGGGGCGTAGTTCTTTATTGTGTCTTCAACGGTTTTGGTATGTATATTTTTCAACCCCCTCTTATACGTAGGCTCGTCGATGTTATTTATGTCTTCATTGCTTCTAACATCTTGTAGCTTCTCAAGATGGACGGGTCTACGCCCCAGAAGTACTCGGAACCCAGTTCCGACCAAGGACGATCACAAAAATTTCAACGAAAGGTTTCGACGAAAGGTGTTTTTGTGATAGAGATACCCAGTTTTTTTTGTACTGCGTAGTGTTGAAATTTAGGCCTGGGGGTCAATTCTATCTTGATGAGGTGACTCGGTCATATGACTCTTAAAAAAATCTTTTTAAAACTCAAAATTCTATGTTTTGCGATTCTAAGTCAAAAAGTGAGTGACTTCAAATCGATTTTCATAGAATGAAAATTTGACATTTAAAAAATTTTATATCAGTCAGTTTAATGTAAATTTGTGTTTTTAATGAATTTTAGAAGTAAAATTTGTACCAAAAATACGCAGGGTAGTTATACTTTGTTATCCGACAACGAAATGGATGCACCCAATGGAAATGGATGACGAAGAGGGTGATATTGCTCCACAATAAAGACGACCAAGAACCGAATACAACAAATGCAGTAAATTTTCTAATAGGGCCAAATTCCTCTTCAATTTTACCATTAAAATTTCAATATATTTTAAATGAATATTGTTACGTTTTTCCAACCTTACTTCGAATTGGCCTAACTCACAATTCGATAAACGTAATTCCCAATCGCTTTCTGAGTTCGATCACTGATTAGTAAGCAAACACACCAGGTTTTATTAAGTATTCAACACCTTAACTGTTCCACACCAACAGAAAAACAATACAGCAAACAATATTCCCAACTAGAATATTCTTCCAACAGCTTCGAAACTCCAACGGTTTATTGTAGAAATTTCCAATTCACAACGTTCAAAATAATACACAAAATATTTCTATTTAATAACACTTATAACTTTATTTACAAAAACTTTACACAAAAACTAATTTAAAGATCACTTTTATAATTTTTAACTTCACAATCGCAGGTTTAAAATAAACTAACTAAAAACTACAAAAGGTATTTTTCTTATATACCTTCTGCAATACTTCTAGATAATTCGACATCACTTTCCAGAAACCTTGAGAAAACATTAGAATACTCGATTATTTTACGTTATGTTGATTTGATTCATAAAATCGTTTATGTTGACCCTATTTCTAAGAAGAGACAACAACAACAACAATATTCATTTCATTAACTTGTTTGTTGATTTTATTTTCCTGGAAGTGACCGTAATCGTTTAGATCTTTCTGTAATCGTCTAGATTTTTCTGCACTCGTAACATTACCCTCCACTTAAGCCTGTTCGTCCCGAACAGGATCTAGCTCTCCTTTGTATAAGACCAATCTTTCCAAATGTACTACTTTCGCTTTGCCTCGATGGCCTTTCTTAATTCTATAAACCACGTCATTCAACTTCGTTATAATGTTGTAAGGTCCTTCCCATGCAGCTTGCAGTTTTGGTGATAACCCTCGTTTTCGTTGTGGGTTGTGTAGCCATACTAATTGTCCTTCTTCGAAACCTTTATTATTAGATCGTATATCATATCGGGCTTTCATTTTATCACTGGTCAGTTGTATCTTCTGCCGAACAAGATTGTGAATATCCTCAAGGTTCTTCCTGATTCGGTTGACGTATTCTTGCGCAGACAATGATGTTGATGGTACCGCTCCAAATTTGAGGTCACCAGGAAGTCTTAAATCACTTCCAAAAATAGTTTGAGCTGGTGTCATGGTCGTGGTGTCATGAACTGCTGATCTGTATGCCATCAAAAATAAAGGAATGTGTTGATCCCAGTTACGTTGATTCTTACTGACCACTTTTGCTAGAAATTTCTCCAAAGTAGCATTGAATCTCTCAACCATCCCATCTGACTGTGGGTGTGAAGCTGTCGTCCTTGTTTTGTTAATCCCCAGCATTTGACAAATTTCCTGGAATACAGCTGACTCGAAGTTCCGTCCCTGATCGGTGTGGATCTCCATAGGAACTCCATAGCGGCTAATCCAATTATTTATCACAGCTTCTGCGATTGTGGTTGCTTCCTGGTTGGGAATCGCACACACTTCCGGCCACTTACTGAAGTAGTCCATGATCACAAGCACATATTTATTCTGATTATCAGTTGTTGGAAATGGTCCCGCTACATCCATTGCGATCCTTTCAAATGGAGCACCTACATTGTATTGCTTCATTTTTCCATGACTTCTTCGTACGGGTCCTTTCACCGCCGCACATTTATCGCATTTTTGACACCACTCCACAATTGATTGCCGAGTCCCCGCCCAGTAAAACCGTTGTCGTATTTTTGCAAGAGTTTTATTGATCCCAAGATGACCTCCACTCGTTCCTTCGTGATACTCCCTTAGTACTGCTTCTATTTTCCCTTTTGGTACCACTGTAAGGGATTGCTTTATCTTGCCATCTGAGCTTTCCCATACTCTCTTTAGGCATCCATTCTCTAACTGGAGACTGTCCCATTGCGCCTTCAAAGTTAGAGTTTTATCAGAAATTTCTCCCCATACTGGTTTGCAACCCTTTTCCTTGAACTCGATGATGGGTGCAAGATCCGGATCTTCTAATTGATCTTTTCTTATGGCTTCAGCTGTCCATTCATCGTCAGGTAGCACTTGTAGTAATCGTACATCGATGATGTTCTCCTTATTTTCTTGACGACTGCAATGCTTGCATTCAACTTCACAGGGTCGTCTCGATAATGCATCAGCGTTCCCATGTGCAGTACCCTTTCGATGTTCAATGTCCAAATCGTACGCCTGCAACCGTTCGATCCAACGTGCTACTTGTCCCTCTGGATTTTTGAACTGGAGTAACCACCTTAACGCACCATGGTCAGTTCTGAGATGAAATTTCTGACCATACAAGTATTTATGAAAATGTTTGACGCATCCCATAATGGCCAATAACTCCTTCCGGGTAACACAATAATTTCGCTCCGGCTTTGATAACATTTTCGGGAAATAAGCTATCACCTTTTCCTGACCATCTATTTTCTGCGACAATACTCCTCCTATACCTTCATTACTGGCATCAGTATCCAAAATAAAGTGAACATTTGGTATAGGATAGGATAGAATTGGAGCCGTACACAATCTCCTTCGGAGCTCCACAGATGCTTGTTCCTGAGGTTCATTCCATTCAAATGCTTTATCTTTTCTTGTTAACTCATGCAGACTTTTGGCAACGTTGGCGAATCCTGGCACAAACCGTCTGTAATATGTGCACAATCCAAGGAAGCTTCGTAGTTCATGTAGATTCTTTGGTCTTGGCCAGTTCATAACTGCTGCAATCTTGTCGGAATCTGTATGAATTCCCATTGCCGTAACCTTGTGTCCCAAATATTTTACTTCTTCCTTGAAAAGTGAACACTTTTTGGGACTTAATTTTAAACCAGCTGCTTGCAACCTTTCCAGTACCTCCGCCAAGTTCTTCAAGTGGTCATCAAAGTCTTTGCCCATGACGATGATGTCATCCAAATATACAAGGCATGTTTTCCAGTGCAAGCCTTTAAGTACCCGTTCCATTAATCTCTCGAAAGTTGCGGGAGCGTTGCATAACCCAAATGGCATGACATTAAATTGCCATAGTCCATTACCTACACTGAACGCCGTTTTCTCGCGATCTTCCTCCGCAACTTCCACCTGCCAGTAACCACTCTGCAGATCCAGTGTTGAAAACAATCTTGAACCCGATAATGTATCTAGTGTATCATCAATCCTAGGCAATGGGTAGCTATCCTTCTTAGTAACTATGTTTAGTTTCCTGTAGTCAACACAAAATCTCAAGCTCCCATCTTTCTTGCCAACCAACACCACAGGTGAGCTCCAGGGACTGTCTGAAAGCTCAATTACACCAGCTTCTTTCATATCTCTTACCATTTTATCAGCTTCCTCTCTTTTAGCCAATGGTAATCTTCTTGGTGCTTGACGAATGGGCTTTTCTGCTCCGGTGTCAATACGATGTTTCACCATATTGGTTCTGCCATTTCCTTCAGGTGAACTGCAGAATACAGACTTGTGTTGCTCCAACAATTGACGTACTGCTTTCTTCTGCTCTTCTGAAAGCCCTTCTGTCCATTTCTGCACAAGTTGTTCCATTTCTGCCTTTTGTTGTTTTGTGTTGACCGAGCAATTGATGTTTTTCTGCTCGCACTTTATTATTTTAGCTACCTCTTCACATTGTCCTATGATTGATCCTTTCTTCATTGTTTTCTGGGTATCTGACAGATTTAAAACTCTTACTGGTATTTTGTAATCAGCATCCGATCTAACTAAGGTTTTCCCTATAACGACTTCTTTACAATTTTGATGTTCTTCTTTGTTGGCCTCCACAACCCACAACCTGGGTGACCCAGAACCTCCTTCCAATTTTCCCCAAATAATTGTTTCTGATTGGGGTGACAGCTTTTCCCTGTGATCTAATATTATTCGACGAACACAATTTGAATCTTCGCCATTAAACTGGAGTGGCAACTCAACATTTTCGTACGTGAGTACTCCTTTGCCAGCATCAATAACGAATCCATTTCGCCTCATGAAGTCCATGCCCAGGATGACTTCATCCACAATGTCAGCTACAACCACTTCATGTTGAAAGTGAGTATTCCCGATTTCAAAGTTGACCACTTTCTTTCCTTTAACACTTGCACTTTCGCCAGTAGCTGTCTGCATCCGGTATCTCCCTGCTGGTTTTAGTTTCCCTTTCACAATATCAGTGCGGACAATTGTATTTGTTGCTCCCGTATCTAACGTGATGACACAACTTTTTCCATCAATATTAGCCCTAACAGTAAGGCTGTCACCTCCCCTTGTCAATCTCGAAACATGGATGAAGGTTATGGGGCAATCGGTTGTGGGAGCCAGCTTACGCCCCTTTAGGCTGACTCGTTGTAGTTTAACTGATGCGGTGCTGCTCCATCGTCTTCCCTAGCTTGCTGCACCCGTTCTTCTGCTTGACGTCGCTGCATAGGCGATGCTGATCTTGCTCGTTTCCTTCTAACATCTCGACATTCTCTCGAAATATGGCCCAACTTGCCACATAACCAGCATCGAATTCTATCACTTCGTATACTCTCTCGTGGTCTTGACTTGTAGTTGTTTTCATCAGCCAACTCCACCCGGCGTATTTTAATTGATGGTTTAATAATTGCTTGCGCAGTTTCATTCGTTAAGGCATAAGCAATAGTTTCTGCGAATGTTGCTTTTGGCGACAATATTACTGCTTTTCGTGTTTCTGGATCACGAATACCATCAGTAAACGCCTCGATCTTCATTTTCTCCATAAAATTCGGTGGAGTATTCGAGTGTGCCAAATGTACAAGGCGTTCTACTGCCGAAGAATAGTCCTGAATGCTTTCTCCATTCCGTTGCAAGCGACCCTTTAACTCGATCCGGTATAGCTCCTTTTTGTGGTCGCTGCCATATTTTCGTTCCAACGCATTCATCACTTCAGCATAACTTTTGCGATCGTTTTCTGGTACTGCCTGTAATGCTTCAGCTGCTTCCCCTTTAAGTGCAACTATCAATGCAGCAAGACGATTTTCAGCGTTCCAAACATTCTGATCTGCTGCGGTCTCGAACTGGAACTTGAAGATGCCGAAAGATGTGGTACCGTCATACGATGGTGGTTTCAATTTAATATTTGCTATCTGTTGTACCACCTGTGAAGTAACTTTAGCTGTTTCAACATCCTGCAACCTCTTCTCAAAATCGTCAACTTTAGTTACAACTTTATTCAAGTCACGCTCAAATTCTTCAATTTCGCTTTGAATTTTCTCGACTTTTACATCAAATGCCGTTGACATTTGTAGAAGCTTCTCGTCTAAGTGTTGATTTATGCTAATATTCAACTCATTTATTTGCTGGTTCATCTCATCTTTATTTGCAGCAAGTGTTACAGTAATCTCTTCTTTGGTAGCAGCCATTTGTTGATTGATGTTGCAGCTGATTTCTTCTTTATTTGCAGCCAATTGTTGATTGATGTTGCAGCTGATCTCTTCCTTATTTGCAGCCATATTATTGTTGACTTTCTCCAGCTGTTGATTGATGTTGCAGCTTTGTTGATCAAATTTTTGATTCATCTCGTCTTTATTGGCAATTATCTGTTGACTGATGTTCAAACTCATCTGTTGCATCATAGCCATTAACTGCGTAAAATCGCAGTTTCCAGATGGTAATGTTGTTGTTGTTTCTGCAACAAAACTTTTCTCTTCATCAACTGCTACTGAATCAGCATTTGTACTAATCAATCCAAACTGGTAACTTTCCACAACTTCTCCACTAGCTTCCATAGCTTCTCGAAGCCGTATCGTCAACTCAGCTTTGTTGCCGGTTGTTGCCAATCCACGTTGTTCTAGTTCTTTCTTTAACTCAAGAACCTTCAAATCACTTAATAAAACCATTATTAACAGCTAACTAATCCGCCGATGTCACCAATGTTACGTTTTTCCAACCTTACTTCGAATTGGCCTAACTCACAATTCGATAAACGTAATTCCCAATCGCTTTCTGAGTTCGATCACTGATTAGTAAGCAAACACACCAGGTTTTATTAAGTATTCAACACCTTAATTGTTTCACAACAACAGGAAAACAATACAGCAAACAATATTCTTGACTAGAATATTCTTCCAACAGCTTCAGAAACTCCAACGGTTTATTGTAGAAATTTCCAATTCACAACGTTCAAAATAATACACAAAATATTTCTATTTAATAACACTTATAACTTTATTTACAAAAACTTTACACAAAAACTAATTTAAAGATCACTTTTATAATTTTTAACTTCACAATCGCAGGTTTAAAATAAACTAACTAAAAACTACAAAAGGTATTTTTCTTATATACCTTCTGCAATACTTCTAGATAATTCGACATCACTTTCCAGAAACCTTGAGAAAACATTAGAATACTCGATTATTTTACGTTATGTTGATTTGATTCATAAAATCGTTTATGTTGACCCTATTTCTAAGAAGAGACAACAACAACAACAATATTCATTTCATTAACTTGTTTGTTGATTTTATTTTCCTGGAAGTGACCGTAATCGTTTAGATCTTTCTGTAATCGTCTAGATTTCTCTGCACTCGTAACAATATTATAAAAATAATAATTTCTATAATTCATTGATTAAATCTATAATCATTAATTAAAAAAAGTAACACAGGCTAAAGGTAAAAGATGACTTGGAAGTAAAAGCTAAATATCCTTTTGAGATTTGCGCATTTCTTTCATTATTTCAATTTTGCGCCTTTTTAGTCGCAAAACCTTCTCTAAGTAATCATTCTCGCAGCTGCAATTTAATTTTGCATTAGACTTGGTCAAGATTTAAACCCTTCCTATTGCATTTATAAGGCAAGCTACTTCCTCCCATTGCTCTGCTAGTTTACTTTTTCCATCCTCTGCAGATGAAAATCGGTTTCGAGCCAACTTCAAATGTTCCTCTAAATAGTCAACTGGCGACCTTTTGGCTGTTTGTGGGCGCTTTAGCTTGATTTTTTAGGCAGTCACAGTTTTTTATTTAATGACTTTTTTGACATTTCCACTGAGTTTGGAAAAAGTCATATGACCCAGACAGAATCGAGATTTATGACTTCATTTTCGAAATTCAAGTCATTTGAGTTGAAGTCATAAAGTTAGAATTGACCCCCTGGATGAATTTCAGTATCTATACCTGCAATGTCAAGGGGTAAGTGTTTGTCTCAACAAAATGGCAGCAGAGTGAACCAACAGCTTAGCTATATGTGTTATTATGGTTTTCTATATTATTCACTGTTTGTGTGCTTTTGTCACTTTTGAATTAAAATGCAATATTTAAAAATATACTTTTTACTGTTTATTTTTAATTTTGTTTTTTTAATAATAATATAAACTTCCTTATAGTAACAGTTTGATTTTATTTTAATTGTTACTATAAGGAAGTTTATCTTATTATTAATAAAAAAAAATTAAAAATAAACAGTAATAAGTATATTTTTAAATATTGCATTTTAACAGCTTAGCATTGGCTTCACCAACATAAAAGGTATCAATTCGAATCTAAATTAGGTTCATCACTACATCGGAATAAATAAACTTGACATATTGTTTCTTACCCAAACAATTATCAGTGGCAAAGCATCGAAATTGGATTTTAATAAATACCGGATGCCTAGTTACGAATTGGAACATTCCTTTTATAACAAGCATGTCGTCTGTGTATATGCTCAAAATTCACTTTCATGTATGAGAATTAAGGCTTACGAGTTAAACTCTAAGCACCATAATTCTCTAGCACTGAAGATGTCAGGTGTTGATGAAACTATGTTTATTATAAGATTATACAGATCCCTAAATTCCCCCCAGGATGTCCATTTTTCGATTAAATTTCGGCTAATCTAGACAAGATTACCACGGACTACCCCAAAGCAAGACTGGCCATTCTTCGAGACTTTAATATTCATAATAAAGAATGGCATAAGTATTCATCGTGCATTGACGACGTAGAAAAACAAGCCGAACTGATCCTCGCAGATTATCACGGTTTGACGCAAATGATTGAATCTCAGACAATTCACATCATAACAATAATTTGCTGGATCTGTTTTTGACAAACGAACCAGATACTACGAAGACAAAAGTTGAACAATCCCTCGGAACATCGGACCATTTACTAATATCAGCAATAGTGCAATTTACATCACCGACACAAATTAAAGCAAATCATCGTCGCGTTTGGGATTACAAACGCGCTGACTGGGAGGGACTGAGAAACTTTTATGATGAAACACCTTGGAAAACTATTTGTTGTGTTGATCAAGATCCTAGCACATCGGCAATAAGAATTTCTGAAATTATAAAAGGCGGAATGCGGCGGTTTATTCCAAATCGATTAATCACTCCTAAAACTGAGCCTTGGTTTACGCGGGATGTTGATAAGGATATGAGGAATAAACGCAAACCATTTAAGACGTATAATTCAAATAAAACACCTGAAACCCATAGCGCCTATAAGAAAGCAAGAAATATTTGTAAATTCAAAATAGACTTGGACAAAGACGCGTTTATCCAGAAGAAAGCAAAGAAATTCGCCGAGCACCCATCTGGCTCTCAATCCTCTATTCCATCCTTAGTTCTAAATGACATTCCTATGAGCGACTCGAAAGTGAAGGCGGATCTGCGTCGTATTTTCGCAGAAAACTTAAACATAGTTGAACCTCCACATTCTCCCACACTCATTTCCCCAGTTGTAACGAAAATGAAACCAATTATTTTTCGTTGTAATATTGTACGGAAAATGCTTCTTTCTATCAATATCAACAAATCTGCTGACCCCGACGCTATTCCACCCCTCATTCTTAAAAACTTTGCTAGGCCACTAGCTCCAATTTTAACAAAAATTTTCTATTTTATAAAATCGGAATATTTCCCGATTCTTGGAAGCTGGCCAGCGTTCAACCCATGTCAAAAAAGGCAGTAAGATAGACCCTAACAATTATAGACCAATCGCAATTCTGTCGGTTTTGCCTAAAATATTTGAAAAATATGTTAACTACAATTTAATAGATTATTTGGAAATGTCGCGAATTATTGATTATAAACAGTATGGTTTTCATAGAAGTCATGCAACAGGTGATCTGTTAGCCTACGTATCCCATCTCTGGAACAAATCGCTGGAACAAACCATGGTGAAACATTCAGTATTTCACTTGACATTACAAAAAATTTGTTAAAGTGTGGCATAAAAATCTCATAGCTAAATTAAAATCTTATGGCATAGACCATCTTACTGTCTCATGGATTCATAGTTTTTTTACAGGTCGCCAATTTCATGTTAATTTAGATGGTATCACATCCAATATTTTCACAACCAATGCCTGGGTTCCCCGAGGTTCTGCACTCTCACCAACCTTGTTTTTTCTATACATTAATGATTTATTTCTTTCTACAGTGCACCCAATCCATAGTTTTGCTGATGACAGCACATTGCATGCATCACATGAATCTCCTAAATTTCGATCTCATACTGCAGTTACCACTGATAGGAGCTGCTAATTGATTCTATCAACAAAGATCTGGAGCGTATAATGGAATGGGGTGATCGTAATCTTGTTTCATTTAATCCAACCAAAACCAAACTATGCCGTCTATCACGAATGGAGCGACATAAATATTTCCCTATTAAGATAAACCATGAGGAATTGCGTGAGGTTGAATCAGTTAGACCTCTTGGAGTGGATATTCAAAATAACCTGAAAAGGAATAAACATGTGTTCAACCTCGCTAAATCTGCAATGCAAAAATTAGGATTCTTAAGTCGATGTAAAAAGTATTTCAATCTCGATCAAATTTTGCTAATCTTCAAGTCCTTTATTCGTCCATGTATGGAATAGTGCTGTCATGTTTGGGGAGGTCAACAGTAAAATGTCTAGACTCTGTACAGAGAAAAGCAATACGGTTGATTGGTAATACCGAACCAGCTTGATTCACTCCAGCACAGAAGAAACGTGGCTGAATTATCAATCTACTACAAATATAACTTTAGCGAATTCTCCTCTAAAGAAATTCAAAATATCCTTCCATCGTGTGCGCAGTATAATCGACAAACCAAAGCTGCCGAGTTATTCTTTCCATTTGTTGTACAAATACCTCGTTATAGAACTGTGTCCTTCCAGAAAGACTATTTTTATAGAGTGGCCAAATTGTTGAACTCAATGTCCTCCTCTGTATTTCCCGATGAATTTTTTCCCTCAGGCATTTAAAGAAACTGTCCATCGTCATTTAAAACAAATAGTATAGTTATCCCTATATCCTCATTCCTTCCATTTTCCTCATCTCCTTCATTTATAGTTGACATGGTACCTTCGGATATTCAAAGAGTCTGAATAATAAATATTTCATATTTAGTGTGCTAAACATGTCTAACTAATTAATAATTTTAAAAAAAGCACTTGTGATGATAGTTATAAAAAAAACGAGACCCTAAACAGTTTGTAGGTTTTGTAGCGAATCAAGATATGAAGCTAAATTTCAATGACCCAGAATTCATGTAATTCATAGTCCAAAAGAGCTACCGTCTTACCGCGAACATAAGAGCTGGTACTTTTAAACGAATAAAAGAATAGCCGGTTCATCTATTCAATTAGAAGGACTAGTTCTTTTATTTGAAATTTTTATGCAAACTTTATCACTGCCATCTCTCGCTAGTAAAACTATACTACATATACATATTTCTTTATATACAAATATAATAATTAATAATTTTGAAATAACATTTTATTTTATTATGTTTATATTGTATAGTATAAGATATGGCCAATTTGTTCTTGTATTATTCATTAACGCTAAAATTGCTTAAATTATTTTTAAAATTTCAGGACTGGTCCTTTTATTTGAAAGATTTTTTTTTCGTAAAAACGATAGAACTTTCAATAGGGAATTTTTTTTCAAAATCGAACATAACAACCGGGTCTTATGTTCGTAGTAAGACTGAAGGTTGGAAACAGATGCAGCGCCCCAAAATTGACAACAGTACTCCATACAAGGGCGAATATAGGACTTATAAATGTGGAGTAATATAGGACTTATAAATTCTACTCATCCAATTATTTAAGATGCAAAACCAACCGCATCTTAACTGGGCTAGGATGGTTCTGGTGATGCGTGGTAGTTTAACCTCTTCGGCAGCGGTTTGTGGTGACTTGCTATTGCTCGCTATTGCTATTGCTAAGGTTCGTCTTTGTTACCAATGACGTGATTGTTTCTCACATCTTGTAAGAAGCACTTCACACTCCGCCTTATGTCTCTACTCTCTATGTGGTGTAGTTATGGATCAGGTATCATTGGAGGGATGTTGCTCTTTATGACAGGCCTATAGATATTGTAAGTATTTCGTTATATAACCGGCATTATGTTACATTCGTCGTGTAATAGATCTCATTGGGCTATCAAATGACATCAGGTTGTGGTACGCCAGGTTATGCCAGCGAGTGTCAGTAACTTGGGGTGTCCATATGGGTGCAAGGTAGTTTGTAATAGGTCGACCTATTGCTTTATCCGTTGTTATTATTGTATTTTAATCTTTCCCCCATGAACTACCCCATGTAAGGACTTTCCTTAATCCGGTGATACACCTCAGACTAGGATACAGCATTCTGTTGTGTCTTTTTCATCACAGTTTCTCAGAATGTGAAAATCTTTTTATAAGTTTGTGGTGTTTGTTAATTTTAGTTGTGGGTGCATGTCCCTCGCCGAAAAATAATACGTGTTATTTAATTTTGTCGAGAAAAACAATAAAGATTAGATCTCGTTGCGGTCATGCAATGTTTATATAAATAACGTAAGTTTTGTTTCTGTTGTAATTTACCGTAATAGTGTTCCAATCGATAATACATTGTATGTGGACCTTTTGAGAACATTTTCGACATTAAGTTTGTTAGTTTGTTTTTTTAAAAAAACGTCCACAAACACCTGATGTATGTTGTTGTAGGACCTAGGTTTTAAATAGTACATGTTTGTTATAGCGACACATATTGTAATTTCTACTACACAACGTTTATTACAAAAAAAAAAGATAAAGGCTTGAACGAATAAAAATTATAACGTATATAAGAAAATTCGTTTTTTAATTTTCTGATCGAAGCAAATAAATCCACCTTGGCGGAAAAACGAAACATTATAATTTATAATAAATCGTAATTACATTTAATTTCGTAACTTTGATTTTTATTTCTTTGCAGCGAATTTCTTGTAAAATTTGTCATAAAAGTTATGCAGGAAGAGGCGTATTAAAATTACATATGAATACACATACACGTCGTAAAAAATTGTTCAAATGTTCCGAATGCAATATAGAATTTTTACAGAAGCATGGTCTGAAAAGACATTGGATGCAGGTTCATAAAAAAGATTATTTAAAGGTTAGAGTTTTTTAAAAAATTTTATTTTAATTAATTTTATGAAAATAGTATGAGACTACTCGAAAACCTCTCCATTTAGCGTTTCGAGAAATATTACAAAATCAAAAATTCAGATTTCTTTCAGAAATTCAAAAATATTCCAAAAATTATAATAAAATCAAAAATTTAAACTTTTTTTTTCAAAATTCTAAAAATATTCCAGAAATTATTTCAAAATCAAAAATTTTAATTTATTCAAAAATTTTTAAATTATTGCAAAAATTATAAAAAATCAAAAATACAAACTTTTTTCAAAATTCTAAAAATATTTCAAAAATTATAACAAAATCAAAAATTGAAACTTTTTCAAAATTTTAAAAATATTTCAAAAATTCCAACTTTTTCCAAAATTCTCAAAATATCGCAAAAATTATAACAAAATCATAAATACAATTTTTTTTCATGCTTCCAAAAATAACAAAATCATAAATACAATTTTTTTTCATGCTTCCAAAAATCTTCCAAAAATTATAATATCTAAAATTTTCGTGTCCAATTTCGTGTTCATCGCAATTCAATTTTCTGTCATACAAATAATTAATTTTATTTTTTCTTCACAAAAATTGAGTAAAAAAATAAATGAAAATCATTCTTTTGACACACTTGACAATATTTTTTGACAAACTTATCATGCAATAATCTAGTTTTTGGTCTCACATACCAATCCCGACTATCAAGCTTTCTTTAAATTTAAGGTTACTACTCATTATCACTTAAAATTACCGTTTTTTAAGCAAAAAATATGCAAATTTCTTTGTTTTGACACACTTAACGATTTTTTTGACACACTTCCGGTACAGTTATCGAACACATCGTCCTTTCGGCTTTTCCTATTGAGAATACCTGGTTTTAGAAAAAAAAATTTTGAAATCCCTCTAGCGGTTTTCCAGATTTCGTCGGTTGTGACGGCCGGCAGACAGACATACATTTTTTTTGCTTCTTTGGAATCAGTAGGTCCTAAAACGTCGAGAAATGCCAAAAAAGTGGGGTTAAGAATTTCATTTTTGGCCCGTAAATTCAATACTTTGTTTTTTTGATAACCGAAGTAATATATGTCGTAAAATTAAATTTTTTTGAAAATTTCTTAAATAGACTTAATTTCTACTTTAATTATTTCAGGTTATCAATTAAAAAAAATTATGCATTAACAGGCAATACGATTTTAAATTGATTGATAACATATATCTGTTTTACTTGTATTTCCATTTAATAATTAATTCTAGTTTTGTTTTTAAATAATTTTAGTTTTTCATTTGTTAATTAATTTAATTCTCTTTACTTAAAATTTAATGTCGTGTAACTGATTTTTTTTAAATTAGCATCCATTTTATATCTCACTTCTCTTTATGGCCAAACTCCAATTAAAAAACTGAAGAAAATATTGCAGATGTCGTAAAATTCCTTGAATGTATTCTAAATGTTGCTTAGTAATGACGTCACACTGTTTTATTGTGCATTTAAACTGTGTTTAAACCGGTTTTGTGATGAAGATGTCAACTCATATTGAAAGAGAAATACATACTCAAGTAGTTTTTGTTTTTCCTTATTTTATTTCACGGGAATAAAATTATGGAAAATAATGATCGGACAACCACTACTATATAATTTTTAGCACTGCCTGTCAAAAAAATAATTAATTATTCTTGTTAATATCCAATTGATTGGGAAAGCGAAATCCGAAATTCGACGTCCACGCCGTGCTGCCTGGGTAATGCTGACAGGATTAGGTTGGTGTATTGGAGACAAGCAGAGTAAAGTAATGTATCTAATGATTAACTGATTATAAATTCTCCTCACTAAACAGATAAAATATTTAGTGCAACCATTAATGGAACTCACACATAACTTTGAGATAGATTACGAGCGTTATATGGCGACCTGTGCCAAACCGAACGGGAAGGAACTTTTTAAGCTCATCAATAAGAAACCAATTACTATTGAGGAGTACAAATCGAGGAAACCAGATTTAATTATAAAGCAAAAACAACCTATATTTCCGAAAAACCAAAAGAGAAATCATAAGAGAAACACAGTTTAATAATAAAGTAAAAAACAAAAAAAAAATTTCTATTAATTCATGAAAATATATATATTTTGAAAATAAATTTTATGTTGTTTTAAATTTTTCTCTTGCTGATATAAATATTTTGATAGTGTGGTTTTGATAGTTCACCTTGATAGTTCATTTCGATAGTTCACCTTGATATATGGAATTAGTGAAAAGGGGTAACGAAATAATAAAAGAGTTGCAAGGAACACTCACGAATCTAATAAAGAATCCAAACAGGGAATTTTCGCACGAACACATTTTAAAATGTTCTACTCAATTAAAAATTTAAGGATAGATACAGATGATGAGATAACTAATAAATTAAAAAGTAGATTCACGGCGGTTTACGAAGAACTCAAAGAAAAACTAAAAAACTATACTGAAAATCTTATAGGAATTTCTCTACAGAGTGATAACTTGGACAACATGTCTTTCGATGTAGAAAAAACGTTGAAAATTGTGCCAATTTTCGATGGCAAATCTAAAGAATTACCAATATTTCTGAACCTGATCCAACATTTTAGTGACACATTAAATGATAATCAGGAGAAAAAAAAATTGATAAAATTCATCTTAGACACCAGGTTGACAGCAAACGCCAAGACTAAACTTATAGCTGCTAAAACACCGAAGACAATCCAAGAATTGAAAGACCAATTTAATAAATTTTTAAGAAACGATCTACATCTCTAAATTTGCAAACACAGATACCCGACTGGAAATTAGTTCAGGGAACCCGGATTATGATCAGATCCGGATCAGATTTTCCGTAATACGGCCATCTGATCAGTTCCTGATCAGCGTACAGTACCGTTTCCCTTGATCCGGCTATCTGATCAGTTACTGATCAGCGTGCAGTACTTTATCCGTTGATCAGGCTATCTGATCAGTTACTGATCAGCGTGCAGTACTTTATCCGTTGATCCAGTCATACGATCAGTTTCTGATCGAAAAAACTCATCTTATCCGATGTCCTGAACTGGATAATAATACAAAATTTAGTTTTTTACCTGATCCATTCTGTATATAATATATTGCTCATTAAACAATAAATTCGTTATTAATGGTATAACTGAATTATTATTTTGATTATATTATCGACGTCATAATAGTACATTTACCCGAGCAGAAATTAGTTAGGGAAAATCTGAATACAGTCAGGTCGTGATCAGGGCCTTGTCAGTCTACAAGGGCAATCTCTATTAGAGCAAGCTGATATGGGCCTGTTTAGGGCCTGATTTAGAATACCCTTTTAAGGTTAACCTTATTTGAATACATCCGGCCCGGATCAGGTTTCTCGTATTTGACCCCTAGCTGAAATTTCAATCGGTTAAAATTCATTAGAGTATTATCCATTTTAGAAATATATAGTTAAAATCGTTTCATGTATATTTTAGTTATAGCTTCTCGGCTGAAAGACTATAATAATAGTGATTAAGGTGGTATGTATGTTTGAATTTTTTCCATTGTAATTTTTTTATTTTAGTTTGATTAATTTATGTATATAATATATAAATATATATCAGGGTCTGGCCCGGATATCCCAATCAGGGCCTAATCCGATTATCCCAATCAGGGTCTGATCCGGTAATCCCAATCAGGACCTGATAGGGCAAAAGCGTTACACTCATGATCAGGGCCCAATCAAGCTGTCCTACCAATGCCTGATCCGGGTTAGGGCAAACGTGATCAGGACCTTACTTGAGCCCTGACAAATTTCTGCTCGGGTACTTAACTTAAAATTTTTTTGTGCAAAAAATTTTCTCATTCTTCACGAATTTTTAATAACTTTTTAAAAAGTTAATTATAATATACTTAACTGTAATAATTAACTGTAGACTGAATCTATTTAATTGTTTAATATCTTTTTATTGTAGATTCGAAAACAGCATTTTCAAACTTACAGTTGTGAGGGATCTTGCTTATTAACCTTAAAGCATATAATTTAAATTTTTATCTTGCATCTCCTCTTTACTCAAGAATTTCCAGATGTTTTTTGTTAGCAGTAATTGGTGAAATACTTATTATGTTGCTCAAAAATTATTCTATTTGAAATATGACAAGTGATCTAAAGCAGGTACGGGTGAAGTTAGTTTTCGAATCCAAACTTGGATCCATACCTTCATAAGAGCCTATGTGACAAAGAGTTTTATGATACCATTGGAAAAATCATCAATAATGCCAAAACTTGGACTAAATAAAATAAAAATAAGAAATAATTAACAAACTTACTGCACTTAGAAAAAAAAACGATGCGTTTGTTACTTATGCGCTATAGTAACTCCAAAATTGTAAACATAACGTACGTTTTTCTAAAATTTACTAGTACAAAGTATTGATAATTTAAGTAATATTATCATGTGCCACGTTAATAAAGCAAAATTGGAATTGTAAAATTTTTGAAAATAAATTTACTACTGAAACAGTAAATTTTGAAAGATGAAAACAAAGTTACCTAATGGTCGTTACATTTACTTAACAATTTTGTAAAACATAACCGTCGAAAAATGCTAAATTTACATGGCAAATAGTGCTAAACATACTTATACACACACGTATATATAATCCACTATTTACCCAAAGAGATTAACTTAAGTATGCTGGAAATTGCTTATATGATACGTACTTTTTACTAAGGCATCTTTAAATTTACGTTTTCATAGTTTGAAAATTACGTATGACTTCGAGTATTAAAGTCATATAAAACGTAAATTTTACTTAAAATAATAGTAAAATTTACATATGTGTAGCTGTCAATTTATGCAGCACATGTTCTTACGTTTTGGCGTGGCGTTTTGTTTGTTTACTAATTTTGAGAGATATATGTATTTCTTTTTTTTTATTGTATTTTATGTTTTGCTCTATAGCTAAAAATCTAGATTCAAAAAAATCTTTTTAGGGTGAAAACTCACTTTTTTTGACCAAATAAAACACGTAATGTCAAATAATAAATTGATCTGAGAGCAATGAGAGCAAAAAGAATTTGACATATATATATAATTGTTATTTCTGTGATACCTTAGTTACATTATTATTATTGTCGGAATAAATTTGAAATGTTTAGGTCTATATAATTTTAAAATAACTACAGTATCGATAAATTGAAATGCTGTGAAATTGAATTTTTTTGAATAAAAAGCAATCATTTTTATGTTATTTTAAAAAAATAATAAAAATGTAATAAAAATAAATAGTGGTCAGTCTGTGAATTGAACCCTCGAACGTCCTAAACTTAAGCATCAACATAATATTCATAAATAAATTGATGTAAATAATTATTTAGATAGACGAATGGTTAATGCTGCTGCCTTGTACACAGAGGTCTGGGGATCGAATCCGGGTTAAGTCCAAAATAAATATTAATAATAAATAGCATTTAACTTTTACAGGCCCCTTCTTAACCGCTGTTATCATTACCATGTATAATCCCCCCTGAATTGATAAAAAAAAACGATTCATAATTGCAAAAAAACTAAAATTTTTTTCATTTTTTTGGTGAGACAAGATGGTAGCATAATAGTAGCATAACAGCGCAAAATGTTTTACATGCTTTTAAGTAGATTTTACTTAGTCAATTTTGTTTAGTTTACTTATGCCTCCGCTGGCTTAATTCGTACGTCATTTTCAGTTAAATTTACATATACTTTACGTTAAATAAGCTATCGTTTTTTTCTGTGTGTTTAAATTTATAAGCATTTGAAGTGTACTTGAAATTATAAACAAAATTAAGGAAAAATGGTAACATTTTTTTCATTTATTTAATGTCAAATTAATATTTAAGAACAAAATTAATTCTAAGCCTTTGAACGGATCTGGTATGGATCTCTTGACCAGACCGGACATGAAACTGTTGAATGGATCCGGCATGGATCTTTAAGATAGATCCGGAATAGATCTTTGAAATGGATCCGGAATGGATCTTTGAAATGGATCCGGAATGGATCTTTGAAATGTATCCGGCATGGATCATTTAAACGGATCCTGTACGGATCCTGTATGGCGTGACGATTTTTCATCATGTCCGGATCAGGAGGCCTGATTCATCCCTGATCAGTCTTCAGGCAATCCTGATCCGGATCGGAGCCTATACTGATCTAATTTCTAGTCGGGTAGCTCAATCAAGGCAAAGAAATAAGTCAGTAGAAAGTTTTGGAAATAAAATAAAGCAATTAATTACGGAACTAAATTCACTGCAGGTATCAGAGCAGGGTGAAGCACACACCGATATAATAAACAAATTAGTCAATGACGCTACATCACACCTTACAACCAATGCGACTCAAGCGTCTGTTCTCCATGTCAGGGGCAGCTTCGAACGGGCGTCTGTCTTGAATCAAGCGGCTCGCTATATAAACGTGTAAAAAGCTTGTTTCTGGCGACTTTAATATGCAGACCGGACCCATTCACGACAATTTGGGTTCGGCCTACGGTTAACACCCTAACCCCAGAAAAAATAATATGTTAAATTTGGTTATCAGAAACAGAATAACAGACCCGGACACAAAAACAGAATTTTACCTGGACGTGAAAAAGGACCAGACTACCGAATCGGAACGTGGAACGTGCGCAGCCTGTGCGCTCCTGATGCTCTTATAAGTCTAGAAACAGGCTGAGAGGTATAGGATTGATATTATTGCTCTACAAGAAATTAGACAGGCGATAATCAGAAAACAAGATGTGGATAGTCACTCTCTATACCGTAGTGGTCATCCTTCTCGAAGAGAATTTTGAACTGGCTTTCTTGTTGGTGCACGCACACAAGAAGCCGTGATGAAATTCATCCCGGTCAGTGAGACGATCTACTACCTACGTAAACGCGGTACATATAACAATATTTCTCTTATTGCCGTGCATGCACCTACTGAAGCTAAGACCGTCGGCGAGAAGGATAATTTCTACATAGCACTGGAAGAGGTTATGAAACAAACACCAACACGTGACTCATTATGGTTCTTTGTAACTTCAATGGGCAGGTTGAAAGAGATATCTCTTATGGAAATGTGGTGGGTCCCAACAGCTTGCATTTGAATTCGAATGATAATGGTGAGAGAATGACTGAGTTTGCATTATCAAATAGTTTGAAAATTGCCAGTACGTTCTTTTCGCATCGATCGATTCATAAGCAGACTTGGGTCTCACCAAATGGAAACACTCCAAATCAAATTGATCACGTTCTAGTAACAGCAGGTTTCTTTTCGAGCGTTCTGGATGTGCGATCCTTTATAGGTGCATACATTGGAAGTGACCACTTCCTTGTATGTGCAACGATAAGTTTCCATTTCCCAAATCCAGGCATTCCAAAATTCAATCAACGGAAACGTTTTAACATCTCATCATTAAAGAATGCTGAAACAGAAGAGAGATATCAAATCCATATTGCCGAAACATTAGATAAATCAGAAACCATTAATGGAGACGTCGATATGTCATGGTATTTGCTCAAAGATGCTGTTTTAAGCGCTGCTAAGGGAATACTTGGACGACCACAGAACCACTCCCAGAAGCCATGGATGGATCAAGCATGCCTTGACGCTATTCAATTCAAAAGAGATTGCTATCTGAAGTGTCTACAAGAACGCAACACCAGGTCCACCAAGGAGAACTATAAACTGGCAAGACAAGCCGTTACAAAGCTATGTAGACGAACGAAGAGAGAATGGTAGAAGAGACAGTGTGAGGAGATTGAAAGCTTCAATAAGGAACATCAATCGCGTAACTTCTTTCAACAGGTTAAAACCTTAAAGAAGGGCCCTCACACTAGATCTACTGCTATTCAAAACGAAGACGGGGAGCTACAAGTAGACCTTAAAAATATTTTAGATACTTGGGCCGCTTATTTTGAGAATCTTCTCAACTTAAGTGACCAGCAACAAGTCGGGCGACGAGCAAAGCTTATTCGTGCATCAAAGGTACATGTAGACGAACCAACCAAAGAGGGATTCGAAGCGGCGCTGTCAAAATTAAAACGCAATAAAGCACCTGGTATCGACGATATAACATCCGAAATGATTGTACATGGTGGCGAAACTCTATCCTTAACATTGTTTGAACTTGTTCAAATGATCTGGAGAACTGAAACCATGTCACAGGACTGGAACACAGCTATGCTAATACCAATCCATAAAAAAGGTAATCGCCTACAATGTGCAAACTACAGAGGAATCATTCTCCTTTGCACAGCATATAAGATCTTTTCCTACATTTTGCTATCCAAAATCAATCCTTTTGCTGAACAACTTTTTGGAGAATATCAGTGTGGCTTCCGGCGGGGCCGAGGTACTACCGATGCACTTTTATCGATAAGAATGATTTTGGAAAAGTGTCGAGAGTTCAACATACCTGTGCACCAACTTTTCACTAATTTCAGGCAGGCCTACGACTCTCTCAAATGAGAGACTCTATGGTCTGCTCTGGTGTCAATGGGAATTCCTAGTAAACTGGTATCACTATGAACTCTCAGAACCTCAGTCGACCGCGCTATCCATATTACAATTTAAAACGTTACGACCGGATAGAGGTATATACTCACAGCTATTATATAACAACAAAACAACAAACCAAATTAAGCTATTGGCTCTAAAGGCATTAAATTAAATAAAATGAAATAACATAATTATAATTTTTAAATGATTTAAAATTGAACATACATTTTTTTGATTTTTTTTTTTGATAAATATACAATTTTTCACTGACAATAGATATTCATATCTGAAACCAGTCTGATTTTTATATTCTTTAAATAAATTGTTAGAAAATAAAATATTTTTATTAAATTAATAAATTTATTATTGTTTAAATAAATTTTTTATCATTATTAATTTGTATAATTTAACGAATTTATTTAATCATTACACTTTGAAATAGTTTATACATAATCATAAAATATAATTAATAATTTAAACAAAGAAAACCAAATGTTACCTGACAAGATGTACTCTTATGTAACATTTGGATGAATTATAGAATGTAATGAATTAAAAATATTATAGAACAGATTGTAAACAAGGACAATAAGGTTGAAAATTAAGTTCATTAAAATACTATGTGTAAATAATAAAAATGTATAATTATTTTGTCAATTACTGGCCACGATATTTTTCGATTTTTAAATATAAATTATAAAAATATATAGTCTAAAAGCTAGTGAACCCTCTGGGTAACGGTCTTTCTGTAAGGCTAGACATTTTTTTAGTGATAAGTCAAGGAATACTAAGTACGGCAACTACCACCTGGCAACAACCACCACCGTAATTTGAACCCAATAGTGCAAATAACATTCCGTAAAGACAGAACTCTTGGTTAAAACACATTTTATTAATTATGATGCGATGTTCATTACTTCATTTCAATTACTTCACTTGGATATTGATGTCTCGCTTTTCTCAGAGGCTATCGAAAAATCAATCGCCTCTTATTCGATAACGGATATTTCTGTTAAAACTTAAAATATGTACTAAAATATTCATATTGCAACGAATACTAGTACTGTATTTTATTTTTTTTATAAACTTTGTTGTGTAAATCTCGTGTTGTAAGAATTATAAATTATAATATGAAATAAAATTTATTATTGTATTTACTGACGGCACTTGACAAAACATGATTAATAATTTAATTGAAATAAACACAGTTGTTGTTTTGCAAACAGTATATTTGTTAAGTTTAATATAAATAACTAAAATTAATTATAAAATTTAAATTAACCTTAACCACTCTATCGATTTCGGTTGTTACACCATCTACGGGAGCTTATGAACTACTAAAGAAATTCAATTTATTTTAATATTAAATAAAAATAATATAATTACAACTTACACCTTATTAAATATACCAAATACATAAACTATCAAAGTATTCTCCTATCTTACAAAATTATTGAAATAAGATCTTGCATTTAACTATTGAATATTGATTTATTGTTTTGTTGATGAAATGAACTACATATTGTCTAAGTCTTAATCTAAAATAGGGTTTATTATTACTTATCCCGTTTATTATTACTTATCCATTATCCCGATAGTTATAATTTGTAATTTAAAAATGTCATTCTTAACTATTTTGTTACAACCTGGTTAAACCCTATTTTAGATTAAGACTTAGAAAATATGTAGTTCATTTCATCAATAAAACAATAAATCAATATTCAATAGTTAAATTCAAGATCTTATTTCAATAATTTTGTAAGATAGGAGGATACTTTGATAGTTTATGTATATTACTTTTATTTAATATTAAAATATGCAAATTATGTCTATTATTTTTATTTAATATTAAAATTAATTGAATTTCTTTAGTAGTTCATAAGTTCCCGTAGATGGTGTAACAACCGAAATCGATAGAACGGTTAAGGTTAATCTAAATTTTATAATTAATTTTAGTTATTTATATTAAACTTAACAAAAATACTGTTTGCAAGACAACCAGAAGTGTTTATTTCATTAATTATATTATGTATCACAAAACTACATAAAAACGTTTTAAGACCAAAGTGTCGTACAACAACACGCTGTTGTAAAATCTTTATTTCTCTAAAAAAAATTTAAAGAATGCACAACTAAACAAAAAATCTCATCACATACAAAATATGACATAGGCCAATATTTATTATGGGATAGAGAAAAATAAAATAAATTTTCAAATTTGTAGGAACAAAACTAAAATGGTTGCTAATAAAGATTATTGATTAAAACCCAGATAGAGTTCTGTAAAGGTTCGGCTTCGAACGAGAAATGGCGTGCCATCTTCAAAGAAATGGCTTACAATCATCAAGAAATATTCCATAGCTAAGACTGAGGATGCTACCGTTGACTGAATATAGTTCATCTGCCAGCAACCCCAAGATATCACCTTGGCTAGGAAGATCTCCCTGCTATTTCCAGTGGTATGTGATGTCTTCACACGAAGGTCATAACTGTGTGTATGACCTTCACGTGATGTCATATTTATGTTATGTGTTCACTGGGTCATTACTTGTTACATAAAGCTTAACAATGCACAGTAATAGCTGCACAATTAATATTATATCAGGGAGATCGAAGAGATATTTTAAACGTCAAAAAATTTATCTGCGTTTTTTTTTCATTCTCTGATATATTTCAGATCATATATTTTCTCTCTGAAAACTTTTACAGATATCTTTTTACCGACTGGACGTCATTGTACAAGGGAGTGATTTAAAAAACTGTAGGTAATGTTTCGATTAAAAAAAAAATTTAAATAAATTATTTTAAATTAATTTAAAACACAATTTTTTTTAAAAATATAGCATTTTTCACCCTGGCATGTCAAGGACTTATGATAGCCGGAACCACCTGTTATTGTACCCACTTTCTTTAAATCGCTTACTCAAACATATATATAAATTTTAGCTTTACAGAATAAAGTTTATTGTATCTTATATACTGCACACATTTCGATTCGCCTGTCAGATACTTGTGCTCATCAAAACCGCCTGTCAATTTTTTTTCTACTCTACAATAAATGAACTAAGTCTTATAAAAATTTCAAGCTTACAGAAAGAAGTTTTTTTTTAACTTGTTTTACACTTTCAAAAATAAAGGTGTTGATGACGTGCAGGGCTGATGCCTACCAGGTGGTGGTTACCGTACTTAGTATTCCATGACTTATCACTAAACAATTTCTAGCCTTACAGAAAGACCGTTACCCAGAGGACTCACTAGCTCTCAGTCCAATATATAATAGTTGCTCGGAATGCTGATTATAATGATTTTAATTTACAAATTAAAAAAATTTTAACTGTCCATGCTGCAATAATTGGAAGATACAAAACATACTCCTATTTCACAGTTTTAAGTTTTCTCTTCTGTCGACCGTCCTCAATTACTGCCTGTTTTTTTGGTTTTTTATTCTATCTTAATTTTCAACGCATCACCTCAATAATTTTATTTTTCACTATATTTTAATAACATTTGTTTTCTTCCCCATAGGCAGCGATAGAAAAACCTTACCAATGTGAACATTGCGATAAAAAGTTTATGGAAAGAAGATTTTTAATCAACCATACAAGAATGCATACAGGTGAAAGACCATTTGAATGTTCGAAGTGTGGTAAAAAATATGCACTTAAAGTTTCTTTGAAAGCACATATGCAAACACACATGGAAAAAATAAGAAAGGTAATATTTTATAAAAGTTTGTAATTTAAGTTTATGAATAACTTTGAAGTTTACTATTACATATTAAAAAAATAATGTTGGAGCAAAAATAAATTAAATGGTGGTACAAAAAATATTTATATAAAAACACATTACCGCATGCCTTCAAAATCAAATTTATAAAATCCATGGTCGGAGCGGAGTGCTTTATTTAGTGGTGGATCCTGAAGGTGAATAATGTTTTTGTGTTAGTGTTAATCAAAATTTGTCTATTTGTTGGTATTTTATTTTCAAATTTGTAGTCATATATTTTTCGATTTGTTACGTTTAACAGACTTCTACCGTTCTGCAGTACGATACATGCATAGTTGTATGACAAAACAACAAAAATCCTTAAATTGCCCAAATCTATTTTTTTTTAATAAAATGTGCTGCTACAGGTTGATTGATTGATTGATTTAAAAGAAATAACCGACAATATATTTTGTCTTGCTGTCGCTTATTTAAAAAATATTATGAATAAACGTATTGTTTGTGTTAATTGACAAATAGACAAAATTGCATTTTATAGATAGAAATATACTTTTTAAATGTATTACATTTAGTCAAAGTTTTTTTAAAATTAAATTTAAATTTTAAAAATTAATCCATTAAATAAATTGAAAGTTTTATT
Organism: Diogma glabrata; assembly: GCA_963693315.1. NCBI lineage: Eukaryota > Metazoa > Arthropoda > Insecta > Diptera > Cylindrotomidae > Diogma > Diogma glabrata. Next base: position 113,924,818 of record OY856188.1, read on the forward strand.
TTTTATTAAATTGAAAACCAAAAAAATTATGATAATTTTTTGATTTTTCTGCTTGTAGCTTCTCATAAAAATATTCACTTTTACTCAAAAGTGGTGTTTTTTTATATTATACCTATTTGTAATTGAAATTTGTCACCAAAGAAATTATATTGTTATATTTTTGAATATTTAAATAAACATTCATATGAATAATTTTAACTGTCACTTAATTTCTCCTTTCTCCTCATTTTATTTACAACGAATTCATTGTGAGTAAAAGAAAACACTATATATTTTGTCTATCTTTCTTTTGTGTAAAAGATATTATTTATGTTAATTTTGACATATGTCTTTTTTTTAATTGAACAGCAACTGACAATTGATATTATTTTGTTTATAAAAATTGAATTCAATTACAAATAAATATTAACCAAGGCCTATTTTAGTTTATTTTAACTGAAATATGTTTAATGCACAGTATTTAAATTTTGATTCCTTTATCAGTCTTTATAATTAAGTAATTCTTAATGAATGAAAACAAAATTTGTTTATTATAATTGTTAATTCAATTAGATGAAAATTTTAAGGCAAAAAAAACCTTTTTGTATGGATTTTTCTAAGAATATGCTTTGCTGAGCAAAATTTGCTCGTCGCTTGACTTGCTGCTGGTTGCTTGTTTTAAGAAGATCTTCGTTTTGAATAACAATTGATATATGGTTTGAGGTCCATTCTTTAAGGTTTTAACCTGTTGAGATACGTAATTGATGTTCTTTATTGAAGCTTTAAATATTCACATACTTTATCTACAATAATTCTCTCTTTGTTGGTCTACATACCTTTGTAACGGCTTTTCTCGCCATTTTATGGTTCTCCTTCGTAGATCTCGTGTTTCATTCTTGTAGATATTTCAGAAAGCAATTTATTTTGTTTTGGGTAGCCTCAATCCATGCTTGATCTGGCCAGAGCGTCTGTAAGCTCAAAGCAGCATGTTTGAGTAAACACCAGAACCTTTTGAGCACTCCATGGATAGCGTCTGACGTCTCTTATGGCAATATGGTTTTGATATCCCTCTTTAACTCGCTAAATATTTGAATAGGCATTAGGGAGTTAAAGAAAGATATCAAAATCATATTTCCATATTTGCGATTGATAGTGGTAGCTTATATTGTTATACATAATGGGAAATAGTCATATAAAAAAAATAAAATAAAAATATAATATTTTACCATTTTATAATTTTATATTGTTCTTCATATTGTGCATATTCGGCAGTGAAAAAATGGTCTAATAACGAGCACGGGTTTGGGAGTTTCAAATGCCCAGTCTACCAGGAAGCGCTGTGTAGAAACTGCAAATGAAAATTGTCCAAATAAACCTAAACCATTTTGAAGCCGTGCAGTTTAAGTTAAAACACTAACGGAGGAGGGCCATCGTTGCTGAAGGCTTTTGCGAGTCTTCATGTCACTTTCATAGACACGGTTAGTGTTCAACTTTTCGTAGGGGAAATATGAGCTCTAGAATTGATCTCACGTTCATGAGTGCATGTCTTGCAAACAAAACGATATAGAACGTGAAGGCTACACACAGTGATCATCAAGCTAACGTGTATGAGCTATTATATTTGATCGAAACCCTTTGATCTCAAACAGACAGAAGAGGAAGCAAATTGGTTGGAAAGCCAATTTGCTCGATGAGAGCATTTTCCTGCATATGTTAATGGAAACCTGCCTAGCAGGAACAGTCGAAATGAAAATGACCCAGCTCATGGGTTACATTACTAAGGCTTGTGATGTAGCAATGCTAAATAGGATAGCTGTAAAAGAACGAAAGCCCGTGTTATGGTCGAACATGGAGATTGCGGAGCAGAGAGCCTCAGAGCACAGAGAAAATATCATACGAGAAAGATGTCATGAAGATCCAACTCATCGGAATTGAAACGTGTCACCAATTTAAGTAAGCAAAAGTGCTTCCGCGGACCGCGACGCATGCAAGGACCTAATCCCTAGAGTAGATGTTATAAAAGGGTAATGGAAAAGCTTGGAGGTAGACATCCTCTTATATCCACATGTCCGGTTATGCTAACTAATATAATAGAAGAGCTGTTTCCACAATACCTTTACTGTGAGCTGAAACAAGCAGGACATACAGAGGAAGGTATTCAACCAGTGACTTAGGTAGAAGTCCTACAAGCACGTTCACAGTTAGGAAATGGCAAAACGCCAGGTCAAAATTGCGTGAAGGACATAGCGCCGAAAACGGAAATCCGATCATCCACACACATGTTCAGCGAGCTTTATACGGGGTGTCTTAAGGAAGGAGTTTCGCGGTAAAATGGAAGGAACAAAAGCTGTTTTTGCAACTGAAAGGGAACAACCCACTTGGAGAGTCATTTTCATACCTGCTTGCTTGATACGTCAGGAAAGATCTTGGAGAGAATTATATGTAACCGGTTACAAGATTGACGCAACCAAGGTCGTGATGGATACTGCAGAAAAGGCATTATCCGGCACAAATTGGCTGCTAGAAAACAAAATATAATGGCCGTGGTAACGCTGGACGTGAGAAATGCTTTTAACACAGCTAATTGGAAATGTATTTTTGATGCGCTAACCCAGAAGGAGGTACCAACGTTCTTGCTAAAAATAACTACCAGTCACTTCAGCCAGATAATACTTAAGTATAACATGGACGGTGCCAGTAAAATGCACCCAGTAACTGGTGGTGTCCCACAAGGTTCAGTACGTCCCACATTGTGTCCCACAAAGGTAGTCTCAGCCTCTGTCTTCAGCATTTGCCCTACTTTGGTTTTTGTCCTTGTGTTAGGTTAGTCTTTGTTTTTGTCTTTGTCTTCGTTTTTGTCTCTGTCTTTGTCTTTGTTTTAGTCCTTTCCCATATTCTTGTTTTTTTTCCTTTGTTTTGGTCTTCGCCCTGGGCAAAAGAATTAAGAAATAAAAAATTGAATTAAAAAACACAGAGAGCCGTGATATCTTGGTAGTTCTACACACGAAGAAAGAAATGGAGCTAATTACGGCACGACATGTTTTTTGCGTATAAGTTCTGGCAACTAGTTTTAGTTAAAGTTGATGACGTTCTTTCAACTTTTCTGAATGTGGCCAGTCAAAAAAAAAAAAAAAATAAAAAACAAAAAAATACAAGAATCAAAATTACAAAATATCCTTCTTACTCCTAAATTAATTCAAAATTATCTCAATATTATCTCAAAACACGAAATAAACATTTATCTAAGTATACCTGCTTTTAAATCTTCCAGGAGACTGAGAATTTATCAGTATTTCGCTTAAAAATGACAAAATTACGCCAAAAAAAAAAAAAATAAACGGATTCTATACCAAGGCAATTCACGACATATAAAACTACAAAATTATCTGTAATTAAAATACTGTAATAAACTTCGTCCAGAATGGGTTAATTTAATTTACTTTACTAATAAATAACCAATACATTCTGCATTCATGAATTAAAAAAAGGAGTTACCTAATACATTTTGCATAAATTGAATTTGAGTTTGCTAATACAAATGTTTACATTTATGCAAGTATGAATGAAGATGGGTGTGGCCTATTCAAGATGTACATACTACGTAATATTGATTTCTAGAAACTACAGTGAGTTACCAGACGTTTTTGCTTAGTTGTTTTTGAATATAAATAAGCGAACAAAATATCAGATAGTCAGTTTAATTTTGCCATTAAAAGTGTTAATAAATATTCGCAAGTATAAGGAATAATCGGTGGTACTTGAGCCTGGGTACTAATAGTAAAAGAATTTGAACTTAGTGGAATAGTAAATACAGATTTTACGATTCCGAATATTATTGATTCAAATTGTGGAAAAGCGGTGAAGTTTATCGTGCATAAGTTGGAGACCCTGGAATTTATTGTAATTAAAATCGGAAGTTGCTGTAACTGGTTGATAAATAAAGTTTGAGATTTTATTAACTAAAGATCTGTCTTTTTACTGTCGTATTTGCTCAATAATTGAAAAGAACCAACGAATAGTCGTTACAATACTTTTTACGAACATACTTGCCAGGGGACTGATAATTTGACTGGGCAAAACACGATCTTATTAGTAATGATGACTGTTTTGATTGATGAAACCTCGGACTAAGTAAAACACTTGCAATATTATATTTATTGAACTTTAATTAATTCCTGTGACGAGCGATAAGTTGATAGAAATATGAATTTCCAATATTTTCAATGTGTTTTAATTGGGCAGGAGAATAATAACAAATTGGTGGGACAAACTTTAATAGGATATATCTTATATGAAATATAGAGTAATGTTATGATTATTTACACATTATTAAAGCATCATTATTCAAAACTATTACTGCAGTGTAAATTTGTCTCTACACACTTAGAATCATTGATTATTTAGTTTACCAGCTTTGACTTTCAAGGTGGGACACGCCAGGGGACTGAGAATTTGACGTTTTGAATAATTTTTTTTCTAAGAAATATATTTGAAACGGGTTTGTTTTGGGTGACCAGCTAGACATAGTTAAGGTTTACAAATTTCATTTGAAAAAAAATTTTTTTTTTCATATTAATAAACGAAATAAGCAGAGCCGTCCAAAATTCCTATGTTTGTAGAACTACCCATCTACATAAATTAAGAGCTGCTTATGCTGAGCCTGTCCCACGACGTTATACTTAATTGTAGTTCCGTTTAAGTTTCAAGTGACAAGGTGTGGATATGTAGATCTCAAACGTGATTTTTTTCAACAGAGTTTCTCATCTCTGGAATGCATTACTTGCATGGGTATACAACACTTAATATGCAATTCTTTATATGCAACACTTAATTTTCATTGACAACATACTCATTCCTACGGTTAAAAATCCGGCATTGTTGGGGGTAATATTGGACCCATTGAACTTAAATTCAATGCTCATGCTCAACAGATGATTTCGAAACCGACAACAGGAACACATGGAAAGCACTAATCGGTGGTTCATTGGGCAAAGGTAAAAACACAATAATATCAACATGTAAAGCGATAGAAAAACCCATTTCAAATTATGCTGCACCTATATGAACTGAGCACCCCAAGTTAGCTACTCCCACTGGAATAAGTAACAAATATCAGAAAACCCTGTCTTGGAAACTACAACTGAAGGTCACTCGGTGGCTCACCGAGATCACCTGCACGATCAATGTAACATATTACCGGTCAGTGAACATAATGAAATGCAAACCAAGCAATATTTATGGGTCTGTCACAAAGAGCAACATCCCTGGAATAACACCTTATCCACGACTACACCACCTAGAGACATAAGGCGAACAGTGAAATGTTTCTTACATGATGTTAGAAACAACCGATTCACCGGTAACATCGACGAGCTTACGTATAAAACGTGCTTAAAAATAATACATACAAAAACTGTTGAAGACACAATAAGAAACTACGCCTTAAATCCAGTTTTCTTGCAACTGAGCAGGCCACCACAGGTCGATGCGGAAGAGATTAAACAACCGCGCAGCACAAGCTCCATCTAGCGCAATTAAAATCTGGCTGGTCGCCATTATTAAACAACTACATGATTAGGATTGACCAAGAAATTGTTGAAAAGTGTCCCGCATGTGGGGGCACGCCACATGATGCAGATCACTTATTCTAGTGCCCAAAAAATCCAACCGACCTGACGAAGGAAGATTTGTGGTATCACTCACAGACAAAAGCAGAATTCCTGAACCTGAACATAGAGCTGGAATAGTAGCACCGCACCAGTCGCAACAACAATATAAAATCAAATTAACATAGTATAAGACAAAATGTAGATCCTTTTGGATGTACAACCCGATATCGTAGTTAAAATATATATAATATAGTGATTAGGCAGTAACAAATTTTTGAAATTCCGAGAAAACCATTACAATACGTAGTTTTTCGTATGAACTTTAAAAGAGACTTGCTACATGTTGACCCAATAAAATAAACGAGTTATTGTTTTATTCTTATTAAACAAAATAACATAAGGGATATTGAGAAAATTCGTTCGTCCATTAAACTATCACTAAAAATAGTTGTACTCAATACTCAAACGAAAATCAAAGAAATTCATTATTTTTTTGGGAAATTTTCGCTTTATTTTGCAAACAAGGTTTCACAAAAATGAAATAAATAAAATAAAATATTGAAAATCCATTTGATTTTCACTTTAGTATAAAATATAACTTAATTTTAATCTAAACTATAATATAATATTGATTTTAATTTCAAAAAGATTTTTATCACGACGTTTTGAGTAGCCTTTAAAATATTCTTATATACTTCAGGATGGTCATTTTGTAGTGCTATATCGCATATTTATATCGAATTTTGGAGAGTTATAACGCAATTGAAAAATATAAAAAAAACTCTACATACCCCTACTCAAATTTCCCCTCAGAATGAATTTGCAGTGAATTTTAGGAAAAATTAGAAATAAGTAATTGACAGCTAAAAACCGTATATAAGAATATTTTAAAGGCTACTCAAAACGTCGTGATAAAAATCTTTTTGAAATTAAAATCAATATTATATTATAGTTTAGATTAAAATTAAGTTATATTTTATACTAAAGTGAAAATCAAATGGATTTTCAATATTTTATTTTATTTATTTCATTTTTGTGAAACCTTGTTTGCAAAATAAAGCGAAAATTTCCCAAAAAAATAATGAATTTCTTTGATTTTCGTTTGAGTATTGAGTACAACTATTTTTAGTGATAGTTTAATGGACGAACGAATTTTCTCAATATCCCTTATGTTATTTTGTTTAATAAGAATAAAACAATAACTCGTTTATTTTATTGGGTCAACATGTAGCAAGTCTCTTTTAAAGTTCATACGAAAAACTACGTATTGTAATGGTTTTCTCGGAATTTCAAAAATTTGTTACTGCCTAATCACTATATTATATATATTTTAACTACGATATCGGGTTGTACATCCAAAAGGATCTACATTTTGTCTTATACTATGTTAATTTGATTTTATATTGTTGTTGCGACTGGTGCGGTGCTACTATTCCAGCTCTATGTTCAGGTTCAGGAATTCTGCTTTTGTCTGTGAGTGATACCACAAATCTTCCTTCGTCAGGTCGGTTGGATTTTTTGGGCACTAGAATAAGTGATCTGCATCATGTGGCGTGCCCCCACATGCGGGACACTTTTCAACAATTTCTTGGTCAATCCTAATCATGTAGTTGTTTAATAATGGCGACCAGCCAGATTTTAATTGCGCTAGATGGAGCTTGTGCTGCGCGGTTGTTTAATCTCTTCCGCATCGACCTGTGGTGGCCTGCTCAGTTGCAAGAAAACTGGATTTAAGGCGTAGTTTCTTATTGTGTCTTCAACAGTTTTTGTATGTATTATTTTTAAGCACGTTTTATACGTAAGCTCGTCGATGTTACCGGTGAATCGGTTGTTTCTAACATCATGTAAGAAACATTTCACTGTTCGCCTTATGTCTCTAGGTGGTGTAGTCGTGGATAAGGTGTTATTCCAGGGATGTTGCTCTTTGTGACAGACCCATAAATATTGCTTGGTTTGCATTTCATTATGTTCACTGACCGGTAATATGTTACATTGATCGTGCAGGTGATCTCGGTGAGCCACCGAGTGACCTTCAGTTGTAGTTTCCAAGACAAGGTTTTCTGATATTTGTAACTTATTCCAGTGGGAGTAGCTAACTTGGGGTGCTCAGTTCATATAGGTGCAGCATAATTTGAAATGGGTTTTTCTATCGCTTTACATGTTGCAATTATTGTGTTTTTACCTTTGCCCAATGAACCACCGATTAGTGCTTTCCATGTGTTCCTGTTGTCGGTTTCGAAATCATCTGTTGAGCATGAGCATTGAATTTAAGTTCAATGGGTCCAATATTACCCCCAACAATGCCGGATTTTTAACCGTAGGAATGAGTATGTTGTCAATGAAAATTAAGTGTTGCATATAAAGAATTGCATATTAAGTGTTGTATACCCATGCAAGTAATGCATTCCAGAGATGAGAAACTCTGTTGAAAAAAATCACGTTTGAGATCTACATATCCACACCTTGTCACTTGAAACTTAAACGGAACTACAATTAAGTATAACGTCGTGGGACAGGCTCAGCATAAGCAGCTCTTAATTTATGTAGATGGGTAGTTCTACAAACATAGGAATTTTGGACGGCTCTGCTTATTTCGTTTATTAATATGAAAAAAAAAAATTTTTTTCAAATGAAATTTGTAAACCTTAACTATGTCTAGCTGGTCACCCAAAACAAACCCGTTTCAAATATATTTCTTAGAAAAAAAATTATTCAAAACGTCAAATTCTCAGTCCCCTGGCGTGTCCCACCTTGAAAGTCAAAGCTGGTAAACTAAATAATCAATGATTCTAAGTGTGTAGAGACAAATTTACACTGCAGTAATAGTTTTGAATAATGATGCTTTAATAATGTGTAAATAATCATAACATTACTCTATATTTCATATAAGATATATCCTATTAAAGTTTGTCCCACCAATTTGTTATTATTCTCCTGCCCAATTAAAACACATTGAAAATATTGGAAATTCATATTTCTATCAACTTATCGCTCGTCACAGGAATTAATTAAAGTTCAATAAATATAATATTGCAAGTGTTTTACTTAGTCCGAGGTTTCATCAATCAAAACAGTCATCATTACTAATAAGATCGTGTTTTGCCCAGTCAAATTATCAGTCCCCTGGCAAGTATGTTCGTAAAAAGTATTGTAACGACTATTCGTTGGTTCTTTTCAATTATTGAGCAAATACGACAGTAAAAAGACAGATCTTTAGTTAATAAAATCTCAAACTTTATTTATCAACCAGTTACAGCAACTTCCGATTTTAATTACAATAAATTCCAGGGTCTCCAACTTATGCACGATAAACTTCACCGCTTTTCCACAATTTGAATCAATAATATTCGGAATCGTAAAATCTGTATTTACTATTCCACTAAGTTCAAATTCTTTTACTATTAGTACCCAGGCTCAAGTACCACCGATTATTCCTTATACTTGCGAATATTTATTAACACTTTTAATGGCAAAATTAAACTGACTATCTGATATTTTGTTCGCTTATTTATATTCAAAAACAACTAAGCAAAAACGTCTGGTAACTCACTGTAGTTTCTAGAAATCAATATTACGTAGTATGTACATCTTGAATAGGCCACACCCATCTTCATTCATACTTGCATAAATGTAAACATTTGTATTAGCAAACTCAAATTCAATTTATGCAAAATGTATTAGGTAACTCCTTTTTTTAATTCATGAATGCAGAATGTATTGGTTATTTATTAGTAAAGTAAATTAAATTAACCCATTCTGGACGAAGTTTATTACAGTATTTTAATTACAGATAATTTTGTAGTTTTATATGTCGTGAATTGCCTTGGTATAGAATCCGTTTATTTTTTTTTTTTTTGGCGTAATCTTGTCATTTTTAAGCGAAATACTGATAAATTCTCAGTCTCCTGGAAGATTTAAAAGCAGGTATACTTAGATAAATGTTTATTTCGTGTTTTGAGATAATATTGAGATAATTTTGAATTAATTTAGGAGTAAGAAGGATATTTTGTAATTTTGATTCTTGTATTTTTTTGTTTTTTATTTTTTTTTTTTTTTGACTGGCCACATTCAGAAAAGTTGAAAGAACGTCATCAACTTTAACTAAAACTAGTTGCCAGAACTTATACGCAAAAAACATGTCGTGCCGTAATTAGCTCCATTTCTTTCTTCGTGTGTAGAACTACCAAGATATCACGGCTCTCTGTGTTCTTTAATTCAATTTTTTATTTCTTAATTCTTTTGCCCAGGGCGAAGACCAAAACAAAGGAAAAAAAACAAGAATATGGGAAAGGACTAAAACAAAGACAAAGACAGAGACAAAAACGAAGACAAAGACAAAAACAAAGACTAACCTAACACAAGGACAAAAACCAAAGTAGGGCAAATGCTGAAGACAGAGGCTGAGACTACCTTTGTGGGACACAATGTGGGACGTACTGAACCTTGTGGGACACCACCAGTTACTGGGTGCATTTTACTGGCACCGTCCATGTTATACTTAAGTATTATACTTAATTATGTATCTGGCTGAAGTGACTGGTAGTTATTTTTAGCAAGAACGTTGGTACCTCCTTCTGGGTTAGCGCATCAAAAATACATTTCCAATTAGCTGTGTTAAAAGCATTTCTCACGTCCAGCGTTACCACGGCCATTATATTTTGTTTTCTAGCAGCCAATTTGTGCCGGATAATGCCTTTTCTGCAGTATCCATCACGACCTTGGTTGCGTCAATCTTGTAACCGGTCACATATAATTCTCTCCAAGATCTTTCCTGACGTATCAAGCAAGCAGGTATGAAAATGACTCTCCAAGTGGGTTGTTCCCTTTCAGTTGCAAAAACAGCTTTTGTTCCTTCCATTTTACCGCGAAACTCCTTCCTTAAGACACCCCGTATAAAGCTCGCTGAACATGTGTGTGGATGATCGGATTTCCGTTTTCGGCGCTATGTCCTTCACGCAATTTTGACCTGGCGTTTTGCCATTTCCTAACTGTGAACGTGCTTGTAGGACTTCTACCTAAGTCACTGGTTGAATACCTTCCTCTGTATGTCCTGCTTGTTTCAGCTCACAGTAAAGGTATTGTGGAAACAGCTCTTCTATTATATTAGTTAGCATAACCGGACATGTGGATATAAGAGGATGTCTACCGCCAAGCTTTTCCATTACCCTTTTATAACATCTACTCTAGGGATTAGGTCCTTGCATGCGTCGCGGTCCGCGGAAGCACTTTTGCTTACTTAAATTGGTGACACGTTTCAATTTCGATGAGTTGGATCTTCATGACATCTTTCTCGTATGATATTTTCTCTGTGCTCTGAGGCTCTCTGCTCCGCAATCTCCATGTTCGACCATAACACGGGCTTTCGTTCTTTTACAGCTATCCTATTTAGCATTGCTACATCACAAGCCTTAGTAATGTAACCCATGAGCTGGGTCATTTTCATTTCGACTGTTCCTGCTAGGCAGGTTTCCATTAACATATGCAGGAAAATGCTCTCATCGAGCAAATTGGCTTTCCAACCAATTTGCTTCCTCTTCTGTCTGTTTGAGATCAAAGGGTTTCGATCAAATATAATAGCTCATACACGTTAGCTTGATGATCACTGTGTGTAGCCTTCACGTTCTATATCGTTTTGTTTGCAAGACATGCACTCATGAACGTGAGACCAATTCTAGAGCTCATATTTCCCCTACGAAAAGTTGAACACTAACCGTGTCTATGAAAGTGACATGAAGACTCGCAAAAGCCTTCAGCAACGATGGCCCTCCTCCGTTAGTGTTTTAACTTAAACTGCACGGCTTCAAAATGGTTTAGGTTTATTTGGACAATTTTCATTTGCAGTTTCTACACAGCGCTTCCTGGTAGACTGGGCATTTGAAACTCCCAAACCCGTGCTCGTTATTAGACCATTTTTTCACTGCCGAATATGCACAATATGAAGAACAATATAAAATTATAAAATGGTAAAAAATTATATTTTTATTTTATTTTTTTATATGACTATTTTCCATTATGTATAACAATATAAGCTACCACTATCAATCGCAAATATGGAAATATGATTTTGATATCTTTCTTTAACTCCCTAATGCCTATTCAAATATTTAGCGAGTTAAAGAGAGATATCAAAACCATATTGCCATAAGAGACGTCAGACGCTATCCATGGAGTGCTCAAAAGGTTCTGGTGTTTACTCAAACATGCTGCTTTGAGCTTACAGACGCTCTGGCCAGATCAAGCATGGATTGAGGCTACCCAAAACAAAATAAATTGCTTTCTGAAATATCTACAAGAATGAAACACGAGATCTACGAAGGAGAACCATAAAATGGCGAGAAAAGCCGTTACAAAGGTATGTAGACCAACAAAGAGAGAATTATTGTAGATAAAGTATGTGAATATTTAAAGCTTCAATAAAGAACATCAATTACGTATCTCAACAGGTTAAAACCTTAAAGAATGGACCTCAAACCATATATCAATTGTTATTCAAAACGAAGATCTTCTTAAAACAAGCAACCAGCAGCAAGTCAAGCGACGAGCAAATTTTGCTCAGCAAAGCATATTCTTAGAAAAATCCATACAAAAAGGTTTTTTTTGCCTTAAAATTTTCATCTAATTGAATTAACAATTATAATAAACAAATTTTGTTTTCATTCATTAAGAATTACTTAATTATAAAGACTGATAAAGGAATCAAAATTTAAATACTGTGCATTAAACATATTTCAGTTAAAATAAACTAAAATAGGCCTTGGTTAATATTTATTTGTAATTGAATTCAATTTTTATAAACAAAATAATATCAATTGTCAGTTGCTGTTCAATTAAAAAAAAGACATATGTCAAAATTAACATAAATAATATCTTTTACACAAAAGAAAGATAGACAAAATATATAGTGTTTTCTTTTACTCACAATGAATTCGTTGTAAATAAAATGAGGAGAAAGGAGAAATTAAGTGACAGTTAAAATTATTCATATGAATGTTTATTTAAATATTCAAAAATATAACAATATAATTTCTTTGGTGACAAATTTCAATTACAAATAGGTATAATATAAAAAAACACCACTTTTGAGTAAAAGTGAATATTTTTATGAGAAGCTACAAGCAGAAAAATCAAAAAATTATCATAATTTTTTTGGTTTTCAATTTAATAAAAAATAAAACTTTCAATTTATTTAATGGATTAATTTTTAAAATTTAAATTTAATTTTAAAAAAACTTTGACTAAATGTAATACATTTAAAAAGTATATTTCTATCTATAAAATGCAATTTTGTCTATTTGTCAATTAACATAAACAATACGTTTATTCATAATATTTTTTAAATAAGCGACAGCAAGACAAAATATATTGTCGGTTATTTCTTTTAAATCAATCAACGTTTCTTTTAAATCAATCAGTCACATCTAAATGAATTTTATTCATCCAAAATTTAAACGAATCAAGTCAAGACAATTTCTTTTTATCGCTTTTTTTAACGCAAAAAGTGATAAAACACTACAAAATGACCATCCAGAGCAAATTTGTATTAACAATTTGCAGGAACAAAACTTAAATATGGTTGCCAATAATTCAACTAGTGGCATATTCTCCAATCATGCGACGCGCTTATGTGAAGGCTCTATTTTTCGAGTAAGCAATAACGTGGATATAATCATCAAGGATTATTCCATAGCTAAGATTGAGGGCCATTGACTGAATAGAGTTCATCCGCCAGCACCCCAAATATATCACCTTGGTTATCGATACCTCACTGCTGTTGCCAGTGGTATGTGAAATCTCAAGTTAGCTCGTATGTCAATAGCAGGGATTCGAGTACGCGGGGGTGACATCTCGCAGATCAAAAATAAAAAAAATTTATCGCTCCATGCGGGCGATTTTAATACATTTTGGTAATAACGGTCAACCATTTAACACTAGTTTACTCTTTAATTTAATCAATGCTTTTGTTTGTTTGTCAATACACATACCTACAAAGAAATCAATACACATACTTACACTAAAATCAAAAGCTGCTATTTCACATTTGACAAAGTTTTAAACAGCCGCAAATTCATTTATGTTGAATATTTTGAAGAAAGTTTTTCTATTCTCTCATGGTACTTGATTGACCCAATTATTATTATTGAGGTCAAAAATGAAAAACTAATAACTTAAACAATAAATTGATTTACGAAGTTCTTTGGATGTTTTAGCCCTCGCTTTTTTTATTTTGAGATAGAGAATCAATTGAAATAGGACAGTGAATTGATTAGATGTTTGAATCGAAATGGTGCCTTCTAAAATATACGAACATTATATTAATACACACATATCAAAATTTTTGGAAGACAACCATAGTAATTTGGGAAAAATATGAGTTATCATTTTATCCTTCTATCATTTTGTGCGTGTAAGGGAAATAGACCGCAGATCAAAGACTGAGTTTTCCAACAATATTTCAGTTAGTATGTGTGACGAACAAATAGTTGAGTTCGTTTATTGGGAGTTATAATTTTCAATTACCTACTCTGGAACGATGATATAATGGTAATGGCAAAAAAAAACTCGAGCTTCTCAGTAGATGTAAAAAATATCTCAATCCGTTTCAATTACTCCAGATTTATAAGTCCTATATTCGTTTATGTATGGAGTATTGCTTTCACGTTTGGGGCACTGCATCTGTTTTCGTGGTTTTTATGAACTCTGTTGAAAAGCGTGCTATTTGCACTGTTGCTGATCTCGTTGTTTTTTATTAATATCTTTACCAACAATGCTCGTATGAAATCGCATTCATCATTTATATTTTTTCCTATTTTTACTTGTCAAGCGGTTTGTGTATGCACTCTTATACATAGCACTTTTTATTAAACAAAAAAAATAAGATAAAGCCTTGAACGAATAAAAATTATAACGTATAGAAAATCCGTTGTTTTAATTGAAGTAACTCGGCTAACAATGATACAGTACAATAAATCGTGGTTACATTTAATTTCATAATTCACCTCTTTATTTCTTTGCAGGCAATTCCATGTGAAATTTGTCATAAAAGTTATACAGGAAGAGGCATATTAAAATTACACATGAATACACATACACGTGAAAAATTATTCAAATGTTCCGAATGTGATAAAGAATTTTTATGGTACCAAGGCCTTAAAATACACTGGCTGCGTCATCATAAAAAAGAAAAATCAAAGGTAAGAATTTATAAAATATCATATTTTAATTTGTTTTATGAAAATATTTTTAAATATTTAAAAATATATTTCAGTTAATGATAATCGTAAAATTAAATTTCAATTCCAAATTTTTAAAGTAAACTTAATTCTGGCTATAATTATTTTTTGCTTATGCATTAAAAGATAATGTATTAACAGGTAATAGTTTTTTTTAATTGATGAAATTTAGTTTTATATAAAAGTTTTAAAAATGTTTTTATCAAAAATATCGACAAAAATGTAGCATTACAGAGTTGAAATGAAATGGTTTCGAATTAATTTAACCTAATGAATTAAACTAAACTAACTTTCGACTAAATGAACCTCGCAGCTTTTGATTAATGCAAATGAGACTTCATTAAGTATTCGAACAAACTCTTGCTTTAGGTTTAGATATTGCTTTTTACTTAATTTGTTAAATGAATTTCTGGTTCTTCCGGTTTATTTATTTCTTCCCTTTTATATATAATTTTACATTTTAGGCATAACACATTAATATTATTAACAAATATTAAATTTAATTTACTTTTAATATTATTCATAAAAATTTTTAGTTTAAGAAACATATAGCCCACCCTATTTCCATGGTTCTTTTAATGATAATGCCTGTAATTCAGTTTTATGATTGTAAATAAGATATTTTTAGAAATTAGCACTTCATTAAAATTATGTATATTATGTATTAATGTATTACACAAAAGAATCAGAAAACGGGTTTTCTCAAAACCAAAAAAGGGATTCAAACTCACACTCATCTGAGAGACTTGTTTAAATGCGTGGTGTCTTACGCACACTGCGGCGATGACGAAACATATTTTAATTTTGAGAAAGTTTCATGTTCAGATTGATTTCTAAATTGAAACCATCATTTTATATTTACTCAATTTAAATCTTTCATCTATACTTGCCTTTTGGAAATTGCATTTTTTTTCGGTATTAAATTCCTAGACATTACTATGTGTGAATTCATTGAATGAGAGAATATTACTATTCTAATCAACATCCTAAGCCACGAGTGTAGAGTCATTATTGATTGTTGTCAATCATGGCGAAACATCTGACGTTCGGTCAATTCACACATAGTAATGTCTATAAATTTAATACAAAAATATGAAGAGACTGAAACCAGACCGGGGACTTACCCAGAACGAAGTTTTGATATCTCAAAACTATGAGATGCTGTGAGATATCAAGAATTCGGTCTGGGTTAAGGATTTTGATATAGTTTTCGAAAAAAAACTTTTTATTTGGACATTGTTTTTAGTTTTGGACAGCGATGTATATCAAACATAAAACTCTTTGTAAAAGTACAAGTATTTGTTTATAACTGTTTATAAATTTATTACAAAACTCGCATAAAATATCAATACGTTGCCGGAAAATTATATCAGATCATAGATTAGCATAATTTAGTGGAAAGGTGATACACTCAGCAAACTACTCAAAAATCTAACCATTTAGCGTTTCGAGAGAATATTCGATCATTTTATATTAAATCGAGAGGAAAAAGCAAAAATCTTAGGTGACCATTTCCGATTTGTCTGAAAATGCGTTAATAGATTCGTCTCGTGAAAATAAAAAACTAATTTGACCGAAAAAATTCAATAAGTGGTTTTTCATGAGATATCACCATACAAAGTTTCGCGAAAATCGGGAAAAATCAAAAAAGGAGTCAAATTCAAAAATTCACAGCTCTTTCATTTTTTATCCGATTTGCGTCAACAGTATATCGTTGGAAAGGTAATTTAATCTATTTTAAGATTAATTATTCAAAATTTATTGTTGCCTAACGAAAGATGGTCAAAATGTGAGTTTTAATATATTTTCACCCTTCAGCTCAAAACCTTACCTTTAATTTTTTTTTTATTTTTTGTATAAAGGTCAACAAATTACCTTTCCAACGATATACTGTTCTTGATGGTATCTTGATTTGTTAGGTTTTTATTGAATTTTTTACGGGATATGCCATGAATTTTCAGTACAAAGTTTTGCCGAATGAGTAAAAAATCGACCATATCCTCTATTCGGTCACAGATAACTAACTTCGCTCTTTGGCAATATTGATTGTTTCGACAAAATCTATATTTAATCCATACAGGTGAATGACCTCTCACGTAACCTTTGACCTCTAAGTTGAACAAATTATCGATTTTCTTGAATTTTCGATTTTATTATCTGTATGAATACACTTTTTATTTATTTATTTAATCAACGATGGCAAACAGGCCGAGACCTAATTCTTGCCCAGTAGTAACACAAATCCTAAGACTATTAAGAACATTAGAAAAATACAAATACATATATAGTAAAAGAAAATTAAAAAATTGAACAAATTAAAAATTAAAAGTCACAGAACAGGAAATGATATGATTTAGTTTATTTTTTTTTCGATCTGTAAATAGTGTTATGCAAAATGGTTTCATTAAATTCTGTTTCATTAATTAATTTAAAAATTGCAAAATCATTCGAAGCTGAGAATCTTGAGACTTTAATTTCTTTGTCGTTGATTGGAGTAAAGCAGTGAAATTTTTGTGTTCCTGCGATAGTTGACACTTTGTCAATTTTTTTTACAAATCTCTTTTCAATTTTCTTGTATTCTTCTTCCGGACAAAAGCAATGGCCGAGTCTTTGTTCGAAATGGCCCATTGGTAGAGTTCTTTTGCAGTTCTTATATGGCCTTCGAATTTTTTTTGGAGACTAGCTCTTGTTGCGTTGCGCTTAAAGGCACCTCCACTACCATCGATGGGGGGCCCTTTCCATGCGCCGTGGCAAAGAAATGCCATTCAACATCGAAATTATGGGCCTTTCAATGTTGACACAATTGAAAGAATTTTTTTTTGTTTTTGTACTGCGAAGCTGCTCCCCATCCGAAAAGAAGTATATTTTTGTGATAAATTGAAAAGTCTCATCCAAGAATTTAAAAAGTTCCTGCTGAAATTGGTATACTGCTTCATAGTTGTGCTTCAGACTCTCGGCAATTATCAGAAGACTTTTGAACTTCAACTCATCTCTCTCATCTTTGAAATAAATCGCAAACGGATGAAGTGTAACCTGCTGCTGGTTCCAATGTGCTGATTGTACTTCGTCCTTAAAAGGTTTCGCTTTTATTATAAAATTGTGTATCCAACCAATTTTTCGAATCGATTGGAGATGAATATATATCTGAATAACGCAATGATAATTTTTCGTAAAGTCAGAGATTACAATAAACTCGGCTTGTCGCAGTTGATCCTTCTTCATTTTCAAAAAATCAGATTGTTTCTTCGCGATGAAATCATGTGGAATCAAAGTTGCCAGCTGCATGTTATACGACCTAATAAAATCATCGGAAGAACGTGTAATATTTTCCAAGCTCGTTCTACCTATTTTTTAAAAAAAATTATTAAAATTATTAAAATAAATTACTGAACGGCGTAATTCAAATGGCGTAATGAATGGCGTAATCCAAAAATAAGCTAGTTCAAAATTTACCGCTTTGATTGACCCATTGTTTGTATGGTATACTCTCCATTTGGTTATCTTCAAGAATTTGTTCGAAGAATTGCTCCATTCCATTCACACCGGGGCATTTATCGCATTCATTCAAATGGCATTTCATGTTTGGCTCAGCACACAACATTTTGATAAAATATTTATTTAATATAATTTTATTAAAATAATAATTTTATTAAAATTATATTTTATATTTATAGCACTAGCACTTATTTTTAATTCAATTTTATTCGTAAAAAATATTTTATGTCACTTATTTTGTTTTTATTTAACTCTAAAAAGATATTTTAACTAATTATTATTAAAGACCAATTTTTACTGAATCTAAATTTGAACAAACTAACTTATTAAAATTTATTTTTTCTTATCCTAAGTTCTTAAAACATTGTTTTTATTTTTGAGAGGGAGAGAGATAAAGAGAATTAAAAATAAATAGACATTTCAAAAGGAACAAATAATATTGGCGCCTCGTTGCTCTTACCTTTTACATTTTTAATCGTTTCAGCATGTTGCTACTTTTTGGGATTTTTTGTTTTTAGAGGTTATAGAAAAAAGGGATATTTAGTTAGTTATCTGTCACCGAATAGAGAATATGGTCGATTTTTTACTAATGCGGTAAAACTTTGTACTGAAAATGCATGGCATATCCCATAAAAAACTCAATAAAAACCTAACGAATCAAGATAAAAACCTAACGAACCTAACGAATCAAGAACAGTATATAGTTGAAAAGGTAATTTGTTGACCTTTAAAATAAAAATTAAAAAAAAATTAAAGGTAAGGTTTTAGAGCCGAAGGGTGAAAATATATTAAAACTCACATTTTGACTCACTTTTCGTTAGGCAACAATAAATTTTGAATAATTAATCTTAAAGTAGATTAATTTACCTTGCCAACGATATACTGTTGACGCAAATCGGATAAAAAATGAAAGAGCTGTGAATTTTTGAATTTGACTCCTTTTTTGATTTTTCCCGATTTTCGCCAAACTTTGTATGGTGATATCTCATGAAAAACCACTTACTGAATTTTTTCGGTCAAATTAGTTTTTTATTTTCACGAGACGAATCTATTAACGCATTTTCAGACAAATCGGAAATGGTCACCTAAGACCCCCTCTCGATTTGATCTGAAATGGTCGTATTACAAAATCAAAAATTAAAATTGCTAAAAATTCCAACAAATATTCTAATCATTATTATAAAAAAACTTTAAACATTTCAAAATTATTATAAAATCAAAGATTGTAACTTTTTTCAAAATTGAAACTTTAAACTTTTTGCATGATGCAATCAATGTAGCAAGATTATGTCAAGGGGATTCAATCAAAAAAACCGCTCACAATGCTTTTCCGTGTAGCGTTAATGCTTCTGTTCATTAATTACAACTTTTATAAAAAAACAACATTTAATCTGCAACCACCAGCTATTTTCCAACTGTTCCTATTATTAAGAAGTGGTGAAACCTGGATTCACACAAAAGATTTCTCAATAAACACTATCCTAGTAAGCTGAAATTAGATAGAACCATGTCCAATTTCATGTTCAATCACTTTTTATGTCATACAAATAATTAGTTTTATTTTTTTCAAAAAATTTAGGTAAAAAATAAATGAAAATCCTTCTCTTGGCACACTTACCAATGCCGACCATCAAGATTACTCCACATTGAATGTTACTACTCATTATCACTTCAAACTAACGTTTTCAAAAGAAAAAAATATGCAAATTTTCTTGTTTTGAGTTTGACACACTTGACGATTTTTGGCACACTTTCGGCATAGTTATCGAACACATTGTCCTTTCGGCTCTTTCCATTGAGTAAACCTATTTCAGAAACAAACATTTTTGAAATCGCTACAGGGGTTTTCTCTGTGTGGGGGTGAGAATTTCACTTATGACTCTTGAATGCAATACTTAGATTTTTCAAACCCAAATTAAACCCCAAACAAATGCAATTTCCAATATAATATGTAAACAAAGATGAAAGATTCAACTTGAGTAAATATGAAATGATGAAGTTTCAATTTAGAAATCATCTGAACATGAAAATTAAATTATGAAGAAACCGTCATCGCTGCTGTGGCTGAGTGTGTAAGACACAAGGGATTTGAATAGGTGTCTGGTCACTGACGAGTTCTCACATAGTTCACAGCTCACAGTTCTTAAATAAACGAGTCCTTATTTTATTTTTAAATAATGAGATTCGTTGTTCCGATGTAATTTCACTCTCCATATAAAACCATGATTTAATTATCAACTTTTAAAGTTGCTGACATTGTGATTGAAAGAGTTAGCTCATTTAAATACTTAGGCGTAACTTTTGATGAACATACGTTGTGGCAGAAGCATATTACCGTTGTCAGTATAAATATTGCACCGATTGTAGGCTTAATCAGAAATTTTTTTTTTTCGTTCCAACCTTTGTTTTGCTTAACATTTATTATGCATTTGTTCACTCACGAATTATTTATGGTCTTATTGTTTATGGCACTCCTACAGCAACTAGGATGAAAAAAGTACAAACATTACAAAACAAAGGTTTGAAGGCTATATTTAGGTTACCACACTTATTCTCTACTAAGTCATTATATACTTTTGTAAATCATTCAATTCTATCAGTTAATGCTTTGCACAAATTACAGTTAACTTTATATATGTATAAAAAGCTTAATATATCGTCGACGTTGTCGAATCTGAAATTTACTTGTATGGATCATGGTTATGTCACAAGAAATTATAATATGATTAAATATTATCATATTCGAACTGAATTTGGAAGGAAGGCAGTAACATTCATGGGTCCGTTTGTTTACAATTCAATCCCCGATGACATTAAGAAATCCGAAACCTTGGTCAAGTTCAAATACAATGTGAGAGAGTATTTTAAGAATATAGTTGAATCATTCATTTTTTGACTAGTTTTATATTGATTTGTATAATAATTTATTGTTTTTTTTCTTGGTTTTGTTATATATGTGTTACTTATTTTTGTTTATATATCGCTAATTGTTTATATGTTTTGATTGTATTAAATATTTTTCTATATGGAAAATCTGACTATCCTTCAAGGAATAATTAATTCACTGGCTAGTCAGATTTTCTTATTTTAAAAAAATATTTAAAAAAAAAAAATTATCAGAATTCAGATTATTAAACTATATTAGACCCCGACAGAGAATACTTATTAAATTAAAAATTATTAAATCCATGATTAATTCTGTAAGTTTCAACAAAAAAATTAAGGTTACCTCTTGTTGGATATACATAAATGTCATTCACCAGAATTATATGCTAATTGTGTTTTAGCATGCCTTGTTTTATTTTGAAAACTAGAAGAAGGAGCTGATAATCGCGAATAACTGTAATTGGTTGCTTGTCAATACGCGCGTATAGTTGCTTGGCTGGGTGAAGTTGAGGCAGTCTATATATGGTCTTAAATATTTTATTCTGAACAATTTGAAGTTGTTTCAGTTTTGTTGCACCAGCACATCTTCGGCAGCGATTTGTAGTGACTTGCTATTAAGAACTCGATTCGGGGCTTAGTTCTTTATCGTGTCTTCAACAATTTTGGTATGCATACTTTTTAAGCACGTTTTATACGTAGGCTTGTCTATGTTACCGATGACTTGATTGTTCCAAACATCTTGTAAGAAGCACTTCACAGTCCGCCTTATGTCTCTAGGTTGTGTAGTCATGGATAAAGTATCATTGCAGGGATGTTGCTCTTTATGACAGGCCCAAAGGTTTTGTTTGATAAGCATTTCATTATGTTCACGGACCGGCATTATGTTACATTCCTCGTGATCTCGTTGGGCTATCTAAGGGTATCAGCTTGTGGTACGCAAGGCATTCCGGTGATACACCTCAGATTAAGATACAGCATTCTGTTGTGTCTTTTCCATCACAGTTTCTCAGAATGTGAAAATATTTTTATTAGTTTGTGGTGTTTGTTAGTTTTAGTTTTGGGTGCATGTCCCTCGCCGAAAAATAATACGTGTTATATAGCTACGTCGAGAAAAAAAAATAAATGTTAGATCTAGTCGCGGTCATACCATGATGATATAAATAACGTAAGTTTTTTTTTAGTTGGAATTGTCCATAATAGTGTCCACTCGATAATACGATTCTGTGATGTTGTAATGTGGTTCATAGTGGTGTTGGTAATACGATCCCAAGCAACACAATAGGTGGCTTTCGACTATAGTTTGGTGTTAATTCACCTAATATTGTCGATATTACGTCGATTCAACCTGGTTTCTTCACTTTGAAGCGAATTTTACTTATAGGTAATGGTTTAGGTTCACTATAAGTATATTTCACCCTCCAAAAAATAACTTCATAGTTGAAGTAGAATTCAAGTCAAAAAACAGCAGGCAATTTACCAAATATTCACTTAAAATCAACAACAAAGTCAATTTAACATTGAACACGTAAAGTGGTCGCAAAATTGAGAGAGATCTTCCAATTTCTTTACATATTTTCGACCTCAAAGTAGGATATTTTTTAAGTTGAAAAATATGGAAAATTACACCTTGCTTTCCTTAATTTTTGACTTCATTGTTAAATTGTCTTGTTAAGTGACTTAGGGAGAATTTGTGTTTTGAAAAATAATTTATAATCTATACTATTATGTAGAAAATCACTTAAAATCTGACATATAAGTCAATTCCACCAAAAACTCTATTTTGTTGTCGACCTCATTGTCATAAATTAGTAAACAATCACCTAAATATGAATTAAATTACCAATTTTTTTATTATGTATTTGTAATATAAGGCGATCCATATATACATTCATTTATAAATTGACACTCAACTTTTGAGCTCGCTGTTGTTTATAACAAAATATAAAATTGAAATAAAAATATGAACAAAAGTAAAAAATTATATCGTCATTCAACAAATTATTATAGAAAAGTTAAATATAATGCAAACATAATTAGGACACATAATTCAAATAAAACGCATTCAACATCATCGTTATCAGAAACACCGCCATCATTTTCTACACCTTCGGTTGAAAGTGTTTTAAATGAAGATAATAGTATCCTTAATAGTGAAAATTTAAGTGCTGAAAATGTTTTCTTTGACGATATATTTGATAGGGATAATGAGGAGAGTGATAAAGTTATAGAAGAGTGTATCTCAAAGAAGCTTGAGTTATTAGAAAAATTAAAACATTGGGCATTAATTCATAAATGCACTCATAGTTCAATAAATGACTTGTTAAAAATTTTGAAGGATCATGGACAATATGATTTGCCACAAGATGCCAGAAATTATTAAAAACACAAAGAAAGCGAGGGATCATTCCTATGGGAGCAGGTATAATAGTGCTAAAACTTGTTTGGAAACGGTTTTCTGCTACACTAATAAATCAATGTCAATTTCATTGATTATTAACATTGAAGGAATATCCCCATTCAAAAGCTCGTTGTATGAGTTTTGGCCAATTTTATTCAGAATAGAAAACATGCCGTTTCTACAACCAATGTTGGCTGCAATTTATTATGCTATTGGTAAGCCACCTTTAAATATGTACCTCACTCCATTTGTGGATGAGATGAACATTATTTTAAAAGTTGGACTCGAGATAAATAATTTTATAATAAATGTGAAAATAAAGTGTTTTGTGTGTGAAACACCAGCAAGGTGCTTTATCAAAGGTTAAACGAATAAAATAATTCATCAAAAAAAATATTTATTGAAGTATTTTATGCATTCTAGTGGTGGTGCTTGCATAAAATGTACAGTGGAAGGAATTTGGGATAAGAATGATCCTTATATGAGTTATAGTAAATTCGATTGTGCAGCTCTCATTAGCTTTAGAAATGGAACAGATGAAGATCATCATAAACACATAACACCATTGGTTAAATTACCAATGGAAGTTGATTTAGTAAAAAATGTCTTAATTGCAGATCCTTTACATTTATTTCACTTAAAGGTAAATATTACATTACTTATAGAATTATAATAAATTAAATACAGTAATTTTTCAATCCGTAATCTCAATTATTACGTCCTCCTCAAATAATTTGGTTTTCACATTATAGGGGTTATGCATCGTTGTTTATATGGTTGGTGTAATGGCAGCTATAATTTCAGAGTAAAACTATCACTTTCTCAAAAAGTTATTATATAAAAAATACTAGAAGATTGTAATAGTACTAAACCAATGGAAATTACGCGTTCTATAAGAGGACTACAACTTTTAAAACATTGGAAAGGTTCTGAGTTTGAAATTATGCTGCTTTATGTTGGAGTTGTTGTTTTTAAAGATTTCTTGCCAACGAAAATCTACAAAAATTTTTTGATGATATCTTGTGCTGTCAGAATGCTTTCGTGTAATGAATATATAAAATTTTTAGAAATAGCTCGCAGTCTTCTAAAAGATTATTTAACAGAATTTATGCAACTGTATGGAACTGATTCAATAAGCAGCAATATTCATAATTTATGTCATGTGATTGATGAAGTGCAAAATTTTGGAATTTTAAGTGAAATCAGTGAAATTTTTCTCGGATATTTTTAATCTCTTCTTCGCAGCGCAATGGTAACAAACCACTTCCACCGAGACACTTTTATTTGGTTGAAAGATTTTCTACTACTGATGAATATTCGTGTCAATTTTAAATGACTTTTAAATAAAATATTTAAAGGATGTAATATAACAATCAAGAATACGTAACATTTTATTGATGTAATTGCAAAACATGGGAAAAACATTTTTCTGTTAGGATGATATACAAAACTTTGTTGATGTAATTTTTGGAATTTTTGAAAATTTGATTTTAATTTATAGAATTATTAGAAACATATTAAGAATATAGGTTTTTTAGTAAATAATGAAACTATGTAAACATTCGATTATTTATTATTTGTATCCTTAATAAAATTATCGACTAAAGATTGAAAAAATATATGATTTTTAAATTTTTTGTAATATATTTGATATTCTATGAAGCATTTATTGAGTGTTAGAAAAAAATCCAGCAGACCTATAATGTAAAAATTCACCAAAGTAAGACGCGCAGAAATTTAAATGCGACATATTTGGTGGAATGTCACCTATTTAGGTAAAAAACACAAAAATTATAGAAACTTCCAAGTAGAAATTTCCTAAAGAAGATATTTCTACCTAATTTATGTTATTGTCGACTTAAAGTTAAGTACATTTTTCTTTAAAGTCGAAAAACTAAGAAAAATTGACTTTTAAGTAGATTTTGTTTAATCTGCCATATTTAAAACGAGTTTTTTTATAATTATATACCGCCATATTGACATAAAAGGGAAATGTTCAAAAAACAAAAATTATTTTCATAGAAATAAAAAAAAATATTTCTATAATATTTATTTTTTTGACGGCCCATTGATATTTTTAGAAGTACATTGCTTAAGTTTATCAAAAATATTTTTTTCGTTATAAAAATTCATTTTAAACCCATTTTATCGCGACATATAAAATTAAAATTTATTCTACAATATATATTAAATCAAAATTATTTTTTTCATATTTTTCGAATTTATCATGTAAAATAATAGTTATCCCAAATATATATACAAATACAGATTATTTTATTATCCGTAGAAAAGAAGCACAATTACTTATAATATTACCTAATTGGTAACTTACAACCTTTAACGCCACACATAGGTACAAAACAACGTAAATTCGACGTCGATTAGACGTCGAATCTTCCTAATTTAGGAAGAAATATACTTAAGTAGCACGCTTTAATAAGTAGAAAAACACCTATATAAGACATTTTACCCATAAAATTACGTCGTATCGACGTTGAATTTTTCCCCACATTGGTCGTTTCGTCGTCGAATCGACGTAATTTTACACCTACTTATTATGTTATTCTAACCTATAAGACGAATTTAGAGTAAAAAATTACCAGTTTTCGACCCATTTTGTTGCTTGGGATAGACATACATTGTATGTGAACTTTTTGAGAACATTTTCGATATTGTGTTTGTTATTTTGGGTTCTGGTTAACAAACATTTAAAAAAAACTTCCACAAAAACCTAAAAGCGTATGATGTTGTAGGATTAAGGTTTTAAATAGTAGATGTGTGTAATTGTGACACATTTTGTAATTTCTACCACACAATACTTTTTATTGAACAATAAAAATACGATAAAACCTTGAACGAATAAAAAATATAACGCATAGAAAATTCTATGTTTTAATTTGCTGATCTAGAGATCGAAGCAAATAGAAGTAACTTGGCGGCAAAACCAAACATTATAATTTATAATAAATCGTAATTACATTTAATTTCGTAACTTTCCTTTTTATTTCTTTGCAGCCAATTCCTTGCGAAATTTGTCATAAAAGTTATGCTGGAAGAGGCGTATTAAAATTACATATGAATACACATACACGCCGTAAAAAAATGTTCAAATGTTCCGAATGCGATTTAGAATTTTTACAGAAGCATGGTCTTAAAAGACATTGGCTGCAGGTTCATAAAAAAGATTATTTAAAGGTTAGTTTTTTAAAATTTCATATTTTAATTAATTTTATGAAAATGCTTTTCAAAATTGAAAATATATGTCGTAAAATCAATTAAAGAAATAATGCATTAACAGGTAATAAGATTTTAAATTGATTAAGAACACATTTCTGTTTTACTTGTAATTCCATTTAATAATTTATTTTAGTTTAGTTTTTAAATAGTTTTAGTTTTCCATTTGTTAATTAATTTAATTCTTTTTACTTTAAATTTAATGGCGTGTGAGTGTTTTTTTTTTTAAATTTGCATCCATTTTATATCTCACTTCTCTTTATGGCCAACATTTTTGAGCTGTCAACTTAACCACTTTCTGCAGGCGTACAATTTACTTATGTTGAGTTCTTTCAGGTTTATGAACTCCATCAATTTTTAATGTGGCTGAAAGAACGACAAAACCGCATGATTTTTTTTATCGTTGTATTGGTAACAACACAAAACATTTTCGATTTAATTTTAAATTAAAATAATTATGTAAACACAAACGTTGTATTCACTTTACACAGAATTTGTGTGCAATTGAATAAAAGCCGCCTAATAATCATAAGAAACTATCCACGATGATAAATTCAAAAAACGGTGTTGTGTTTCACTTTGGGTTTTTTTAAAAAACGGTTCTGTGTTTCACTTTGGGTTTTTTTTATGTCTATTTTCCAACGATTTCTCGAAAACCGCTCATTCGATTTAAATGATTTAAATTTTATTCTTTTAAAGTAGATGCCGGAATGGTCCAATATTTTTTTCTATGACGGAAAAAATACTGTTTTTCAGAAAAATGGAAAAAACTGTGTTTTTTGATAAATATTGATATATGTTTGTTTCGATTGATACCGATTTCTCAAAAACGATTCATACGATTTGAATGAGTTAAATTGCATTCTATTAAGGTAAATTTGGAGATTATTCCATTTTTTTTTCTATGACGCAAATAAACCATTTTTCAGTAAATTGGAAAAAACTCTATTTTTTATGCCTAGTCACCGATTTCTCAAAAACGACTCATTGGATTTGGATGATTAAATTGATTATATTAAGATAGATGCCGAGGTGGTCCCATTTTTTTTCTAAGACGTAAAAAATACATTTTTTCAAGAAAATTGTAAAAAACTGTTTCACCGATGTCTCGAAAACAACTCATTCGATTTGAATGGTTTTAATTGTATTCTAGTTGGGTAGATTTCGAGAAACTTCCGTATCTTTTGTATGACTTGAAAAATACCATTTTTCAGAAAATTGGGAAACTTGTATTTTTTAAATTTCACTAATAAATTAAAATAAAATCGCCAATTTCTTGTTAACTATAAGTTTTTATTTTCTATATACGTATTTCGAAAGCTATGCTTTCATCGACAGTAGTATATATCAAAACTCAGTTTTGATATATACTACTGTCGATGAAAGCATAGCTTTCGAAATACGGATATAGTAAATAAAAACTTATAGTTAACAAGAAACGGGCGATTTTATTTTGATTTAGTAGTGAAATTTATTATAGCCGTATTTTATTTGCCAAATTACACTAACAATTTCATGTATCCAAATCCAAATCTCACAAAATAGTTGGTTATGAAAAGTCAAAAATGTATTTTAGCTCGCGTACTCAACATGTAATTCGCTACCCATCATTTTTTTTTTCTAAAAGTTGTCAGAATTTCAAAATTTTGAAGTTTTGACTATTTTACTTTAGTATTTATTAATAAAAATGTTATCATAATAAGTTTAAGCATAAGTAATGTAAGTATATTAACACGCAGAACTATAAAATTATAACGATAATAAAAAATTAAACAAATAAGTTGGCTGATTTTTATATATTTTATTTACTTTCTGAACAAGTACTACCAACCTCCAGAAAACGCTTGATATCCAAATCTAATTCTTTGGTTCATTTTATTTGAAAATTGCGTTTTGATAGTTCAATGCGAATTTTGATTTGGCAAATAAAATACTGCTTATAATTGTTAAGTTTGAACAAACAAAATCATTAAAAAAACTGTATTTTTTATGTATTTCCTTTGATTCCTTCGAAACCGCTTATTGTATTTGAATGGTTTAATCTGTATTATATTGCTATGGATTCCGAGGTTGTCCAATATAATTTTCTATGACAGGGGAGATATGCCGTTTTTTCTCAAAAAGTCGAAAAACCATTGATTACTTGACTGTAATTGAAGAACACTTTCCGGGCTTTTAAGTTATTACTTCAAATACGGTGTCTTAACCGACATTTGGTTTAATACACTAAAAACGATAAAATAAAAAAACTTTTTAAATAAAAATAAAACCGACTTCAAAAATACAAAAAAACACAAAAAAAGGAAAAATAACTCAACTGTGGCTTTTAGAGACAAAAATACAGCTAGCTATTGATTTATTTAATTTAATTATATTTGTATTTATTGAGGCTACTATTGGCACTTGGCGAAACATTATTAATAATAAATTTATTTTAATAATAGAACACTTGTTATATTTCGCAAATTAATTTTTGAATCCAATTTTACCTATATTATAATAAAATAAATAGAATTATAATCCTCTCAACCGGTTTCGGTTTTCACACCATTTTCAAGAACTTAAAAATTAATATAATTATTATTAATAATTTTTAAGCTCTTATAAATGGTGTAAGAACCGAAACCGGTTGAGAGGATTTTAATTTTATTTATTTTATTATAATATAAATAAAGTTAGATTCAAAAATTAATTTGCGAAATATAACAAGTGTTCTATTATTAAAATAAATTTATTATTAATTATATTTAACTACAGACAAAAATTACGATTTTAAATAAAGTTATTATATTATAGAATATATTTCTTGTTATAATTATTAGAATTGTTATAATTGTTGTAATAGTTATTATATTATAAAAGTTATATGTAGTACAAAACTGTTTGAGGTCGGTGCTACATTGTCGAAAAACCGACTAACCGATTTTCAACAGTGTTGTGCTAAAATAATTTTATAATATAATAACTATTATAACAACTACAATAATTGTAATAATTAAAATAACAAATAAATTCTATAATATAATAACTTTGTTTGAAACCGTAATTTTTTTGTCTGTAGTTAAATATAACTAAATTAAATAAATCAATAGTTAGCTGTATTTTTGTCCCTAAAAGCCACAATTGAGTTATTTTTCACTTTTTTGTGTTGTTTTGCTTTTTTGAAGTCGGTTCTATTTTTTTTTTAAGTATTTTTTATACTTGACATATGTGTGTGTTTGTGTTAAAATTTGATAGATGGGTAGTTCTACACACGAAGGAAAAAATGGAGCTAATTACGTCACAACATTTTTTTGCGTATAAGTTCTGGCCAGTAGTTTTAGTTAAATTTGATGACGTTATTTCAACGATCTGAATGTGGTCAGAAAAAAACAATAAATGAGTGAATATTAAAAAATATCCTTCTTACTCCTAAATTAAAATAAATACTTCCTTTCAAATACTCAAACATGTTATCTCAAAATATGAAATAAACATTTATCTAGACCTAATTCCACTTTTAAATCTTCCAGGGGACTGATAATTTTTCAGTATTTCTCTAAAAATGACAAAATTACGTCTAATGAAAAAATAAACGAATTATATACCAAAGGTCGGCGTATAAAACTATAAAATTACATGTAATTAAAATACTTTTTACGAAAATACTTACCAGGGTAACGATAATGTGACTGAACAAAACACGATCTTGCTTGCAATGATGACTGTTTTGATTGATAAAACCTCGGACTAAGTAAAACACTTGCAATATTATATTTTTGCAATTTCGAATCACAATTCAACGTATTTTGATATTGTCAACTAGATCAAAAAGTGGGTTTTTTCCGCACTGTTTTATTTGCGGAAATTGTTTTATTTTGCCGCACTGTTTCATAGAAAATTGTCTCAATGCTTTGCTCAATCAACTTTGTGCAACTAGATACACAAAGCACTATTGTTTTTCTATCATTCTTGTGACGGTCGATAACTTGATCAAAATATGAATTCCAAATATTTTGAATGTGTTTTGTTTGACGGTAGAATGATAAAAAATTCGAGGGACAAAATTTAATACGATAGATCTTAAATGAAATATAGAGTAATTTTATGATTATATACACATTGATAACCGGGACTGATAATTTGACGTTTTGAATAATATTTTTTGTAAGAAATATATTTCGAAACGGGTTTATTTTGGGGGTCATGGTAGACATACAGTCCCTGGACCCACGACAATTTTATGTGATGATTACCACATATTTTATACTTCGTGAGGTGCCTGTCTTCGACGAGCCTGAAAACTTTTGTTCTGCGATTTTCCCCAAATTGGCCGATTTTTTGTTCGACAAGCTCCGAAAAATGCCGATTGCCCGCGATCTTGTAAATTCGCTAGAACATTTTATTTTAACTGTGGGGGGTTGGAAATTATTTTAGAACACGAGGGTAAGCTTGTGTTGTCGGTCTAGACAATAGCGGACAAATTTTTGTCGGACATGATTACCTTCGAGTTCTAAATGAAATGCCCAACTTCCATAGCAAAAAAAAAATTTACATGATTTCGGGAAATCGGCATTTTTTGAAGCTTGGCGAACGAAAAACGGCCGATTTGAAGAAAATCGCAGAACAAAAGTTTACGGGTTCGTCAAGGACTGTCACCTCACAAAGTATAAAATATGTGGTAATCATCACATGAAATCGGCGTGGGCCCATGGAATAATAGATAAGGCTTACAAATTTCATTTGAAAGCAAATTTTTTTACGTTAATATACGAAATAAGCCATGCCGTCCAAAATTCCCATGTTTGTAGAACTACCCAGATAACAAATTTATCAAAAAATTTCAATTTCTAAAAATTGATTTGCATAAAAAAATCATCAAAATTTTGACCTGAAAGAATGCGCATAACTGATCAAATTTTCTGAAGTATGTACATCACTTTGTTTTTTGGATGAAAGAACTTCACATTACAATCACTACTTATATTTTAAGGAATTATTGTTTATTATTGTACATTATAAAAATGTTTAGACGTGCTTTGATATTTTATCCAAAATAATTATTTAGAAACTTTTCTATTTTAACTCCAAAATTTAAAGATTCTAATTACTTATTCTTATATACAATTGCTGTTTCTGTTAGTGTTGTGCGTATCGTTTTTTGAATATAAGAACATGATTGATAGTACGAATAACCTTAGTAATTTTTAAATTAATGATAACAACGATGCAAACAAGGACAATAATATTGAAAATTAAGTTCATTTAAATTAGTGTACAACTATGTACAAATAATAAAAATGTATAATTATTGTCAATTACGTTATATTCATATTTTGTACTGGCCTTTCACAGTGAATAGTCCATGATATATTTCGATTTTTAAATATAAAATATAAAAAAAAATACAATAGTTGCTCGGAATGCTGATAGATGTAAAAGCCAGACTAATTTTCATGATTTTAAGTTACTAAGTTAATAATAAAATTTTAATTTACCATGCTACAATAATCGGAAGATACAAAAATATACTCCTAATTCACAGTTTTAAGTTTTCACTTCTATCGACCGTCCTCAATGACTGACTGTTTTTTTGTTTTTTATTCTATTTAAATTTTTAACGCATCACCTCAATAATTTTATTTTTACGGTAATAGGATATACCATTCACTTTATTTTAATAACATTTGTTTTCTTTCCATAGGCAGCGATTGAAAAACCTTACAAATGTGAACATTGCGGTAAGAAATTTGTGCAAAGGTATTTGTTAATCAACCATACAAGAGTGCATACAGGCGAAAAACCGTTTGAATGTTTGAGGTGTGGTAAAAAATATGCACTTAAAATTTCTTTGAACGCACATATGCGAACACACACGACAAAGTTAATAAAGGTAATACATATTTTAAAAGCTTGTAGTTTAATTTTATGAATAACTTTAAAGTTTACTATTACATGTTAAAAATATTGCGACAGCTCTGTAAAGATAGTGTTCTGGATTAAAGACTAACCAATGTTATACATTTCGCGTAATTCTAATTATAAAAATATTAAAGAAAGCAGCATTATCCCAACAAACATAAATTCTGTTGTACGAGAACAAAAAATTTAACCTGAAGTGACAAACCGGAAGTTGGGATGCAGAATTGTTGTGAACCATACTAAATGCTTATGTTCCAAGTTTCATCTAATTCAATTTTTAGGTACAGGTGTTATTGAGATTTCAAAAAATCAGGTGCTCGGGACATCCCACACAACTTTGTTCACTATCGCTCAAAAATTAATCAGTTCCTTGCCATACATATTGCATCTTTTTCCAAAGTGTCATCAAAATTCATTCACGAATTAATGTTGTATGCTCCCAACAAACATTAAAAAAATGGTGACACAATAAACAGGTGTTCGGAAGGCCTCCCACCACTTATCCCAATATTGTCCAAAAACTAATCAGTTCTTCGTCATTTAAGTCTCCATCTTTTTCAAAGTGTCATTAAAATTGATTAATGAATAAAGTCTGTATGCTCCCAATAAACTTTAAAAACGAAATGTGAAAAGTCAGCAGTTGTATGATAGACCACCCGCCACTTTGATCAATGTGTTCCAAAAGATGAAAATTATTTTCTTACACAAATTGCAATCTTTTTCATCAGTTTCATCATAATCACTTCATTATTGTAGGCTGTAGTGTGCATAAAGACACGAAAAAACTTCAAAAAATTATAAAAATTTTTTTTTACTGGAAGTGAAAAACCGGAAGTTGGGATGCAGAACTGTTGTGAACCGTACTAAATGCTTATGTACCAAGTTTCATCCAATTCGATTATCAGGTACAGATGTTATTAAGCTTTCAAAAAACCAGGTGCTCCGGACACCCTCCACCACTTTTTTCACTACCGCTCAAAAACTAATCAGTTTCTTGCCATACATATTCATACCAGAAGTGTCAAACCGGAAATTGGTATGCAGAAATATTGGAAACAGTACTAAAACTTATATACCAAGTTTAATTAAGATCATAAGCCGGGATTAGAAGTAAGTTTAGATTTAAACTTAGAGGTGTTCGGGAGTACCACCACCATTTTGGCCAAATTTAAAATAAATCCAGATCTTTCAATTTCAAGTGAGCGTGGAACATTTGCCAAAGTTTCATCAAGATCCTATGCAGGAAGGTCAATTATTAATCAATACACATTCCCATACTAAAATCAAATGCTACTATTTCACATTTAACAAATTTTTAAACTATCGCAAATTCATTTATGTTGGATATTTTGATGAAAGTTTTTCTATTCTCTTATGGTACTTGTTTGACCCAATTATTATTATTGTGGTCAAAAAATGAAAAACTAATAACTTAAACAATAAATTGATTTACGGAGTTCTTTGGATATTTTGGCCTTCAATTTTTTTTATTTTGGTGTAGAGAATGAATTGAAATAGGACAGTGAATTGATTAGATGTTTGAATCGAAATGCTGCCGTCTAAAATATATGAACATTATGTTAATGCACACATATCAACATTTTTGGGAGACAAACATAGCAATTTGGGAAAATATGAATTATTATTTTATCCTTTTATAATTTTGTGCATTTTCGCGTAAGTGAAATAGACCGCAGATCAAAGACAGCGTTTTTCAACGATATTTCAATTAGTATGTGTGAATAAAACAAATATACGATTGGGAAAGCGTTCGTTTATTGTGAGTCATAATTTCCAATAACCTACTCTGAAACTATGATATAATAACGATATTTTGGCCTCCAAAAAAACTCGGCCTCCTCAATAGATGTACACAGATAGAAATCTAGTTTTTTTTGGCTTAATAGGGTATATTTCATGCTTAAATTACGTTAACCGTAACCGTGAATAAGCCAGGTGTATTATATACTTATAAGGAATACTTGCTCCAAAAATCACTAAGGAGCTTATTATGAATATTATTCATAGAATTTAATAAGTATCGGGTACGTAGCATGACCAATAAGGAACATAGAAATAATTTTGTTGTAAACATTTTGTATACTTGTTATTGTTCTCTAACAAGTATAACAATATAACTATTTTTCATAAAATAATATGCCTCTAATTCATAAATTTATGGCGCTTAGTACTATAATAAATTATAGAACTAGGGATTTATATTCCTAGCATTTGAATTTGGATGAAGTGTCGAGATATTTCGAAAACCTTATGGTCATGATTTGTTATAAGTAATATTATAATCATATACTAAACCTTATGTTCATATTACATATTTTCATATTTATCTATCATATTTAAATAGTACAAAGTTTGTATATTATATACAACTCACCTTCCACAAAAATGTCTAGTGAATTATAAAAAATATTTTTCTGTCTATTATTTTTTAATTATATTTACTGTCGAAAAACTAATAGTAAAGTTCCATACTAATAAAGAATACTCTATGCCTACAAATCATATAAAATAACTTGAAAACAAAAAGACTCAAAAGTAGCTCGGCCAACAACGATACAGTATAATAAATCGTGATTACATTTAATTTCATAATTCACCTCTTTATTTCTTTGCAGCCAATTTGTGAAAGTTTTCTTTGTGAAATTTGTCATAAAAGTTTTGAAACGACCAACAGATTAAAATTACATATGAATATACATACACGTGAAAAATTGTTCAAATGTTCCGAATGTAATAAAGAATTTTTATGGAAACAAGTTCTTAAAAGACACTGGCGTGTTCATAAAAAAGAAAAATCAAAGGTAAGGATTTATAAAATATCATATTTTAATTAGATTTAAAATTAAATTTGTCTTGAAATTTTTTAAAATAGACTTGATTCTGCCTATAATTATTTTTTGCTTATGCATTAAAAGATAATGTATTAACAACAGGTAATAATATTTTAAATTGATGAAAGTTTTGTATACCAGTTTTAAAAAATTTTTCTATCACAAATATCAACAAAAATGTGACATTACAGACTTAAAATGAAATGCTCTCGAATAGTAAATCAACCTCGCAGCTTTTGATTAATGCAAATGAGACTTCATTAAGTATTCGACCGAACTCCTGCTTTAGATTAGATTATTGCTTTTTACTTAATTTGTTACATTTATTTCTGGTTCTTGCACCGAAAGAAAAAATCTTGCTTGATTCAAACATGTTGCATTGTTAATCAAAAATTAAGTGAAAATTGGGGAACTAAATACGTTAGTGATTGTATCAACCAACGCTCCGTATTTAAATTAACAATTTAACCGTTGTTGATATATTTTTTTATAAGTATCACAAACATATTTGATTTAACCATGTTTGTAGTTGAGTCAATTATGATTTAATTTTCAATTGACTACAAACGTGGTAAATTAAAAATTAGACTAAAAATAGTGATATTGAATACGTTTGTGATAGAATCAAGCAATACGCCGTATTAAATCTTTTGGTTTGGTACATCTTTGTTTTGTTTTTGCTGCTATCGATGTTTGTATGGGTTCGTTTTTTTTCGTAAATATAATATTTGAAATTTTTTATATTAGAAGTATGTATTTCGCATCAATCCCGACAAACATTTTTATGCATAAAGCTAGCGTTCGTATATTTACGTTCTAAATAGGAAATGTATGAGTGTGATTTTGTTTGTAAAGGATGCGTCCATTTTTTCGCCATTTTTTTAATGATACAATTTAAAAAACCAAAATTCAGAAATCAAAAAATTTAAATATTTGAATTATGTGTAGAAAATTATACTAATTTTCTATAATTTTCTCATTATTATGAAAAATTAAATTAAAATATCGATAAATGGACATGAAACAAGACAAATAAAAAATATTAAAAAAATATAATAATTTTTTTAAATCACCAAAATTAATTATAGAAAGGGCCTGTTTCATTAACGATATTTTTGTTATAACATTGACTGAAAAATTTCTTTCGCACATAATTTTATATGCAAATAATATGGAAATTATTTAAATCAATTAAACACATATAAATTATTTCCTAAAGTAAAATGTTAAATAAAACCAGCCATGTTAAAATATATAAAAACTTTTTATTTTTCTATTCTTTTGTTTATTACTTTTCTTTATTTTGTTTATTAGTTTCTTTTCTCCTAGTTTTTTATTTTAACGAACACAATAATTTTCAAACAAAAACATGAACAAACGAACTGAAAAATATGAACAAGAAAAATTGATCACGCCGTGGTTGATTTAAATAATGAAAATTGTTACGTTTTTTAAAATAAATTGACAATGCTACATTGGTTAAAATAACCACGTTCGTATTAGACGCAAAATCAAACAAGCTTTGTAGTTGATTCTACCAACGTTTTTTTTTTCGGTGTGTATTTCTTGTATTAAACCCCTAGACATTACTATGTGTGAATTCATACGATGAGCGAATATTACTATTCTAGTCACCATCCTAAGCCACGAGTGTAGAGTCGTTATTGATTGTTGTCAATCAATGCGAAACTAATATCTGACACTCGGTCAATTCACACATAGTAATGTCTAGAAATTTAATACAAAAATACGAATGGGCTGAAATCTTACAGCTCTGCGATATCAAGACTTCGGTCTGGGTTAAGGATTTTGATATAGTATTTTATATTTTAATGGTCGTTATATATTAGTGGTCGTTCGAGTAGATGAGCTTCAATGTATATGCAATAAAATGAATATCCATTGAAAAAATAAACTGCATTCAATATATGTTAATATTTATTGAGCGTGCCGTATTACAGAACGTCAAGTTTTTATTTGCGACGGACGGCATCTGTTATAGAAATAAACTGACTGACTACATCTTTTGTGATTATAATAATATTCTCACCTGTATACTAAATTTCAGATTGTAGAAAGTAACTGACTGACGCGTTCGGTTACAGGATTTGTGTGTCTGACGATCATAAAACTTATTTTTAATTAATATACTGCTCTCAAACCAATTTTCAGGTTTTAGAAAGTAGTTGCAAGGTACATGGTTTTTTTACAAAATTGGAACCCCACCCACTCCAAACGCTAACGAATCCAGCTGGCTGACGGAAGACTATTTCTCTACTCAACATATATGACATAATATTTAAAAATCAGCCTTTAGAAAGTGCTTGCAATTTTATGTCGCTCGCCTCCCCTACTATAATAAAATCATAACGAAATATAACACAAAATTCTATTCAATTTAACATAATTGAAGGCAATCTGTACAGTATTATGAAATCAAGTTTATAATCAACAATCATCAACAGAATAGTTATAAAAGAAACAATAATGATTATGAAACACATATAACTGTTGTTGTTTTTCTTGGAAAGCTCAAAAATATTTTTTTGTATTTGTTTTTTTTTATGTAATTATAGAATCATTTAAATTATAAAATTTGTGTAAATTTAAATGGTTCAAATTACTACTCTAGACATAGAAAAAAATTATTTAAATATCATTAATTAGTTACTATACTTCTGGATTCGATCACTGATTAGTAAGCACAAACACCAGGTTTTATTAAGTATTCAACTCCTTAATTGTTCTACAACAAAAAAAACAGTACAACAATATTCCTATCTAAAATATTCTTCAAACAGCTTCGAAACTCCTACGGTTGATTGTAGAAATTTCCAGTACACAGCGTCCAAAATAATACACAAAATATTTTTACTCAATAACGCTTGAAACTTTACACGATTTTATATAACATTTTGTTTACAATTCATTTCACTTAACATAATCACATTAAATTATTTGCACTATCGTAGTATCGCAACTTTATATTAACGCAGTCTA
Source organism: Diogma glabrata (assembly GCA_963693315.1). NCBI lineage: Eukaryota > Metazoa > Arthropoda > Insecta > Diptera > Cylindrotomidae > Diogma > Diogma glabrata. Next base: position 113,963,402 of record OY856188.1, read on the forward strand.
AAAAAATGCGTGAGCCTCATTCACATAAGCTCACGTTTGAAGTGAAACTTCTTTAGATGTAGATGTGGTTTGGACAAATATATAAAAAATTTCACTGATATTTAGTGCTGTTTTTAATAAATTGGCGGCAATGTATTTAGTAAAAAAGTATGAATTGTTAATAATTTTTTGGATTATTATTTACATCATTTATTCATTGGGTTATTTTTTTCAACATGTTGTTTTCGATACATGTGATGAGTGGCCTATGATAACTAAAATGAGATACAAATATTTTTGTGTTGACTCTATTTTAAATGTCTTGTAAAAACTGCATCAATTGTTGTTCCATGATTTGTGGTCGCTAATGCAGGATTATTAGACATATCAAGTCATATTTTTCTTTGAAAAAGTCAAATAATGGGACTGATGATGCAAAAAAAAATTTGTATTAAAACCTCCACCAATGATTATGGGTATTTTTTCTAGATTTTGATTAAGTATCTTAACAACTTCAGACGAATATGATAAGAGTGATCTATGAAAAAATCTACTAGTGAATTCTTTTCTACCTGTTCGGTACAAGTTCCAACGCAGAATTAAGAATTAAGTATTCTTTTGTAAAAAAAAGCAACACAAAAAAAACAAATTTGTATAATTCGGAGTCGGAACTTGTACCGAACAAGTAGAAAAGAATTCACTATAACTATTTCACCGATTTTTTGATCGGGTGATATGTATACAGAAATATATAAACTTTTCTGCCCAGTTTCCATCTTACATTCAGCTGCACAGATCTCTCCTGCAGAACTAACTTGCACGCCCATTGATTCAGCCTCCATTGATGATGTTAATATATGTGTAGTATTGTTATTATTTTGGTAAATAGCAACACCCCCAATTCTTACATTATAACGTTTAAATTTGATTATACAGTTAAAATTTGGAATAGAAATATCTTCAATATTGTCAATCCATGTTTCTGATAAAAGAAGAATGTTAGAATTATGTGCCACATTATCAATTATATCATTTATTAAGGTTATTTTGTATACAAATATAAATACATATAAGAGCAGGATTGATTATAATATGTAAAAATCAAATCAAATACAATACGAACATATACAATACATGTAAAAACATGTAAAAACAAACAAAACAACATTTTCAAACAGATAAGTCGCTAAAGAAGAATAAAAACTAAACTTAATTTTGCAAGAGAAATTCCTGATATACGGTGCTGCATAATTTCTCGATCATTCGAGGTCACTGCCGATTATTCGAGGCCAATCTAAGAATATTCGATAACATTATTATTTTACCATATGTTTATTTGATTCATAAAATCATTCAATTTTATTTCATGTTGACCCTGATTCTAAAAAACGAATGTGACTTTGTATGTATGTATATCTTAAATTAAGGTTTGTTTTATATTTTCATTATGTTTATGTAGAATCGTAACACTATTGTAGTTGAACACACTGTATTTGCTATCTTTGCATTGTAGCTACTAATAGAAAATATAATTAATAAAACCCGAATGGCATTACAGATTTATGGAGCATTCAGAAATTTGTTAAATAAATGAGTCCTTATTTTATTTTTAAATAATGAGATTCGTTGTTCCGATTTAATATCATGAATTCAAATTATTCAAATTATTAAACAATATTAGACCCCGACAGAGCATATTATTACATCCATGATTAGTTCTGTAAGTTTCAACAAAAAAAATATTGCGACACTGATGCATAGGCTGACTTCACCATAGCTCTGGAAACATTGTGTTATGGATATATAGTGAGCTAATATACATCAAATACTTTAATTAAAGGCTAACCAATGTTATAGATTTCGCGTAGTTCTAACTATAAAAATAATAAAGCAGCTGTATCCCAACAAACATTAATTCTGTTGTACGAGAAAAAGTAAAAAAAATTTTTACCGGAAGTGATAAACCGGAAGTTTGAAATGCTTATGGACCAAGTTTCATCTAATTCGATTATCAGGTACAGGTGCTATTGAGATTTCAAAAAAATAGGTGCTCGGGGACCCCACACCACTTTGATCACTATCACTCAAAATCTAATCAGCTCCTTGCCATACATATTTGCATCTTTTTCTAAAGTGTCATCAAAATTCATTCACGAACGAATGTTGTATGCTCCCAACGAACATTGAGACAGTAAACAGGTGTTCGGGAGGCCTTCCACCACTTATCACAATATTGTCCAAATACTAATCAGTTCTTCACTCCAAAAGCTGATAAAATCTTTCTCATGTTACTTGAAAGTTTTTTCCAAAGTTTCATGAAAATCGAACAGTAATTATAGGTTACAGTAGGGATAAACACCTAAAAAAACCTTTTAACCGGAAGTGACAAACCGGAAGTTGGTATGCAGAAATATTAGAAATAATACTAAAACCTTATATATCAAGTTTCCATAAGATCATAATCCGGGATTAGAAGTAAGTTTAGATTTAAACTTAGAGGTGTTCGGGAGACCCCCCGCCATTTTGTTCAAATTTGAAATTGACCCAGATCTTTCATTTTCAAGTGAGCCTGGATCATTTGCCAAAGTTTCATCAAGATCCTATGCAGAAATGTCACGCAAACACCCACCCACCCACACACAGACGTACACCAAAATCTTTATTGGCTATTTAGATAGATAATGGTCCAAAACAAAAGAAAAAACAAAATTTGAGGTATGTAAAATTTTTTTTTTCTCTATATAGATTGCATTACTGCACACAATTTAAAATTGTTGTGAAGTAAAAATTAAGATTACCTCTTTTTGGATATCCATGTCATTCACCAGAATTATACGCTGGTTGTGTTTAGCATGCCTTGTTTTATTTTAAAAATTAGAAGAAGGAGCCCATGATCGTGAATAACTGTACTTGGTAGCTTGTCAATACCGTACAGTTGCTTGGTTGGGCGAAGTTGAGGCAGTCTATATATGGTCTTAAATATTTTATTTTAAACAATTTTGAACAATCTAAGAATATTCGATAACATTATTATATTACCATATGTTGATTTGATTCATAAAATCATTCAATTTTATTTCATGTTGACCCTGATTCTAAAAAACGAATGTGACGTTGATATATTTTTTAAATATTGTATGTATATGGAAAATTAAGGCTTTGTATTTTCGTTATGTTCATGTAGTTGTTTCAGTTTTGTTGCACCAGCACAGTTCCATACTGGAACATGAAATATAACAGTCGAGTGTAAATATATGCAAACTACATTAATATATATGGGGAGATTTTTTTTGTAATGGCGACAATTTGCTAGTACCAGTTAAACTTTGAGTCTATTTCGAGACCCAAGTACTTAACAGACGATACTCGTTTGATTGAATTATTCAAAATTTGAATTTCATAAGGCAACTCTGAAGCGTTTTGTTGGTCAAATATGATAAAATTTGTTTTATCAAAATTCATAGAAAGCATATTGTGAGAAAACCAAAATTGAAGTTTAGAAGATCATTTCGAACGTACTCTAATATATTTGAAAATTATTTGCCAGCATAAACAATTGCAATGTCCTCTGCATATAGTTGCATTTCACAATGTATTTTCAAACTAAAAATATCATTTATGATTAATGAGAATATTAAATAACACCGGTCCAAGAATTGAACACTGTGGCGAACCATTTTTAATTGTTTTTAAAATACTTTTAGAGTCATTTATATAAACATATTGCTTGCGATTGTTCTAATATGATTTGAACAAGTTCAAGGAGATAATATCGAAATCTAGCGATTTCAATTTTTCTAGAAGTATTCGATAATCAAAAGCATTTTGCAAATCAATAAAAACACCATTATCAATAATTGAACGAATAATTGAAATTAGTTGAGTAGCTACTGGTAGGATGTTCGAGGACTTAGCAAATCCAAATTGGTTCTCGTGTATAACACTGAACTTCAACAAAACAACCCGTACGCGCAAAAATATTATTTTTCAAGAACCTTGTCCAGGACTGATAAAACTGAAATTGGACGGTAATAGTTTATTAAGAGCAAAGTAGTTTATTACCTGATTTATAAACTGGTGAGACCTTAGCAATTTTGAGTGAATCTGGAAATATTACAGTTCTAATATAATTATTTAAACAAACACATAACGGTTAAGGTAATATAATTAGTGTTTCTGTTAGTGAATCGTTTTTTGAATGTAAGAACATGATTGATAGTACGAATAATCATAGTATTGTTGAAATTAATTAATGTTCATAACGATCCAAATAGGGACAATAATGTTGAAAAATGAGTTCACTAAAATTAATGTAAATAGTTATAAATAATAAAAATGTATAATATTTAATACAATTACGTCATATTAATGTTTTGTAGCTGTACTTAGCTTGTAGAGTCCATGAAATGTTTCGATTTTTAAATATAAAATATAAAAATGTATATGGGTAGTTCTACATACAAAGAAAGAAAATGGAACTAATTACGGCATGACATTTTTTGCGTATAAGTTCTGGCAAGTAGTTTCGGTTAAAATCGATGACGTTCTTTCAACTACCTGAATGTGGTCAGTGAAAAAAAAAAATAAATAAAAAGTCCTTCTTACTCCTAAATTGAAATACAAATATTTCCTTGCAAATACTTGTAACATAGGAACGGGGAAGCGACACTCATTTCTAAACAAAACAATAAAACAGAAAATTTCTTCATAATATCAATTATATATTTTCATATAATATTTGCAATCAAAAATTTTACTTAATTATTAATTAATAAAAGAAACAATATAAAGAAATTAACTATAACTTAACTAAATCGCAGCTTGTAGTAGTTGTGATGCGGCATCCATATAAAATATCCATATAAAGGAAAGTTTCAAGTAGTAATCCAAATATAACAGCTGTTTTTTATATTATAATATTTCTTTAGTTTCAGCAATATAAGTTGAGTATCTTGACCGTCGAAATTTTTTAAATAAACCAAATTTGGCTATAGTTTTATGCGCACCAATCAATGTGCTTAATCCTTTTCGAACTGTATACTGCCACAGATTTTATTTTCAATGCAAAATAAAAATCATCCATAAAAGAAATTTTGCACTTCCCAACACAACAATTTTGTTTAAATTTTTAATTTTTAGATCTTTATTCTTTGCTGGCTTACTTGCTTATCCAAAATTATATTTTCCAATTTTACTTGTTGAAAACAATTCTATAAAACATATGGTTTATGCCGTTGGTTCTCCAGTTTTTTTGTTATTCCATAAGTATTGTATTGTATCAGCTGTTATGGTTATTCTACCAATACTAATCTAATACATTTTTTTGTTTGTTGTATAAATTTAAATAATTTTACAATATTTCAAATCAGAAAAATAATAATACATTTCTTTATTAATTAAGTTTATCGTCATTAATGCTTTTAAGAAAAATGTTACAGAAGTCATTTAGGCGACATTATTTTTCATTTAATTGATATTCTTAATTAAAGAAAAATTTGTTTTTAAATTGGCTTAGCATCGAACCGTATTATCCCAAAACGAAATAAACATTTATTTAAGTCTAATCCCGCTCTTAAATCTTCCAGGGTACTGATAATTTTTCAGTATTTCTCTTAAAAATGACAAAATTACGTCAAATGAAAAAAATAAACGAATTCTATACCAAAGGGCTACATATTCACGACGTATAAAACTATAAAATTACATATAATTAATAGTTATTTATTTATCTAGAACGAAAAGTGAAACTTTAAAGTACGAGTTAGTTGTTTGTCTAACCGAGGCCGAAATTACTAGTGAGGTACTTAAAAACACTTTTCGTTTGAGGTAAATACAAAATTTTATTTCATACTAGAAATTTATTAAAATAAAAAGAAATGAGTTTTAAATTTTGTTCAAAAAGTTGAACTTTAACGTCCTAGGACTTTATAAAATTTTATAAAGTCCTAGGACATTAAAGTAACTTTTTGTATCATCCGAAAAATGCCGTTTTAGATATTAGTATGAAATAAAAATTATTACTGCAGTGTAAAGTTGTAATCAATGATTCTAAGTGCGTAGAGACACACTCATAGAAGAATCATTGATTATTTAGTTTAACAGCTTTGAATCACATTTTTGGTAAGAAAAATATTTCGAAACGGGTTTATTTTGTTAAAGTTTACAAATTTCAATTTAAAAAATTTTTTTTTTATATTTTTATACAAAATGAGCCCTGCCGTCCAAAAGTCCCATGTTTATAGAACTACCTATATAACAGTTGTTGTAATGCTGATAGATGTGAAAACCAGATTTTAATGATTTAAAGTTACAAATTATGAACTTTTAATTTGTCATGCTACAATAATTGGAAGATACAAAATACTCATATTGCACAGTTCTAAGTTTTCACTTCTGTTGGCCGTCCTCAATGACTGCTTGTTTTTTTTTGTTATCTTTCCTATCTTAATTTTCAACGCATCACCTCAATAATTTTATTTTTACGGTAATAGGATAACCCATTTACTATATTTTAATAACATTTGTTTTCTTCCCCATAGGAAGCTATTGAAAATCCTCACCAATGTGAACATTGCGATAAAAATTTCATGGAAAGAAGACTTTTAGTCAACCATACAAGAGTGCATACAGGCGAAAGACCGTTTGAATGTTCGAAGTGTGATAAAAAATATACAAGTGAAGCTTCTATGAAAGCACATATGCAAAAGCACATGCAAAAAATAAAAAAGGTAATATTTTTAAATTTTATCTAATGTTACGGCTCTCCCGTACCGCAACTAATAAAAACTTTAGTAAATAGGTGTACGGAAAAAAGCAATAATAACACTAAAATATTACATTAATATTGTTGTCACAACAAGAATTAATGTCAACAAACAACCACACACACACATTCCCTACCACACACACAGCAATTAAAATATTACGGTTCCGTAAATTATATTGGCAGAGATGTAGAAGCAAGGGTCCTACAAATTAACCAAAATAAAACCAAAATGTTTTTAAGAAAAAATATAATTAACTAAAAACTTATCATGGAACTTCTTAATTTTTCTTTAAATTCTTAACGATCTTTCTGTTTTGCTCGAAGACTGTGAATTTTCTTTCTATGCTGATGACTTGAATATATACAAGGTTATTGAAACAACCAATGATTCAGTTGTTCTGCAGGAAACTTAACAATACTTTATGATTGGTGCAATGACAATGGTATGCTGTATGCACATAAATATTGATAAACGCGTATTGATAATCCATTTCATTTTTAAGAAATCAGTTAAGAATGGACTATGCGTACAATATTAACAGAAATGGGCTAGAGAGAACTAATTCAATTCGCGGTTTAGGTGTTTAGGTCGATTCCTAGAACCGATTCTCCGGCGGCCAGAGTCGATTCTTTCGATTCCTAAGTTAAAAAATCTAGCTTTAGCTGAAAAAAATTTAAATTTATATTTCAGTGATATAAAAATAAAAAAAAATTTATTAAATTATAAATTTATATTAATTTATTAAAAATAAATTTTAGACAATCAACTTATGAAAATATTTTCTGCAACTGATCATAAGAAAAGTAGCATATTCAAATGATCAGGCGCTAATCGACTTTGAATCTGATTTGCCATCAGACCATAGTGTGAAAATAAACGCTCACATGGTGTTGATCTCTACTATGTATTGTAAAATATTTGTTTGCTATATTGTTGATAAATTTGAATTTTCGAGTGTTTTTTATGTGATAATCGGATTCGAATTACTTTTTCTATCCACTGTTGGCCGATTAATAAATTCCCTTAATTCAATCAGCAACCCGCCTACTTCATCATTGTCATTATTTTGATGGTTTCGTTGCATAGTGTCGTCTAAGAAATCTCAAATAACATTATCATTTGAAGATCGTTGATAATCTGCAGTGTATTCTCTTTCATGATCAACCGCAGCACTTGTTGTTTCTTTCTTCAATTTCTTTTTTCAAGCAATTACGTATATAGATAAAGTTTGAACAAGTTAATTGAAAACCTCTGACGAAGAAATGTTTCTTTAAACTTAAAGTTTCCTTGTGATGAACACATACCGACAATAGTCACAGCACTCGCGGAGTTGCAAATATTTTAAAATCCTAGTTTTTTACATCTAGAATCGAGCAGCGTAGCAATAGAATATAACTTAAAGGCTTCTAAAGACAAAAAAATCGATTACTGTAAGAATCGATTCTTGATCGACTTTGAAAATTAAAAATCGATTCTTTATAATCGATTATTTTAACAGAAAAATCAATTCTCGGGAAGAATCGAAATCGACTTTTCCATCCCTAATATGACCATGAAGTAGTATGTAAATAAAATTTGTTAAAGTGGTCATTTTATTCTAAGATTTATCAAACGAAGAGCTAAAGAATTCAATGACATCGCTTTAACTAAAACTCTGTATTGCTCTCTTGTACAATCAACTATGGAGTACGCCAGTATAGTATGGTCTCCTTATACAAGTTAATACAAAAACTTATTAGAATCGGTGCAAAAACAATTCTTACTTTTTGCCTTAAAACCTTTAGGATTTAGTGGCTTTATGCTTCCAAAATATGAATAAAGGCTTCTTTGACTTAATATAATTTCACGTGAATCCAGAACAGAGTTAGCTCCCGCACTTTTTGGTTTTGATCTAGTAAGAGGCAACATAAGATGTCCCGATTTGTGTGATAAAATGGTACCCAATTTACATACACATGATACTACATTTAGGCGACCTTTGATTGAAGAGCTTCATAAAACTGACTACTCTATGCACAATCCACTAAATAAATGCATCAGAAACTTTAATAAATACAGTAATTTTTATGACCCGCAAATGAGCAGAACAAATTTTAAACAAAGTATTTCGTGACAACGCTTCATTCAAGATATAGGATATACCATTCACTATATTTAAATAACATTTGTTTTCTTTTCATAGGCAGCAATTGAAAGCCCTCACAAATGTGAACATTGCGGTAAAAAGCTTATGCATAGAAGAAGTTTAATCATCCATACAAGAATGCATACAGGTGAAAAACCATTTGAATGTTCGAAGTGTGATAAAAAATTTTCAAGTAAAGGTGTTATGAAAGCACATTTGGAAACACACATGGACAAAATAAAAAAGGTAATATTTTATAAAAGTTTGTAGTTTAATTTTATGAATAACTTTGAAGTTTACTATTACTTTGATCTGAAAGATCTAAGTATTACAATTCGAGTCAAAAGTGAAATCTCACCCTCCACTTTTATTTGACATTTCTCGACGTTTTAGTTTAGGTAAACCACTAAATGGTTTTGAAAAAGCAAAAAAATGTCCAACTGACTGTTGGCCGTCACAACCGACGAAAACTAGAGAACTACCGGAGCGATTTCAATAATTCTAACTAGTGAGATGGGGGTGTGGTCTTACGGGTCGCGCCAAGAACTTCTAGTAAAGTTAAAAACTAACAAGTTGCCAAAAATGCTGGATAAAGTATACTGATAGATCAAACTAACTTTACTGCCTATTTTGAGACTACAAAGTTAAACAATATTATTTAATTGCATCATCCAAAAACATGCTTTCTAGAACATAAATCAAAGTAAAAAGAAAAAATACCAATTGTGAACATTTCCGTTGAAATCGAGCCATCCGTTGTTGAGAAAGGGCTGGACAAAATTTGGTCTCCATACAGCGATACATACACACACACACATACAGACTGCCAGCTAAAAATAGTCAGCTTCAGGAGGTCATAAAACGTAAAGATATTATAAAATTTCCGGTTTCGAAAATCGACGCAAAAACAATAACTTCCCATATTGGGAAGTTAAAAATAAGTTATGTTAATAGTAAGAGCCGAAAAAAAGATGGCTTCGATAACTGTACCGGAATTGTATCATCAAAATCATTAAGTGTGTGAAAAAAAAACAAATTTCCATATTTGTTGCTTAAGAAACGACTATTTTCAGTGATAATGAGTAGTAACTTTGAATGTGGAGAAAACTTGATGTTTGTCATCTATATGTTAGACCGGGAGCTTGATTTGATATTATCGTCCTCGTTTTTCTGACAAAAAATTTATCGTCAGTTTCGGTCGTATTGTAAATGTTTTTATGAAACTTTCTTTACCGCAAATATTTACTGTAGGAACAGACGCAGTTTGTCGATTGACAAAAGCAATGCCGTCTGCTACAATATTTGACGTAATGGCTAGTGTCCTTTCGGGGTTTGTCTCATCGTCATTTTCGTTAAGTAAATTTTAGTTTACTTCATCAATTAAATTGAAAAGATTATCTTTATTTAGGTCATGACCATTATTCATAAAGTCTTGACCATCAGGAAAATCAGCTTGAACTTTTGATACTGGATTTATTGTATCAACTTTCCAGTTTCCAGGAGTTTCTAAGTGTATATGGCCTTAATTCTTTTTTTTTTTTTATTTATTTATTTTTTTTAGTATTATCATATTTTTTACATAAATATTGTACATATTTTCTTTACTATGACATAAGTCTTGCATCACTAATCGCTTACAAGAACACTTACATATGTGTTCATCTGTAAAACTTTTTAGTACTAAAATAATATTAATTTGAGTTAACGTTAGAAGTATTTAATTTTTATGTCTAAACATTTTTTTTAGTTTATTTAGAAAAATTTATCGGCTAGATTTTATTTTGTTTACTAAAGATTTGTGGATGTGGAGTATAAGTTAAAAAGATACGTTTTCAACATGTCCTTAAATTTAGAGATTTTATTTTCCGTTTTTATATGAACAGGTAGATCATTAAAAAATGATAACCCCTTATATAGGAAATTAGATTGACCTCGTGCTGTTCGGCAGAATGAAAGATAATAATTAGTGTTTGTCTTGTGGAATGTTGATGAATATTTCACTAAACATTGTTTCCAGGAGTTTCTAAGTGTATATGGCTTTAATTCTACAATAGAAATTTGTTATGTATAGCCTGGCATATGGTGACGTGGTGTGATACAGTCCCAGATTCGTGTAGTTTCCGTTTCCTTACATCTTACAATTTTACATATCGCGCGTGGTTCACAACAGTTTCTCGTTCATCCATAATCTATAGTCATATTTTCGTATAGTTTCCGTTACACATGTAGTGCCAATTTTGTATAACACTACTATATGATAAAATGTAGTGTAATTATTTTACGTACACTACTATGTTGAGATGTAGTGTGATTAACTTTGATGCACTACCAGTTGTTGAAAGTGTGGTGGAATTCAAGTGAAGCGTGTAGTGAATAAAACGTTTATTTTTATATTTATTTTTTTAAAAATGTGAATAAATGTTTATTTTTATATTGTATTTTATAATCGGGTTTAACCCTATATTATGACTAAATTGATTCACTTAATTCACTAATTTCCAGATATTGAACTGGTTAATTGATAAAATTGATTGTCTTAATTGATTAATTTCCAGATATTGAACTGGTTAATTAATTAAATTGATTCACTTAATATACTAATTTCCAGATATTGAACTGGTTAATCGGTTAAATTGATACACTTAATTCATTAATTTCCAGATATTGAACTGGTTAATTGATAAACTTGATTGTCTTAATTGATTAGTCTAAAATGACTGTTAAATTGATTTAGTGTAAAAACTGTTTTTTTAAATTAACTATTAGCTACAAAACGACTGTATTGTTTTTTGTTTTCCGACTGACTGTTTAGTTCTGTGGTTACCGTTAGACTGCGTATTAATTCAAAAAACTTTTGTTAATCGACCCATTTTTCATAAAAACTAAAAATTGATTACCAATTTAAATTTTATAAAATATTATTATTTGTTGATGTATGTCGCGTATTACTTAATCCTAATTTGTCAATTTTGTATTTTAATTTAATTTAATTTAAAAAAGTGTTTCGCAATAATTAATTTTAAGATTGTTGATTTTGCACAAATAATATTTATTGAATTTACATTGGTAATAATTGGTTATAATATTATTTGGTAATGTTTATTTGGATGTTAATTTGGGGATACTACACACATATTCCTTCTTAGCATAACACAATTTACAATAATATTTTATTTTACAATCCCCTATTATTGGTTCACACTGCGTTTCCACCAGCGTTGCTTCGCCATACTACATGAATTTGAATTCTCCGGACCTTTAACCGTAATTGCTCTAAATACTTTCAAACCTCAAACAGCTGTGCATATTTGTCCAATCGTCTTAATATCAAAAAAATTATTATCCTACAACCAGTTTGCAATTGTCCTCAAAACGTATTATATTTCTTATATAGGTATTTTTATCAATTTCTCTTTCCGTTATAAATCTAGATTCTACTGTAACACGGTTGTAAGTTATTATTTCATAATACGAAATCATCATAAAGTCGGTTGAACATACGTTTAATCCATTCTAATATCGCAATATATTAATATTTCTTCCAAATGCGTTGTAAATAACTTATTTCGTGAAATTATCTTACAATTTTATGTATTACAAAATAACAACCAGTATTTGTTTTAAAACGGAAAATGTACTAACATTGTTCTGTAAGTTTCACTTTCGAAAAACTTTGTAGCTCAATTTTCGATATTAAATTCCTATATAAAAGATGAAAATATCTCGTTTTCTCTCTCTTAGTCTATTATTATTATTCCATTCTGATCTGATTGGATTTTCTGTTGTTGACGTCTATTGAGCTGACGGGTCATGGAAATTCATTTTTTTGATAAATGATTTTTTCCAGAACCTAAATGTTCAGCAAAAATTTAGTGTATTTTTGTTAAAAATTAGTGTACCAAAATGTTCGTGTAGAATAAATAAAAGTTGACCGTAGAAGATTTATACGTAAGTCAGTAAAATATAATAAAAAGAATTTTCTTGTTTCATGTCGCATTACGACATTTGTGATACACCTACGGGTTTTGATTAAATATAATTTATTATAATAACCTCTTGTTATAAACTAACAGTACAAATTACAAAAAAAATTCTATGGTTATAGTAAAATTTATTAATTGTTGATAGTGATTACATTAAATTAAATTAAATTTACATATATTAAACAAATTTGTTTGCCGTTTAAGTGTGATAATTATAATGTCGCTTAATTAGTGTGGAATGTAATTAAAATAATAAGAAAACAAAAAACAAGGAACTTATGTGTTTGTATTGTGGATGTGATTCGTATGAACCGTTTGTTGCAAGTTTACAGTAACATCAGTGTCGATGAATAATTTTTTTTTTTGCCAAACATCGAGTTTGTATATTGGTTTTGTAGTTGCCGTTGTGTAGTAAATTAAGGTTATTCGACGTCATGTTTTAATGGATTACCATTGTGTAGTCATTTCGATTTCGGGAGAAGAAGAACAAAACAGACAAACGCAAATAAAATCTCCGCAATCCTGGAAGTGTCATACTAATTTTTAATTGAATTGGCCCTGCAACAACATCTGGAGCAACCTACGATTTGGTATATTATACTTTTTATTAATATTGCTTCAATATCCGCCATATCATTGCGACGCAACTCTGGACGTGGCATACTAATTTTTTTTTATTGAATTTGGCTCTGCAACAACATCTAGAACAACCTATGATTTGATATTTTAGACATTTTATCAATACTGCTCCAATAATCGCCTTATTCATTGCGCGGCCACAGTTGTACCTTATTTATACAATATTTACATATCTTACCAGCAATCGTCTAGTATTTGTGATGCAGCATTTATACCATATTCACCTAACGTATCAGTGATCGTCCTAAGTATTTGTGACGCAACATTTAAACAATATTTATCAGCAATCGCCTAAATATTGCGGCGCTACATTTATACGATATTTATCAGTTTTTATCAGCAATCGCCTTAGTTATTGCGGTGCAACATTTATTCACCATTTATATAACTCATCAGCTATCGCCTGGTTATCAACAATCGCCTAGTTATAGCAGCGCAACATTTATACAATATTTATGCAATTTTGTCAACAATCGCCTAGCTATTGCGACACAACATTTACAACTTATTTATACAAGTTCATCAATAATCGCCTTAGCTAATGCGGCGCAACAGTTACATCTCATTTATGCAATTTTAACAATAATACTTTACCTGTGGGATGATTCACTGCTGATGGAGGGCTAAACGCGGGGACTTTGATGCCTGCCGGACATAATCATGGGGTAAGTGAACCTTAATTAGTCTTTTTACTTTTTATAACGTACAGGTGTGAATACGCGTGAATGGGTGTACATGTGAATGAATGTGGGTGTGCCTGTGGATGCGCGTGTGCGAAGTCAGGTGGTGAAGATATGCGAGACATCATAAAACAAGTACTACCCGAAAAAGTCAGTTTGATTTTTGATGAATTAACTTTATAGATAAATTTATATATTAAAACTAAAATACCACTTGCAACAATGGCGATATTAAAGAATATATTTTCATTTATTATATCAATAATCTCATTGTGTTTAACGTTTTAATTCAATTGGGAAGTTACTGTTGTTTCTATCCAAACCAAAATCGAATATAACTGTTGTGCAAATTCTATTAAATAGTTTAATAAGTAATAAGTTTTTATTGCAAAATATTATATACGAATTATCGACTGATACGATTTTAATTATATTATTTATATTACAACCTACGTTAATGAAAACCGAGTTTTTGGAAAATATCTGGAAAACAGTTTCTTTAGAAAATGTAGACCGATGTTTTGATATGGCAACGAGTGGAGTTTTATTGGTTTTAATCGACAACTGGCGTCGCTCATCATCATTTACAATTTGGTTCATCAATACAAATAATAATAACATCATTTATTGGACATTTATGATAGCTCATATTTCTGCATGGATTCTAATCTACGGTGGTAGTATACCTATAGATTTAGCTGTACTTCTTGGATGGAAACAAGTTGTTTTCGAGTTAAATAAGCTTAGTACACCAATGTCATATCAATCACCCGAACTACGATGACGTTGTAGTACCATACGACATCCATCATTTATTGGTTTATCATTAACTTTATGTCATTAATTTTCCTACGAATTGTAGGACATTGCATCGCTATATGAGTGTGTATGTGGATCTGGTTGTTTGAATGTAAGCGTGGGTGTGTGGGAGGATGGGAGCGTGCATGAAGCGTGGGAGTGTGGGTGTGTGGGAGTGAAAGTGGGGTTGAACTGGCTGATCGCGGTTCGTTCACCACAGGGGTCGCCAGAGTCTCCTTTTTCCACTTGCTTTCTTTCCATTTCAGTTTTCATCACGTAATTTGCGTACAATTCTGTATTTGTGTGGAAGAGGCAGGTATATCTCTATCAAATCCACGATGACTGAGCTCTAGTCGTTTCGGCTTTATTAATCTCAAGGTACGCAGCCTGCTATGCGCTTCATTGGTTCGCTAATGGAGAAGCTCTTCATAACAAATTGCAAAGAATTTTACGCAAGATCGCTTAATCCATTACTTTAAAATAATAAAGAAACGTGAACTCATTGGGCTGAAAATCGGTTTGCTTTTTTCTTGCTGAGATATGAAAAAACACTTTAATCTATTGCTTTTAAGGATTTGTCCTCCATCAATTATCATCGTCCATCGTGTTTAGAATAATCTCACACTTCGTTCATTAGAGAAAAAATGTGAAAAACATAAAATCGCATAATTCAAGTGCCGTATAACTCAAGGGACACCTGTATAATAATTATATTTGTCAATTACGTTATATTCATATTTTGTACTGGGCTTGTACAGTCCATGATATGTTTCGATTATTAAATATAAAATATAAAAATGTATAACTCTTTGTTTCAAAACAAAACAAAAGATTATCATAATCACACGACCGGTATCAAGAGAATACACCAACAATTTATAAAAATGTATAGTTGCTCAGAATGCTGATAGATGTAAAAGCCAGACTAGTTTTAATGATTTAAAGCGACAAATTATGAAATTTTAATTTTCCATGCAACAATAATTGGAAGATACAAAAATACTCCTATTTCACAATTTTAAGTTTTCACTATTGTCGGCAGTCCTCAATGACTGTCTGTTTTTTTTTTGTTATCTTTCCTATCTTAATTTTCAACGCAACACCTCGATAATTTTATTTTATGGCAATAGGATAAATTCACTATATTTTAAAATAAATTGATGGATTTTACCGCTGGTACTTGGCGAAACATATTGAATAATTGTAAATAAAATTTCTTGTTGTAGTTCAATTGCGAAAATATGGAGGGGCTGAAATCTCACAGCTCTGAGATATTAAGACTTTGGTCTGGGTAAAGGATTTTGATATAGTTTTCGGCAAAAAACTTTCACGAGGACATGGTTTTTAGTAGGCCAGCGATGTATATCAAACATAACTCTTTATTAAAGTACAAGTATTTTTTATCTCTGTTTAAAAAGTTATTACCAAACTAACACGAACAAAAAAAATACAAAATACAAAATAAATACGTTGCCGGAAAATCATAATCAAAATTCCAAAAATATTGTTAAATTAAATAAAATCAAACTTTTTCAAAATTTCAAAAATATTCCAAAAATTAGAATCAAATCAAATATTTAAACTTTTTCTAAATTCCGATAGTATTCAAAAAATTCTTAAAAATTCAAACTTTTCCAAAATTCTAAAAATATTGCAAAAATTATTACAAAATCTAAAATTGAAACTTTTTTCAAAATTCCAAAAATTATAATAAAATCAAAAATTTTAAATTTTTCAAATTTCTAATAATATTCCAAAAATTCTTACAAAATCAAAAATTAAAACTTTTTCCGAAATTCTAAAAATATTGCAAAAATTATTACAAAATCTAAAATTGAAACTTTTTTCAAAATTCCAAAAATTATAATAAAATCAAAAATTTAAAATTTTTCAAATATCTAAAAATATTCCAAAAATTCTTACAAAATCAAAAATTAAAACTTTTTCCGAAATTCTAAAAATATTGCAAAAATTATTACAAAATACAAATTTTTTCAAAATTCCAAAAATATTTCAAAAACTATAACAAATTCAAAAATTTCCATGTCCAATTTCATTTTCAATTACATTTACGTCATAAAAACAGCTACATTTTTTTCCAAAAAATTGGCTAAAAAATAAATAAAAACTGTCTTTTGACACACTTGACAACATTTTTTTGACAAACTTATAATGCCATAATTCTCAATAATAATAATAAAATTTCATTTCAAACAAACAATTTTATTTTTTTCCAAAAAATTAGGTAAAGAAATAAATAAAAATCTTTCTTTTGACACACTTGACAACATTTTTTGACAAACTTATAATGCAATAATCTGGTTTTTGATCTCACATACCAATCCCTACCATCAAGATTTCTCCAAATTTAATGTTCCTACTCGTAATCACTTAAAATGAACGTTTTTTAGCCAAAAATATGAAAATTTGCTATTTTTGACACACATAATGATTTTTTTAACACACTTCCGGTACAGTTATCGATCACAGCGTCCTTTCGGACCTGTCCCTTTGAGTATACGTATTTTTAGAAAAAAAAATTTTTGAAATCCCTCCAGTGGTTTTCCTTGCAGCGGCCGGCTTTTTTAGAATCAGGAAACGTCGAGAAATGTCAAAAAAGTGGGGGTAAGAATTTCACTTTGAGCTCATGAATGTAATACTTAGGTCTTTCAGACCGAAGTAATACTACAACAAGAAATTTTATTTACAATTATTCACTATATTTTGATAACATTTGTTTTCTTTCCCATAGGAAGCGATTGAAAAACCTCACCAATGTGAACATTGCGATAAGAAGTTTATTAATAGACATCTTTTAATCATCCATACAAGAGTGCATACAGGTGAAAGACCATTTGAATGTTCGAAGTGTGGTAAAAAATATACAAGTAAAGGTGTTATGAAAGTACATATGCAAACACACATCAAAAAAGTAAAAAAGGTAATATTTTATAAAAGTTTGTAGTTTAATTTTATGAATAACTTTGAAGATTGCTATTACTTCGGTCTGAAAGACCTAAGTAGTACAATCTCGAGCCAAAAGTGAAATCTTACACTCCACTTTTTTGGCATTTCTCGACGTTTTAGTGTAGGTCAAAGTGGTTTTATAAAAGCTATACAGGAACTGCCAACAAAATCCTTAATTGTGTCAAAAATTCAAATTTGCATATTTTTTGCTTAAGAAACGATTATTTCCAGTGACAATGAGTAGTAACTTTGAATGTGAAGAAACTTGATGGTTTAACTTGATCAGTATGTGCTTGATTATTGTTAGGGTGCTTGATTATTGTTATATAAGTGTATACCAGGTATACCAAGTATACCAGGTGCTTGGTTATTGTTATATAACTCTGTCAAAAAAATCGTTAAGTGTTCCAAAACAGTACGGTCTAAAATACATTACAACCCAGAAAACTGCTAACAATTCTTTCTCAACGGTGAAATGGATTCGCTCAGCTTTGTTTATAGTTTTACTGACGAAAGCAATTAGAAGCTCCACTGATCCTGTTCCTTGGGAAAGTACTATACTGCACTTTGATATTCTAAATTCTTTTGAAAAAGTGGGGTGCTGGCGAATGAACTCTTTTTAGTTAAAGGTGGCACTCGCAATCTGAACTATGGCGTGCGTTATTAATTGCTCTACGAAACGAGCCTACACATAACTCTATGTGTGGGTATTATTCATTGAGGAAGACAAGGCTTCACATGATCAGGCAATATGCCACTAGCTAGATTATTGGCAACCTCATTTTAGTTTTTTCCCTGAAATTTTTTAAAACAAATTTGCTTTTCATCTTTTATTTTATTTTATTTTCTCTATCCTATCATGAAATTTTGGGCCTATGTCATGTTCATGTCAACAGAAAAATAGAAAAAAAGTTTGCCGATACATCAACACCTTAGAACGCATGTTGTTGTGGGACCTAGGTGTATTGTAATTTCTACAATACAGCACGTTTTTTAAAAATATTATGATTTATAACTGAATCTAAAGAATCTGAATCTGAATCTTATATCTAAATCTCTTCTTTTTTTAGGAAATACCACATTCTAATTCTGGAGAGATAGCAATGTTGTCAATGGACGATTCAATGGGTGAAATTAAATCGAAATTTAAAACTATAAAAGCTGAGAAAATTGATGTGATTGCTATAGCTATAACCGAATGCACTGATACCGAAGAAAAAATTAAGGTAACACATTTTTCTTTTCATGAATTTGTATCTAAATTTACACAACTCAACTCTTTAAAAAAATTTGAAGAAACCAGTTTAGAACTTACTTTATTTTGTGTTCACATCCTATGAATTGAAGGAGTTAGAAATTATGTGTTTATGATCATAAAATCCACATCTACATGCACAAATCTAAATTTTCTATATTATTTTAAGATAACTAAAAATTTATTTTCCTTTTCTTTTTTTCAGCCAGCTCCTGATGGAAAAGGATCATCTCATTTGCCTTATAATAGCTGCTTTGGTGAAACTATTTGTAAAGAAGAAGTTATTCTGCCCGATGACAACTTGAATTGATAAATATTACCGAAACTATACAATAAGTAAAATAGTATAGTATAGTATAGCCTGCGCTTTCGAAATAAGATGGTTAGAAACTGTTTTTTGTTGGAGTAAATCCTATAAAGTAAATCTTATTTTTTTTATTGTCATTTAATTTAATTTATTTTATTAGTTTTTTTTAAATGTTACAAAAAAAGTAATATTGGCATCATTAGCAGTCAGCAAGAGCAATTAGGTAAAGGTCTCTAACGCTAAAAAATTTGCATATGAATTGTATGTTAAAATTAAAACTCATTAGCACAAGTGGCTTACTATATTAATATAACTGGTGGTATTCGTTATATTATTTTAAGTATGTTGAGGTTCGTTAAACACCTTTATTTACTTTAACACATTATTTATTTATGTTATTTTGGTTATTACATATACTTAATGTAATTACATTATAACTATATAACACACAGAAAACCGGCCACTATTTTGAGTGTAACCTTTTTATTCTCACAACATCACGTACACTGAATATATATAAGTTTTATTTCTTTCAATTTCTTTCGTAAGAAACTCAGGCGCTTGGAATATGATATGTTTTTATGAATATACTTTAATGCTGATAATGTTATTAAAGTATAGTGTAACCCTTATGGTCAATCACTACACCTTCCCCCTTTTTTTTTTTTTTAAAGAAAACGTATTCAATTCGCCTGACACTACCTTTCTGTAATACTAATTTTTGTTTTGAACTGTTCTCTTAGAATTGAGTATTCGGTGTTCCGGCATTGCTCTAGGCCATTGGCAGCTAAAAGTCAGCGAGTACTCGATTCTTTACATTTAACCTTGTTTGCGGTTTTTAGAGAAAATTATTATTTTTATTAAGTTTGAAAATTAGCTCTTGCATAATTAGATTATGTGTACGTGTGTGCTATTTAGAGTTTTTAACCTTGTTACCTTATCGCATTTATTTAATTTTACTTTATTACTTAAGATTATTATTTTTATTTAAACGTATTTATTTACTTTTATTTTATTACTTAGGATTACTATGGTATACCTTCCCCTTTAAAAAAAATTATTTGAAATCAAATCATTAGTAATAAAAAAAATTATACATTATGATTTTATCCTATTACGTTAAAATATTTGTTTACATTTAATTTCTTAAAATAAAAATTGAAAAACAGAACCGTAGTCTGTTAAGTGCTAATTAATGCTAATTAGTTTTATAAAAGTTATTTTTTATTAACAAAAAAAATGATTTTATTTTTGGTTTGAGAAAAAAAAATTTTAATTTCTTTTATATTTATTTGTGTAAATGCTATTTTACTTAAGTTTATTGTATTAAGATTAATAATAAAGCGTTATAATATTAATTCATGAATTTCTTTGTTTTTGATATATTATATTTTTAATTTAGTAGTTTAACTCTATTTTTGTGAACGACTATCTTTCTGTTTTTTTGTTTTATCTCTATGTTATTATTGCTCAATATTTGTATAACTTCGTAAGGTCCTTCGTAAATGCTATCTAGTTTATGTTTACCTTCTGACTCTATATAAACTTTGTCTCCTATTTTAATTGAGATGGGGTTGTTATTCTTTTTGTCAAAGTTCATTTTTCGTTTTTGTTTTTCTTTTTCTATTACTTCCCTTACTCTGGATTTCGTAACTAATAGCCTTTGTCTAATTATCTCTGCGTATTGTTCTACATTATATGATTTTTTAGCTTTTTGTACGTCATCTAAATTTGTAGTTCTACCGAAAATTAGTTCGAATGGTGTATATGCGTGATACGCGCTTGGTGTTGTGTTATAACATAAGGCGTATATTGGTATCCACTCGTCCCAGTCTGTATGGTTTTCGTTGGAGTAATGTCTAAGGTATGCATTTAGTTCCTTATGATTTCTTTCAAGTTTTCCGATTGTTTGTGGATGATAAGCAGTGCTGAAAATTTGCTTTACTTTTAGTAACTTAGAAATTTCTGCTAGGGTTTCATTTAAAAATTCCGTACCCCTATCCGATTTAAGTGTTTTAGGTATTCCGAGAATACAAATGATTTTTTCGAAAATTTCTTTTGCGACGGTTAGAAGGTTGCGTGTTCAGATCACGTCGGGGTCACCATTTATAGTTTTATGAATAATAAAACTATACGAATATTTTATATTTTAAAAATAAAGTAATTTTTGTTATTTTAACACATTTGAAATTTTATTTAATGTTTAATTAAAAAAACAAACAAATTTAATTTTGTACACCAAAATGTTAATTTTAATATCTTTTTTGATTGTTTAGCACCATAAAATTTTATAATTTAAGTTTTTTGTAAAATTTTTTGTGCTTTAGTCCTTCAGTTTTAATATCTTTTTGGTTTTTATCTTTTGGCAATAGTGGTCAACCTTCGCCGCAAGCTCAGATAATAGACTAAAATTTTTTCATTTAATTAAAAATCAAGATTTCAAAACTATCATTTTTATTTTCTTAATTTTCAAACCGTTATAATTTTTTCGAGAGACGTTTCGGTGATTGTATGTCACCTTTTTCAATCTCCATATATTTTCTATTGTTAAACTAACTTGTTATTACTAACTTTCCAACCATTAACTAAACTTTTTCATAGACGCTTTGGTTCATTTAGTCACAAACATTAAAAATTAAAAAATTAACAATTAAAATTATATTAATATTATGACACAGAATTAACATTGAAATTAAAATTAAACATTGATTATGAAAATGCTACCGTTGGAGGTTAATGATCTTTTGTAAACGTAATAATTATTTTTATTTTTATTGATCTCTACTTGTGTTGTTCTCTCTTCGATTTTTGTTTTCCTATTTTTTATTCTTATTGTTGATATTGCTTGCGCGCGCATTTCTTTTGCTTGCGTGTTGCAATCAGCTGTGCATATGATTTACTCAAATTGTTGGTGTCCATCCTAAAATTCACTGTGTTTTTGTTGGCACTTATGAATAACATTTCCTTAATTGCCCGCTTGGTTTTGTTGCGATCATATGACAAAATCCTTGGATTGTCAAAATCAAATTTATGTCCAGTTTGGATTGAGTGTTGAACAGCTGCCGTTCCTTGAAGGTTTAGATGTTTCTGTTTATGGTCAAATTTATGCTGTTTTAATCTATTCCTCAGCTTCTGACCAGTCATTCCAATATAAGTCCCTACACAATCTTTACAATTGATTTCATATATTAAATTCATTTTATCTATTTCTTCTGTGCGGTCTTTGTTTTTGGTGAGAATTGTTTTTACATTCTTTACAGTTTTGAGACCTATGGCTATTGTTGGATTATTGTGTGTAAGAAGTTTTGTTAGATTCTCTGTTAACCCATTGATGTAGGTCATCCCAAGATATGTTTTGTTTCCATTTCTGGAAGTTCGTGGAATGTGTTGAGGATCTGCTTTCCTTAGCTGTATGTCGTAGTATTTTTTTATTAGGGTCTTGATTAAGCTTGTTGGGTATCCATTCATTTCTAGTTGTTTTTGTATTCTGATTTTGGTCTCATTATGAAACTCTCTTGAGCTGAGGGTGAGTGCTCTGGATATAAAAGAGTAGGCTACATTTGTTTTTTGATAATTTGGATGTTTAGATTCATAATTCAGTATTCTCCCCGAGTTTGTGGGTTTTTGATAAAAGTTTGTTGATATTGTGTTGTTATCATTTCTGATTACCAGCATGTCAAGGTATGGTATTTGTTTGTTGTTTTCATGTTCCAGGGTAAATTTTATGTTTTTATTTATGTTGTTTAAGAGGTTGAAGATGTTCTCAATCTCATCTTTTGGTCCTACAAAAAGAATGTCATCTACATATTTGACCAATAGTGTTGGATCAACTCCACTTTCTAAAATTGTTGTGTCAATTATGTCTGTTAGCACAAAATCGGCCAATATTGTTGATGTCGAGCCTCCTATCGTTAATCCATTTCTTTGTCTATAGATCTTATTCGACCATTGGAAATAATTTGTTTTTTCTACACAAAATCTTACCATTTGGAAAAACATGTTTATCGGGATTTGTGTAACCTTAGATATCTGTGTCCACCTTTTCTGTAGAGATTGGAAAACTAAATTTAGTGGTATATTATCAAACATAGCTACTACATCAAAAGATGCTATGGCATCATCCGTGTTTATTCTGAGTCCTTTTAGTTTTTCTTTCAATGTGAAGGAATTGGATATGTTATATTGATTAAATACTTCTGCATCAGAGCAAATTCTATTCACGTATCTTGAAATTTCCCGGGATGGGCTATGTATTGCACTTATTATTATTCTTAAAGGTTTATCCGGCTTGTGAATTTTTATTGTTGGGTAGCATTTTGGTGCCTCCGCTGTGTAGGTAGTGAGTTTTTTTCGGGTTTGTAAATCAATGTATTGTTTTTCATATAGGGTTTTGACTAATTTGTTGTTCTCTTCTTGAAACTTTATTGTTGGGTCTTTGGTTAGTGGCAAATATTTTTCTCTATCCTGAAGGAGTGTGTTCATTTTTATATTAAGGTCTGTTTCATGTATTGCAATTGTTGTGTTTCCTTTGTCCGACTGTAGGATCCGGATGTCTCTATTTTCCTTGAAAAATTTTTGGGTTTTATTATAATGGTCCTGCAAGAGTAAATCTTGGTGCGCAGTATGTGATTGCGTTGTGTGAATGTGGTTAGATATTATGGTAGTTGCTTTGTTCCTTATTACGTCCTGTTGATCCTTAGTTCCCCCAGACGAGATAATATTTTCTGTTTCAGCTATTATATCTACTATCGGGATGTCTATTTTGTTGTGTGTTACTGAAAATTTTGGTCCACACGCCAAAAATTTGGCGGTTTTTCGAAAAACCGAAAATTTTCGGTTTGAAAATTAAGAAAATAAAAATGATAGTTTTGAAATCTTGATTTTTAATTAAATGAAAAAATTTTAGTCTATTATCTGAGCTTGCGGCGAAGGTTGACCACTATTGCCAAAAGATAAAAACCAAAAAGATATATATGTTAATTTTAATTTTTAACACTCAAATTAAGTTGTAAGTACCGAAAGGGTAAGAACAGAATGATAAAATTCTTTTTAATTTTATACAATCCAAAATTCGAATTACATAATAAATTTATATCAAAATATTGGTGAGGCCAAAATATTAATCATATATTAAAAGGTGAGACACAACATTCTCAATATTCCTCAATCCACGCACACATATTCATAAGTTTAGAAAAACCAACTTATGATTAGAAAAATCATTATTCTATTTATTTCATTTTAAATTATATTTTCTTTATTTTAATCTTTCTTTTATTTTTACATACAGAATTGCTCGATGTTATACGTTTGCTAATAATGTTGATTTATTATTTGAACATCAATTTGATATTAATTTTGTTGGATTAGCTTGAACAGGAATCTGGTTCCTACACTTTCTTTATTCTGCAGTGGTATCAGTATTACGAAATTAGTTAGTTCACATTGCGCTGTAAGAATAAACTTATTATTATTAATCGTTATTGGTAAAGGTCCTACTAAATCTATTTGGATTGTTTCGAATGCTTCCTCTGGTGTTTCTGTAATCACCATATTTTCTTTAATTCTAGGATTATACTTGTTTTTCTGACATAATTCACAATTTTGTATAAATTTGTTGATGTCTTTAGACATATTGTGCCAGTTGTAATTTTTCATTATTTTCTTCTTAGTCCTATTCTGTCCTGTGTGACCTCCTGTAATTGGGTCATTGTGGTACCTATTTAATATTTCTAACCTTTCGTTAATATCATCAACTGTTTTCGTTGGATCCTCAATTTTAATTATTATATTGTATTTATTAGCTTCTGCTTTAAATATTTCGGGCTTAATTATTTTAAAAATGTCGTCATTTTTAAAAATTTTGAAGTCAATTATCATCGCATTTGCTACTTTACGTAGTGTTGAAAAAATTGAATCCACAATTTTATCATTGATGCTAAATTGAATTTTTATATTCCCGTTTTTTACATTTTCGTTATATAACTTTTTACTTTTATGCGCTTTTTTCATTTTAATTATTAATTTATTATTTTTGTAGTCGACTTCTGAGGATAATAGTTTAGTTGGTTTTTCCATAGTTGGATTATTTAGGTTTTTGTTTTCATTCCCGCTAGTGCTATTAAAATCTACATCTTTATTAGTCTTAGATCTAGTGGTCATTGCATTTATTGTGATTTCGTTTCTATCGTGAATATTTTTCAAAGATTCGATTGATATTCTGGATAGCGCGTCCGCTACGCAGTTTTCTTTTCCTTTTATATATTCGATATTGAAATCGTATTTGATATTGAAAGGACTCGATATTAGAAGAAAACGATTGGTTAAGGTTGGTTCATTTAAGGTATGGTTTCTAATCTTTCTGGTATTTGTATTATACTGGCTGAGCTTTCCGTTTCGTACATGTTTTGTATGTTTAGCTTGCTTTTGTTACCGTGTTCTGTGATGAGAATTATTGTTGAGTTTCCGAAATTTATAACTGGTTGGTGTTCTTTTCCGAAGTCGATTCCGACTATACCATCGAATGGTATCGGAAAATCAGTTCGTACTAAATGGAAGGATTGGTTGAAAACGTTATTATTAATGTCGCTAAGTATTAAGTTAATTGATCCAAGTGTATAAGAATAACCATGAGTAACTCCCTTAATCTTAATTTTTCTGTTACTTAAATTATTTAGGTTAATGGAACGATTTTGTTTTAACACTGATATTTCTGCTCCAGTATCTATAAGGAATTTGAAAAGTTTATTTTGTACATAGAATTCGATGAAATTGGTTAAGTTATCGTTTAATTTGAAAATTTTAATTAGTCCTCCTTCAGCTTTATTGTTTGTAGCTGAAACCCCAATTCCTCGTCTGCAGTGTCTTCTGCGTATGCTCGATATTTCCCTTGTTATTATTTTGAGTTTCTTGTTTGTTGTATCTTTGGTTATCGTATCGTTGGTTATTGTATCTATTAAAGTGATTTCTATTGCTTTTATTGGTGTTATTATTAAAATTTGGTCTATTGGTATAATTAAAACCTCTTTGGTAAAAGTTTCCATTATTCCTATTATTTCTATTAAAATTGTTATAATTATTGTTTGAACGTGCCCGTTCTGTGTTCCAATTTCGAGTGTATACGCTGTTTCTGTTTACGAAATGGTTATTTCTCGCATAGGAATGGTTATTACGTGCTCGTGCGGTCATAATAGATACCGCATTATCGTTATTTATCTCTCTAAGTTTTTGTATTACATCTGAAACTTCGTTGAAATTATTCATCATAGCACTAATTAGTATTAGTATATTGTTAGTATATTGTTAGAAGGAAAATTTCTCTTTATTGATTTAGTAATCTCTTGAATAGTATAGCTAGTCGCTATCTGTGATGACACACCTTCGTTTATGAACGCATTTTTTAAAGTTTCAGCTGATTCCTCTAATATTTTTATAAAATTTTCTTTGCCTTTGTTTAGGTTAAGTCCCTCTAGTTGTGTCTTTATGTGTATTGTGGACATACCCTTGCATTTTTGTTTTAGAGCTGTTATAATCTGGTCAACCGAAGTTGCATTTTCCGTAGCCTCTCGTGCTTTTCGTATAAGTTTGGATCTTATAAGTGTCACAAGCAATTTTTCATTTTGTTTGTCTGGTACCGATGGCTTAAGAATTTCTAATTTATCGATTATTGAATCTAAGATTAAAGGTTCACCGTTGTAGTCTTCCTTTAGTATTCTCACGACCATGTTGACAACTTGCTCTGTTGTGAGTGCCATTTTTGTTACAGTTATTTTTGTTTCTTTAACGCTGTTATTCAAATTTAAATTTTTTTGTCTCACTATTTGTGTGTCACTGTCGAATAGTTTGTCTGGAAAACTGTTATTCAAGTTAAGGTAGCTAAAAGTTATTTTAATTTTGTCTAATAAAACTTTAAAATCTTTATTTAGAATATCTCTGTCTAGTTCGTGTAGATTTTGAGAAGTTCTCGAGAGTATCAGAAATTTGTTGAAGTTTACTATACAAGCATTTTCGTACGTGTGATTTGAATTTTTACATACCGGGGTTTTCTCATTAAATTGTTCATACAATATGTTAATGTTTTTAATACATTTCCGGAGATTATCCAAATCGCTCATTAATATCCCATATATACGTTATATTTATTGCAGGAAACAACGACGCGTTTATATCATAGTTATAAAGAAATAAATGTACATATTAGTAGTACTTAGTAGAGTATTGATAATTCCCTTTTTTTCATAAAGTTATTAATTTGATACAAATAGATTATTTAAAAAAAATATATTAATTCAATCAGGTATGGTATATGTTAAAATTTGTTATATGATACTCATACTCGAATATTTTGAAAAAAAAATAAAAAAAAAATTTTTTAGAAAGAGAAGAGTCGGTATATATGTATATCAAAATTAATTTATTTTGAATATTTATTTATTTTATTTATTCATTTATTATTCGTTCTAATGTTGAAAATTAGATTTCATTTTCGTTTAGGTTAGAAAAAGTAAATTGTTATACAGTTTATAACTTTAATTTTAATTTATTAAGTACCGATTTGGTTCAGATTCTCTCGTGTTACGGCACGAGTAATCTGTGCAGTTATTCTGTTTTTTGTGTACTTGTATATTTTATATACGCATAAAAAAAATAAAATTGTTCCGGCAATAGCGACGCAATAATACAAAAATGTGTTTTGGTCAGTTACTGTTTCGTGGATTATATTCAGTTTTTCTAGACTTTCTAGATGTATAGCACTGTTCTCGTTTTTCGTTTCTATAGGTGCATCCACTTTTGAATTGCACATTATGTTTTTCCAGTTTTAGATTGTTAACTTTATTTCGAAAGTTATTTAAAATATTTTCGCCGAGACGAGACAAAAAATTAAGACAGAAATTTTTCTCTTATAATTATAGTTATAAATATAATATAATTTTTAGAGAGAAAATAGTTTCAAAGTGAAACAATAACACATATAAAATTTTGGTCAACACTATTGTTTATTTTATTATAGAAAATTTTTCGAAAAGAAAATAGTCTCGAGAATGGATCGGTATAGGAACAGAATTCTGGATCACACTTTTATTTGTTTTATTTTAGCGGAATTTTGGTAGTGCAATTTGCAGAGAAAAATTTCAAAGTTAATCAGTTTTGAAATTAAATTTTGGATAGCACTGTTACTTGTTATGTTATAGAGTAATTTGTTTTTGAAAAGTAGATAGTTCCAGAAAGTTAATCATTACAAAAACGGAATGTTTGCAGAAACAACGCGAGTAAAATAATATCGAGAATTTCGGACCACAATTTATTTGTTTATTTTTAATACATTTTTTTAGGAGTGCAGTTTGCAAAGAAACAAAATTCAATGATAATTAGTATCAAAACTAAATTTTTACTATTACTTGTTTTATTTTAAAAGACTTTTCTTTCCTTTGAAAAGAAAATAGTTTCCAAAAAAAAATTAATGAATCGATCGATCATTATGAGAGCAAAATTTTAACAAAAACAACGAGAGTTAATTAATATTTAGAATTTTGGGACCACGATTTATTTGTTTTATTTTTAAAATAATTTTTATCAGTGAAAAGCAAAAGAAAATTTTTCAAAAGTTGTTCAATATTTAAAATTAAATTTTGAGTAGCACTATTATTAGTTTTGAGATGTATCGTTACCGATGTAAAATTTTTCACAACACAAATTAGTAAGTATTTAGTATTTTGGACCACACTATTATTTGTTTTAATTCATATTAGCTTTTACACTATCTTTGTTGAATTTTTTTTTTTTATTCTTTATTTGTTTTCAAATTAAAAAAAAATATTATTCGGATTTCGTTTTGATAACAAAATAGTATATTATTGAATTAGGTGCTAAAGTCGTACTTTTTGTGTTGAGTTTATAGTTTGGCGGCCGACCGTAGGGAGGCCGACAATTATAGACGAAACACAAAAAGTCACTTTAGCTCCGAATTCAATACACTATTTTTTCGGCAAATGTTTAAATTTGTTTAAAAATATGAAATTAATGCATCAAATTTTTTAAAAATATGTTTTAGGTAATAAATTTTCTGAAATTAATTTTTTTTTATTTTTATTCATTAAAATGAACTGAAATGCATTCTGTTTTGAACAAATTAATAATATCATTTTATTTTACTTTACTGCCGCCGTAAAAATATGAAAATTACTTTACAGCCGCCGTAAAAATATGAAAATTACTTTACAGCCGCCGTAAAAATATGGAAGTTACTTTACAGCCGCCGGCAGAAAAAGTAAAAATGACGTCACTTTTGCAGCCGCCGGCTAAAAAGTAAGACTTTAGTTACTCCCCAGCGGCAGTAAAGTTAAACTTTACAGCCGTTTGCCGAAAAAAGAATTGATTCTTATAAATATGACTTTTTTATTTATTTGTTGAATTTGTTTTTGAATAAAAAAAGAAATTATTTTGATTTCGTTTTAACGGAAAAGAAAAAAATGACTGATATATTTGTTTGTATAATATTTGATCAGCACTTTTATTTTATTATAAACTTTAATTTAACACTTATTACGAAATCGATTTTATGAAAGATTTTATTCTATTAATTAACTAAAGAAATATAAAAAGTGGTACCTAGATTTTTTTTTTCTTGATTTCCTCCTGCTAGTTTGGATGTTTTTGATGGTTAGGTGTGTAAAGTTAGATGTTATAGATGTTATGTTGGTTTTTTAGATGTTGTACCCTTGGTTGGATTAGTGGATGTTGTGTTGTTCATTTTAGGTGTTATTTTTGCTGTGTAGCCTGGTTTAATGTATTCAGCTGTGTAGCCTGGTTTAGATGGTATTTATTTAACCTGGTTTAGGTCGTCATATATTAATATAACTGGTGGTATTCGTTATATTATTTTAAGTATGTTGAGGTTCGTTAAACACCTTTATTTACTTTAACACATTATTTATTTATGTTATTTTGGTTATTACATATACTTAATGTAATTACATTATAACTATATAACACACAGAAAACCGGCCACTATTTTGAGTGTAACCTTTTTATTCTCACAACATCACGTACACTGAATATATATAAGTTTTATTTCTTTCAATTTCTTTCGTAAGAAACTGCAGCGTCAGGCGCTTGGAATATGATATGTTTTTATGAATATACTTTAATGCTGATAATGTTATTAAAGTATAGTGTAACCCTTATGGTCAATCACTACATTACCCCACTTTTACTTGTTCTATGTTTTACTTTTTAGAAACTTTTTAGTTAAACATTGTACAAAATATTAAAAAGTTGTTTAGGGTCTTTGATCTAGACGAAAAGTGAACTTGAAATTGATTTCGTTTACAAAACCGTAAAATATATTCCTCTCCACTAATTTTTCAAATCATAGTTTTGTACAAATTGCAATGAGTTTATAACACAGCAGTTTAAAATATTTAAGTTAGTGATAGTGAAAGTTTGTGAATGTTTATTTTTTGAAACTTAGTGTTAAATTTAGGTTACTTTAGGTCACTATAGGTTATTTAGGTCACTATAGGTTATTTTAAGCCCTTAAGTCCTTAACTTACATTGAATGCACCCATGTGTCGGCAAAGTAGAGCGTAAGACATTAAATTTCTAATGACATTAAAAAAAGACCATAAGACCTTAATTGTCATTTTAATGTTTTTACTTCTATAGCAAATTCATATTTTTTATAGTTTAAATTTATTTTTGGAGCTTTATTAATTAATTTAATGAGCAATGAGTAACTTTACAGTTCTTGAAACGTAATTATCTATCTTGTTAGACATGCTTCATCAAAAAAATTCATTTCATTAGAAAAATTGCTGTTGTTTGGGAGAAAATATTTTGTATTTTTTTAATAATTTGGTTTAATATTTTAGACATTTTTCTTTTTATTTGCCCATTAGAGTTAAACAATTTGAACAATTAATTAAAATTAAACCAAATTTGTTATTTTTCTAACAATAATTTAATTTTATTATCTTATCAAGGAACATCATGAATCTTATGAAGGAAAATGAAATGTCAAAATGATATTAATTAGAACGGTGGTGTTAAAAGACAATAGCAATAAGCTTAAAAAACTACTTTATCGATAAATTTAAATACCGTAAATTGTCCGAAGCCTATGATCGCCGGTCGTTTGAAAGATGTTTTTCATCGTACATGCATTCGTAAAATATTCTTATCCAAAATGCATTTCACAAAGTTTTTAATTAAAAACACCGTGAAAACAGCGTTTCGGCATCGATTAAAAATTGTTCTTCTTCTACTTCTTCCCCAGAGGTAAACCTTTAACCTATAAACCGTTTCGTTAGAATTTTTTTTGCCATGTTTTAATGTTGAATCACAAAACTAATACAATATAAATTTTCTAACCCGGTGGGCTTTTATACTTATTTTGACATCATTGTTTTGGTAAAACTTCAACTCTAAATCGGAATGTAAAGCAAATTTTCATCAAGGTAATTTATAAACTTACAAATAAATTATCATGAACAAAACAAAATTAAAAGATGATTTTCAATTTGTTTTGAAGATAGATAAAGAAGAATAAAGAATTAATACATAAGGAAATGAATTTCATATTAAATGTTACAAACTCTTGTCAATAATTTTCTTTGTTTGTTTTTTCTTTGTTGCGTTTTGATTAAATTATAAGACAAATTTATCAGGGTTATTTGTAACACTATGTGTACAATAAATGTTATAAACTCGTAACAATTATCCTTTAATTTATCTGAATTTTCATCAAGGTAATTTATAAACTTACAAATAAATTATCATGAACAAAACAAAATTAAAAAATGATTTTCAATTTGTTTAAAAGATAGATAAAGAAGAATAAAGAAATAATACACAAGGAAATGAATATTATTTTAAATTAAGGTAGAAACACAACACGGACGATAACGTCGGACGATAAAAAAAAACGTCTAAAATTTCGCTGTTGTAACCACAACAAAGGCGTCAGCGTGAAAAGCTGTCAAAAATAAAATTGCATAAACTAAAATACTTTGTTCTTTGTCAAAAGGAATTTCACAAATTCCAATTTTAAAAATACACCCAACTCTTTTTTTAAACGATTTTGAAATAACACGTTTGACCAAATACACCCAACTTTTTTTTTAAACGACCTTTTTTAAACGATTTTGAATTAACACGGTTCACAAAATATACGTTTTGCACGAATATTTTGTTCTTGCACGAATAACAAAAAAAATTTGTTTAAACTATTTTTGATAGTGTAATCAGAAGACGATCAATTTTTGGCCAGCGATGCGTGGGTGACTGTTTTTAGATAAACGGTCGATCTTTGGCCAGAGATGTGACTGTTTTTTAATAAAAAGTGTTGGTAATAGGAATTATAATATGTGTCGCAAAAACACATAAATTCTTTTTAAGGCTTGGTCGCACAACAGCATGTGTTCTGAGGTGTTGATAAACGTTTTTTTTTTAAACCTTTAAGGACGTGAAGGGACAAAGATGCATTCTGTCACTATAACAGTGACTATGCATTCTGTCACTGTCAGTCTATGCATTCTGTCACTATAACAGTGACTGATCTCAACAACCAGATTTTTTGCATAGGGGAAACGAATATGATAGAGGCAAGATTAATTCGATTACATCCGAGCACTGCTGGTGACGACATTTATTAAAAACAACAAGTTCAGCAACAGTGCGATGGCGTTGTAAGTAATCAAGATTTGATGTTAAATTTTAATCTTCCACAATTCGTATGGCTTGTTTTGAGTAGGGTCCAAAAGTGCCAAGATGGGAAGAGATGCAACGCCCTAAACTGTTTTTTTACAACAATAAACTTGAAAACAATGCTCTATATAGGGCAAATATAGGAGTTACAAATGGGGGTAGAAAGATAGATTAGAAAATAATGGACAGGTTGCGCGAGACGTAACTCGTCCTGACACGCAAACTCTATGGTTTGTAGAGCCATGGAGTAATTGATGCGGTGTGAATTTTTAATATCTATTGATATTGGCCCGAGATTCCTCTGTCTGTGCCATTGCAATTATATGATCGTTCCAGAGTAAGTCGTTAGAAATTGAGACACCCAATAACTGAATATTCGTCTATTCACATATTATACTAATTGAAATATCATTTGAAAACTTATTGTTCGATCTGGAAAAATCAAATGCTGTGTTTTGGCAGAATTAAAATGAGGGTTGCACCTATTAATCGGAAGGTAATCGATAATCAGCAATTTTGCTGATTAATAGACATCGGTTTTTTTGTCCGATTAATCGGCCGAACACATGCGTTTTTAATTGTTTGCATTTTAAACACAACAAGCCATACTTGAAAACCTTTTTAAATAAGTATAAGATTGGGGGTTGTTTAAAAATATGAGAAATCTGTTTATGTATTTCTGCATTTTTAAATGAAAATTAATTTAAAATAATGCTGTTTTTAAATGAAGTAGTATAGTTACTGCCATCGACATATAAGTTTTTTTAAATTTTGCAAAACTGCCTGCCTCTGTAAATAGTTCCTTTCGGATTCAAAAATCTCGATTTGTGTTAAAATATTCGGTGCAAAGTTTCTCGTACGGTTTACAATGGCAGTGTGATTCTCGAAGTTTGCCATCCATGGCTTCTGTCTTATAAATACGTAAGATTTAATTATTGCCATACCAGAGTGACCATGCTTGAAATAATGACAACAAATTCGTTCCTAGATACATAAATTCACCAAATGTGCTACAGTCAACCTAGATATTGGGTAAAAAATAAGTCGAGGGCGGCAGATTGTTTTACCTACGAAAAGAAAATAGTTGCCAGGAAAATGCAAAACACCGCTTTCAACAGTTACAGAATTTTTTTATTTAAAATATTGCCGAACTAGAAATAAATAAATAAATAATAGCGACGTTCACATAACATTTTAAACTATGATTGCAAAGCGTCCCGATTTTGCTGGATTGTCCCGACTTATGAAGAAAAGTATCGCGTTCTAACTAATAGTCTAATTCAAAAATGCTTTGCACAGATTTATTTAACTAATTTCCATCAAATAATCGGAAGCCAATTAATCGGTATCGGCCGATAAAGAAAGCCAATTAATCGGTAATCGGTAAGCGGCAAGATTTCTGATTGGTACATCCCTATTTAAAATAGACATAATTTTTGATACGTTGATCCCGACCCCGGTCCGGATTTATTCCTGGTCTCGGTCCTGGTCCGGAAAACCTAGAAAAATTGTTAATAAGCGTCACAAAAATTTGGCCAATTTTAATGATCATAGGAAAAGATGACTTGTGCAGTGTACTATCATCTGCAAAACTATTTATTGGGTTACTGGTGATTGTCAACAGTTCGTTGATATTAATTAAAAATAGAGAGAGAAAAAAAGAAGAAGAATAGCCATTTATAGATACTGAAAGAAATATCAGTATCGGTCGGTCGGTGAAAGCTATGAATCAGAATGCACGATTGCGGTGTGATATTAATATGCAACGAGCTTATTGTTTAGATTGGCACACATGATTCAATGAAATGCTTTTGAAATGTGTAATACGATAAGTACGTTTTACCACCTTTTTCAGATATGCTATTCCAAAGATGGGCTACATAGTTCAATAGATCGGTTGTTAATTTTGTATTGGCAATATCAAACAGATGTCTTTTAAAAATTTTGATATGTGTGTATTATTATAATCCTCATATATTTTATACTGAGCTGAGAGTAAGGCTTTTAGTCTATAATTTGAAATATCACATTTGATTTCTTTTTTGGACATTGTTCAACTTCCAGCACGAACGAAAAATACCTGATTTATAGGATTTGTAGAAAATTTTGGTAAGAGTGGATGCAAGTTCTTTGAAAAATAATTTTAGAATAATAGGGGAAATGTTGCCCAGACGGGAGGCTTTGTTGATATTTGACTTCATTGATAGTGTTTCCACAATTTTGGGTTTGAAATGAAGTTCTGTCATATTAAATTCTGAAAACTTGCTTTTTTCAGGAGTTTCCAAAACAGTCGAGGTCAAATCAAAGCGTTCCACGAATGTGGTTTTTCTTGCTGCGTCAGTAGCAATTAAAACAACATCAATAATAGGAAGGGTAGAAGATTTGGTAACAGAATATAAGACTTAATAGTTCTGTAACACAAAATCACTGGGTTTTCCGCTTTCCCTTTGTAAATTTCTTTTCTTTTCGTTTTCATTTATCTGTTTTGATATTCTGTTGGCCTTTAGCTATTTTAATCGATTTATAGGATTTTTATTATAAATCCAAATATTAAATAATCTACGTTTGTTTCTAAGGGCCAATTTTGCCCTTCGAAAACAAATATTTTTGTTAGGGTTTCATTATTGAAATGGGACCGAATTTATTGATGTTGAATTGAATAGTTTCATGAATTCAGAATTTGTGATCAATTAAACTAAAGTAACTTTGTGATTCCTTTCCTTTTCAGTAAAGTTTTGAGCAGAAACCTTAACATCGTCAGTATAAAAACTAAAATTGAAAGGGAAACCTTTGAAGATACTTCGGGAACGATTGCACTAAAGAAACAATTCAGTCACTACAACCTGTTTTGTTCCAGCCGAATGTTTCCTTGTTTTTGTTTTATGTATATGTAATATAGTGTTTATTTTAATTTTTTTTGCACGGATTTTCATGTGAGATTTTTGAAGTTACACGATTTTTTAATGTCGTGGAACGTATCCCCAAATTTACCATACGTCTCATGTATTTTTTTAAACGATTTTTTTTTAAACGTATTTCTTAGGAACGCATCTACCGTTTAAAAAAAGAGTTGGGTGTAACTAATTTTTATTAATAAATATATAATAATAACTTTTCTACTAATAACTAATTTTAAAAATAAAATACAAAATACAAATTATGAAAATATATAAATGAATAAAACCGAACTTTGAACATAAACTGAAAATGCAGTTGACAACTCAAAACAACACGATTACAACCTCAGAAACGCGAAAAACATCAGAAAATCATATTTTTCAGTTGGCGGCACTGTCACAATAACATTAAAAATTACCCTTGCAGCCAAATAAAAATAAAATTGATATCTGGCAATAACCATCGCCGACGATAAATTAGAAATAGAATCTAAATTTTCTCCGACGAAAAAAACTTTTTCGTTTATCGCTGTAGTTGTGTTTGAAATGTATGTATCCTGTGTATTCTAATGCTACTAACGTCGTCGTCGGACGATTTCGCCCGTGTTGTGTTTCTAGCTTTAGGGTGACCAAAACCTGTCAATTTTAACTCTACCAAAACACATCTGTTGATTGTTTCCAGATCAAAGACCCAGTTCCCCAAAGATATTTTATTTATTATGTGTGATGAACCAATAGGTGAATGTAAAAGCATTCGTTTATTGGGTGTCACAGTTTCAAATGACCTACTCTGGAACGATCATGTAATGGCGATGGCAAAAAGCGCGTCTAAAAAACTCGACCTCCTAAATAGATACAAAAAATGTTTATAAGTCCTATATTCGTCCCTGTATGGAGTACTGTTGTCAAGTTTGGGGTGCTGCTTCTGCTTCCATCTTGGCCGTCTTGGACTCTGTTCAAAAGCGGGCTATACGAAAAGTGGGTGATCGAACTTTGACATCAAAACTTGATTCCCTACAACATCGTCGTACTGACCTCATTGTTTTTTTACAAATATCGTCATCAACAGTGCTCAGATGAGATCAGCAGCATCATGCCTCAAACTTATTCTTACCCCCGTTCCACTCGACAATCGGCTACCGCAACCAGTCAAACAGTCGAGATCCCACGCTGTCATACTGGCAGATCGCAGAAAGACTTCTTTGTCCGAACTGCATACAAATGGAATAGTTTGCCGGAATCCTTAGTCTCAGGTGACTTCAACCCGCAAAGGTTTAAAAAAAGCGTTCATCATGACCTTAGAACGCCAGTTGTTGTGGGGCCTAGGTCTAGACCTAGGCCTTAAAAGGTATTTATGTGTTATTGTGACACATATTGTAAACCCTATAACAACACTTTTTATTCAAAAAAAAAATATTACAAACTCTTGTCAATAATATTCTTTGTTGATTTTTTTGTTTGTTGCGTTTTGATTAAATTATAAGACAAATTTTATCAAGGTTATTTGTAGGGCTGGGTTGATTGATCGTTTTTAAACAAAACCGATTAACCGATTAATCTGTTCAATTTTACACTGATTAATCGATTAATCGATTTTCAAGAAAATATAAATTTTTAAAGTATAAATTCAGTTATATATATTTTTAAACAACCATAAAAAAATCAATAAAACATGTATGTATATACAATATAAGATATTCATTGTTACATGTATAAAAATTAGGATGAACTACATGAAAATATCTTTTCCTTCCTTTGACTCGGCTGTTTTTTTTCATTTGAAAGATATGTACCCAAGAAGCACAGTGTATCTAAAGTACTGACATTTCTTTAAATTATACGTTCTTAAGTTTGTAATGAATAAGCCAACTGCACAAAAACATATTTCCGATTCAACAGAAGAAGGAGGAATGCTCAAATAAATTTGCTCAAATATGTTATTGCGTTTGCTTGTACATATGTCATTTATTATTATAGTCATTTCTTGTTTAGTATCTGTTAATTTTTTTTGGAACTGAGTAAGTTTGGTATTGGTATTTTTTTTTCAATAAATATTGCGTTAGTTCTTTGATCTAACTTCAGACAGCTTGTGAATTATTTCCTCTTCAAATTAAATAAAAATGTGTTCAATGATTTAAAGTTTGTACTATTTACACGGTTTGTTTACGAAAAAACAATAATAAAAAGAATTATGATTAATCAGTTTTATTTTTCGATTAATCGATTAATTGTTCACTTTAAAAATAACAATGATTAATCGATTAATCGATTAATCAACCCACCTCTAGTTATTTGTAAAACTATGTGCACAATAAATGTTGTAAACTCGTAACAATTATCTTTTAATTTATCTGAATTTTCATCAAGGTAATTTATATATAAACTTACAAATAAATTTTCATGAACAAAACAAAATTAAAAAATGATTTTCAATTTGTTTTGAAGATAGATAAAGAAGAATAAAGAAATAATACATAAGGAAATGAATTTCATATTAAATGTTACACACTCATGGCAATAATTTTCTTTGTTGATTTTCTTTTTTGATTTTCTTTGTTGCATTTTGACTAAATTTTATCAGGGTTATTTGTAAAACTTTGTGTACAATAAATGTTATAAACTCGTAACAATTATCTTTTAATTTTTCTGATTTTCTTTGTCACGATTTGATTAAAGTACAAGACAAATTTTATCAGGGTTATTTGTAAAACTATGTGTAAATTAAATGTTAATAAACTCGTAACAATAATGTTTCCTTGTCTGATTTTAGTTTATTTGTTTTTGTGAAACAATATATTTTTCTCCCCACTAACTTTTAAGCATCGTAAATTGGTATAAATATCAAGCAGTTGTAATCAACAATTGTAGTCTAACATAGTAATTTGATAAACATGGAACGTTCAACAGACAACTTTTTAAACGAATATCTGATAACTTCTGATTGTCAAGTAGCTCCACCTGCCAAAAGAAAGCTGTTTTCAGATGAGTCACTTTCGGCACCTTTTCAGCACGGTACCGTATTCAGCACGGTACCTATGTATTTTGCTAGCTCCGCAAGTGCAAGACAAATTCCCTTCAGAAAAATTTAGCCAATCTCAGATATCCAGTGTTTCTTGGTAAAAAGAACCACTTCTGTTTTAGCAGGATTATTTTCCACCCCACATTCTTGGTCCATGTCAATATTATTGCAAGGGCAGTTTAAATTGGCTCGTCTAACGTTTTAAAATTA
Source organism: Diogma glabrata (assembly GCA_963693315.1). Taxonomy (NCBI): domain Eukaryota; kingdom Metazoa; phylum Arthropoda; class Insecta; order Diptera; family Cylindrotomidae; genus Diogma; species Diogma glabrata. The sequence goes on from OY856188.1 coordinate 114,002,732, forward strand.
CTTTGACTGGAATTGGCACCTGATCATTCAATGGCAAAAAGCCCATGTTATTTGTTAAACAAACAATAATGGGAAGGTGGTGGAGGTAACATCAAGGTAAAGATATAAAACTCGGAGAACACAGATTTTAATTTATTTGAAACCGTTTTCGTCATAAAAGCATAAAAATTCTAAATTTTTCAAAAGAACAATTATTCTAATATAAGAACCCATTAAACTCATCTTCTTTTCTTCTGCCCTGTAGTCTGTCTCAAACCAGATTCAAATATTTAAGTTTACGCACTTGAGAAACTTTAGATTGTTTTCGAAAGCTTAGTTCTTGAACATCAAAAGTCTTTTTCGTTTATCGTTCACAGGACGGTCATTCTAACCTCACCAACCTAAGGAAACTGTATGCGCTAATTTTGGAGAAGCAAATCCCCTTGTATCTCTAGCACAAACATTAGCAACAGAAATAAAATCTGGATACCAACTAATAAAAATACAAAAACTAACATTAATATTTCCTTACAGCTTAATTGTAATGAAGACAAACTAATCCAAATATAAATATAAATGCTAATAACTACATGTTATTTGCAAGAATTACAACAAAACAGAGGTCGAGTCTTGTATTCATCATGTAATGCCCAATGCATCACTAATGATTAAGAGAATAATTAAGATAATGATCTGTATTATTTGTAAGATCAAGTTTACATATCAGTAGAGATTATGATTAAGATGTAATGCCCAATACATCACTAATGATTTAAATAGTAATTAAAAATAATGATATGTATTATTTACAAGATCAAGTTTACATATCAGTAAAAAGATTAAGATAATTCTCAAACATATGTAATAATTCACATACCTAAAATGAAACAAACAAATGCATATCTTGTTATTCTTATTTCCAAATGAACTAAATTTCGATTTAAAATTAAATTAATTTAACAAACAAATAAAATGCAAGTTTACAATTTCAAAACAATTATATTTTCTTTTAAAAAATTGTTTTGACAATGACTTTAATTTTTTTTATACTTTGTTGCTTAAATATAAATTCCACAATTTAAATTATATAACAAATGTTACATAATTTAAAATTGTGACGATAATGAATGTGTGTCATCGGAACAAATAATAAATTTGTTTTCTTTCTTTTTATGTCATCAAAACAAATAATAAATTTGTTCTTTTTTTTGATGAGGAAATATTCTCGTTATGAAAGTATTTTAATTATTTTACTGTTAATTAATAATGTTTTATGTTTTGGGATGAAAAATTATTATGAGATTAAGAATATAATACGGATGTAAGTATTAGATATAAATATCAGGTAATTTTAAGTTTAAGATATCAGTATCATTATCATTATCATAGTTATAGTAGTAAGAATTATAGTAAAGACATAGTCTTTACAAAGTATCAAATCTTTGGACTTTGAATAAAATGGAAGAATATATTTTGTGAAAAGGCAGCGCTTTACTATACTGTAGATATAGAGGTCGAAAGGTAAAAATTGCCTAAGATCTGGAATGACCCATCCTGGTCATCCGTTCTATATTCTACCATCCTCCATCACAAGAAGTAAATAAACGAGAGATTCATCATTATAAGGCAGTTCATATCAGTAAGAAGTAAACCAGCTTATGCCGACCTTGTTTTTACCAGTAGCAGCATTTGAAAAATTCGACGGAAGCTGCTAGCAATTGTTAAAATAAAAACAGATACATCAAATGGGAAACAGCGCACAGAAGCCAGAGAAGGAGGAAGGGATCATTATAACAAATGAAGCTGGTTCCGAAACGAATTTAAATTTTGGGACGACTTCAGAGGACCTCAAGAAATTAGAACCGTTCTAACAAAGTAAGAGTTGGAATTCCAGTCATGGAATTAAATTTTTCGTCAGTATCAATAAGGAACGGTAGCTTATTAAGTTTTTCTGGTTCACCATTAACTTGCACAGATACATCGCGCTCGTGAATGTTGAATTGCGCACCTATGCAGACTTGGTGTATGGGTGGCACAACTTTAACTTCCTTGCTGTTAGTGGGATAAATATTTCCAAAACCATCTTCTGTTCTACTGGACAGGTCAATTGATAAACTAGAAAATAAAACATAAGTACATACAAGATTTACAATTATACATTAAGTAAGTTTCAAAATTTTGCATACTTGTTAATTATATTTAACCTTAGTTTTCCTGCCTTTTCCTGCCCTTCCTCGTCATTATGCTTGATTGTGGTAAATTTTCTTAAGGAAAAGCATTTGATGTAAGTGATGCCCTTTTTCGTATATTCGCCCGTGGTAATGGAATTAGAATGTTCTTTCTTAAAATGCTTGCTACAGATCACAAAGTTTTTGGGAATCTTTTTTCCCATCCTTAGTACATATTTCCATTCATTTAATGCTATTTTATTTAACATGACCTTACGGGGAATATGATTCATTGACACGCCGTCAATATCATATATTTTGCACTGTGTGGTACAACCCAAATATGTTTTGCACTGTGGTACGACACTAATATTTCGCTGTTTTACGATTACTTTCCATTTTGCTATTTAAAAATATAATATTGCGATTAAAGTGAGTGTTGGAACTTACATTTGAATAAATAAATACATACACCAATTGTAGCACAAATTTTAAAAATATCAAATTTAATCATTTTAATTTAAAAGTTCTAAACTGTAACAAGATATTTAAATAATAATCAAATAATAAACGCCTTATTCTTGTTAAATTGAGTTTTATTTCACTAAATACGTATTTCGAAAGCTATGCTTTCATCGACAGTAGTATCTAAAAACTCTCACATCAAAGGACACCATAATCTCATCTTGATTTAGCTCAATATTTTGAATTCTTTCGGCGAATTCCACTGAGTTTTTGACGTAAAGTCCAGTTGGTGGTTCCAAAGTAGAAAATTGTTTTACCAACCATTTGGAAAGATTGTAGGTTGGACTAAAAATATTTGACACAATTGGTCTCATTTTGGTACCTGGTTTATGAATTTTCGGCAAGCCATAAAGAACTGGAATTCTTGGTATTGAGGGTATTAGATTACGCAGTGGAGCTTCGGCAAACACATCTGTGTGGTTTTCTCTTTTAATGTCCCTGGTTTTCTTTATAAGAAGGTTGAGTGGGTTTTTTACTTCCTTGTATGGACCTTCGATAATTAAATCGGACATTCGTTGTTGGTAATCGCTTTTATCTAAGAAGACAATAGTGTTTCCCTTATCCGCTTTTGTGTAATGGCAATCTTTTTCCCGAAGACTTTTAATGATGTTGTACTGGTCCTTTGTTCTTTTGGTTGTCTTCAAAGAGTGCTTGCTGCTTTTCAGTAGCTCGTAGCATTCTTGACGGATTGTATCCTTTTCTTCTTTTAGATTTTTAAAATTGAATAAAGCTGATTCAATTTGAGCGACTATGTCCAATGTTGGGTTACTAAACGGTGGCAGAGCGAAATTCAATCCTTTGCTTAGAATATTTTCTTCTTCTGGACTAAAGATAGTGTCAGATAAGTTGCATATAACATTTGGTGTTCTATTCTCTTGGGTTTCCTCATTTAAAATTTCCGGATCTCTATTGGTTAACCTATCCCATTTCTTTTGTTGGATGACTTTTTTGTTTTCCAGTTTGTGTTGCATTACTTCTTCCGCTATTCTGTACAAATCCAAGAACAATTCAAATTCACTTCTGCTCAAATTTTTTGTTAACTCCAGATGTAGGTTGTAAAGTTCGGTCTCATTAAGCTGTAATTTTGTATACTGATTTGCTATTTCATACTTCAACCAGAGCTTCGAAGCTTCTTCTTTCACTTTTTGAGCGACAGGAGTGTTTGCTTTTACTTTTACATTGATGAAGTCCGGTATAATGTGACTCGTTTTGCATTTTGTTAGAAATATAATATCTTCAAGAACTGTTCTCACTCTAAATTTTAGTCTTCTGAATTTGTTGAACTTAGTTGACTTGGCTGTCATATCAAACATTTTAATTTAAAAGTTCTAAACTGTAACAAGATATTTACATAATAATAAAATAATAAACGCCTTATTCTTGTTAAATTGAGTTTTATTTCACTAAATACGTATTTCAAAAGCTATGCTTTCATCGACAGTAGTATCTAAAAACTCGGTTTTTAGATACTACTGTCGATGAAAGCATAGCTTTCGAAATACGTATTTAGTGAAATAAAACTCAATTTAACAAGAATAAGGCGTTTATTATTTTATTATTATTCAAATTTAATACGGTTTAAATATTTTTTTGAGTAAAAGTATATGGTATTTGATATATGTTTACAATTTCATTTGATAAATGAGTTTAACATAAATTCAGCTAGAGCACATGGTGTATGTCGTCAATACGTATGTCTGACTTATCAATCCAAAATCAAATGTAAAAGGTTTGGAGATTTTAGAAGAAAATATTAATTAAATACGGGATCTGAATAAAGAGTTATTACCTTAAATAAAACACAGCACAACTTATTTCACTTCCATGTAATTTTACGTCCACAAAAATATAAAATAAAATGAAAATTTTAATATCGAACTTCTTATAATTATTAACATGAAATAAAATCCTACAGATTTACTATAAATAACTAAATAAGTTATAAAGAAATATAATACGAAATAAGTAATTTATTTGACAACTCAAAAAAAGTTTGTTATTTAAATTCCAGGTAAACGCCATAGCAACAACCTACCTGGTGCAATGTTTTTTAATACTAGTCTCCTAGTTTAGTTCATGCTCAAGCCAATTGTTTACTATACCGTCGCTTTAATAATGAAATAACGTATGCCATTTATACGTTGTTATTATATAATGGGTGCGCTGGATTTCCCATAAGGATGTCTATAGACTGGCGTTTTAACATTTTCCAATTATTTTATAACTGGGGGTGAAAATTAATATATTGTTAATTAACTTACATGAAAATTTGAATTTAGTTAAATATTGAAACAGCGTAAATGCATGTACGATAATCCAATTCCTACAGAATAATAACTTGGGTAAAATCTGTGTCGTATATTTTACATACATTACGATCGCCACACGAAATGGTAAATATAAAATATTGTATTAGCATCATCCATGACTACATGATATGCCGGTTCATATAAATAAAAAAGTGTAAGAATATCATGCGTTATTTCAAAAATAATTAGTTTTAGGCTTAATCGTACTTCCATGCAGAATGAAATATCGTATATGAAATATGAAATAACGTATAAGCTACCTGATTGACTTTTCACTTCTTTTTAGGTAGAAAAGCCAGCAGGTACCAATGTGAAATTTTAATATGCTGTGGGGAAATTAGTCAAGAGTAATTGGTAGAATTTTTTTTCCAATATCTTTATTCATTCAATTGAGTATTTTCCTTAAAATATTTTGACAGATAAAATAGTTGATTTTAAAGCCGGGAGCCAAAACTGAATTTTTGTTAATACAAAATCGTCAGTTTTTGTATGAAAAGTGTTAAAAAATAAAATAAAAATTTATCTAGGAATTGTTAATTACATTTAAACAAGGAGTAAGTATAAACTGGTTAAAAATATTTCATAAATTTATGTTAAATCGATGTTTTTAGTAGCCCGCAGTGTTGTTTAGTTACTGCAAAATCTTCAGTTTTATTTATGAAAAATGCCCAAAAATGATTTACAATAGTTAAATAATAAACTAAACTACAAATTAATAATAATATTAATACAAGTGGTGTGTCTAAATTTGTGAAATATATTCAATAAATTTATGTTAAAATCAATGTTATATTACTGTATGTAATCTTTCGTTACGTCGTTATATTTCTGTATGTAATCTGTCGTTACGTCGCTATAATCTGTCTAATGATAATTAGAAATCAGTAATTATGTATTAAAATTTACTGCAAAACCAATAATAATGCAAATATATTAAAACCAATTTAAATAGAACACAAATCGATCTTGATTTGCAAGAAATAACAATTATTTAAGGTTTTCGAAATACAAATCAGCTGATCACATATGTCAAGTTTTTTTCGGGAAAAAAGTGTACTATAAACAAAAATCATTGACTTAGCATAAATTTAATGAATATATTTAACAAATTCATATATACCCTTGTATTAATACTATCATTAACTTGTAGTTTAGTTTATTATTTAACTAGTTTAAACTGTTTTTTGACTCTATTCATACACAAAACTGAAGATTTTGCACTAACTAAACATCACTACTGGCAACCAAAAACATTGATTTAACACAAATTTATTGAATATTTTTAACCAGTTTATACATAATACTTTTATAAATATTATTAACAATTCCTAGTTACATTATTAAATTATTTTTTAACACTTTTCATACAAAAACTGAAGATTTTGTATCAACATAAATTCACTATTGGCACCCGGATATTTGTAAGTATTTTTAATATTTCATTTTGACGTTTAAGTAAAAAGGTCAATAGTGCTGTCGAGTTTACGAAAATCAGAAAATCAAAAAATCTTTAATCAAAATTATCTCGAAACTATACTTTTGCGAAAACGTTGTTTCATTATTAAAGCGACGATACTATGTAGCAATATTATACTAAACAAGCTAGTAAAGTTAAACTAGTGTTTACTAGTTTTTATGCATACTACCCATTACATTACTACCACCCATTGTTTGTCAAGCTGGGAATTCACATACAACAGAAACAGAATTTCATACAGATTTGACAGGAAAAATTTTGTTTATGTAAAATTTATATGGAATTCTGTTTCTGTTTCTGTTGTATGTGGTTTCAAGCTTTTAACCGTGGTTAATTTCGAAACACACTCCAGCGGAGATTACCTTTATACTTTTGTTAATTCTTTACACTGTAAAATCTAATATTTAACCAAAGTAACGATTAACGAAACTAACGATTTACAAAAAAAATTAAACGTCAGATTTTGACAATTGTTTTTGTTATTTTACGTGTTGTTATTTTATATGTTGAATGAATATATGAATTTACAAACAAAAATGAAGGACCAAATAAAAGACTATTTAGAGCCAAATATCACCCAAGAAGTATATTTTTCGCTTAAAATGTTAAGATGGATCAGGCTATTAAATTTAACTTAATTTTTAGAGTTCAAACAATATTTTAGGATTTAATGTTATTAACATTAAAAAAGAAAAAGATAAAACAAACTTTGAATCAAATACAGCTACTGCATTTGATAGGGTTGTAGAACATGAATCCGAAAAGCAAAGCAGCAAAATTAAAACTGTAAGTATACTACATAGTATTGACCCTTTTACTTAAACGTCAAAATGATGTGTCAAAAATATTTAGAAATTTCCATAGAGCAACAGTGAATTTGTGTTAATACAAAATCTTCAGTTTTTGTATGAAAAGTATTAAAAGCTAATTTAAAAATTTAACTACGAATTGTTAATAACATTTATACAAGTAGTATATATAAAGTGGTTAAAGATATTCCATATACTCGTGTTAAAACAATGTTTTTGGTTGCCCGTAGTGATGTTTAGTTAGTGCAAAATCTTCAGTTTTGTGTATGAAAAGAGTTTAAAAGCAATTTACCGTTAAATATCTACGCCCGTTGATGATCTCCACGAGATCGAAACTATTAACCTTTTTACTTAAACGTCAAAATGAAATATTAAAATACTTACAAATATCCGGGGGCCATCAGTGAATTTATGTTAATACAAAATCTTCAGTTTTTGTATGAAAAGTGTTAAAAAATAAGGTACAATCCTAGTTTATCCCTCCAAATAGATTTGCGTTTTTTTTCAGATAAATAGAAAGATTAGGTCCTCTGCATCCTAATTATGAAAAAAAAAATTTGCGGAAATGAGGGGGTCAAAAGTTATAAAGGATCAAACTTTCAATTTTACCTTGGTCCTCCCTTTGGTTTTTTTTTTAGTTTTTTTTTTTTTCATTTTTTTTTTTATTTTTATTTATCAAAAATTATAAAGGATCAAACTTTTAATTTTACCTTGGTCCCCCCTTTGGTTTTTTAGACTTTGAATTCAATTTTTAAATTTTTTTTTGACTCAATTCTGCGATCTTACACAATTTCGATCAGAGATAGCACCGACCCCCCAACGCGACCCACCCCACGCCCCCCCCCCCCCCCCGTGTCCTCCCCCGCGTTTTCCGCGTCCCCTGCGCGAGGGGGGCGCGTGGGGTGGGGGACGCGTGGGGGGGGGGGGCGCGTTGAGGGGGGTTCGGTGCTATCTCTGATCGAAATTGTGTAAGATTGCAAAATTGAGTCAAAAAAAAATCAATTCAAAGTTTAAAAAACCAAAGGGGGGACCAAGGTAAAATTGAAAGTTTGATCCTTTATAACTTTTGACTCCCTCATTTCCGCAAATTTTTTTTTTCATAATTAGGATGCAGAGGACCTAATCTTTCTATTTATCTGAAAAAAAACGCAAATCTATTTGGAGGGATAAACTAGGATAATGCCAAAAATAATTTAAAAATGTAACTTGGAATTGTTAATAACATTTATAAAAGTATTATGTATAAACTGGTTGAAAATATTCAATAAATTTGTGTTAAATCAATGTTTTTGGTTGCCAGTAGTGATGTTTAGTTATTGGAAAATCTTCAGTTTTGTGTATGAAAAGAGTCAAAAAACAGATTAAACTAGTTATATAATAAACTAAACTACAAGTTAATAATAATATTAAGACAAGGGTATATATAAATTTGTTAAATATATTCAATAAATTTATGCTAAAGTCAATGTTTTTTGTTTATAGTACACCTTTTTTTCCCGAAAAAAACTTGACATATGTGTAGGTCCCCACCAAAACGCTACATTTCCATTTTCTTAAAAAAATAAATTGTGTACTTAGATCGGCTCCAATTTCTGAATTCGATCGAAAGCTCAAAAATTTATCTATGCTTAAAGTAGAACTGTTTTTCCTCTTTGTAGAATAGAGCTTGCTTTAGACATAATGTAATCAGTGTAATGTAATCAAATTTTCTTGAACTGCGTTGAAAAAATGTAATAATGAAAATGTAGCGTTTTAGTGTGGACCTCCTCGTATGTGATCAGCTGATTTGTATTTCGAAAACCTTAAATAATTGTTATTTCTTGCAAATCAAGACCGTTTTGCATTGTCTTTAAGTTGTTTTTAATATATTTGCATTATTATTGGTTTTGCAGTAAATTTTAATACATAATTACTGATTTCTAATTATCATTAGACAGATTATAACGACGTAACGATATATTGCATACAGAGATATAACGACGTAACGACAGATTACATACAGCAATATAACATTGATTTAAACATAAATTTATTGAATATATTTCACAAATTTAAACACACCACTTGTATTAATATTATTATTAATTTGTAGTTTAGTTTATTGTTTAACTATTATAAATTTTTTTTTTTGGCACTTTTCATAAATAAAACTGTAGATTTTCCGATGAAAGAAAGATTTTCTGAAGAAATTGATGATTGTAAAACTTATGAAAAAAAGTTGTTCGTTTGTTTCTACTTAATATTTAATAACCTCTAAAACTTTATTTAAAATAATTTCTATTTACACGTTTTATATGCACGGTACGCCGTGTCGTTTACAATTCATTCACTTAAACTATTTCCAATATAGCACTTTTTACATCATCCTTCGCAAGTTAAAATAAAACTAACTAAATCTGCAAACGGGATTTCCTTATATAAAATTCTACATAATCTCTCGATGGTTCGAGGTCACTTCCGATTAGATTACTCGACGTCAATCTATGAATATTCGATGACATCATTTTACCTAACAAGTAGGAAATCATTCAATTTTTATTTTATGTTATGGTTTTCCTTTAACCTTTTTCTTAGAATAGAATGTAACCTTGAAATATTATTTGAACGTTTGAAATAGGGGAAATTGAGGTTGAATTGAACTTTGTTGTGTATTTTATTACGTTTATGGAGAATCGTAACAATATTTTGTTATTTACGGTGTCTGGTCAAACGATCAATTATTTTTAAATAAACAATTAAATCGGTTTGTGTAAATATTTGTTTGGGTCTAAATTTTCGATTTTGGTTATTTTAAATGCCAAATTGGTTTTATTAAATGCCAAAAAGTTGCGGCTTTTGTTCTTTTCGCTCTATTTTTGATGATTTTCTGAATATTAGACCAATTGGCTACAATCAATTCGTTCAGCAATTCACTCGATTGGAAAGCGGCCATATTATTACAACAATTAAACTCACGATTTATATTTTATTTTCTTCCATAGAATAGCGGATCAAAAAAACCTCTCGAATGTAAAGTTTGTAATAAAAGGTTTGGACATAATTGGATGTTGACAAGACACATGAAATCTCATACACGTAAAAAACCTTATGAATGTTCCGATTGTAATAAAAAATTCTCACTTCTATGTCAAATGAAACGACATAAAAAATACCATGAAGTAAGCAGATTAAATAAGGTAAGGTTTTATTAGGTAGACGGAAACATTATTTTTAAAAAATTGTTAGATTGAAAGTAGAGTCGTCTGTGGTTCACGTTATCAAGTGTTTTTAAAAGCTAAACTCTTTTAAATGATTAAGTTGCTCAAACAACAAACGTTTGCTGAAAAAATTAGCCAAATAACGGTGCATGCACAATGTATAAGTTTTTTTACTCGAGATTTGAGCAACTTTTTATTATTATTTTTTAATAGTAGCACAATGCTTTAAAATTTAGCTAGCTTCATTCTCTAAATTTCACTAATCAAACTAAAATAAAATCGCCAATTTCTTGTTAACTAATAGTTTTTATTTACTACATACGTATTTCGAAAGCTTTCATTTCATCGAAAGTAGTATATATCAAAACAGTAGTATATATCAGTTTTGATATATACTACTGTCGATGAAAGCATAGCTTTCGAAATACTTATATAGTAGGGTGGCCCTTAAAAAAATAATTTTTAATTATTTGTACGGCACCCTACCATTTCGTGTCATACCCATAAAAAAATTATTTGTAAAATTTGAAATCAATAGTTCAATTCTAAACGGTGCCCCCGGTCACTTAAAGTTTAGAGGTTTTGTTCTGAGCCTAAAAAACACAATTAATTTTTTTGTACGACACCCCCTCGATTTGTGTCAATACCCATGGTATAACGAATATAAGGTATTCTTGACAGCTAAACGAAAATTTTGTGTGACGTCATCCGGCGTAAATATAAAGAAACAAAAAATGTTTTAATTTGAAAATTAGAGAAAACATAATTTTTACGTTATGGTTTTCCTTATTTTTTTCATTAACAATTTGTTTATTAAGTTTTCTAACTCTAAAGAACATTTTGCAGGGTAGGAAATTCGACGTCCACGCCATGCTGCAGGGGTAATGCAGACAGAATTAGGTTGGTGTATCGGAGACAAGCAGAGAAAAACTGCTTAGTCTATTACGCTACATCACCGCGAATTGGTGCCTTAAAACTTCTTATAACCTTAACATCATAACAGAACCATTAACGAAAATTTGGGTTGGGACTGAGGTTAATACCATCACTCCGAAAAAAAAGCTTTGTTAAATTTGATAACCAAAAAAAGAATACCAGACACTAACAAAACAACAGAAGTTTTACCTGGACGTGAGAAAGAACCAAACTACCGAATCGGAACGTGAAACGTGTGCAGCCTGATCGCTCATGATGCTTTAATAAGCCTAGAAACAGAGACTGAGAGGCATAGGATGAATATCATTTCTCTGCAAGAAATTAGACAGCCAATAATCGGAAAACAAAACTCGAATAGTCACTCTTTATGCAGTAGTGGTCATTCTTCTCGAAATGAATTTAGTACTGGTTTCCTTGTTGGTGCACGCATACAAGAAGCCGTGTTCAAATTCATCCTGGTCAATGAGAGGATTTGCTACTTAGGGGTACGCGGTACATAAAACAATATTTCTCTTATTGCCTTGCATGCACCTACTGAAGCTAAGACCGTCAATATTTTCTACATAGCACTGGAGGAGGTTATGAAATCAACACCAACAATGATAATGGTGAGAGAATGACTGAGTTTGCATTATCAAATAATTTGAGAATTGCCAGTACTTTCTTTTCGCATCGATCGATTCATAAGCAGACTTATGTTTTTAAACTGATTTTAAACCGTTCCTTTATATGTGCAAATATTGGAAGTAACCACTTCCTTGTATGTTCTAAGATAAGGTTCTACTTTCAACGATCAATTAAACGATCTTTTACTCATTAGAGTATTTAAAAGTTTGTCTTTTAAAGTCCAATCCTTTTCAGTGAAGTGTAAGGAACAAACTATCTTATAATAAATACGAACATTTTCTTTTTTCCCATGATTCTATCCACTACAAATTAATTTATTTTTCTGGAAATTAAAAAACCTTATGTTTTGAGTATGATTTTTCACATTTGTTGAAAACTTTTGGTTTTAACGTAGTTCTGCATTTAAATTTGTATATGTTTTAATAGTAAAACAAATATTAAAGTTCATTAATTAATGAATGAATTAATTTCAATCATTTCATTAACTAATAAATTAATTTATAAATCGTACTAAATATATTTTTAATTTAAAAACAATAGCTTTTCTCATTCATTCATTCAACAAACGTATTATATAAAACTCTGAGTGACGTCAATCAAAATCAAAATGGCATCGCTGTCACTCTAGTGAGAATAACTTATTTTCATTTTACCATGGTCAATACCCATAAAAATATCATTTGCAAAATTTTAAATCAATCGTTCAATTCTAAGGCGTGCCCCGGCCACTTAAATTGCCACTAAAACTCCAAGTGCCCAGGGGCACGACTGAAAATTGAACGATTGGTTTCAAATTTTGCAAATAATATTTTTATGGATATTGACACAAAATGGAAGGGTGTCGTACAAAAACTTTTAATTTTTTTTTAGGCTCAGAACAAAACCTCTAAACTTTAAGTGGCCCCCGGGGGCACCCTTAAGAATTGAACAATTGATTTCAAATTTTGCAAATTATATTTTTATGGGTATTGAAACGAAATGGGAGGGTGTCGTACAAAAATTTAAATTTTTTTTTAAGGCCCAAAACAAAACCTCTCAACTTTAGGTGGCCGGGGAACGCTTTAGAATTGAACAATTGATTTCAAATTTTACAAATAATATTTTTATGGGTATTGACACGAAATGGGGGATGCCGCAAACTGTACAATAGAAAAAAAATTTCTAGAGTAACCTAAGGGCCACCCTAATATAGTAAATAAAAACTATTAGTTAACAAGAAATTGGCGATTTTATTTTGATTTATTAGTGAAATTTATTATAATACTTGTTAGTTTGAACAAACAAAATCATTAAAATTCTTCATTCTCTATCAATCATGAGGAAAAATTAAGTTAAGAAATCTTTAACTTTTTCATTGAGAAAAACATTTCAAAAATAAATGTTTTTTTCCTCAAAATAAATTTTCATACAAACTTGGATCTCATGAGTAAAAGTAATTTCATGCACTGCATGCACTGTAAAAATGAGAAACACGAAAAAAAAATAATTCAAGAGGGAATAAAAAAGCAACAACTTTTACTTCCGATTTTTTACTTTTGAATTTTGACATTCAGAAAGCTCATAACATAAAATAAATTCATTCAATCGCATATTATAGTTAATCGAAATTAATATCAAACACAAAATACATTTTAATAATTACTTTCAATAATCCGGAGCTCTGGAAAAAGAGACAAAAATAAAAACAAACTTAATAATTACTTTATTACTATTACAGTTTGTAATACTAAGTTGAATTCGCGATACTGATTTGAAAACTGATTTAGATTAAACTTATGTCGTTTTCTTTTTACCAAACAAATTGCTCTAAACACGCTTCTTTTTGATCTAGATCAAGTTTTTTTTGACATAACGTATTCTATTTGACAAAAAAAGTGATCTTTTTGCCCTGAAAATAAATCTAGATTTTTTCGTAGAGCAAGTTGTAAATACAATAGAGTTGCACAAATACATTTACACATCTCTCAAAATTTGTAAACAAACAAAACGCCATTTAGTTATTATTATTTTTTTAAAGTGAAATAGTTATTGTTTTAAATAAATATTATGTTTAAATCGTATTTTAAATTAAAAACTAATAAAAATTATTTAATTAAATACAATTAATTACAAAAACATTAAATGACATTTCACAAACACAACTACAAAACTAGATCAACTTTTTTCATATTCTTTTTATGAAAAAAAAAATCACTTTTTCTGCTCTAGCAAAAAGAAAACGACGTTTTCGCGCTATTGTAGTTTTTTCAATTTTGACATTTGCTATTCCGAAATTGGACGTCTAGAGGTGCGATTCGAAATTAACTATGGTTGCCCGTGGTTAACTTTACTCTACCAAATGTCGTTCCATAATTAACCAACACGTTTTAATTCGTTTTTGCTTTTGGATTTTGACATTCCGAAAGCTCATAGGTAGTGATTTTGTACCATTATCTCCTGTTATCTCTCTATTGTAGAGAATTATTTCTCCGGGGGAAAACTAAAAATAAGTCTACATACCCAAACTCAAATTTCTCCTTAAGATAAATTCAAACACAATACAAATCGAATCAATCACGACGTGACATTAAAGGCATTAAAGACCTGTTTATAATTTAAATGAATCAATCAAAGACAATTGTATATATTACAATTTTCCTCTCTTTTTATTTCTCTAGGAGAGATAATAGTACAAAATCGCTACCCTAAAATTTATTTGTTTAATCGCAAGTTATAATTAATCGCACTTAATACCAAACACAAAATACGTGTTAATAATTACCTCATTATAATTACAGTTTGTAATACTGATTTGAATTAGTGATACGGATTTGAATTCTGATTTAGATTAAACTTAGTTTTCTCGCTATAATAATAGTTTCAATTTTGGCAATTTGACATTTGCTATTCGGAAATTGTACGTCCGCTCCGAAAAAAGATAAGAGCATATCTTTTTTCGGACTAGGTAGACGTCCAATTTCGGACTGCTGAATTTTGAAATATTGCAAATTGGACGTCCAAATTTAACTGACAAAATCAGATTGCATCTCTATCATACAAATGGAGAATTTTCTCTTTAGCATTTTCATTTGGATAATTTTTCGCCTTATAGTAAATGGAAACCATGCTTTAGTCTTTTTTAGGGATACCGAATATTAAAATTGGAAAAAAACTAAAAGCGCGAAAAGTAAGATTAATCTAAATCAGTATCACTAAATCAATATTTTGTGTTTGATATTAATTGCGATTAACTATAATTTGCGATTGAATGAATTAATTTTAGGTTATGAGTTTCCGGAATGTGGTATGACAACAATGGAAGCCTGGCAGAAATATTCCCCGCAGCACAGAGTCTGTCTCAAATTCTAAAACTTCCAACTTTCGTTCCTCGTAATGGCGGTGATAAAAGTTTTCTCGTACATTAAGTCATTATAAATATATTTTTTTTGAAATTGTAAGAATAAAAAATATTTAAATGGTATTTAACACTTATTCAAACATTAGATTTTTGACTATTATTATTCTTGATATATAAACATTTTTCCGTTCCCATTTGTTACATACAATAAAAGTGGGTGGTGCAGTCAATATAGAAAAGGAGCAAATGTTTGCTAATAATAATCATAACAAGAGACTATCTACGTTTATTGCCTTTCTATACTAAATGCGCGACCCACTTTTATTTTATGTAACAAATGCGACGTAACTTGGCCAAAACGAGCCAGTATGTTAAATAGTAGTTACATTTAATTTCTTAATTCAACTCTTTATTTCTTTGCAGACAATTCCTTGTGAAATTTGTCATAAAAGTTTTGCAGGAACCGGTGTATTAAAATTACATATGAATATGCATACACGTGAAAAAGTTTTCAAATGTTCCGAATGTGATAAAGAATTTTTGTTGAAGAATAGTTTTGAAATGCATTTACTAACTCATAAAGATAAGGTAAGAGTTTATAAAATTTCATATCTTAATTAATTTGTGAAAATATTTTTAAATATTGTAAGGTTTTCATTTTAAATCTCACTTCTTTTGTTTGAAAAGCACTAAAAAAAAACATTACGTATAAAGAAATTAGAAAGTTCTAGACAAATAAACAATCGATCTCGGCAAATAAAGTCAAACAAAAATTGATTATCAAAAAATAAATTTTTGGGAATTCTATTTATTCGGGATTTTTATGAGCAATTAAACTCAACAAATACAATTTTAACGATTTCTACCAAAATTTATTTTTAATCCTCTAGTTCATCCCGTTAGAAGATCAAGTTTTTTTTAAGTGAAAACTTCTTTAGACGCGTTATGTAATTTTGTATGGGGTAAAATTTATATATTCGCGTTACCATTTTTACATCACGCAAACTGTTTTTTTAAATATGAAATACATCTATCACATAACGTTCATATTGCGATATGGATATCGCGGTCGACTGAGGTTGTGAGTTCAATTCCTGGAGTTGTTATATTTTTTTTTATTTAAATATCGTTTTAAACGGTAGTTTGTTTTGATCAATGTTTTTTTGGTTGAACATAATTTTTTTCATGAAATTAAAAATAACTTAAGGAAGAAAGTATAACCTGAAACAATTACAATTCAAAATTATATGTATTGGAATTTAACACATCATGATGCTACAAATTTTATCATCTACACCAAATATGCTGTTGGTTTGGCATGGTATGTAATACATGTTTCTAAAATTAAGTGAAGACTTAATACTTGTAACTCGATAACATCGATTATATCGATTTAAAGCTCAAAATTACGAGACGGAAATCGCACAATTTCTAAACAAAGAAGCATAGCTTATGTATGATTAAACATGGACGTCAATTATGATAAATAAACTAATTAAAAATGGTGACACATACCCGATAGTGATTTGCAAACGGTAACAATGCGCATTAATACCAACGAATTTACTTAAGATTTGTAAATTTTAAAATTGTTGATCTATGGGTGTGACAACCACGCGTACTTTATTAGTCCTTGCTATTGGCATATGAGTTATCTTGAGATATCGTATACCACTGGCAATAGCAGTGAAATCTCATTAGCCAAAGTGATATCTTAGGGGTGCTGGCGGATGAAGTTTTTCAATCATCGATACCATCCCTTAGTCTTTGTTTTGGAATATTCTTTGTTGACACGCTATTTTTAAATAAAATGTGTTTGATAGTAGAAATTACAATGTGTGTCACAACAACAGATAAAAACTTTTAAGAACAAGTTCCCACAACAACATGCTTTCTAAGGTGTTGATAGTCGCAAATTTTTATATGATATGTTTTGATTATTTTAAATATAAAAATGTATTTAATAGTTGCTTGGAATGCTGATAGATGTGAAACCCAGAATAATTTTAATGATTTTAATTTAAACATTCCGAAATTTTAATTTGCAATGCTACAATAATTGGAAGATACAAAAAACACAGCTATTTCACAGTTTTAAGTTTTCACTTCTGTCGGCAGTCCCAATACTGCCTTGTTTTTTCTCAAAAAAACTTAAGAAAAAAATTTACACAAAACAATAAAAAATAACAGTGGTGCCTTAAATGTAAGGGTAAATAAAACCTTACATCATGAACTTCCAGCAAGCGCCTTCAATGCCTGTTGTGCGTGAGCATTGAACTTTAGCAGTGGGTCGAATGTCACTCCCAGCAATGTCGGCTTTTTAACTGTTTGACAGTTAAAAAAACACTAGTGTAACTGTTTGCTTTTGTGTAACAGTTTCTGCTCTTGATGAAATTACTAATTAACTTATTGGCAACGCCTCTGATTCCTAATTGATTTAGAAAAATAAGCAACTGTTCAAATGCAGCCTAGCTCTCCAATTACTGAAAAAATAAATGATTGCACAACGTGTAAGAAAAAGTTTTCGGATACAGATTCTTTGAAAATGCATACACACAAAAACCCATTTAATTGTTTCAAATGCCCAAAACACGCCCATGGTTAAAATTTTAACAAAACTGAGTGACAACAATGGCAGAAATATTTGCCGCATCACATAGACCGTAGCAAATTGTAAAAACCCAACTTTCGCTTATTTAAGGTGACCAGACGTCATCTTTTGAAGATGACAGTCATCTTTTACGAATGATCGTCATCTTTGAAAAAAATGTCATCTTTTTGTCATCTTTTACAAAATTCAGCATCTTTGTCATCTTTTTTATCATATCGCATATTTATGAATGAATGAAATTAGAAAAATAAATATGTATTGTGATTATCAAAATCTGTAATTGTGGAATGACAAAAAAAATTGAGCATGACCAACGATGGGTCGAAACATTCATTCATTTTGGGACAGAATGCATTACTTATGCCAAAATTTCAAAACTTGTAGATTCTCTTTTGCTCTAACAGGACCAAACGCATCGGTGAAAAGAGTATTTTCTGTTATCACGTTTTTCAACCTTACTTCGAATTGGCCTTACTCTCAATTCGTTAAACGTAATTCCCAACACACCTGGATTGGATCACCAATTAATAAGCAAAAACATCAGGCTTTATTAAGTATTCAACTTCGCTATTGTTCCGCAAGAACAGGAAAACAAAACAGCATTCCTTTCTAGAATATTCTCCCAATAGTTTCAGAAACTCCAACTGAGGGTTGTAGAAATTATCGAGTATAAACACAGTGTCCAAAATATTAGACAAAATATTTCTATAAAATAACATTTAAAACTTTATTTACAATTAAAATAAAACTTCTATTTACACGGTATTTGTACGATACAGCAGTTCCTTAACAATTGATTTATTTAACATAACCACATTCCAATTAAATTATTAACATTATCGCAGTCTAATTTAATTTCAAATCATCGCAGTCTAAAATAAAACTTTTCTCATTCTGCAAAAGGCATTCCTTATATATAATTCTGCTTAATTTCTCGTATATTCCACGAAAATCCATTCTTTACAACGAAAGCTCCAGAAATCTACGAAATTATTTTCTCTATATCTTATTGCATGTGTTTGCACTTTTTCTTATAAATAATGTGACGTTGATTTTATTTTTTAAATATTGTATATCGAAAATTATGAAATTGTGGTTGAACATAATTTTATGCAGAATTGTAAAACTATTTTGCCCGATTTATAGTCGGTAACGTTAACTTAACGTTACCTTTAATTTAACCGTAACTTAAGAGACTACAAAATTTTGATTTACAGTCGGTAAGAAATTACGTATTCTTTGATGTTTGATTTGATATTAATTTTGGTTTTGTAATCAATTTTATAAATCAATCAATCCTTTAAAAGTAGCAAACTGATTTTAAAATCAAAATTTAAAATAATAACATTCGAAATAAACATTTGATACAAAATTTGAAAATAAAAGATTTCATTTTTATATTAATTTCATGCTGATATTTGGCTATAAAATCGCTCTTTTTATATCCTTTGCATTTTTTAATATATAAAATTTTATTTTTATGGACACCTGCAATTAAATTGAAGTTTTCTTCAGTTTTTATACTAAACGTCAAAAAATCCTTAACAAAATCTTTAAGATAGAATGATTTTGATTATTTAAAATTTTAATACTCAATAATTTTATAATAAATTTTAGTTTTGTTACAAAATTTTTAATTTATACGTAATTTTTATTTTATTAGATTGTTGGGGAGAGGAGGGGAGGAATGTATGTTTTTACAAAAGAAATGTCATCTTTTGGTTTGAAAATAATCTGGTCACCTTAGCTTATTGTAATGGCTGTAATAAACGTTTTCTCGCCCTCCGCATGCTATAACAATGCACCCAGAGAAATTGAAGTACGTATGATACCTATAGCGAATAATAAGTGCAAAAATTATGGTTGAAATTCAACTTGTCCTATCTCATGGATAAGTTATAAATAAAAAGAATGTATTATCCATATATGAGTAATCATTCATTATACCAGTTAGGAATGAATCGGTCAAAAGTCAGGGAGTATAATGTACATATTTTGACATGATAGATGCCAGAATAAGAAAACATTTTGAATAATTTGTTCACACTGTTGGAGACCTACATACATAATTCAGCATGGTATGTTTCAGAATAGGAAATTTTTTTGAATAAATTCATGCAAAATATCAGCCGAAGTAATGTATATTTCGGGATAATAAATCCAATTTTAACCATTATTAGTGAACGAATTTACCAAAAAGTTATGCATATTTTGGTATGATATGTTCCGTAATCTCACAGTATTTTGTGTATCATTCACAACAAAAGGTAGCCAGATGCATGTTTAATCATGATAAGTTCCAATATTATAACGATTTTATTCAATCAATTTGTCTGAATATTCCATAAAGATATTTTTAAGTGCAAGGTATTCCTTTCTCTGAATGTATTCAAATATGTGTTTAATTAAAACACAGTTTTTAATTTTACTTAATATTTATTTAAATAATATTAACTTCATTGTATGTGGTACTTTAAATTTAATACAAAAAAGGGTTTAATACTTTTTTTTAAGTATTTTAATGAAATTAAACTTTTTAATTTTAATTTTTATGAAATTTAAAAACTATATAGTTCTTGGTAAGAAAACTTTTTGGTCGTTTAAGAGTAAATGGACCTCAAAAGGTTTTTTTGTACATAAACTGTGATATTTTTTAAGAAATGTTTATTAATTTTTTCACCATTTTGGCGATTATAACCCTAAAGGACTAGGACTTTTCTTTAATCTTTCTTAGGACGTTAAAGTAGACTAAATTTGCTACAATATGATAGGAGAACTGTCTCTGTATACCCAATAGTTCCCGAGATTAAACTTTTCAAAGAATATCATTTTTTCGATCTTCGCAACTTTTTGCAATTTTTTCGTTCCAAATGAATTTTGACTCTGAATATACTATCGAAGCACTGTACTTTTACGATGGGATGTTAAAAAAGAAAATGAGAAGTGTGAAAGATGATGTTTAAGCTAAACCACGAATAATGAAGTAAAAAAGATAAGTACAACAAAAGCTAGAAAGTGTATTTGTTAGGAAATTGAGTAACATCAATAAATTAAATTAATTTAGCCCTCTTGGAAGGTCCCGCTTGAGGTTCGTCCGTATCTGGATCGACGTATTTGGATGGCATATCCCCATCAGGGGATGGTGATGAATCGTCGACGTCTTGTACCCACAAGTCATCCTCCATTTCGACATCGGAGAGATCGTCACCTTCTGGGATCTGCTACTGCAACCACAAAAATGATCAGGTACAGTTACACAATCTTCTTTTCTCATCGGCCACCATACACATATATTTATTAATACAATTATTAGAACAGGGATGTAGAAAACTCTACAAAGGTATATGGCAAACAATTGCGAAGCTCGAAAAAAGTGATAAACTTTGAAAGGCTTAATCTCGGAAACTATTGGGTCTACAGAGACACTTTTAGTATCATATTATAGAAAACTTAGTCTCCTTTAAAACCATTTTAAGAAAGGTTAAAGAAAAAACTAGTCTTTTAGGGCTATAATCGCCAAAATTTGAAAAAATAACGATTTTTTCGCGGGTTTTTCGATTTTTTACGAAGTTGCGTTCGGCGCTCGAGGTCACAAACTTGGATTATTCATTAGGCCAACATCATAAACAACTCAGCAAAAAATCAGAACTACCGGATTTGACGCATACTACCCCATACTCTTAGGCGACAAAGTTACTAGACTAATATGTAACTCGGTAAGTTTTTGTCGGATAAATTACTGTTGGCCTAGGTCTTACTCATTTCTTTAAATATAGTAATATATCCCACTGCAAATACTTTTAAAATTAAATAATATTTAAGTATCACTTTTTAAACCACCTTTGAAAAGGCTAACGAAATGTACACTTTTTACACCAAGTAAAAATAAATTTCTAGTTTATATACGAACCAATCGAAAACCATTTGTGTTTGTATAAAGAGGCCATTCGATAACGATTAAATTTGTATTTTTTAGATTTTGGTGATCTTGTTTTCTATTATTCCAACTGTCGGCCCATTTACTTTCGATAATATCCAATGGAATGCAATGAACTTTCAACCAATCTTTAATTTCCGTATTCGATGATGTGTTTTCTTCGTTATTCTCAATGGTGTCTTTCCCGTAGTTATTGTTGGATTCTATAGAAACAAGAAATTAAATGCAAGTATAGATGGTAAAATGTTATAAAATATACAATAATTAAGTAAACAGTGATGAGATAACATAATAAAAAAACTTATTTTCAAAGTGTTTATACTGAATTAGAAATTTCTTGCTTATCTCGCCGCCTTTTGATATCACGGAAATAACCACTTTTCTTTAATTGCTTCGATATAACCCGACATTTATTATATAGTTTGCCCGTTGGGTTTTTCTGTTCCTTGAAATAGTAATCCTAAAATAACCGTTGATTAAAAGTGTAACGTACAAAAAAATGTATTATTTTCAGTAGTTAAATAAACATTGAAATTACAATAACTTAAAAATGAACGTCTAATTTTGTGTATATTGTACTTACACAGTTTTCTTCTGAAAACATAATTTTAATTTGTTGGGTTACATCACGAAAAATGTTGAGAGTCATGGCATGGTTTTTGTCGACAAACTCATGTACTATAAATGTACACAACAAATCTCTACACTCGGGAATAAAACCACGAGGTTTGTTTGTATCATACAAACTTTGAATGCGTGCACCATTTACATTTTCAAAAAACTTAGTTAAATCCTTAGATAAATAGAAAAAACAAATTTTTGATTAACTGTTAAGTATAACACATACATATGAAATTGATTTACGAAATTAAAACTGGATGATGAGGAACATGTTTTATAATTTTCTGTGTCAACCCATGAAATTAAGCTAGAGGTTGATACTATACTATGATCGCTTAAATTTGCTTCATAGATAATGGCCTATAACAAAATGATTAAAGATTTATATTAGCTATTGCTATATATAATAATAAACTTGGTTACTATACTTTTTTCTTCTTCCAATCATCGAGCTGAGCACGAAATTTTGCACGATTTCCAAGGTCGGGTTTGAAAATGTCGTTTACATCTGTTTCTGTTAAATATGGCAGACTATCAATATCAATATTTAAAGCTTAAAAAAAGGAATTGAGAAGTTCCACAGAATATGGATTTGCATGTTCGGTACCTAATAATTTTGGCAAAATTGGTTCCAGTCCCCACTCCCTAAGAAGACTCTGTAAGCCTAAATCAACAAAAATTGCAGAATTTATATCTATAGTTTCTACAATCTCGCAATTTTCCATATTGAGAAACTATAGATTTTTCATTTTAAAAAAATGTAATTATTGTATGAACTGTATTTTTTATTTATTTATTCACTGATATTTTTTATTTATTCACTAATATTTATTTATTTATTCACTGATTTTATTTATTTATTCACTGATATTACTTATTTAATATCTACACTGCAACTGAATACAAAATATGAATCTAACAACAAACAAAATAAATAACAGTATAAATCTCTTGTGTTTCAAGCATATTAGTAACAAATTATACATCTTATTACATAATCTATACTTACTTTATTTATCAATTATTCCTAAATATGCATCGTTAACAAATTGCATAAATTGACTTGACTAACTGTAAATGTTTTTGCGTGAAAATATATTATTCATAGACCTAACATAGTATATTATTTAATAGGAATGTTTAAATCCTAGTTATGCAAGATGAAAAATAATGTACAAAAGTTAGTTTTAAGAAGATTGTTAATAAAATACATGATTTATGCATAAAAAGGAATCTTTTTTTATGCACCAAACAATCCAAATTTTGTATGTTTTATACAAGTTAACATTAAATCAATAATTTATTGGACTATATATGATTAATTTTAATACGCATAATTTAATGTTAATCCTAGGATATTATTCCACCGTTATTCATTATATAAGAATATGGTTTTCTCTGAGTGTGAGTGATCTCGACAGTTTGACTGTTTGCACAAACCGATTGACGAGTAAAACTGGAAAAGGAATGTGGTTGAGGCATGATGGATCTGATTTCGTCCGAGCACTGCTGATAATGATATTTATAAAGAAACAACGAGATCAACAACAGTACCACGGTGTTGTAGTGAATCAAGGTTCGATATTAAATTTCGGCCACTCTAAATATGGAGTGAATTTTTTTTATCTCTATTCACGAGGCCGAGTGTTTTTGTCACGTTCTATGCCATCGCCATAGACATCATTCCAAAGTCAGTCATTGGAAATTGTGACTTCCAATTTGCTAGAGCTCTCAAACACAACACTTTTTATTAAACAAAAAAAAGTAAGATAAAGTCTTGAAAAAATAAACATTATAGCCTATAGAAAACTCGTTTTAATTTCCTTATCTAGAGATCGAAGCGAATAAAATAAATCGTAATTACATTTAATTTCGTAATTTTCTTTCTTCTTTTATTTCTTTGAAGCCAATTTCTTGTGAAATTTGTCATAAAATTTTTGGAGCAACAGGCACATTAAAAGTACATATGAATATACACACACGTGAAAAAATTTTCAAATGTTCCGAATGTAATGAAGAATTTTTACGGAAGTCTGGTTTTAAAATACATTGGCTACGTGTTCATAAAAAAGAAAAATTAGTAAGAGGTAAAAGTAAGGTAAGAAAGATAGGTAAGAGTTTCTTTAAAATTTCATATCTTAATTAATTTTATGAAAATACTTTTAAAAATTTAAATTATATATCAGTTAATGATAAGTCCGTAAAATTAAGTTTTTTAGTCGGACTAAAAATCTTTAAAATTAAATATCTCAAGAAAACGAAAAGTAGTCTCTTTGTAAGTTTGACATATGTTAGAGTGAAGATAGAAATATTTAAAAAAACGAAAAAGTATTACTCATGAGATAGATCCAAGTTTGTATGAAAATTATTTTGAAAAAATAGAAAAAAGAAATTTATTTATGAAATATATTTTTCTCAATGAAAAAGTAAAAAATGTCTTAACTTTTTCCTCATTATTAATAGCGAATGAAGCTAGTTGTATTTTAAAGCATTGTGCTACTATTGAAAAATAAGAACAAAAAGTTGCCAAATTTCATGAGTAAAAACTCATACATTATGCATGTTCTGTTAAAATTCCATTGATCTTCCAACCTAGCGCCATCTTTAAAAAGTTTTTATTATTTTAATTTTAAATTAATAAAACTTTTTTTTTTAAAATTAACTAACTTTTTTAAAATTAATTTTCTAAAAATTAACTAGTCACCTATCAAACAAAAGTTTGTTGAAATCGGCATACCCATTCTTGAGTATGTTAATTTCAAAAGTACTTCGGATTGGCAAAATTTTTATTTTTTCATGCATGTGGTGCCGCCTATGCTCAAACTATGCACTCCTTAAAAAAATTCTAAAATAAGTTGTATTTTTCATTTTGTCCATACTTATTATATGCTAAAATTCAGGAAAATCAAAAATGGTCTAATATTCATAACTCGGTCTAGATTCTAGAACACGTTTTTATTCTATAATTCTTTCGGTTTTTTAATTAAAAAGTGATGCATTAACAGGTAATAAGATTTGAAATTGATTATAAACACATTTCTTTTTAACTTTTAATTCCATTTAATAATGAATTTTAGTTTAATAATTAAGTTTTACATGCATTAATAAATTTTATTTTTTTTTACTTTATATTTAATGCCAAGTGACTGATTTGTTTTTAACTTAGCATTCATTTTATATCTCACTTTTGTTTATGGTCAAACTTTTCCAGCGGCGAACTTAGTTATCATTTACCGGCGTACTTACAATATCTACTTATATTCCACAGTTTCAAGTTTTCACTTCCGTCGGTAGTCCTCAATGACGCCCTGTTTTTTTACTTGACTGCCTGCCACCTTCCCTATTCTAATTTTCCACGTATCACGTCAATAATTTTTTTAACGTATTTTCTATGTTCCATTCACTAAATTTTAATAACAATTGTTTTCTTCCAATAGGCAGCGATTGAAAAACCTCACCAATGTGAATATTGCGATAAAAAGTTTATGGGAAAAAGTATTTTAATCGACCATACAAGAGTGCATACAGGCGAAAAACCATTTGAATGTTCGAGGTGTGGTAAAAAATATGCACGTAAAGATTATATGAAACTACATATGCAAACACACATGCCAAAAATTAACAAGGTAATATTTATAAAAGATTGTAGTTTAATTTTCTGAATAATTTTGAAATTTATTATTACTTTCATGTTTTTGTATTATTGTTGATCAAAATTTGTCCAACCGTTGGTATTTTATTTCAAATTTGTAGTCGTATGTCTTTTGATTTGTTTTGTTTAACAGAGTTCTACCATTCTGCAGTTCGATACTAGCATAGTTGTAGGACAAAACAACAAATATAAAAATTGCTAAACAATTTTTATCTCAAAAACACAAAAAATACATATCTATAAAGTATTTTATCTATATATAAATACGTAAGCACTATTTTTGTGGTACCATTTCAAAATATTTGAAAATATTAAGAGTGGGGCAATATAATATTTATTATCGTTGGAAAGGTCTTGTGTAAAGAATGTGCCGAAAAATAATATTTTTAGAATTTGGACGGTGTTTTTTTAGAAAAAAGAGGTAAAATATGAAGGTCTGTTTTTCTGAGTTTTTTTCGATTATTTTGTTTTTTCAAAATTATTTGTTTCACAATTCAAAATCATTAAATAAAACTCTGAAATAATGTGTTATAGTTATTTTGTTTGGAGATCTATTTACAATTTCCATTTACAATGGCCGAATCTCGGCCACTGGGCGATTCCTAGTCCATGTAATTCTTTGTAAAAATAAAATGAAGTCAGGTGTACTTGATATATACTTATTACATATAAAACATTTCAAAATTTCCAATATCATCGTAACCCATATATTTTTTTATTTTAATTCATGTCGAATTCGTTTTACTACTAAAAATTGTTGTAAATAAAAAACTACGTTCTATTCACCCAAAAAAATCACTTTTTTCGAACTCAATTTTTTTTAGGTCAACATTGTTTTCGAAAATCGAACAGAAAAAATGTGATCTGAAAAAAAGTTCAAAAAAATATAAATGCTGTAATGGTGTTATTGATTCATCGTCATGTATTACGTATCAATTGTATCTCAATTTTTACGTTCCTGATTTTATGTCAAGAAGTAGTCACACATTTAAAATATCTCGTTGTCGTACCAAAGATGGTTTACATTAGCCTTGTATCCGGATTATGGTCAGCTGGAATCAATTCATCATCAATTTTGGACAAGATTTTGATCTTAATAACTCATCCATTAACGAATTCTATAATATTCTTGATAAATTTAAAGAATTTTTCTTCTGAATATTTATTAAATAGGAATAAATGATATTATATAAATATTTGATACTTGATTTTTCTGATTTAATTTTTAATTTTATTTTTTTTCTTCAATTTGTTGTTCTATTTGCTCATTTTTTTGTATTTTAATTATTTGTAATTTTTTGTAACTAGAGATGTGGAACGTTTTAAATTTTTGTATTTTAACTGAGATGCATGTTGTTGAGCTTTATTGCTTGTTTTGTATCCATATGAAAATAAATAAATACCATTCACTATGCTTAAATAACATTTGTTTTCTTCCTATAGGCAGCGATTAAAAAACCTCACAAATGTGAACTTTGCGGTAAGGAGTTTGTGAAAAGACATGAGTTAATCAACCATACAAGAGTGCATACAGGCGAAAAACCATTTGAATGTTCGAAGTGTGGTAAAAAATATACAAGTAAAGCTACTATGAGAAAACATATAAAAAAACACATGGAAAAAATAAAAAAGGTAATATTTTGTAAAAGTTTGTTATTAATATTTGAAGTTTGGTATCGAGTCAAAAGGGAAATCTTACCCTCCACTTTTATTTGACATTTCTCGCCGTTATAGTTTAGGTCATATAGCGGTTTTGAAAAAGCAAAAAAATGTTCAACTGACTATCGGCCGTCCAGACCGTACGGTGAACGTATATTGTTGAACTGCCTTACTATAAAGTCCACTTAATTTCTTATAACTTATGATGGGAAGAAAGTCTTAGTTGCTGGGAATTCCATGCTAAACCCGTAGACGAAGGCTTATTGGGCAGACTTTCCAGTTTCCAGACTTCCAGTTAAAAAGTTTAAAGAAAACACTTAACTTTTAACTTAAAGATAAGTTTTATTACTTCTGTTTTATTTACAAATTTTGTTTAATTTATACTATAATTAGTATATAATTTCTCCAGTTATTTTCGATTAACTCCCCTCCCGGATTAATCGTTGTTTTAATAAATTGATCGATTGTTCAATTAACAATCGATCTATTATATATAGGTAATATCGGTCACTAATATGAAAATAAATATATGCACCTTACTCTACAAAATTTATATTTATTTTCATATATTTATTATTGTTTTATTTTAGTAATAATTTAAATTCTAGTCATCAAATTCCATAAAATTTTATGTGAATTATATTTTCATCATTTTAAATGCGTTTTGAGAATATTTGGTAATATGAACTAAGTTGAACATACTTAATTCGTTCTATATTATTTATTTGTTCTGATTAATGACTTGCTTAATTTATTATTCTTTGAACTAATTTAATAGGAAGTATAAAATATGTATTGTATATTATTTTGGTTAGTCGTATATATGTTACAAAGGAAACGAGAGAACTACCGGAGCGATTTGAAAAATTCTAAAAATAGGTTATGTTAATGGTAAGAGTCGGAAAAGCGATGCGAATTGTATCAACAAAATCATTAAGTGTTGTAACGACTGACTATTTCGAATATTTCTCTAAAAGGAAGAATATTCATATATATAGATGAAAAACGTGATCTACACAGGTGAAAAAGTCGAAATTTGAACTTGACCATTTTTGATTTTTCTGAAACTTGGCACATAAGTAGTATGGATAAAATAAAAAATACAACTTCTTTTACAATTTTTTTAAAGTGCAGACTTTGAGCATATGGGGCACCCCAACATGGATGGAAAATGAAAATTCTGCCAATCCGATGTACTTTGAAATTGAATTGCTCAAGAATGGCTATACCGATTTCATCAAACTTTTTTTTTTTTGATAGATGATTAGTTAGTCCTTTGAAAAAAAAAGTAATTAATTGTTTTGGTAATTAATTTTTAGATAAAAATATTAAAAAAACTTTTTTAAGCGCCGGGTCGAAGGGTCCAAGATCAATTGGAATTTAATTAATATTTTTTCTGAAAATAGTTCTATCCTTACTCTAAAATATTTCAAATTTTCAAAGAGGCGTTAATTCGTGTTTTTGAGATATTTAATTTTAAAGATTTTAGTCCGACTAAAAATTCTAATTTTTCATAATTTTTTCAAACAACTTCCATTAATAAAAAATTTGAAATTCAATTAAATTTTATCTTTTTTTTTAAATGTTGTTCTATTCTTACTTTAAAATATATCAAATTTACAAATAGGCGTTGATTCGTGTTCTTGAGATATTTAATTTTAAAGATTTTTAGTCCGATTAAAATTCGAATTTTTCATCATTTTTTCGAACTTCGGTTAAAATTTTTTGGTGATAAAAATTGTTCGAAAAAATAATGAACAATTAGAATTTTAGTCGGACCAAAAATCTTTAAAATTAAATATCTCAAGAACACTAACTAACGCCTCTTTTTAAATTTGATATATTTTAAAGTAAAGCTAAAACTACATTTAGAAAAAAAAAAGCTAAAATGTTATTGAATTTCAAATTTTTTGTTAATGGAAGGTGTTTGAAAAAATTACGAAAAGTTAGAATTTTTAGTCGGACTAAAATCTTTAAAATTAAATATCTCAAGAACACGAATTAACGCCTCCTTGAAAATTTGAAATATTTTAAAGTAAAGATAGAACTATTTCCAGAAAAAAAATTAATTAAATTCCAATTGATCTTCGACCCTAGCGCCATCTTTAAAAAAGTTTTTTAATATTTTTATTTGAAAATTAATTACAAAAACAATTAATTAATTTTTTTTAAATGACTAACTAATTATCTATCAAACAAAAAAATGTTTGATGAAATCGGTACAGCCTGAGCAAATTAATTTCAAAGTTACATAGGATTGGCAGAATTTTTATTTTTCATGCAAGTGTGGGTGCCCCCAACGTGCATGCTCAAAATATGCACTTTAAAAAAATTGTAAAATAAGTTCTATTTTTTATTTTGTCCATACTACTTATATGCCAAGTTTCAGTAAAATCCAAAATGGTCGAGTTTTCACAACTCGGTCTAGAACACGTTTTTCTTCTATAAATAAATTTGCTTATAATTTGCCAGTTTGATTCAATTGCGGCCTTTTTTAAAATAAAACAGACCTAAAAGCATTTATATATATAGTAGTAGTATTGTAACATTTTTTTTTGTTCATTGCACTCAATACTAATTACACTAGTTTACAAGAAAAATCTCCCGAAATAAAACCCAAGTTTTCTTATAGATTTAGACCTCCTGAACACGAATATCAAATTCATTTTTTTTGTTAGCTTTTGTTTTTGAGATATTCACGAAAAACCAATTTTTTTGGTGATCAAAAATGTTGTTTCAGTTTTTGAGTCTCATATTTTACAAAACAAACAAATTAAAAATATTAATGAAACTTTTGCATAGTAAATATACTCACAAATATTTTGAGCTATATTTTGTAAAAAGTCATTAAGGATTCTGGAAGTTACAGTCGAAAAAAGTTGAAAAAATACGAAAAATTCACGTTTTTATTAAATTTTTTCATTTTCAACGCCATAAATTTTGAACAAATAAAGAAACTAATTTTTTTTAATTTCTTGGAGCCTATAGTAGCTTCAATTTTCTTTCTTTTAAGCTAAAAGACACCAATATTGGTGCAGTTTGCACCAAGTTATTCAAGTTTTCCCAAAGAAAGTCAAAACTCAAAATTTGGAAAAAATAATTTTTTACTTAATTTATTGTGCCATAAATAATAATTTTTAAAGCTCAGTGTTTCTCAAACATCAGTAAAGAATTATTTTAAAATAGTAAAGTATAATTTCCATTTTTGTTTTCGTAGTTGGGAATTGGATCCTCATATCGATCCAAAAATATAAACAAAAAATAATGAATTGTGAGGAGAGGCAAAACATCAGAACTGTTTAAGTTAATTCAAGCACCATAAAGTTAAGCTCCTATTTATGTCTATCAATACCTGTAAGGTTTGTTTCTTTTCTTTTTTCTCTTGTTTTTGTTTTTGATAATGTAAATTTTTTTCTATCACCGCCCACCTTGTGTTACTCCTTACGTTTATGATCATTTTAAGTTTAATTTAAGAAAACAATTACTTACCTTTTTATTAGTTTTTCGGTTTTCCCAACTTTTGTTTAATTAGTTTAATGAGGTTTCTTTTTAAGTAGATAATTGGTGTATGATTAGTTGCAAATATAATCTCTCTGAGGATAAATTTAATTCCAAACATTCAAGTGAAAATATTAATTAGAAAAGAAAAAATATAACAAGTATAAATTTTAAATAGTGTATTGTTTTTAAAAATCAATAAATCAATAGTGATAGCTGCATTTTAAAGCAAAATAAATTGTTAGTAAAGTGTAAAGTCAAGTTTGGCGTCGTCAAGAAATTTCAAGTGTAAAAATAGCACAAATTCATTTTGTTTTATTTGTGGAAGTTACATAATACATACTGCTAAAAGAATCACCCCATTTATAAGAACTGCCTATCTTCATTACTAACTGATATTTTCCAACTACTAAAATAAATCCGAGGAGGGAGGAGCTAGATCATGTCCAAAAACTCCACAAAAAAAATCTAAATTTCGAGAAAAATCATATACAAATATAATACAACTTTTGTCACAAAAAGACATTTCATAATCAACTAACTGATAGTTTCCAACTTCTAACATAAATCCAAGGTGAGGAGCTAGATCATGTCAAAAAACTTCACAAAAAAATTCTCAATTTCGAGAAAAATCATAAACAAATAAAAAACAACTTTTGTCAAAAAAGACATTTCATAATCAACTAACTGATATTTTCCAACTCCTAAAATAAGTCCGAAGTGGGAGGAGCTAGATCATGTCCAAAAACTTCACAAAAAAAATCTCAATTTCGAGAAAAATCATATACAAATAAAATACAACTTTTGTCAAAAAAAGACATTTCATAATCAACTAACTATATTTTCCAAGTCCTAAAATAAGTCCGAGGTGGGAGGAGCTAGATCTACTACGAAAACAACTTATATATAAATCAATTATGTTGCAGAATTTAAATTATTCTTATAGTTAAATTTTTTTTCTCCAAATTTTGAGTTTTGACTTTCTTTGGGACAACATGAATAACTTGGTGCAAACTGCACCAATATTCGTGTCTTTCGCTTAAAAGAAAGAGAATTAAAGCTACTATAGGCTCCAAGAAATTAAAAAAAATTAGTTTCTTTATTTGTTCAAAATTTATGGTGTTGAAAATGGAAAATTTTTAAAAAAACGTGAATTTTTCGTATTTTTTCAACTTTTTTCGACTGTAACTTCCAAAATCCTTAATGACTTTATACAAAATATAGCTCAAAATATTTGTGAGTATATTTACTATGCAAAAGTTTTATTAATATTTTTAATTTGTTTGTTTTGTAAAATATGAGACCCAAAAACTGAAACAACATTTTTGATCACCCAAAAAATTGGTTTTTCGTGAATATCTCAAAAACAAGAGCTAACAAAAAAAATGAATATGATATTCGTGTTCAAGAGGTTTAAATCCATAAGAAAAGTTGGGTTTTATTCAGGGAGACAAAAAAAGTTCAAAATTTGTAAACTAGTGTTATTAATACCTGTTTGTGTCTATATAGAAATTTTTAGTCAAAATGTTATATGTAGATAGAACACAGTTTTGTTCATTTGTTAATAATAAGAATGGTGGGAGGGGAATATTTTCTCGTTTCAATAAATTTTTGTTCGGATGAACAAAAGGATATATAGAGGTAGAAATTATTAATTTATGTGCGATAAGTAAAAAAGAAACAAACTGAAAAATCCTATTTATTCTCGATCATTTTGATCCAGAGATTAGTATGTAAATTAAAATAAAAGTGTACAGGTGATTGTGGCACAAATAAAAAATGTATACAAAAATGTTTTTATAAATTGCTTATTAAATTAGTTAAATTATTTTATTTTTGAAATTGGGTTTTTTTATTTTTAACAGTGTTAAGTTCTCGTTGCTTTTTATAAAGTTTTGTGTGTTAGAAAGTTTAAGTAGCAACAATTTCTAAAATCAAACAAATTTCAATATTTTAAATTTATTATTCATAACATTTTTTGTATTGATAAATATAAGCGTTTTTGTATTAGTAAACGGCTTCGAAGATAGCGAAATCGTTGTTATTACCATTCCGGTTATTGGAACAAATTAAG
The DNA here is from genome assembly GCA_963693315.1 of Diogma glabrata. Taxonomy (NCBI): domain Eukaryota; kingdom Metazoa; phylum Arthropoda; class Insecta; order Diptera; family Cylindrotomidae; genus Diogma; species Diogma glabrata. The sequence goes on from OY856188.1 coordinate 114,036,148, forward strand.
TCGATGGTGGCTGAGAAAAATGCAACGGACTTAATTGAATTGGATGTCCGAAATTTTGTTCAAAAAGGTGAAAATAACTCGTCGAAAGTTCTTCGCATAAAAGTAAACGAGAAGCTGCATAAAAAAAAAGTCCAAGCGGCACGTATATCCGCTAGAAATAGGTAGATTTCGGGACCAGACAGCTTTGTGTACAAATAGAATTGGATGTGTCAGATTAGTTTAAATAAAAAATTTAAGTAGAATAGTCCAAGTCCAGAATAATCCAAAAAATTTATCAAACCAAACTAAATACATTAACGGAAACTACTTTATCAATGCGATTTCGGAACAGTTCTATTTAATTTGGTTAAAACTACTTTTAATAACATATTAAATCCACCAAAGAGCAAATAAACGTTCTCACAACGTCACACCTACAACACCACTACACATAATTTATAATCTAAAATTGTCAAACAACTTTTACACCTCAAATAATTCAACTTTTTTTTTTATACTAAGTTAGACATGTTTAGTGTTAATTTAAATACATTATAAATTAACGTCTCTGAATATCCGAAGATACCATGCCAACTGTGGATTGTGGAAATGGATTATGTTTCTATAAGAAATTGGTGGACATGGACTTTAAAAAGTTGGGGATTAAAATAATCAGGGAAAACCCATAAGGGCAAGGAATTCCAAAGATAAGAAACACGGTTGAAAAAATTGAAAGGCGACAGTTCTACATTTTGTTATTTGAACGGTGAATGGGTGGGCCATGGCTGATGCTCTGGTTGAACGAGAAAAAATAGCGGGTTTGGGTAGTATTGATTTGATCTCCTCTAAAGAGTACGATTTACTAAAGAGTAAATTCATAATGTATTTGTAAAATATCGTCAGCGACATTTCTTCTATGCTGTAACGAATCAAGCTCATTTGTAAGATTTGATTTGCCGATCAATTTAATTGCTTTCCGTTGGACAGTGTCTAGACATTTTAAAGAGGTTGGGTATGCACCACCCCAGATGTGAGAACAGTACTCCATGCAGGGGCGAATAAATGATTTATATATTAAAAGAAGCTGTTCACTATTGAAAATCTTACGACAATAAATATCTACAATTTAGGAAGACTTTTGTAAATGTGTAATCAATATGCATATAAGAAAATATTCCTTAATTTAAAACAATCAGCTTTGTTTTAATTTTTTTTTAAATTTTTGCGAAAAAAACTAAAAACTGAAAAAAAACAAAAGAAATTTTTTTTAATATTTTTTCTATGGGATATTTTTATATTTTTTGGAAGTTATGACATTGCGAGCTCTTGGGTTCGAAAGCCGAAAATCTCTGAGGTTATAGTTTAAATGTTTATCTAAAAGTTAATATAAGTTTAAATAACATAAGCTCAAAAATGAGGAAGGCATGACCGTTTGCATTTGTTTTCGTTCTAACAGCCCTGGCGTCTCAACCTCTAGACTTGAACTATTTTTTTTTAAATTTTGGAAAGATTTATGTTCTATTTAACTTATGCGTAAATATTCAAAAGTGAGATTGGCCATTTTCAGCCAAATCAAGGACAACAAAGATTATTAAATTTTTAAAACAGCTGATTTTTCAGGAACCTGGAACGCCAAGGTTGTCATTTGGAAACAAATGATAGAAATATGTTCAAATATTCAATATTGATAAATTTTATTAAAATATTATGATTCAAACGGAAGTTATAACGCCCTAGATTTTTCGACTTTTTTGGCTCTAGCCACTTACCTGTAGCCGGATATGGCCAGTTCGCGAACTTGTCCAAAAGATTTTTTGCCGCAACGTATGCAGAAAAAATTTTCGTTGTAGGTCAAGAAATGCGATCGTGAGAGTGCCGATAAATTCCGTTATAGCTCATATCGTTATATATATATATATATATATATATATATATATATATATATATATATATATATATATATATATATATATATATATATATATATATATATATATATATATATATATTAGACTGGTCGTTAAAAACTAAATTTTCCGAGACGCCCCCCAGAAAAATTCTTTGTGGTCAAAAAACCATAACGGCTTTATTTTTTTTTTTTTTAAGTGAAAAGAACACGTGCCGCAAAATCATCGAAGTTTATTTTTTGATAAAATTGGTCATATCTCATGAAATATGCAGATGTCAAAAAAAATCACTTAATCATTTTTGCAGGAAATTTAATTCTCTACAAAAAAGGTCCAAGTCATTTTTTTCCTAAAACCTATATTTCTGATGATATTTTGAAATAAAACTTGAAATTCTTCGAAACTCGTAAAACCAAATGATGAAAATTTCGACGAAAAAGTACTAATTTTGATTTTTTTTGTCAAGATTATTTTTTTATACATTTCATTCTATAGCATAAGAAGAAAATTAGGAGGTTTTAGTCATCTTTATTTTTTATGTTTTTTAAAAATTACGAAAACTTACAAGTTCATTTTCAAAATATCATGAGAACTATACGTTTTCGGGAAAAAATGACTTGGATCTTTTTTGTAGAAAATTAAATTTCCTACAAAAATGGTTATGTGATTTTTTTTGACATCTGCATATTTTATGAGATATTTGAAAAAATCTACGAATTTTTCAAAAAATCAACTTCAACGATTTTGCGGCACGTGTTCTTTTGATTAAAAAAAAAAAAAAATAATGCCGTTGTGGTTTTTTGGCCACAAAGAATTTTTCTAGGGGGCGTCTCGGAAAATTTAGTTTTTAACGACCAGTCTAAATATATATATATATATATATATATATATATATATATATATATATATATAAATATATATATATATATATATATATATATATATATATATATATATATATATATATATATATATATATATATATATATATATATATATATATATATATATATATATATATATATATATATATATATATATATTTATATAATTTTTTTTTTGTTTTTCCGTCTCCGCTTATCATTCATAGTCGTTTTCATTCATAGTCGTTTGGCACCAAAATTTTTCCGAAATTCCGAGATGGAGCCCATTGCAATACGTAGATTTTTATATGAAATCTACCTAAAATATGTTTAGCTTAAATTGTAAGTTAGCGCATACAAATTTAGCTCGTCGTTAGTATTTGAACGTGATAGATTTATTTCATTGCGAAACATATATGTACAAAGTAGTATTTAAGGAATTTTTAGCCTTGCAAAATGCAACAGTTAACTCTTTTAATGATATAATAGTATTTTATTGGGACATAAAGTCATGATTTGCTGGCGTGCTAATAAATGAATTAATTACAAATAATTCTTATATTTATGATTGTCGTGCTAGTTCATCTTTTGATTTTGTTCATCTTTGTCGTGATTAACATGGTGTATTGCATTCTACAAAGCGTCTATGGATGACGCTCCAGATTTTTTTTTGATAAGTTATTTTTGGAATGCAATTTGTGACAGCCTTCAATTCACATATGTTCCATAGGACTGGTTTTGGAAGAAGACAACTAAATTAATGTAAGCTTATGTATTTAAATTTAATTATTTTATATAATTTTTTTGTTCTTGCATAGGGGTAATTCTTTTACAAACCGAACAGATTTGGACAAAATCTGACCCACACATTTTTGATTTTGCTAAAATTTTTTTTACAGTTTTTATATCGAGAAAAAGATATACGTGTTCGAGGATGTTTTGTTTTGGAAAATATAGCGGTTCTAAATTTCGAGAATTTCGTGATTTTTGGCTTGACGAGTTATTTTCAAGCATTCATAACTTCGGTTTTCTTAAAGATAGAAACCTCTAGTATAGTTTGTTTTATTTTAAAGTTAAAATATTGTTTACAAAAAGATTAAAATTAATAAAAGTTATTAACAATTTGCTATTGTTATAAACAAATAAAATGTTCAAATCGATCTGTAGTCATTGCCCCACCCGCGAAATATGTTTTTAGTATAACCATCGTATTCTACGTTTCATTTCCTATAAAAGAATTATTTTTAATTAATGGAGAAATGATTTTTACTGTTAGAAATAAATAAATTTATTGAGTGCGGGACAACAAAACATTCCATATATGGGTCATTCTTTTACATACCGAACAGATTAGGACAAAATGTGACCAAGACATTTTTGATCCAGCTGAAATTTTTTTTGCGGGTTCTATATAAACAAAACGATATACGTATTCAAGGATTTTTTTAGGGGAAATAGAGCGGATCTAAGTTTCGAGAATTTTGTAAAGACTTATTTTCAAAGGTTCATAACTTCGGTTGTGGTAAAGATAGACACTTTTTATCTGCTTTATTTTAAAGAATAAAAATGGAATTTAAAAACAAAAACTGTTGTTTATAAAAATTATTAACAAATTCCTATTGTGATAAACAAATAAAATGTTAAAATTAATTTTTAGTCATTATCTAACAAAAATAAAGAGTGTTTAGTATGACCATCGTATTCTACGTTTAATTTTCAATAAGAAACGTATATTTAATTAATGGAGAAATGAGTTTTAGTGCTAGAAATAAACTAATTTATCGAGCGCTAGACGATAAAAAATTTTATAATTTTTTGTCGTCCAGCGCTGGAAAATTTAACAGTGCCAGTAGGTTAAAAATCTTTTTGAAGGTAAAAAATGACATCGTCATTCCCTCATTGCATTGAAAAATGATTTAATGACAGTTGTATAAGGAATGGTTTATCTGATATTACTATTATTTCTTCTTTTTATATAAGATTGTAAATTTAAATAAACAATTTGAAGAAAGCAAAAAATTTAAGAAAAAATTAAAAGTAAATTAAATTTTGACCAAAAATATTTGAGACTGAAAGCCAAAAACTAAGATCCAGAATAAAACTATAATAAAGAACTACAAGCAGCCCACTTTGGTGGACTAAGTTACAATTTGCGTACAAAAGTGTTGTACTTGCGCAATAATTATGCACAGTTCACCTTGTATTTTTTATGATTTATTTACAAATAGTAGACACGACAAATCGGCAGTTTAGGCGATTTTAAAACCTATATTTAAATGGATTAAAACTAAAAAACTGCCTACACATAAATGGCATATGTTGAGTGGTGGTCCTGCATATCAATAAAAAATTAAATTTATGTTTGAACTAGGTAGTGTGTTGCCGTTTCAAAATTCTTTGTATAAAAATTGTTTACTTTTCAAGACATTATTTTGAACTAGAGCACCTGATGGTATTGTGAGCTGATGTTATTGTGGTGTGAAACCTTGAAAAGAACGGAAGATAATATGGTAAATTAAATCAATAATTTAAATTAATAAATTATTGTTACAGTAATTCCAGACTATAGTTTTAAAGATTTAATTAAGGTTATATTATGACATTTTAATTTCCCATGCGACAATAATTGGAAGATACAAAAAATACTCCCATTTCACAGTTTTAAGTTCTCACTTCTGTCGGCAGTCCACATTCCACAGTTTTTTTTTGTTATCTTTCCTATCCTAATTTTCAACGCATCACCTCAATAATTTTATTTTTACAGTAGATGAAAAACGTGTTCAACACAGAGTTGTGCAAACTTGACCATTTTTGATTTTCCTGAAACTTGGCATATAAGTAGTATGGACAAAATAAAAAATACGACTTATTTTAAAATTTTTTTAAAGTGCATAGTTTGAGCAAAGGGGTCACCCCAACATTCATGAAAAATGAAAATTCTGCCAATCTGATGTAACTTTGAAATTAAATTGCTCAAGAACGGCTATACCGATTTCATCAAACTTTGTTTGTTTGATAGATGATTATTTAGTCCTTTGAAAAAAAAATTAATTAATTGTTTTTGTAATTAATTTTTAAATAAAAATATTAAAAAAACTTTTATAAAGATGGCGCTAGGGTCGAAGATCAATTGGAATTTAATTAATTTTTTTCCTGAAAACAGTTCTATCTTTAATCTAAAATATATCAAATTTACAAAGAGGCGTTAATTTTTGTTCTTGAGATATTTAATTTTAAAGGCTTTTAATACGAGTAAATTCTAATTTTCCATCATTTTTTCAAACAACTTCCTTTAACAAAAAATGTTAAATTCAATTTAATTTTAACTTATTTTTTTTTTTTTTTTCTAAATTTTCTAACTTTTTTTTTAAATATAGCTCTAACCTTACTTTAAAATAGATCAAATTTACAAAGGGGCGTTAATTCGTGTTCTTGAGATATTTAGTTTTAAAGATTTTTAGTCCGATTAAAATTCTAATTGTTCATTATTTTTTCGAACAATTTATATCATCAAAAAATTTTAACCACTGAAGTTCGAGAAAATAATGAACAATTAGAATTTTAATCGGACTAAAAATCTTTAAAGTTTAAATATCTCAAGAACACGAATTAACGCTTATTTTTAAATTTGATATATTTTAAACTAAGGTTAGAGCTATATTTAAAAAAAAAAGTTAAAATTTAATTGATTTTAAAATTTTTTGTTAATGGAAGTTGTTTGAAAAAATGAAGAAAAAATTCGAATTTCAGTCGTACTAAAAATCTTTAAAATTAAATATCTCAAGAACAAAAATTAACGCCTCTGAGTTAATTTGAAATATTTTAGAGTAAGGATAGAACTATTTTCAGAAAAAAAATTAATTAAATTCCAATTGATCTTCGACCCTAGCACCATCTTTAAAAAAGTTTTTTTAATATTTTTATTTAAAAATTAATTACAAAAACAATTAATTAATTTTTTTTTCAAAGGACTAACTAATTATCTATCAAACAAAAAAAAGTTTGATGAAATCGGTATAGCCGTTCTTGAGCAATTTAATTTCAAAGTTACATCAGATTGGCAGAATTTTCATTTTTCATGCATGTTGGGGTGCCCCCTTTGCTCAAACTATGCACTTTAAAAAAATTTTAAAATAAGTCGTATTTTTTATTTTGTCCATACTACTTATATGCCAAGTTTCAGTAAAATCAAAAATGGTCAAGTTCAAATTTCGACTTTTTCACCTGCGTAGATCACGTTTTTCATCAGTAATAGAATAAACCTAAATATTAAAATATTTTAATAACATTTGTTTTCTTCCCCGTAGGAAGCGATTGAAAAACCTCACAAATGTGAACATTGCGGTAAGAAATTTTTGCAAAGATATATGTTAATCCAGCATACCAGAGTGCATACAGGTGAAAGACCATTTGAATGTTCGAAGTGTGGTAAAAAATTTACACATAAAGTTTATTTGAAATTTCATATGCAAAGAAGACACGTGAAAAAAATAAAAAAGGTAATATTTTATAAAATTTGTAGTTTAATTTTATGAATAACTTTGAAGTTTGCTATAACTTCGGTCTGAAAGACCTAAGTAGTACAATCTCGAGCCACAAGTGAAATCTTACCCTCCTCGTTTTTTTTGCCATTTCTCGACGTTTTAGTTAAGGTCTTAGCGGTCTTAAAAAAGCAAAAAAAATGTCCAACTGGCTGTCGGCCGTCACAACCGACGGATACTAGAGAACTACCGGAGCGATTTAAAAATTCTAAAAACAGGTTATGTTAATGGTAAGAGTCAAAAAAACGATGTGTTCGATAGCTGTACCGGAATTGTGTCAACGAAATCATTAAGTGTATCAAAAAAAGCAAATTTCCATATTTATTGCTTAAGAGCGACTATTTTCAGTGATAATGAGTTGTAACTTTGAATATTGCGAAACTTGATGGTCTAACTTGATCTGTATATTCGACCTTATTATAATTTATAAGTGTGTCAAAAAAATCATAAGGTGTGCCAAAATAATGATTTTCATACATTTTGCAACTCAATTTTTTTGACAAATAGAATTTTTTTTAAATGTGACACTGTATTTCTCAATGATTAAATCCCAGATATAAAATTATACGAAGACAAGTTTCTTTAAGCAATCAATACAGGGCCCTGATTAAGGAATATTCACTGTTTAGAATAAGAATGCTACCGCCGACTTAATACGGTTCATTAGCCAGCAACCGTATAATATCACATTGGCAAGTGAAATCTCACAGCTGTTGGGGACTCCAAACCGTTAAAACCTCTTTAATTTTGAAACACTTTAAACACTTGTTTATTATTTGATTTATTTTAATTTTAATTATAGTGTAGCGAAATCTGAAATTCGACGTTCACACCGTGCTGTCTGGGTAATGCTGACAGAATTAGGTTGGTGTATTGGAGACAAGCAGAGTAAAAACTGCTTACTCAATGACGCTACATCACGGCGAATCCTACAATGACGCTACATCACGCCTTAAAACCATTGCGACTCAAGCGTCTGTTCTCCATGTCAGGGGCGGCTTGGAACGGACGTCTGTCTTGAATCATGCAGCTCGCTATATAAACGTGTAAAAATGTTGTTTCCAATAACCTTAAGATGCAGAACGAACCCATTCACGACAATTTGGGTTGGGCCAAAGGTTAACGCCCTAATCCCGGAAAAACTACTTTGTTGGATTTGGAAATCAGCAAAAGATTATCAGAACCGGACAAAACAACAAAATTTCACCTGGACGTGAAAAAGGACCAGACTACCGAATCGTAACGTGGAACGTGCACAGTCTGAGCGCTCCTGATGCTCTAATAAGTCTAGAAACAGAGGCTGAGAGGTATAGGATGGATATCATAGCTTTGCAAGAAATTAGACAGCAATCGGAAAACAAGATTTGGATAGTCACTCTTTAGTCTTTATACTGTAGTGATCATCCTTCTCGAAGATAATTTGATACTGGTTTTCTTGTTGGTGCAAATTCATCCCAGTCAATGAGAGGATATGTTACCTACGTGTAAGCGGTACATACAACAATATATCTCTTATTGCCGTCCATGCACCTATTGAAGCTAAGACCGTTGACGAGAAGGATACTTTCTACATAGCACTGGAAGAGGTTATGAAACAAACACCAACACGCGACTTCATTATGGTTCTTGGTGACTTTAAAGGGCAGGATGGAAGATATATCTCTTGTGGAAATGTGGTGGGTCCCAACAGCCTGCATTTGAGTTCGAATGATAATGGTGAGAGAATGACTGAGTTTGCATTAACAAATAATTTGAGAATTGCCGGTACTTTCTTACCGCATCGATCGGTTCCTAAGCAGACTTGGGTCTCACCGAATGGAAACACTCGAAATCAAATTGATCACGGGCTAGTAACAGCACGTTTCTTTTCGAGCGTTCTGGATGTGCGATCCTTTAGAGGTGCATATATTGGAAGTGGCCGCTTCCTTGTGTGTGCTACGATACGGTTCCACTTAACAACTCCAGCGATTCCAAAATTCAATCAACGGAAATCTTTTAACATCTCATCACTACAGAATGCTGAAACGGAAGAGAGATATCAAAACCATATCGTCGAAACATTGGAGAAATCAGAAATCAAAGTATATGGATTGGATTGGATATGGATTTGATAGGGTTTGGATATGGATTGGATATGGATAGGATATCGATTGGATATGGATTGGATATGGATTGGATATGCATTGGATATGGATTGGATATGGATTGGATATGGATATGGATTGGATATGGATTGGATATGGATTGGATATGGATTGGATATGGATTGGATATGGATTGGATATGGATTGGATATGGATTGGATATGGATTGGATATGGATTGGATATGGATTGGATATGGATTGGATATGGATTGGATATGGATTGGATATGGATTGGATATGGATTGGATATGGATTGGATATGGATTGAATATGGATTGGATATGGATTGGATATGGATTGGATATGGATTGGATATGGATTGGATATGGATTGGATATGGATTGGATATGGATTGGATATGGATTGGATATGGATTGGATATGGATTGGATATGGATTGGATATGGATTGGATATGGATTGGATATGGATTGGATATGGATTGTATATGGATTGAATATGGATTGGGTATGGATTGCATATGAATTGAGCATGGATTGAATATGGATCGGATATAGATTGGATACGGATTGTATATGAATTGGATATAGTTTGGGATAGGGATTGGATATCGATTGGCTATGAATTGAATATGGATTGGAAATGGATTGGATATGGATTGGATTTGGACTGGATATGGATTGGATATGGATTGGATATGGATTGGATATGGATTGGATATGGATTGGATATGGATTGGATATGGATTGGATATGGATTGGATATGGATTGGATATGGATTGGATATGGATTGGATATGGATTGGATATGGATTGGATATGGATTGGATATGGATTGGATATGGATTGGATATGGATTGGATATGGATTGGATATGGATTGGATATGGATTGGATGTGGATTGGATATGGATTGGATATAGATTGGATATGGATTGGATATGGATTGGATATGGATTGGATATGGATTGGATATGAATTGGATAAGGATTGGATAAGGATTGGATATGGATTGGATATGGATTGGATATGGATTGGATATGGATTGGTTATGGATTGGATATGGATTGGATATGGATTGGGTATGGATGGGATATGGCTTTAATATGGATTGGATATGGATTGGATATAGATTGGATATGGATTGGATATGGATTGAATATGGATTGGATATGGATTGGATAGGGATTGGATATGGATTGGGTATGAATAAGAAATGGATTAGATATGCGGATTGATTATAGATTGAATATGAATTGGATATGGATAGGATATGAATTGGATATGGATAGGATATGAATTGGATATGGATTGGATTTGGAAAGGATATGGATTGGATATGGATTGTATATGGATTGAATGTGGATTGGATATGGATTGGATATGGGTTGGATATGGATTGAATGTGGATTGGATATGGATTGTATATGGATTGGTCAAAACACGTCAAAAAATTTTGCAAATGCATAGAATATAAAATTTAAATAAAGTAATTTTAAAATTTTGTTTCAATTTTATCAATGAAGACATATGCGGAAAATCAAATGTCTAATCAAACAAAATGTCTTAAAAATGTTTTGTTAAGTCTCGGTGGTTGATACAGTTATGTTCACAAAGTATAAATTTAATTTCCATCGGAACCCAAATGTACCATGCATTATTTGAAAGGTAATCTGAAATGAGAGAAGTATAAAACGAACGCGAAAACTCTTGCCTTCATACAATTTCTTTGTTTAAGAAAACTCTAGCTTTTGGTATTCAATCACAAGAGCGTCACATAACACATAAGATATCATTTCTTTTATTTGTTTTGTTTTTGTACATTGTGTAATAAACATCATTAAAAAACTGCTAAATTTACATTGTTTGATGTTTTTTCCGTTAGAAGTAACTTGACCAAAAACGATACAGTATATTAAATCGTAATTACATTTAATTTCGGAATTTTCCTTTTTATTTCTTTGCAGTCAATTTTTTTGCAGCCAATTTCTTGTGAAATTTGCCATAAAAATTTTGGAGTAGCAAGTGCATTAAAACTACATATGAATAAGCATACACGTGAAAAAGTGTTCAAATGTTCCAAATGTAGTAAAGAATTTTTACAGAAGGATGGTCTTAAAAGGCATTGCCTGCTTATGCATAAAAAAGAAAATTTAAAGGTGGGAGTTTAAAAAAATTCGTATTTTAATTAATTTTATAAAAATACTTTTCAAGTCAAATATCTTCATATTTATTATAATAAGTTTTACATTTTCTGGTCTCGCGCATATCACCACTTCAATTATATTCGTATCAGCGGCATTCCAATTAAGAATAATAGCATCTTCAAAATAAAATAATTAATTTACTAATTTATAAAATAAAATATATATACTTAAGTTTTATAATACTTAAGTTTTCACGATCAGGAATCCCTCCGACTGCGCGATAGTTCCGTTCTAGAAAAACAGCGCGCAATACAAAACCGCACTGAAAAAAAGTTACAATGGGTGGAATGCATAAAACCTAGTAACTAGGTTTATTAAGTGTTTTCTAGGTTTTTTATATATAAAAAATCTAGCAGACACTTAAAAACCTAGTTACTACGTTATATGCATTTTTTATTTACAATCGTTCTGGTGATAATAATATAATTAGTTTGCTCGAAAGCTAAAATTATACTAAAAAAATAAATAATCTAACTCTCATCATTTCTCGTAACTGTTTTAAATGTTTTTCTATTTTTTAAAGAATTTCTGTTTATTATATAGTATTGTAATAAACTTCGTCCAGAATGGGTTAATTTTATTTACTCATTCATGAATTAAAGGTTAACTCCTTTTTCAATCTTTTACTTGTATTGCAAATTGTATTGCATAAATTAATGTAAATTAAATTTGTTATACAAATGTTTACATTAATGAATTGAAGGGAGTTGCCTAATACATTTTGCATAAATTAAATTTGAGTTCGCTAATACAAATGCAAGTATGAATGAAAACAGGTGTGGCCTCTTCAAGATGTACAGACTACGTAGTATTGATTTCTAGTGGATTATAGAAGTTTCGATTTATTTATTTTTCGATATAAATAAGCAAACAAAAATATCAGATAGACAGTTTTACTTTTGCAACTAAAAGTGTTTATAAATATTCGCAAGTTTAAGGAATAATCGGTGGTACTTGAGCCTGGGTACTAATAGAGAAAGAATCTGAACTTAGTGGAATAGTAAATACAGATTTTACGATTCCGAATATTATTTGATTCAAATTGTGGAAAAGCGGTGAAGTTTATCGGACATAAATTGGAGACCCTGGAATTTATTGTAAGGAAAAACGGAAGCTGCTGTAATTTGTTGACAAATAAAGTTTGAGATTCTGTTAACCAAAGATCTGTCTTTTACTGTCGTGTTTGTTCAATAATCTAAAAGAACCAACGAAGAGTCGTTACAGTGGTGTCAGAAGTGGGATTATTGAAACAATGGTCAAGACAGTAAATATTAGTGATCTCAGCCAGACCCAGCTGAAGGATGAGTTGAAGAAAAGGAATGCTCCAATCCATGGAACAAAGGCAGAACTTGCATTCCGGCTGCACAAAGTTTTAGAAGAAGCAGGCCAAAACACAGAGGTCATAGAAGTAGAGCCAGAGGAAGTTACGGTCCAGAATGCCCCAGCAATTGATCCGATGATGGTGTTGATGAAAGAAATGATGGCACAGCAGCAACAACAATTCGCTGATATGATGGCCAAACAAGGAAACAACCAACAACAACAATTTGCTGATATGATGACCAAACAAGGAAACAACCAACAACAACAACTTGCTGATTTGATAGCCCGACAAGAGAAACTGGCAGCAGAACAAAAAGCCAGACAAGAGAAACTGGCAGCGGAACAAAAATTAGATCAACAACTACGTGAAGTAATCGAGTCACGTATATCCAGTGCGGAGGTTAAAATCAACAACATGGAAAGGGAGCTGCGGACAGTTACCGAAGAACAAGAGAAATTACGCAAACTTTCGAGTGAATTCCGCCAAGAAATAGCACAAGTGAAGTCTGGTAACATAATCAATCCATCAACTACTTCAGCTCCAGCTAGAGTGAAAACACCTGTATTTGATGGAACTACATCGTACCACATATTTAAGATGCAATTTGAGATAGCAACAACTGGGGTAGATAACCAGCAAAAAGCAAATGCGCTTATATTGGCATTGAAGGGACCTGCTGCGGAAATTTTGCAGACACTAACAGCGACAGAGCGTGATTACAGCAAGATTATGGAGGCCTTAGAGGTAAGATATGGGGAAAGTCATATGCAAGCTCTCCATCGCTTGCAGCTCAAGACGCGGAAACAAGGAGTCAGCGAAACTTTGCAAGAATTATAGGCTGACATTGTGAGACTGGTTAATCTGTCATATCCGAACTATAACGCTGAGCATCGAGACGAACTGGCAGCTGATACATTCATCAATGCTCTTCAAGATGTACAAATGAGAAATCAGCTGTACCTAAGCGGGAAGAAACTACCTACGGAAGTCTTAGCATTGGCCCTGCAAATGGAAGCTGGAAAAAGAGCGCTTGCCGTAGATAGAGTACGTAAGATGGAAGTTGCTGAGGAACCACTGAAAGCAGCGCTTGATGAAGTGATCATGCGTGTCAAAAGTTTGGAAGATAAGCCTGAACGAAATCAACGAAGAAGATCTAGCACAGTAAGATGCTGGAATTGTGGGCAGTTAGGGCACATCAGACAAGAATGCAAAACACGAGTAGCAGCAAAAGAAGGAGTAGTTCCAGGCCGGTTGATGAACCATTCAAACAAGCAAGTGGAGGTCAAAAAGGAAGGAGATTGCCACGTTGAACACCGGAAGAGAAGGATACATTGTAACGCTGAAGATCTTTCAAGAAGACCCTGTGTTGAGGAGCGCAAGTCATATAGCAGGACTGAGAGAAAGGAGGCAAATGTCAAAAAGGAAGGAGATTGCCGCGTTGAACACCGGAAGAGAAGGATACATGGTAACGCTGAAGATCTTTCAAGAAGACCCTGTGTTGAGGAGCACAAGTCATATAGCAGGACTGGAAGAAAGGAGGCAATGAAAGTGAATCAAATCAAGTTCCAAACTCCTGACGATTGGTGTACCGAGGCATTTAAAAGAAAGCAGCTAGAAGATCCAGCTATGGCTCCAATATTGAAATGGAAAACCGAGGGAAGGCGACCGGAGTGGAAAGAGGGTGCTACCTTAAGTACGGAGGTGAAATGTTACTGGGCGCAATGGGACTCACTATTGATGGACAACGGGATACTAAAAAGAAAATGGGAGTCCGCTGATGGAAAAAAAGTGTTGGAGCAACTGGTGTTGCCATCAAGTCGAGTAGAAGAGGTACTGGGAAAGCTGCATGGAAGTATTTCTGGAGGACACCTGGGATTCAATAAAACCCTGGCTAAAGTAAGGGAGAGGTTTTATTGGGTAAGGTATCGAACCGACGTAGAGCAATGGTGTCGGCGATGTGATACTTGTGCGGCGAGCAAAGGACCAAAGACTAGAACTCGAGGAGAAATGCAACAGTACAATGTGGGAGCCCCAATGGAGAGAATTGCTATAGACATCGCGGGGCCATTTCCGGAAACTACAAAAGGTAACAAATACATCATGGTGGTCATTGATTACTTTACAAAATGGCCGGAAGCTTACGCAATACCGAACCAGGAAGCAGTTATGGTCGCTGAAACATTAGTCAATGAATGGATTTGCAGATATGGAACACCGCTCGAGTTGCATACGGACCAGGGAAGGAATTTCGAATCTCAATTGATGGAAGAGCTGTGCAGAACACTCGACATTAGAAAAACACGAACTACACCTATGAACCCGCAGTCGGATGGCATGGTAGAACGATTCAACCGAACCATGGAAGAACATTTGTCAAAGGTAGTAGAAGCCAACCAAAGAAATTGGGACAAGGATCTTCCGTTATTCTTGATGGCCTATCGTAGCGCAGTGCACGATACGACAAGTGAAACGCCAGCGAATATCATGTTCGGGAGAGAACTACATCTTCCTAGTGACATCGAGTTCGGCATCCCTGGAGGTCTGGTATCTACGAAAACAGATTATGTGGGACAACTAAGGGAGAAGATGAATAAAATCCATCAACAGGTTCGAGACCACATTAAGATTGCCAGTGACAAAATGAAAACCAGGTACGACATAAATGCAAATAGTGGCGGTTTTCAAGAAGGAGAATTGGTATGGCTATACAACCCCAGAAGAACTAAGGGAAGATCACCCAAGCTGCAGCCAGATTGGGAAGGCCCATATAAAATAATCAAACGAATTAATGATGTCATCTACCGCATACAAAAGGGACCCCGTACCAAGATGAAAGTGATACACCTGCAAAGGTTGGCACCGTACCAAGGTAACAGCACCAATGCGATATCTGATATTGTTCGGGACGAACAAAACTAAATGGAGGGCAATGTAATAAACTTCGTCCAGAATGGGTTAATTTTATTTACTCATTCATGAATTAAAGGTTAACTCCTTTTCCAATCTTTTACTTGTATTGCAAATTGTATTGCATAAATTAATGTAAATTAAATTTGTTATACAAATGTTTACATTAATGAATTGAAGGGAGTTGCCTAATACATTTTGCATAAATTAAATTTGAGTTCGCTAATACAAATCCAAGTATGAATGAAAACAGGTGTGGCCTCTTCAAGATGTACAGACTACGTAGTATTGATTTCTAGTGGATTATAGAAGTTTCGATTTATTTATTTTTCGATATAAATAAGCAAACAAAAATATCAGATAGACAGTTTTACTTTTGCAACTAAAAGTGTTTATAAATATTCGCAAGTTTAAGGAATAATCGGTGGTACTTGAGCCTGGGTACTAATAGTGAAAGAATCTGAACTTAGTGGAATAGTAAATACAGATTTTACGATTCCGAATATTGTTGATTCAAATTGTGGAAAAGCGGTGAAGTTTATGGTACATAAATTGGAGACCCTGGAATTTATTGTAAGGAAAAACGGAAGCTGCTGTAATTTGATGACAAATAAAGTTTGAGATTCTGTTAACTAAAGATCTGTCTTTTACTGTCGTGTTTGTTCAATAATCGAAAAGAACCAACGAAGAGTCGTTACAGTATTTAGTTAACTATCTTTTAAAAAAAAACGAATACAACGGAACAGGCAATTGCAAAAAATATAAGCGCCTTTGCATGACTTATAACAAGATGTACAAAAAGCATACAATTTGTTTGTAAACAAAAGAAAATGTAGTCTAATGTAAATAATTTAAAGTTGCCGGTCGTTATAAAATTCGAATAACTAAGAGTAGTGATAACAGAGAACACTACTCGTTAGTTAATCAAGAAGAGCCAATTTGAAAACCTCAAGGGAAATCTATGAATTGACCGAATTGAATGCTTTCAACACGGTATCCTTTCCTATAATGAACTATTGACCTTTGACATATTTTATATGTGATAGAATTTATTGTTTAGATACCCATTCTTGACAAATATAAAAAGCAAAAACAAAGATTTTCGTACATCAACACCTAAGAACGCATGTTGTTGTGGGACCTAGGTCTTAAAAGGTTTCTATGTGTTATTGTGACACATATTTTAATTCCTACAATACAGCAGTACAGCACATTTGATTAAAAATATTATGATTTATAACAAATAAATCTGTTCCTTTTTCAGGAAATACCATATTCTAATTCTGGAGAGAAAGCAATGTTGTCAATGGACGATTCAATGGGTGTAATTAAACCTAACTTTAAAACTATAAAAGCTGAGAAAATTGATGTGATTGAAATAGCTATAACTGAATGCGTTGATAACGAAGAAAAAGTCAAGGTAACAAATTTTCCTATTCTTGAATTTGTATCTCAATTTTTATTTATTTATACAAACAAACAACAAAAATAATCTGAAGAAACCAGTTTATAGACCATGTTTATATTGTGTTCACATCCTTTGAATTAAAGGAGTTGGAAATTTTGTGTTTATCATCATGAAATCTATATCTACATGCATCAATTTAAATTTTTTATATTATTTTAGGATAAATAAGAATCTAGTTTCTTTTTCATTTTTTTCAGCTGGCTGCTGATGGTGAAATAACTAAAAGCTGCTTTGGTGAATCTATTTGTAAAGAAGAAGTAATTCTGCCCGATTTGAATTTGAATTGATTACTGAAACTCTACAATAAGTAAAATAGTATGGTATTAAAATACCGTTACTGAATACTGAATAAAGTTCATCCGCCAGTACCGCTAAGATATCATCTTAGCTGGTGATATCTCACTGCTATTTCCAGTGAGTAGTATGTGATATCAAGCTAATGATATATAGCAGAGAGTGGGTTGTCATACCAGGGACTGGGTTGTCACACCCGTAGATCAAAAATAAATAAATTTCAAAAAATTACATTGGCTTACATCCAAAACACAACTATAAATATTTAAATAATTCTCTATGAAATTTCTTATGTTTTTGCTTTAATGAACGATTTAAGTTTGTTTATGAAGTATTAATTACAACAAATCAAGCATAATATATTGCATGTTTTTGCCTATATAGGTCCAAAGGCAAAATTAAAACTTTCGAAGATTTCCATGCAAATTTTCGACAATTTTCGTGTTTTTTAATTTTATGTGCTATCTAAAAAAACATTTTACATATTATGCTTAATATATTCAATAACAAAATTAAAATTTTTAAACTATAGTACAATGAGAAATTTCATTGCAAAATTTTTAAAATTATTCAAGTAGTGTTTGGTATACAATCCTTTGAAAATTTTGTGATTTTTTCTCATGTACCGCTTTTGCGGTGAACACCGGAACAGAAATATTGCCCAATGCTCAGTGTTTGACATGCTACAGGGTGGTTATTTTGTAGTGTTATCTCACTAGGTGAGATAAATAGTGAGATAAAAAATTATGTTTGAATTTTTTCTAATATAATCGATCAAAGACAAATATTTTATCTCACTTTTTATCTCACCTAGTGAGATAACACTACAAAATAACCACCCAGATCTACAGTTAAATTCGTATAATTTAATTGAAGAAAGTATTTTACGAAATGTTGTGTCCAAAAGTGAAGAAATAGACTTTCAAATTATGTACTTTTATCAATATTTTTCTTTCTTTCTTTCTTTTGTAAATTTGTTTTTTATTACATTTTTCTTTATTTACTTAAAATATATTGGATCGAACAATGTAGATATTCTTTTCAGTTGTTTCTTGTATTTTTATTTTGTAATTTGTATAGTGTTATTGATTAAAAAATAATACACTAATACTAAGTTTATACCACCGATAGTTTAATAGAATAATAGTTTTTTGCTATTGAACACCTAATGTTGTTTATACCACAAAATAGTATTATTTTATCTGTGGTATAAACGCTCAGAATAGATATTGACAGATAGAATATGGCTATCGTATTTCAAATTTGAATATAAAATATTATCAATCGAAAAGTATTTCAACAAAAATTATAATACTAATACTAATTTAAAATTAAAACTAAATTTTGAGTGATTTTGATGTTGCACATTTTTTATAAACGCATGATATTATCTTTAACATTTTACGTTTTGACGGTTACAATTTTTTTGAATATACTATTATACTATCGATTAAAAGCAAATTATCAAATAACTATCTGTCATAGCAAAAAGGTATAATCCTATCCGTTTACACCATAATATTTTAATACCTATTTGCTATTATTCTATTATTCTACCTGTAGTATACTGTACTACTATTTATGTTTTCACTTTATTGAAAAACAACACTTTTAATTTTTTTAAAATTTAACTTTTAACACCAGTTTATTTATTTATTCATTAATAATAAAACAATTTTTCTGGCTGTTAATACACGCCTATTCTAATATACACGTTTCTAGAATCTAATTATTATACTTCGCGGAGTAATACAATTTCAATTTATTATAACACAAAAGTAATAGATTTACTCTATAATAAAAGTAGGTTCACACCATCACATACCCCTATTCTAAGATATTTTTTTTTTTATTTATTATAATTATATAAAATAATATTATATGAACTCACATTAATTTTATTTTGTAAACTACTACTTAATAATAACATTAGCAATTCAATAAGTAATCTTAGTGTTTTTTTTTAATTACTTAAAACAAAAAACAAAATATTTTTTTTTTTACAGCTGTTCTATTAATCTTTTTCTACATTTTATTATACGTTTAGGTCTCTCATAACCTTCCACCGGTTTATCCCTATCCGTTACAACATTTTCCTTTGCATTTGTTATATTTATTTTATCAATTTTAATATTTTCACCATTATCGTTTAGATTATTTTCTTCTACGTTTTCATCATAACTAAGGCTAGAATTAATTTCAGAATCAACCATCTCCACTTTATTTTCATCTGAATTTATTAAATTACTTTGTTCGTTTGGCCTATAGCTTGGAATCCAAGTATCATTCCCATTCTGCATTTGTATTTCATTATTTTGACTAACCGTTTCCATAGGCAATACTAAATTATTTTTTGTTTGAAAATCTTTAGACCAAATCAACTGATCTATATGTCGTTTATTTATAATACCCGTTTCCATATCTTTACACAAATAAACAGACTTCCCTAACATATCGCAAACAATGCCTTTTTTCCAACTTTTTTTTCTATTTCTATAGCCTCTATAGTAAACCTCATCGTTTATGTTTAACTGTGATCTAATTGTATTACCATTATAATTTCTCATTTGGCTATCTACGCCGTCTTTGACTGACATTTTTAAACGATTAAAACGAATAGATACTTCATCTTTAAATATCATTTCCGATGGTTTTCGTACAATGTGGTGCATTTCTATATACAAATAAATATCTTTGTAATTGTGTATGTAAAGTTAATTTGTTATTTTCCCTAACTAACTTTTTTATGGAAGCTTTGAAAGATTTTACAGAATTTTCCGCCGCTCCATTGCTCGCTGGATGAAATGGAGGTGAAGTTAAATGAATTATTCCAGTCAGTTTAAAAAACTCTTCAAACTCACCAGAAATAAAACTTGCACCATTGTCACTGACAATAGTTTTTGGTAAGCCGAAGCTAGCAATAACTTCGCGTAACTTTCCCAATGTATTAGTGGTATCAGCTCTTGGAACTTCGAATTATATTATCCCATTTACTATAGGAATCGGTAATAATTAAAAACATTTTACCCTCAAACGGACCCGCATAATCTATATGGATTCTTTCAAACGGTCTCGAAGCCATAGGCCATTTAGTTAATTTAGACCTTGCTTGATCTGATCCACCTTCAACACATAACTCACATTTACGAGAAAGCTCTTCGATTTCCCTATCCAATGATGGCCACCAGAAATATTATCTAGCAACTCCCTTTATTTTGGTAGAACCTAAATGTGTCGAGTGTAACTCTTTTAATAAATTTTTCTTAAGTTTAAATGGTATAATCGACCTATATCCCCACATTATAACTCCATTTTCAATTGAAAGCTCATTTCTTCTACGATAATATGGAACCATTTCAGTTGCTACTCTTTCAGACCACCCATTTCTTAAATAAACCACAATTTTTCCTAACGCAGGATCTTTTCTGGTTTCATCTTTGACTTGATTCATATCAACAGGTACGAAATCCTCGACCCAATTAATATAATCAACTACTGATTCGACACTCTCTTTAATTCTCAGAGGTAATCGTGATAAACCATCAGCTTTCGTATTATCACGACCTTTAACATACTTTAAAGTATAATTGAATCCAGAAAGAAATAATGCCCATCGTTGCAACCTTCCTGCTGCCATTTGTGGAATTCCTTTATTCTGACTGAATAAACTCTGTTACCACAATGTCATCTAATAAATTGACCGTTTTTTTACACCCTTGTAATACCTTCTCAATTTCTCTTTGGAAAATAGCGCAAGCTGGCTTCGTTCCAAAAGGTAACCTATTCATTCTATAAATTCCTTTATGAGTACTCCACGCTAAACGGTTTCCTGTTTCCTCATCTACTTCTAACTGGTTATAGGCAGCTACTAAATCTAATTTCTTAAAAAGCTGTCCACCTTGTAATTCCCTAAATATTTCCTCAATTTTCGGAAACGGATACTGGACATCTTTCAGATCCTTATTTAAGGTACTTTTGTAATCAGCGCATACCCCAATTTTCCCGTTTTCTTTTAATACCGCGACTAAAGGCGTACCCCATTCTGAATTAACGATCTTAGAAATGACACCGTCCTTTTCTAATCGATCTAATTCCTTTTCGATAACTTCGCGAAACGCAAATGGAATGATCCTTGGTTTACAAAATTTAGACCTAGCGTTTTCTTTGAAATTCAAATATACTTTTACTTTATTGTACTTCCCTAAAGTACCATCAAATAATTCTTTGTTCTCATTTATAATTTGATCTTTTATTTCTGACAAATTTATTGTCTTATTTCTCAAGTAATAATTCTGATCACACTCTTCTTTACAATGTACATTAATTCCTAAAATTTTTATTAAATCTCTACCTATTAACATTCGTTTCCCACCTTCAACCACTAAAGTTGGGTGTTTCACGATTTTGTTTAAATATTCGACACATATTTCTGTCTCCCCCAATGGAACAATTAAACCTCCATTGTAGGTTCTTAAACGAATATCGGTAGGATTCAACATATTCTCATTTAAAATAGTTTTAAAAATATTATTAGGAATTATTGAAATTCCGGCACCAGTATCAAGTTTTGCTTTTATTAAAATATTATTTATTTTGACAGCCACATAAAAAGGATTGTCAACCTCTGATAAATTACTATAATATAAATTAACATCGCTATAACTATCTTGTCTTTCTAACATATAATTATTTTTCATATTAACTTTATTATTATTATTTATATTTTTATTTTCTTTACATATCCTAGCTAAATGACCTTTCTTTTTACAAATATTACATATAATATCTCTATATTTGCAAATTTTAAATGTATGATTATTTTTATCACATGCATAACATAATATTTCTTTAACTACTTTACTATTATTAAAATTATCTTTTCTATAAATTTTCTTTGAAAAATTATTATGGTGTTTATTGCCTTGTAATTTGTGTATCTCTACATCCCTTTCTTCAATTGTTGTCTCTTTCTGTATTGCCACTTTCAACAAATCTTTTAAATCTTTATTTAAATCTTCTTCACATAATCTATCTAATACTTGGCCTTTCTTGATTCCTGTTAAAAATTTGTTCTTGACATGTTCCTCCATCATGTTTCCAAACCTACATGAAATTGCTGCACTTTTGATACGTACAAACCACGTGTTAACTGACTCCGCATTTTCTTGTCTTAAATTAAAAAAAATTATTCTTTTTCTTAATACAGACTCCTCTTTACCGAATTGACTCTTCATCAATTTTATTACATCCTCGTATGATAATTTCTTTGGCTTTTTTGGATACGATATTTCCCTAATTATCTCAAAAGCCCTCTGATTTATTGTAGTCAAAATAACTGACACTTGTTTCTCAGCTTCCACTGAATTTGCAATAAAATATTGCTCTAAC
Organism: Diogma glabrata; assembly: GCA_963693315.1. NCBI lineage: Eukaryota > Metazoa > Arthropoda > Insecta > Diptera > Cylindrotomidae > Diogma > Diogma glabrata. The sequence goes on from OY856188.1 coordinate 114,059,128, forward strand.
CGCTCCTCATATACTTCAAAATCATCTCCGATGTTGAATACAGGAACATTTCCCAAACTTGTGGTGCGTATAATAGTCGCCATTTCACTTTTGCTATCACCAGTTTCCATTAATATTTCACTTGTATTTAACTTTATTAAACTTTTCCGATTTTCTCGTCGCCAAACTTGTTAGTATACTGTACTACTATTTATGTTTTCACTTTAATGAAAAACAACACTTTTAATTTTAACACCAGTTCATTTATTTATTCAATTAATAATAAAACAATTTTTCTGGCTGTTAATACACGAATATTCTAATATACACGTTTCTAGAATCTAATTATTATACTTCGCAGAGTAATACAATTTCAATTTATTATAACACAAAAGTAATAGATTTACTCTATAATAAAGGTAGGTTCACACCATCACACTACCATGGTGTAAACTTGGTGTAAGATTTGAACTAAATAATTGTAGATTATTCAATGCAAACCATACATACGTTAAAGGGTTTTGATTAATTTAACTTGATTTAAATCAAATTAAATCCAATTGAAACGGCAACCAATTAATTGTAATGAAGATTTAATCTTGTAATTAATAACCTTATTACAAATACGATTTACCAACGTTACTATAAAATGTATAAATTATTGCTTAAAAAAATAGAATGTTCTTTGAAACTTTCATTATTTCGTAATGACGTCACACTATTTGACTGTACATTCAAACTGTGTTTAAATCGGTCTTTTCATTTTGTGATGAAGATGTTAACTCATGTCGAATTCTTTTCACCCAAATCCATCAAAAAAAATTGATGTAAATCAAAAATTTTGTTCTTTTCACCCAAAAACATCAATATTTTTTCCGATTTACATCAAAAAAAAAAATGTGCATTTTTTCGTAAATTTTTTTGACATTTCTAATATCAACAAAGAAAATTTAAAAAATAAACGTTTTGTTGAAGACAATTTTTATATAACTATGAATTGTTTAATTTTGAAGAATTAATTATTGTGTTTTATATTATATATATACAATAATGTAACTAACATTTAATAAAATAACTCCTAATAAATAAAAAAAAACTCTTAAATGGATTTATTAGAATTAAAATATTATATTTCATTGGGCGGATGAAAAAAGATGCATCATAGAAAAAAACGAGACGCTTTTATCTAAAATGAAGTAATTTAAATTGAAAACAAATATGAATGAATAAAACAAAATTATTTTATGTGCAAATTAATTGAACTTTTTATAAATATTTCAATACGCAATTGCAGAATATGCTATTATACGAAATTTTTCAAATTTAAAAGTAGACAACCGCCATTTAAATATCACTAATACAAACATATTTCACATCAAATTTTGTTTTTTGTTCTTTTCAGACCCGAATTTATAAATTGATTTAGAAAAGTCAAAAGAAAACCACATCATATTGAAAGAGAAATCCTCAAATATTCGTTTTTGTTTTTCCTTATTTTATTTCACAGGAATGAAATTATGGAGAAAAAAGAAGGCAATCTTGGAACTGCCGACAGAAGTGAAAACTTAAAACTGTGAAATAGCTGTGTTTTTTTTTATCTTCCAATTATTGTAGCATTGCAAATTAAAATTTTAGAATTTTTAAATTTAAATCATTAAAATTATTTTGGGTTTAACCAAAACCCCCGATATATCATAGCCAACCCATTCACGCCATTTGCAATAAACAAAGAACATTGCCATATGCAAAAAATTGGATTAGTGTTTTTGATTAAATATTTTTAAATTTTTTTTTTATAGAGTTTTATTTTTCCAGATGGCGTTATGGCGATTTTTTGAATTTTTTTTATATTGAGTTTTAATTTCAAAATGGCGCTACAAGTTCACGATTTTTGTTGTGCTAAAAAATGTAGATGGCTTCTATACCGGGGGTTTTGGTTTAACATCTATCACCATCCAAGCACACAAACAAATAATTTCAAAAAATCAAATTCAATAAAAAAGAAAAAAAGTGCAAGCGGTAGGACGTCCGCTAGAAATAGATAGATTTCGAGATTAGACTGTTTTGTTTACAAGTCGAATCTGATTTCAGATTATTTTAAACAAAACAAACTAATTACAAACAGATATCGAACAAATTTTAAAAAGAAAATTAGGTATATATATAAGCAAAACTATTTTGGAACGTTGTTACGAACGGAAAAACAAATATCAAAACTTCCACAAAACATATGTGTGACAATGTATGACACTGTATGAAAAACACACCACAAACCTATTCAATATCATATGTCATCCAATTACTGCGAAATATCATAATAGTTTATTTCTGCGAAAAAAAAATTAATTTCTTCTATTCAAATCTTTTTATTTTTGTTTCATTGATTGTTATAAGGTTTTTGCAAATTGTTGTTGTTGTTATGGATTGTTGCAAACTTTTTTGTTGAAGCCGACAAGTCAAAAACCTCTAACTGCAGAGGTTTATATTTAAAACAAACGGATTAAAATGTTTCCATAGATTCCAAATTTAAGAAGTTTTTTGAAATATTAGTATTTAAACGGCCGTTATAACGGATTTAAAAACCAAATTTTTTTTTAAAGTAGAAAGTCTCTGGTTTCTTAAACATGTGTCAGATTTTGTTGTCCAGGATATTAATAAAACGTTTTTTGATCTGGCTTCACAAATTCGACCGTGAGAGTGCCGGTTGTTTCAAAAGCATTTTGTGTTTTACAAGCTTTCTTTTTTGAGCCGCCTCAGGAACCGCTAATTACAGAAGTATATTTTTAAAAGAAATTGATAAAAAAGGTACCAAAGATTCTAAATTTATGAAGTTTTTAAAAATATTAGTCTCCAAACGACCGTTATAACGTATTTAAAAAATTAGCTTTTTTCTAGTATAAAGCCTCTAGTTTCTTAGCCATGTGTCGTGTTTTGCTGATTTAAGAGCTTGTCCAAGATATTCATAAAACACACATTTTTAAAAAAAGTTTTTAGATCTGGGTCCACAAATGCGACCGTGAGAGTGCCGGTTGTTTCAAAAGCATTTTATTTTTTCCAAGCTTTTTTGTTGGAGCCGCTTATTCAGGAACCTTTAACTGCAGAATTCTATTTTTAAAAGAAATTGATAAAAAAGATTCCAAAGATTCTAAATTTGTTAATTTTTTTAAAAATATTATAGAAACGGCCGTTGTAACGGTCTTAAAAATCACTTTTTTTAGTTAAAAGCTTCTAGTTTCTTAACCACGTTTTGGATTTTGCTGATTCACGACCTTGTCCAAGATATTAATAGAACACACATGTACAAAATAATTCAAAATTCATAATTCAAAATTAATTTCTTTCGACGTGTCAAGTTTGTTTACTTCTATCCCTGTTAACATTCTTAAGGATATAGTTTTTGATCTTATAAAAAATTCTGTTTCATCTTCTGAACTTCAAAACGAACTCAGCATGATATTTAAAACTTGTGTTGAACAGAACTATTTTGTTTTTGATAACAAATATTATGAATTTACTGATGGTCTTCCGATGGGATCCCCATTATCTCCCCTTCTAGCTGAAATTTTTATGGATTGGTTTGAGAGAAATATTTTAGATGTATCACTTCCACTTGCTAAACATGTTTTGTTTTGGTATAGGTATGTAGATGACATTCTTTGTCTTTGGACTGGAACCGAACGACAACTTGACTCTTTTCTTCATATCCTTAACGGAAAATGTAACTCTATTAAATTTACAATTGAAAAAGAGATAGAGAAGTCTATTAATTTTCTTGATATTACTATCAACCATAGCCAAACTAAATTTGATTTTAATATTTTTCGCAAACCAACTTACACAGATACGATTATTCACTCCACCTCCAATCATTCTCTGAATATTAAACATTCAGCTCTTTATTCATTAGTTGATAGACTTATAAAAATCCCACTCTCTTCCATAAACTTTAATAAAGAATTTAACACTATCTTAAACATCGCTAGTGAAAATGGTTTCGAACCAACTTTGGTTCATAAAATTCTTAACAAAAAACTCAAACGTCTCGCTTATAGGCAAATTTATCCAGTTTCTGTACCTGAAACAAAACTTTGGCGTAAAATTTATTATAATGGAAAAGTAAGCCAAAAACTAGGAAATATTATTTCTAAATACACCGATTTGAGTTGTTCTTTCTATAATAATCATACTTTACAGAATCTTCTTGTAAATAATAAAATGAAACAAAAAAATGTTTCCAAAAGTGGAGTATATCAACTTTCCTGTGATGACTGTGATGCCTTGTATATTGGACAAACTGGTCGTAGTTTTGAAGATCGTTCAGCTGAACATTTTCGAGCTTTGAGATATGGACATTCTTCTTCAACTTTTTCGAATCATTTGTTATCTGAAAACCATAATAGTTCTTTCAACAATAATTCAAATTTAAAAATTCTTCATTTTGAATCTAAAGGTACAAAACTTGATATTCTTGAATCTTTTGAAATTAGAAAAGCTCTTTTTCATAACCAAAATTTATTAAACTTACAAACTGACGTCATTTTTTCACCCTTAACTAATCCGGATTTGTTTGAGATCACTATTTAAATTTAAAATGGAAATTATTATTTAGATTCTTTAAGTTATGTAATGGTTTACCCTTACAGACTTAGTTTTATTAGTGTTAATACATATTTAACTATTTGACTATAAAAAATGTTTTTGTTCATTTCTACCTTTATTTTTGCAAATATTAAAATATTTGATTTAAGTAGTTAATATTTTTTCGTTTACTTTTTGTTTACAATGTTTAATGTTTTTCTTTAATATTTTTATTCCTCTTGAAAATGGTTGAATTAAACCGAAATTAATTGAGGTATTTTATTAATAATTTTGTAAATAAATTTTAATAAATAAAATAAAATAATTTTTTGCGAACTAAAACAAGGAGTATTTTTAAAATTTAATATTATTAAATATTATTATTATGTTTCGCCAATCAGTGTCTTCCGCTTCTATACAATATATAATAATTTATTTCTTGATCTATCTGATAAGATAGATAGGTAGGCTCAGTATCCCAATACCAAGTTTATTCTTCTTGGGGACTTCAATTTCCATAATAAAAAATGGCTCATGCACAGCTCCTCTACTGATGAGATAGGCAAACAGGCTGATCTGTTTGCTCTTTATCATAATTTTACTCAGATAATAGACCAGCCTACCAGAGTTCCTGACACTCCTGGACAAAGTAGCAACTTACTTGATCTGTTTTTTGACAAATGATCTATACTTAGTACAATTTAAAGTATCAGAGTCTTTAGGTGGGTCAGAACATAATTTGATCTTCACAAAATTAAATATATAAATTCCTAAACAGTTTAAAGCGAATCACTGTCTTGTTTGGAACTACAAAGCGGCGGATTGGCAAGGACTTAAAATCTTTAAACCCTTTCCTTGGAATAGTTGTCTTACTGGCCAAGATCCAAACATTGCTGCTTTTAATTTTTCTGAAATTTTACTTGAGGGTATGCGCAGATTTATTCCTAATAAATTGGTCATTCCGAATGTTGATCTATGGTTTTCGAGTAAATACAAAAAATCAATTAAAGTTAAAAAAAGACTTTTCGAAAGTTTTTCCAAAACAAAACTGATGAAGACCTTGGAGAGTATCGAAAAGAGAGGAATTTATGTAAGAAACTAATGATGAATAGAAAAATCTATTTAATTTGAAAAACTTCTAAATTTGCTGAACAGCCAACTGGTTCGCGTAATTTCTATAAGGCCGCTAAGGCTATCCAAGGCAATTTCTGTAAATCTTCTCTTCCATCTCTTGTTGATAGAGATATACCTATTATTGACCCAAAAGAAAAAGCTAATTTGCCAGGGCATTTTTTTCTACATTAGTCGAACCCAATTTTCAACCTAGACCTATTCTTAAAGTATCGCTCAAAATAAAGTGAATAATTTTTCGTAAAAACATTATTCAAAAAATACTTTTACAAATTAATACCAACAAAGCATCTGGGAATGATCATATTCCTCAAATTATACTTAAAATGTTTGCTAGGGAGCTAGCACCAATCCTCACTAAAATATTTTATTTGTCTTATAAGCAAGGCATTTTTCCTGAAATGTGGAAGATTGCGAGTGTACAGCCAGTTGCAAAAAGGGTAGTAAAACTGACCCACCCAATTACAGACCCATTTCAATTTTATCAGTAGTTTTTGTTTCTAAAGTTTTTGAGAAATATATAAATTTTAATTTAAAGAGCTTCTTCCAAATTATTTAATGATTCATGATCCTTCCAATAATTGTCTGAAAAGGAAGAGCAACGGGAGATTTTCTTTCGTTTGTTACTCATCTTTGGAACAAATCCCTTGACAACTTCGGTGAGACTTTCGGTGTTGCTCTTGATATATCAAAAAAAATTGACAAGATTTGGCACAAAAAGCTTATATGCAAATTGAGCTGTTATGGTTTAGATGCGCCACTAATTTCATGGGTGCAAAGTTTTATATCTGAGCGAAAATTTCGAGTCAATGTAGACGGTGTTTCATTGGATGTATTTTCGACTAACGCAGGAGTTCCGCTTTATCTCCAACTCTTTTTCTCATCTATGACTTGTTGGTTTCAACAATTAATTTTATCCATAGTTTTGCTGGTGATAGCACTCTTCATGCGTCTCATGTTTCACTTTATTTTTTATATTAATTAGTTAGACATTAATAATTTAGCACACTAAATAGGTATGGTATAATAGGTATTCATTATTAAGGCTCTTTGAATATCCGAAGATACCATGTCAACTATAAAGGAAGGAGATGAGGAAAATAGAAGGAATGAGGATATGGGGATAACTATACTAATTGTTTTAAATGACGATGTACATTTTCTTTAAATGCCTGAGGTGCAAATTCATCGGGAAATACAGAGGAGGGCATTGAGTTCCACAATTTGCCTACTCTGTTAAAATAGCCGTAGTGGAAGAACACAGTTCTTCGTGTTATTTGGACAACAAATGGATGACACAACGTGTTATTTGGACAACAAATGGATGGGATAGCTCGAAAGCTCGTGTTTGTTGATTATACAGCGCACACGATGGAAGGATATTTTTAATTTCCTTAGAGAAAAATTCGCTAAAGTTATATTTATAGTAGATTGACAATTTAGTCACATTTCTTCTGTGCTGGAGTGAATCAACTGTATTGCTTTTCTCTGTACAGAGTCGAGACATTTTATTGTTGACTGACAAGTACCTCCCTAAAAATTCCTCTTTATATCCAGTTTATTGTTTGCTAAAAATGATTGTATCGCATACCCCATATTTATTGCAGGCGTTCAGCAGCTCTACAATGCTTTATCGCTTTTGTAAGATTTAAATCATCTACTGCAATTAATTTTTGTCGTAATTAGTTATCATTGATATCAATTACGATCTTGTCTTTGAGTAACTCATCTGTTAGCTCCTTAAAATCGCAGTTTTCTTTTTACTGTTGTACGATTTTGTTGAAAAAATCATCCAAAGGCTCTTCCATTTCTTAGTGTATATTGTTGAAAGTATATCTTTCAAATGTTATGTTGGTCTTTGTTGTTAAATTAAAATTATTATAAATTGTTAAGCTATCTGGACCCAAACTCACCATGAACGTGGCACATTGTATTTCGGGTGACTTTTTTCCTAATTCGGTGGCTATCTCAAACCATTTGAATTGTTGAGGCCATTCTTTCCACAAATTAGCTACGCCACCGCTACATAGTTACTATAAAATTTTTTGGTGGTTTTATTTCAGTCATCTTTAAATTTTTTTATTTTTCATCTTTTCCAATGTGTTGTTATAATTTAATTGTTTTTATAATACGTACGATGATGCTATTATGTTTTACACTGCTTTTGTTTAGTTTTCAATAAGTTTTAATACTATAATTATGAAAAAACAAATCCTACTTCTGACACCATATAATGACACGCCAAGCATTGGTTGTGTAAAAGTGCTTTATTGTAGCTATCAAGATATAGTGTAACACTAGTAATATGATATATAGTGTAACACACGTAATCTTTACGTTACACTAACTAAGTAAATATGCACCTGTTCGTTATTTGTTAATATGACCCAACAGGCTTCTATAAATTGGGTTAAGCGCTTCAAGGTCCGACCTCAGATTTATGGAACCATTCCTTTCCAACTGTATATTTATGGACTCTAATATTAACCTCTTATTCCAATTAGGTTCGCTCACAACATATTTTAATTAGTGTGTATATTTTAATTATTTTTTACTTTTTTTAGATTTTTTATTACTTTTATTTTTCTTTCAATATATAATGTACTTTATAGTTATAAAATTTGTATAAATAGCTAAATATAACAATGTATCACAACTAGTAAGCCTTTAAGTTTTGTACGGATAATTTAAGGTATCAAATTATTTCGTAAGTTTTAATGTTTTTGCTTTTATTTTTACATATATTTTTATTCTATATTTCTATTTTAATTTCTATTTTTATTTTAATTATGTGACTTTCAATAGTTTACAATAGTAATAATAATAATATATTTTAATAATAATAATATATTTTTTAAAGTTTTAAGTTTTTATTTATTTTTGACAAAATTGTAATGTAACTGAAGAGGGTCCCAATACAGGCCCGAAATATTTAGAACAAATAAAGAATTTTTAAGACCTTATGCTTGGTGTTTTATTTGTTCAATCGAAGAAAACCAAAGACGGTAACAAAAAACAATAGAATTTAGAATAGAATAGAATTTAGAACAATAGAAACAACAGAAAAACAATAGAGTTTTTTTTATATAATTTGCAACTTGAAGTTATGTTTATGTTTATTGGTTAGTTTTTATTATAAAACTTTTATTTTATTCTTATAATTAATAAGAAATACAATTTGTACTACGTACGAGTATAAAACATTTTTAGAACTGAATTATCAACATTCGAAATTTAGCTAATTTTTTTAACTTCTTTGAATCCTCGATATACCCAAAATTGGCTTCACAAATGTACCCCTTTTTGTGTTTTATAACCTATTTAAATTTTATTCTTCGTGTACCCCAATTCGAAATTCTTGATCTGGTCACAGTAGGGACACTTGTCAATAATTTTCTGGTCAATTTTATTCATGAAGTTATTTAAGATGCATGACCAGCTGGATCTTAACTGCGCTAGAATGGACCTGTGCCGTAATTTGGTCCCTTCCGTAGCGAGCTGTGGTGTTTGGCTATGGAGAAATCGATTTGGGGCGTACTTCCTTATTGTGTGTTCAACAACTTTGGTATGAATTATTTTTAAGCCCGTTTTATGCGTAAGCTTTTCAATATTACCGGTGACTTGGTTTTCTCTTTCATCATTTAAGAAGCACTTTGCGTTGCTCCTGTCCTTATGTCTCCTAAGGTGTCATTGCGGGGGTGTTACTCTTTGTGACAGGCATATAGATATTGTTTGTGACATTCCTCGTGTAGGTGATCTCGGTGAGCCATCAAATGACATCCGGTTGCTGTTCGCAAGGCTGCGTTCTGTGTTATTTGTAATGTATTCCAGTGTGTGTCAGCGACTTGGGGTATCGGGGTGCAACGTAATATAAAATAGGTCGTCCTAATGATTTGTATGATGTTATGAGTGTGTTTTTATGTTTGCCTAATGAAATGTCCGCTAGTGCTTTCAATGCATTGTTCCCGTTTTTCAATCAAAAGCTTACCTGCTAAGCACGAGCGTTGAATTTAAGTAGTGCGTCGAATGTGACCCCAAGTCTCAGATTTTTTACCGTAGGAATAAGTATGTTGTCAAATCAGATGTTAAGTGTTGTATTCACCTCCTTTGTTCATGGGGGAAAAGTGTAGAGTGGACTTTTCAATAGACATTTTCTATTTTCTCGTATTAACCCATTCATTTAAGGTGTTAAAGTAGGTGTTCCGAACATTAATGATTTGTCCTATGTTGTGAGCAAAGTCACAAAGTAGTCAGCATATGACGTAATGGTTATTCTTTCTGCTGGGGCAGGCAAACTGCTTAGATATAGACGAAAAATATAGCGAAGTGTGACATAATTATTTTTTTCTACACCCGTACTATAAAAATACACTTATATGACCAAAATCCGTTTTATTATGATATTCATTTCGATACAGATTTTATTACGATATAGATTTTTAATCAATAGAAAGAAAACCATAGTTTTTCAATCAAACATGCTATGCATTTGTAATGAAGAGCTTTCTCATTGGCGAACCAATGAGAATGGCATAGCAGGATGCGTACCTAGAGTTATTTAACGCCGTAACGACTACAGCTCAGTCATCGTCGATTTGAAAGATTGTTACCTGCTGCTTGAACACAAATACAGAAATGTACGCAAATTACGTGAATAAACAGAAGTGGAAACAAAACGAATGGAAAAATGAAACTCTGGCGACCCCTTTTGCGAAAGAACCACTATCAGCGCGTCCAACCCCCACAATCATTCCCATACGCCCACACACTCACGCTTCATACATGCTAACACTCACCCACACACTCAGACTGCGAAGCAAGACAATTAAGCTCAAAGACCCACAGCAAGTACCGCAAATGGTAGTAATCAAACATAAGTTGTATTGCTGTCATCTGATCAATATGATACAGCTTGTACACCACTGCCCTTGCTGGTAAACCGAGAATCAAATCTTAGAGCACGGGAGAACGTCACACGCTATATTGAAAGTCTTTATTACTTATTTTCCTTTTTCTTTATTAATAACATTTTCAAAATTTTTTGAAACCATACGAAAGAACCAAAAAAAATTAGTTACAGCTCCAAAAAAGCTATACTTTTATTTGTAAGTTAAATAAATATTTCAAAACCAATTTAATTAAATACCTGTAGTGTACAGTTGGTTAATGTATAACACGGTTAATAGATATAAAACATGACAAGAATTTGTTTTTTGTTTGTTTGTTTGGTTTTCATATTGTTTGGGATTGATTTTTAATAAAAATATGAATTAATAAATTTAGGTAATATAATTTAATATAATAAAAAAAGGTATTTGGAAAACGAGAAGTTACCTCGGAGCAAAAACATTTCGATTATAATCACTTCCAAATTCGACTGAAGGTGTCTCGCTACACGCATCGCCAGCTCACACACACACACACACACGCATCGACAAGCAATCCCCCATTCAATCACTTGTATACCCTTTCACGCGCATTCACACTTCTACGTTAGAAAAAAAGTAATTAAAATAAACAAAGTTCACTCACCCCATGATTATATCCTCCAGGCTTCGAAGTCTTAAGGTCTTAGCCCTCCATCAGCAGTGAATATCCCCACAGGTAAAGTATTGTTCGTAAAACTGCATAAATTTTATATAAGTGTTGCGTGGAAATAAATCAGGCAATTGTTGTAACAAATAACATAAATGTTGTACCAATGTTGCGTTGAAACACTGTAGTAATGATGCGTCGGAATAAATCAGGCAATTGTTGTAACAAATAACATAAATTTTGTACAAATGTTGCGTTGAAACACTGTAATAGTGATGCGTCGAAAGAACTCAGGCAATGGTTGTAACAAATCACATAAATTTTGTACAAATGTTGCGTTGAAACACTGTAGTAGTGATGCGTCGAAATAACTCAGGCAATTGTTGTAACAAATAACATAAATTTTGAATAAATGTTGCGTTGCAATACGGTAGTAATAGCACAAATCTTATATTAATGTTGCGTTGAAATACGGCAGAAATAGCAAAAATTTTGTATAAGTGTTGCGTTGAAATGCGGTTGAAATACGGTAGTGATAGCAAAAATTTGTACAAATGTTGCGTTGAAATATATTTGAAATTCGATAGTAACAGCAAAAATTTTATTTAAATGTTGCGTTGAAATACTGTAGACAATACGGTAGTAACAGCAAAAAATTTTATTTAAATGTTACGTTGAAATATGTTCGACATACGATAGTAACAGCAAAAGTTTTATTTAAATGTTGCGTTGAAATACTGTAGCAATGTGGCGTCGAAATAAATCCGGCGATTGCTGATAAAATTGTGAACTTAAGTTGTAAATGTTGTACCGGACTGAGTTGGTGATTGAACAACTAAGCAAAGCTTGAGCAACTATTCCAAGAATTGGCAATTGGATCATATCCGGGCACAATACAGCCAATTTGAGAAGGCCAGTATAACACTGATAAATTGATCCTCGATCAGGCACTTGAATATATGGTAGACTAAGCGGTTATTTATAAGCCGGATGCACAGAACAGGTAACCGACCCACTGCCAGACTTGGTCACAAAGTCGTATCAATCTAAAGATGAAGTGCTTTGGTAACCGATGGTTAGGTTACGTATTCCCATAATCCTGTCACTGGTACAGTCAATATATCTTAGAATGAGTTTTACGGCTTCTTATTTGTTACGCCAAATTTTACAGTCCCGAATGATACGTAACAAAGAAGAATAAATTACTTTACACGACTATCGCACACATACAAACAATATAGAATAACACGCCAGAACTCCTCAAGATCATCTCCTCACTTATCATTTATTTGATAACCAAAATAAATTATTCTAGAATTTTACTAATAATACAGTTACCCGGTACAGTTCACTAACTTTAATTATTAGGATATAAATGCAATTTACTAAATTTTATATGTAAATTTTAAATGGACAACACAAATATACGTTCGACATATAATTACTATCTTTTTTCTTTTTTTATATTAATTCTTTTAGTTTTGGTTTGTAATTTTATTTCTCTTAAGATCAATAAATCTTGAGATTATTTTATTAAATTGATTTCGTGTTAACAACCAAAAAGAATCACTTAATTAAAGATTATATTACTCATTTTATCTCATCAAACAAGAAACAAGTTCACGAAAGTGATTCTAGAATTTTACTATTAATACGGCTACCCGGTATATTTCACTAACTTTACTTCTTAAAACATACATACAATTTCGATACATTTTACACGTATATTTTATATGTACAACACAAATAAACACTAGACATATAATTACTATTTTTTTTCATATTAATTCTTTCATTTTTGGTTTTTAATTTTATTTCTCTTAAGACCAAAAAGAATCACTTAATTAAAGATTAGATTACTCATTTTATCTCATCAAACAAGGATTCTTCACACTACACTGCTTAAATTTTTCTTTCGAAGGTTATGATGATAAAGAATACTCAATACAACAATAAAATACACAAATATATATAAAAATCATAACCTGTATGCGTTGAAGGGTCTCTTGATGCTTATTAGACCAGAATCCATCCCCATACATCGCTCAATCCCTGGTTACAATTAAATTCCAGCTTCTTCGGATGTTCAATAACACCAGCAATCAAAACCATCTAGTCAAAACGTCAAAATTTTGTTGACTCCAATCAGACTAAAATGAATATCACAATTGAATATGAAGTATATAAGAGAGAAAAGATCGTATAGTCATCTCTTTTATAGCAATTTTAATATCGAAAATTCGAAAAAGTGTTTCTTTTGAAGCGAAATTTATAGAATGTTAGTACATTTTCCGTCTCAAAAAAAAAACTGTTTGTTATTTTGTAATACATAATATTGTAAGATGATTTCACGAAATAATCTATTTCCAACGCATCGGGAAGAAACATGAATATATTAGAATGGATCAAACGTAAGTTCAACCGATTTTATGATGTCTATGTATTATGAAATAATAGCTTCAACCGTATTACAGTAAAATTTAGATTAAATTGATAAAAAATGCCTATATAAGAAATATAATACGTTTTGAAAACAATTGCTAAACTGGTTGTAGGATAATAATTGTTAGACAATAAAACGATTGGACAAATATGCACAGCGGTTTGAGGTTTGAAAACATTTAGAGCAATTACGGTTAGTGTCCGGAGAATTCAAATTTATGTAGTATGGTGAAGTAATGCTGGTAAAAACGCAGTGTGAGTCAATAATAGGATATTGTAAAGGGAATACTATGGTTAATAGTTGTATGCTAAGAACAAATTTGTGTCACGGAAGCTATAGTAAAATAGGACCATAGATTGTGAATGAACGAGAAATTATTATGGACTATGTGTGGTAAGCAAAATTGTGTTTTATGAGAAGATAGACATTACATAAATCTGAAACCTTACTGCTCTACGTTATCATACTCCAGTTTACATAACACATTTGACGTTTGTTGAAATTTTCGTATGGAAAAAAAATTGAACTTTGAAATTTGAAAATTGAAATTTTCGTTGTAATTATCGTTCTTCGTTATTTACCGGGTGTAGAAAAAATAGCGTATGCTACTTTCATGTAATGGTTATTAATACACTCGCATATACCATACGTATCCCGGTTAATGCTCGTGTATTAATAACCGTCATTACATGATCGTAGCATAATATACTATTCTGTATTTTGAGGGAATGAGATTGGGAAAAGGTGAAAAAAATCTTTTTTGACCCTTACAAAGGGGGTGTCATATGAAGGAGCACTTAATTTAAGAAACATTGTTTTCTTAGAATTTTACGGTCCACACTTTTCGAATTATTGTCAATTAATTATTATGGAACTGTTGTTTGAATTAATAATGTATATTTAAAGGAATCGAGTTTGATTTAGAAAAATCGAAGAAGATTGAAATATTTTCAAAAAATAATTCAATAAATTATCGTCTGTTTAGTTTTTGAGTTATTACCGAAAACGTGAGTTGGTTTTCCTGTCCCCTCCCCCTTAACTTCGAACATTACAAAAGAAAAAATTTGAAAAACTTCACAGTTATAGGAAATGTTGTAAAGATTAAACACTAACTATAGCGGTCGGCTTATCTTTTAAAACGTTGTTCAACAGAGTAAAAATTTCATTAAAAAATTGTTTTTGATCATGTCATTGGGGTGTCTTATGAAAGGTGATTTTTTTGTACTACAAAACAATTTTTTGTAATTTTCAAAAACACAGTTTCGACTTTTTTTCGAACATGTGAAATTTTTTTTCACGGGTTTAGGAATTGTGTTAAATAAAAACTAAAATTTACTTTAGTTTCAAATATTCATTGGAGGTTACCCTCCAACTTATTATTTTATTTTTATTAAAAATAAATAAAGTAGTAGTCCGGTCAATTTAGACATTCGAAGTTACATAAAGTCCCAACAAGCTGAATTTCAGTGACATTTTCCGTCTCAAAAAAAAAACTGTTTGTTATTTTGTAATACATAATATTGTAAGATGATTTCACGAAATAATCTATTTCCAACGCATCGGGAAGAAACATGAATATATTAGAATGGATCAAACGTAAGTTCAACCGATTTTATGATGTCTATGTATTATGAAATAATAGCTTCAACCGTATTACAGTAAAATTTAGATTAAATTGATAAAAAATGCCTATATAAGAAATATAATACGTTTTGAAAACAATTGCTAAACTGGTTGTAGGATAATAATTGTTAGACAATAAAACGATTGGACAAATATGCACAGCGGTTTGAGGTTTGAAAACATTTAGAGCAATTACGGTTAGTGTCCGGAGAATTCAAATTTATGTAGTATGGTGAAGTAATGCTGGTAAAAACGCAGTGTGAGTCAATAATAGGATATTGTAAAGGGAATACTATGGTTAATAGTTGTATGCTAAGAACAAATTTGTGTCACGGAAGCTATAGGAAAATAGGACCATAGATTGTGAATGAACGAGAAATTATTATGGACTATGTGTGGTAAGCAAAATTGTGTTTTATGAGAAGATAGACATTACATAAATCTGAAACCTTACTGCTCTACGTTATCATACTCCAGTTTACATAACACATTTGACGTTTGTTGAAATTTTCGTATGGAAAAAAAATTGAACTTTGAAATTTGAAAATTGAAATTTTCGTTGTAATTATCGTTCTTCGTTATTTACCGGGTGTAGAAAAAATAGCGTATGCTACTTTCATGTAATGGTTATTAATACACTCGCATATACCATACGTATCCCGGTTAATGCTCGTGTATTAATAACCGTCATTACATGATCGTAGCATAATATACTATTCTGTATTTTGAGGGAATGAGATTGGGAAAAGGTGAAAAAAATCTTTTTTGACCCTTACAAAGGGGGTGTCATATGAAGGAGCACTTAATTTAAGAAACATTGTTTTCTTAGAATTTTACGGTCCACACTTTTCGAATTATTGTCAATTAATTATTATGGAACTGTTGTTTGAATTAATAATGTATATTTAAAGGAATCGAGTTTGATTTAGAAAAATCGAAGAAGATTGAAATATTTTCAAAAAATAATTCAATAAATTATCGTCTGTTTAGTTTTTGAGTTATTACCGAAAACGTGAGTTGGTTTTCCTGTCCCCTCCCCCTTAACTTCGAACATTACAAAAGAAAAAATTTGAAAAACTTCACAGTTATAGGAAATGTTGTAAAGATTAAACACTAACTATAGCGGTCGGCGTATCTTTTAAAACGTTGTTCAACAGAGTAAAAATTTCATTAAAAAATTGTTTTTGATCATGTCATTGGGGTGTCTTATGAAAGGTGATTTTTTTGTACTACAAAACAATTTTTTGTAATTTTCAAAAACACAGTTTCGACTTTTTTTCGAACATGTGAAATTTTTTTTCACGGGTTTAGGAATTGTGTTAAATAAAAACTAAAATTTACTTTAGTTTCAAATATTCATTGGAGGTTACCCTCCAACTTATTATTTTATTTTTATTAAAAATAAATAAAGTAGTAGTCCGGTCAATTTAGACATTCGAAGTTACATAAAGTCCCAACAAGCTGAATTTCAGTGAAATTGTTCAAAACATAATTATAAACAATGTCTAGAAGTTCCCCATCATTCCCGTGTATGGAAAAAATTTTATTCAAGGTCAAAGGTCAAAAAAATGAGTTTTTCGCGATTTTCAGCAAAACGGTAAGTTTTATCATAAAAGTACCTCAGACAAAAATTGTAGATCATAAAATTATCTATAAAAAATGTATCAATACTTTTTTTCTTACGAGCCACCGTTTCTGAGATATAACGATTCAAAAAGTTATAAAAGTTGTTATCGTCTTAATATGCACACGTTTCCACGCCACCTATGAGGTAGTGTACTTAGTGCGTTTTTTTAACGTGGTTTCCCCAGTAGGCCTACTCCACGGGTCAGTTGTGATCCTGTTTAATGTAAAACTATTGCAAAATAACGGAAATTTTCAAAGATTGGAAAAGATAAAAGCGATGTAAATTAAAAAAAAGTGTTGAAGTTCATTCGTCTTATTCGTAAGTTTCAAATTCTTGTTCTTCTTCTTGATCTTCTTCTTGTTCTTCTTCTCCTGCTTCTTCTTCATCTTCATTTTGGATGCAAGTAAATTGCGTCAATAGCGATGTATCGCATGATACTTCGTCGGAGTCAAACGAATCCTCCATTATTGTATCATTATAAGAAGCACATAAACCAAAAGCCGAAAAGATTTGTATAAGACGTTTAGACCCGAACCTTCGATGAAAAAAAACTGCGAGGACTAATTGTAATTTAGATTTAAAAGACCTTGGTCGAACGGCAGTCATGATACAATGGCAAATATTTGTGCATATTAATTTTAAATGATCTAAATTTGATCGTTTATTTTTTAAAATCACTCGTTCCACAAGATATGTCAATGATTCTGGGATTTCATTATTTAAATCTTCAAACATGCGACTTGGTGGAGGGTAGTTAGAATTATTAAATACTGCGGTTTGAATATCTTCGCGAATAATAGCTGCAGCTGCGTCTAGGACTCTCAATCGTTCTTCTGTTTTATTCATTTTTTTTTTCGTACCAGGCTTGATTCAAAATATCATTATGATTATCCACTAAGCATATGAATGTTGATGCTCCCGATTTCTCAGTGATAATAAGTTTATCACCATACTTTAGTTTTAGTCCTAGCTTAATCGTTCTGTTATCTAGAGTCGTAGTTTTGCAAACCTCTTGTAATTCGTTCAAAGTGAACTGACAGTCATCGCTATTTTCAATGTAAGTAAATATTTCCTCCATTGCCAAATTCGTAGCTTCGTCTTTAGGACGACCCATTTTAGCTCCAGTGGAAGGTTTTAAAAAATTAGCATAGCAATCTCGATGATACTTAGCTTCAGCAGCAACTAAATCATATTCAATTCGACTCGAGCAAGAACAGCTTTTGCTAAAGCATCGTCACGAGTCCGAGCTGTTTCCAGAATTGAATCTTTAAATTGAAGTGTACTTACTTGGCTGATTCGACGCCGAAAATCTGAACATTTTTTTCTTTCATACTCTTCATTTAATTTCTCGCCACAAAATAAGCATAGTTCTTTGAAACAAAAAGCTGATTCACTGATACGTGATCTAGTACGAGGAGGACTTGCTGTGGATGTACTGGCTTCTTGTTCTTCACGTTGTCTTTTATTAGCTGCAGCAATAGAAGACTTTCGAGTATAATTTTTACGGCAATTTTCATTTATTGTCACAGATTTCTGATTTTTGAGATATTCCGAAAAATCATCAGCTCTTTCGATACTTGCATTAATTAATGTCTTCATACCACGTTCAACAGTAACAACTTCACTTTCAGTTAAAAGTTTAGCACAAATAAAACAATATTCAGACATTTTCAATATAAAACTCAAAACAGCACAATATAGGTTAGGATAAACACGTGTTTTCACTACAGAGTGACGCTCAAGACTAACGATATTTCATTTATTATAGCAGGTATAAGACCCTAGCCACGCACACAATAGAACAAGAGACAGATGTCTCGAAGTTACACTGGCTTAAAAATTAAGGGACTGGGTCTCATTTTACCTGATATTAATACGCGAACGAAAAATTTTGTGGAGCCTAAGGCTTTTTTATTCGAATTTTGATTGATTTCAAATTTTTAGTACTAACTGATATTACTGTAACTTAGGTTTTAGAGATTTTTCGGATCATAAATAAAAAAGTTATTATATACGAAAATTTTTTATATACATATGCATTATAAGTTTGCATGCATACAAAAACGAAATTAAAAATTTATTTTATTTTTTTATATTTTCTTTTTTATATATTAGCTATCGAACAACGAACAACAAAAACGAAACTTAAAAATTTATTTTCTTTTTTATATTTATTTGTTCTCATCTTAGTTAGTTGATTTCATTTTACCGTTAGTTTTATATATATTATATAAAATATAACAACTCTAGATGTATATACGTGGCGTACTCATACATATTATGACGATAACAACTTTTATAACTTTTTGAATCGTTATATCTCAGAAACGGTGGCTCGTAAGAAAAAAAGTATTGATACATTTTTTATAGATAATTTTATGATCTACAATTTTTGTCTGAGGTACTTTTATGATAAAACTACCGTTTTGCTGAAAATCGCGAAAAACTCATTTTTTTGACCTTTGACCTTGAATAAAATTTTTTCCATACACGGGAATGATGGGGAACTTCTAGACATTGTTTATAATTATGTTTTGAACAATTTCACTGAAATTCAGCTTGTTGGGACTTTATGTAACTTCACTCTCATTTTTTGGTCTAAATTGACCGGACTATAGTACACTTGTCACGTTTGAGGGAAACAATTTTTTTATTTCAAAGGAAATTTTGATAATATTACACTTCTTTTTGGTGCTGATTGAGTCGAGCTTGAAATATTTACACTATTTGATGTACACTACACAGAATATCGGTTACAATTAATTTTATAGCTGTTAACTATACAACATTCCGTAGTAAACTGTATTTGGATGCTGCAAATTAATTTTAAATACATTTTTATTGAATGTTTAAAGTCTAGACAATTCTAGACCCATACGAAATTCCTTTTATGAAGAATATCTGTTTTTCTTGAACCCAGGCGTTGTTTATGTTTTTGAATTGAAAGGTGGAAGGGTATATCTCATTCAGTTTAATAGAGTTATGCAAGTCAATCCTGTTTTGTGTTCATTATTAGTTGAGGCACTTTGATTTGAGAAATGCTTCATTGTTTAGTTTTTCATGTAGATTATGTTTGGTATTGATTTGATATTTCCGTATTATAATGTTTAGTAATGATTTAATAATATTTCAATACCATACTATTTTACTTATTGTATAGTTTTGGTAATATTTATCAATTTAAATTCTCATCGGGCAGAATAACTTCTTCTTTACAAATAGTTTCACCGAAGTCGCTTTTATAAGGCAAATGAGATGATCCTTTTCCATCAGCAGCTGGCTGAAAAAAAGAAAAGGAAACTAAATTTTTAGTTATCGCAAAATGTATAGAAAATTTAAATTAGTACATGTAGATGTGGATTTTATGATCATAAACACAAAATTTTCAACTCCTTCAATAGATACACAATATAAACTGTTTTCTTCAGATTTTTTTTAAAGAGTTGATAAAACAAATAAAAATTTAGATACAAATTCATGAACAGAAAAAAGTATTACCTTAGCTTTTTCTTCGGTATCAGTGGATTCCGTTATAGCAATTTTAACCACATCAATTTTCTCAGCTTTTATAGTTTTAAATTCAGATTTAATTTCACCCGTTGAATCGTCCGTTGACAACATTGCTATCTCTCCAGAATTAGAATGTGGTATTTCCTGAAAAAGGAACAGATTTATTCGTTATACATCACAATAATTTTAATAAAAAGTGTTGTGCTATAGGAATTACAATATGTGTCACAACAACACATAGAAACCTTTAAAAAAACCTAGGTTCACAATAACATGCGTTCTAATGTGTTGATGTAACGGATATCTTTTTTTCTATTTATTTGTTAAAGAATGAAAAACCACACAATAAATTCTATCACATTAAAATATGACAAAGGCCAAAATTGCATAATAGGATAGAGAAAATAAAATAAAATAAAAAATGAAAAGCAAATTTATTTAAAAAAATTTCAGGTAAAAAACAAATATGAGGTTGCCAATAATCTAGCTAGTGGCATATTGCCTGATCATGTGACGCCTTGTCTTCCTCAATGAATAATGCCCGTACATAGAGTTAATAACGTACGCCATAGCTAAGGTTGATAGTGCCACTTTTGACTGAATAGAGATCATTCGTCAGAATCCCAATTTTTCAAAAGAATTTAGAATATCAAAGTGCAGTACAGTACTTTCACAAGGAACAGGATCAGTGGATCCACCAATTGCTTTCGCCAGTAAAACTTTAAACAAACCTGAGCGAAACCATTCCACCGTTGAGAAAAAATTCTTAGCAGTTTTCTCGGTTGTAACGTATTTTAGACCGTATTATTTTGGAACACAACGATTTTTTTGACATACTTATAATATAATCACTAGTTTACAAATTTTGATCTTTTTTAGTCTCCCTGACTAAAATCCAACTTTTCTTATAAATATTGACCTGCTTAACATAAATATCATATTCATTTTTTTTAAGGTTAGCTCTTGTTTTTGAGATATTTAACCATTTTTTCGGTGAAAAATAAGGTTATCCCGGTTTTTGGATCGCATATTTTACAACACAAACAAATTCAATGTATTAATAAAAGAAGTGCGAGGGCGAGATAGAGAAGTGAATAAGTCAACAACATCACTTACAAGGAAGTTAAGCAACACTGGGAAGTATCACAACTAAAAAGGATGAGCGCTTGGGAACTTCATCAGAAAAAAATATATGGAAATATGA
The DNA here is from genome assembly GCA_963693315.1 of Diogma glabrata. Classification (NCBI taxonomy): domain Eukaryota; kingdom Metazoa; phylum Arthropoda; class Insecta; order Diptera; family Cylindrotomidae; genus Diogma; species Diogma glabrata. The sequence goes on from OY856188.1 coordinate 114,080,758, forward strand.
TTGTAGTACATTGAAGCAGGAATATCTCGCCCGCGGTATGCCAGTATACCTTATCCAGCAGCGCTGGAATCCAAAGGGAATCCAAAATTCAAATGATTAAAGAAACGAATACTAGAAAGAAAATCGAAACAAAACAAAACCGGCAAAATCAAATATCGACTCTTGGCTACCGTACCCGGACACGAGTAGGAAACTGGAATGTCAGAACTCTGATAGAAACATCGAGGTTAGCACAAGTTGAGAAAGTAATGAAAGAATATAACATCGAGATACTAGGACTCAGTGAAGTAAGATGGAAAAACAGCGGAACAAGAACAAGTGAAGGAAATTATATGATGTTCTCTGGTAAATCCAACACACACATGAACAAGGCGTAGCAATATTAACAACACCTAACGCAAAGAAAGCACTTCTTGAATGGAAACCAATCAGTAGCAGAATAATAACAGCAAGATTCCAATCGAAAATTAGAAATACAACGATCATACAGTGCTATGCACCTACCGAAGAAGCTGATGATGCGACAAAAGATGAATTCTACGAACAGCTCCAAGCAACACTTGCTAGTGCACACCGAAATGACATCAAAATAATACAAGGTGATTTCAATGCCAAAATCGGAACCGACAACACCGGAATGGAATCAGTCATGGCAAACATGCACTAGAATCAACACGTAACAATAATGGAGACAGGCTCATCGATTGTTGTGTCACAAATCAACCATTCATAGGAGGCAGCAAGTTCCCACACAAGAACATAACACAAATACACTTGGACATCACCAAATGGAAGAACAAAGAATCAAATTGATCACATACGATTGATCACATAAGAAGTTTCTATCCTAAATATGTCAGAGCAAAGCGATAAGCAAGGCATACACAGCGACTATCAACTGGTAATTGCAACATTCAAAATTAAACCAGCCGCTGTAAAACACAACAAGTCATGTCAGAGGAAATTTCACATCAACAGATTGAGCGACAAAAATACAAATAACATCTTCAAAGAATCGCTCCAGCTCAATCTACTAAACAACGAAACCACCAGCATTGATGAAAAATGGGAACAAGTTAAAGAAGCTTACGTCAAAACTGCTACAGATGTGCTTGGATACCAAGATAAATCACGGAAACCATGGATTAGCGATGATGCCTGGAAGAAAATTGAAGAGCGTCATCAGCTCAAGTTGCAATTATGTCACCAGAACACAACCGAGGACCGCAGCAAATATGAAAGTACAGCAAAACAAGTTAAAAAGATGGCAAGGAATGATCGCAGAAGATATACAGAAAGCATTCTCAAGACTGCAGAAACAGCAGCAGCTAATAGAAATATGTGCACATTACACAAATGCGTGAGAAAGGGCACTAACAAATACACAAACACTCCACCAATAAAGGATGAATCTGGTCAAACCCTCACAACACAATGAACAACAGCTAAATAGATGGAAAGAATACTTCGAAGACAACTGCCACCAACATGAAGATAATTTGCAGTCTCCGGGTGACAACTATAACGAAACTATCAGCACCACCAACGGAACGGGAAGTTAGAAATGCCATACAGAAACTCAAGAATAACAAATCTGCTGGTACAGATAATATATCAGCAGAATTACTCTAAGCAGATGTAAATACAACAGCAGAAGCTCTAACACCACTATTAGCTGATGTATGGAACAAAGGTAAAATACCAACCAAATGGATAGAAGGTTTAACCATAACAATCCCAAAAAAGGTGATCTAAGAGAATGCAAAAATTGAAGAGGTATATCCTCTGCCCAACACAACAATGAAAATACTAGCGATGATCATTATCGAAAGAATATCTCCATCAATTAACATGAAACTAAGAAATGAACAAGCCGGCTTTAGAGCAGGAAGAAGCTGTCCCGATCATATCAACACAATCCGTATCATCATAGAGCAATCAAACGAATAGAAGTCTCCATTGTATCTCCTCTTCGTGGACTTCGAACGCGCCTTCGACTCAATTAACAGAAGCGCGATATGGAAGACATTTTGTGAAATGGGCGTCCCGAAGAAAATAGTTGATCTAATCAAAGAAATGTACCGGGATGCTGGAAACAGAATACAAAGGACAGCAAAGTGATAATTACTACAACCACCGAGGAGTGAGACAAGGCTGTGTACTATTCCCGCTACTATTCCTAATAGTACTAGATAGTATCATGAGAAAGCTCGATGATGCAAGTCCAAATGGAATCCAATGGAACACAATAAGACGGCTCAATGATCTAGACTACGCAGATGACATCTGTCTACTTACACACACACACATACGGACATGCAGCAGAAAATACAGAAGCTATCAACCCCCTTGCACATGATGTCGGTCTCAACATCAATATCAGAAAAACAAAGGCTATGAGATTGAACACGAAAACGATAACACCAATTACCATCAACAATACACAAGTGGACAAATTTGTGTACCTTTGTTGTACTGTAGCAAAAACAGGCGGGACTGAAGAAGATATCAGTCAGCGTATTAACAAAGCCAGAAATACGTTCATTATGCTTCACAAGATCTGGAATGCATCCGTCCTGTCAAGAAAGACAAAGCTACGAATGTTCATGTGTCAAGTCAGTACTGCTGTATGGGTGTGAAACGTGGAAACATACAAGAAAGACCACAAATCAACTACAGGTGTTTGTAAACAAATGCCTGAGAAGACTGATCAAATGCTTCTGGCCGAACACCATCAATAACCAGGAACTTCTACGGCAGACAGAGCAGCTAGACATTGAGACCGAGATAAAACAAAGAAATTGGAGGTGATAGAACATACACTGAGAAAATCCGCCGAAGATATAACAAGGATGTCCCTAGAGTGGAATCCACAAGGTAAAAGGAGAGTTGGAAGACTACCCATGACATGGAAGAAAACGGTGCTAGCTGAAGCAAAACAAATTGGCAAGACATGGGGTGAACTGAAAGCGATTGCCTCCAACAGAGTTAGATGGTCCAGTCTAGTAGACGCCCTATGTTCCTAAATGGAGATAAAGGGGAAAAAATGAAAGAAGTGCATAGTAAAGATGCTAACAAACATTTTGAGATAATTTTGTAAAAATCCGTCAAGGATTCTGGAAGTTATCCTCGAAAAAAGTTGAAAAAATAAATCAAAAATGTGTGTTTTTTAAACATTTTTCCATATTCCACGCCATTAATTTTGAACAAACAATGATTGTAAATTTTTTTAATTTCTTGGAGCCCGTGGTAAATTCAATTCCCTTGCTAAAAGCTAAAAAGCACGAATTTTGGTGCAGGTTGCACCAAGTTCTTAAGGTTTTTCTTAAAAAGGCAAAACTAAAAAATTGGAAAAAAATTTTTTTACTAGGAACAATTTAAATTCTGCAACATACTTGATTTATATATAAGTTGTTTTACAGATTTTCGAATAAAAGCTGCGAGCCATTTTGAGTTTTCCATATTTCAACTGCGTTTATGTATTTTTTCTTTCCTTTTTGTGCTGCATCGTAAATAATATCTTACAAGTTCATTCGTTCTCAAACATCAGTTAAGAATTCTTTTAAAATAATAAAATGTCAAGTTAAATCTATTTAAATGGCTTCTCAAGAAGTTCCAAGTGTAAAAATAGTCCAAATTCATTTTGTTTTATTTATGCAAATTGCATAATACATCCTGCTAGAAAAATCACTCCATATATAAGACTTACATACGTTCATTACTTTGGCATAAGACTGAATGAAGATAAACCGTGGATGCCGAAAAATAGATATAGTTGACATATAAGGTACGCACATTCAAGATGGTACAATAGAGAAAATGTTCATTTAACGTTTTAATGTTGTGTTACGACCAGGTTTTGACCATAACTTACAATTTTAACTCGAAAATCTGTAAAACAACTCATATATAAATCAATTATGTTGCAGAATTTAAATTATTCTTAGTAAAAATTTTAGTAAAAATTAGTAAAGTAAAAATTTAGTAAAAATTTTTTTTCAAAAATTTTGAGTTTTGACTTTTTTTTGGGAAAATCTGAATAACTTGTTGCAACCTGCACCAAAATTCGTGTTTTTTAACTTAAAGGATATTGAACCAACTGTAGGCTCCAATAAATTAAAAAAATTTACAATCATTGTTTGTTAAAAACTTATAGCGTTGAATATAGAAAAATTTTAAAAAATCGTAAATTTTTGATTTTTTTTTTCAACTTTTTTCCAGTATAACTTCCAGAATCCTTGATGGATTTAAAAAAAAAAACACAAAATGTTTGTTAGTATCTTGGCTATGCACTCCTTTCATTAATACATTAAATTTGTTTGTTTTGTAAAATATGCGATTAAAAACCGGAATAACCTTTTTGTTCACCGAAAAAATTGGCTTTTTGCGAATATCTCAAAAACAAAACTAACATTAAAAACAGAATATGATATTCGTGTTCAACAGGTCAAAATCTGTAAGAAAAGTTGGGTTTTATTTAGGAAGATTTTTCTTATAAGTGTTATTAAGGCTATAACAACAATTTTATGAAACTCTTACAATAATTAATAATAATAATTGAATAATTTGATAATTTTATGATTTTATGATAATCAAGCTCCTGGTCTAACATACGATCACGTTAGACCATCAAGTTTCTCCACATTCAAAGCTACTACTCATTATCACTGAGAATAGTCGCTTCTTAAGCAACAAATATGGATTTTTCCTTTTTTGACACACTTAATGATTTCGTTGACACAATTTGTAGGTGCAGTGCAGTTATCGAACACATCGGTTTTTCGACCATACCAAACCGATTTTGAAACCGCTTTGACCTAAACTAAAACGTCAAGAAATGACCAAAAAAGTGGAGGGTAAGATTTCATTTTTGACTCGAGATTGTACTACTTAAAACTTTCAGACCGAAGTAATAGCAAACTTCAAAGTTATTCATAAAATTAAAGTACAAAATTTTATAAAACATTACCTTTTTTATCTTTTTCATGTGAGTTTGCATATGTACTTTCATAATAGCTTTACTTGTATATTTTTTACCACACTTCGAACATTCAAATGGTCTTTCACCTGTATGCACTCTGGTATGGCTGATTAAAAGTCGTCTTTCCACAAACTTTTTATCGCAATGTTCACATTTGTGAGGTTTTTCAATCGCTTCCTATGGGGAAGAAAACAAATGTTATTAAAATATAGTGAATGGTTTATCCATTACCGTAAAAATAAAATTATTGAGGTGATTTTTAAAATAAAAAGTGTTTTGGTATAGTAATTACAATATGTGTCACAAGAACACATAGATAACTTTTAAGAACGCTTTTTTAAACCTTTGTTGATTGAACATCCCCGAGACTATTGATTCGGGCAAAGCAAAGCATTCCATTTTTACGATGTAACGATAAAGAAATCTCTCTGCATTCTGTTACTATGACAGTGAGTGATCTCAACAGTTTGATTGTTTGCACAAACCGATTGACGTGTCAAACGGGGAAAAGAATATGGTTGAGGCATGATGGATCCGATTTCATCCTGTAAAGGGCCAATGTCGAACAATGGCCCTTTACAAATAATAACCCTTCAACATTTTATTATTAACTTGGTATTTTATTAACTTGTATAAGCGAAACAAATATAAACAGAAACAAACCATGAAAAAAACTGCATAATTTGAGGTTCCGCGTATTATTATTTTTTTTCCGCATTGTTTTTAAAAATTAAATGTTTTGTTTTGTTTATATTTGTTTAATTAGAAAGCAAAATTTTAAATTGTTTTTAAAATTTTCTTCTATTTAAGTAAAAGTAAATCTTAATATTGAGTTGAGTTGAATTCAAGACAAAAACGAGTTAAGTGAGTTGAACGAAAAGAATCCAGTGAATTGTGTTTTGGGTATTAAAAAGAGAATTGTTCAAATACAAATTAAATCATTAGAGTTGTACATATAAGTTAAATTAGTATATTTGTGCCTATAAATTATATCGGTAGAATTTTGCATATAAATTAAATTAGTAGATTGGTGCCTCTAAAATAAATCAGTAGAGTGGTACTTGAAAAACTTAATTATAATAATGTTTGAAATTTTAATTATAAGAATTGTGCCAAAAAAAAAATTAAGTAGTTGAATTAATAAAATCACAAGAAAACAGTGAAGCTTGTAAAATTTAAACAAAAAACCGTTTTGAACTCATACTTTTAAATAAGAGAGTTATAATATTAAATTCAAAGGAAATAGGTGAGCATTTAATCTTAACTAAAATGTTTTGTGTTGATAACCCAAAATAGAATAAGTGATAGAAACCCAAAAATATATTATACGAACAAATTAGTTATAAAAAAATAAATTAAATAAATTGTAAATGAATATTATAATAAATAAACAAACGTTAAATTTGATTATGTTTTAACCATACCATCTTGGCCACAACATAATCTGGCGCAGTTGGTTGTCCTACGCAAACAGGACTAAATCACTTGATTTTAAATCAAAAAACTATTTAAAAAAAAAATCAAATACAAAAAAAAGTGTAAACAAAAAAATTTTTAAAACAGTATACAATAAAAACGGTAAAATAATTCAAAGAACAATAGTTCAGTGAATTACACATAAATCAACAAAATTCTAATAACTAAATAGTATGTTAAGAAGCCCTACAGCTGAAAGAAAAAATACAACATCATCAACATCAACAGCAGCAACAACCACAACAACAAAAGCAACAGCAGCAGCCAGCTCCAGCTCCAGAAAACATCATATTAAGAGTGAGTCAGTTTTATAATTTTAGTATTAGTAAAGAATAATTTTGGTTATTAGTATTAAGAAAAATAAAAATATAAAAATATAAAATGAATAGTGACGAATATTTTTTACTCTGCGATACGCTAAACACTATTCCACTAATTTATACCAATAATTTCGATAACAATAGAAAATTTTCTAATTTCAACAGCTAACGCATATTTCAGTCTCCCATTAAATTTACGAAAGGATTTACTATCGCGAATTTCTTCACGAGTAAAAGGAGACGCGTACTTTCAAATACAGGAACAAAAATTTAATTCATTTAACGAGTGCATGCAGTATGTTAAAAAACTGTTTTGTTTTTCTAAACACGCATTTGAACACCTTGACAATTGTATAGAACCAGAAAATAATTCAGTCATCACACACTCACAAACACAACAAAATGAAACGACCGATACAAAACTACTAATACAACACGAACAGATTATTAATCAAAGCATAACCGAACAAAGCCAACCCAGTCAACACACCAACACAACATCGAAAACTCCCGACGACTCACTCCACGATATAGAACAACATAATCTGGCAAAACTTAATAATATTGAAAACGTTTTAAAAACTCAAAATAAATCTACAGTAAAAAGAAACACTCAACTAGAAAAACCATCATATGCTGAAATTCTTACGATAAATATTGAAAGTGAACATTTTAATTTAATTAACACATCAGCAAAAATTTCTCTTAAAAATAAAATTTCATTAAACGAAAAAACTCACAAAGCAACAAGACAAAGTATTTTACCAAATAGAACGTATTCAGTTATATCAAATGACCGATCACAACAAAAAAAAATATCATTTACTAAACCACATAGAAATTTGAATTCAAATTTTATTTTAAACGACAAAATTAAAAATGTTCAAAACAATAGGAAAAGTGCACCATCCTCTAAAAGGTTTTCTAACAGATTTTCAAATACTATCATTCCACTTAAAAAACAAATTAATTTAAAAATAAACACAAAATTACCACAAAATCACCGCCAAATTTCCAAAAACAAAATTAATATATGGAAGAAAGAATTACATCAAACTAGTACGAAGCGCAGTCGGAGAAATCAGGGAAAATGCACTGCTAAAACTAAAACTATCAAACCTAACAGTCCCAACATCAAATTGAATACTGACCGCAAATTGAATAGTGAGAAATTCTTGCAAACAACGTAATCTAACGATCGAACAATAGGTATACCTACCCGTTTAGATAATTTTCCTCCAATACATTTCTTTAAATTTATATACAACCACTCTTCAACTTATAATCGCGTTATTTCATCTAAAGGTATAAAAAACTGGTTTAAATTATTTACATGTTTATTACTGGTTATTTCTAATGTTAGCTGTCATGACTCCAGAAATATTTTGAAAATTGATAATTATTTTTCTAAGCCGACGCACAGTCACTATAAAAACAATACATTGGTATCAATTAGTGGGATTAAAGCAATATATTATGATTTAGGAGCCATACTCTCAGCTAGGTTAAAATGGGAATTTTCGCATAACATAATTTCAAATGTTTTCCTAAATACTATTTATAAATACGTTCAATTAAAAACAAATTACGTTCAATTATTAACAAATCTTAAGAAAAATAGAATAAGTACCGATTCAAAATCAGACAAGAATCATGATATAAGTATTAAAGTTTTCAAATATTTGTTCATTTAATATTCCATTAAAATAAACCAAAAAATTTCGTAGTTTAAGAATTTAATTAAAACAAAATACAAACAATTATTTATTAAGTCAAATAAAAAAAAAAAAAAACAATCAAAATAATGTTAACACAAAAACAAGAAGCGTGCGAGCAAAATGCAACAATACAAAATAAAAATATATAACAAAATCTTACTTTACTAAATCATATACAAATTTACATACATATATCAAAACAAAACAAAAGTTAATAAGGTTTAATCATAAACCATTTTTTATAATTTAATTGTTACTGAAATCAAACAACAAATAAACAAAAAAAAAACAACAAACATTATTTTAACGTAAAATTATATATAGTATAGTAATAATCTCATATTTCTAATTTTCTTCAATGAATTTTTTTGCATAATTATTAAAACAAAACATAGTACATATACGGTTACGAAATTCTCATAACTTAAAACAATTTATTCAATGTCAAGTAATCGAATTACGAAAACTGAATAATTTAAATAAATTTACACTTAAGGTCATTACCATAAAATTATTTATTTACTAATTAGTTCATTGTAGTTTTAATTTTATAAGAAAGTCATATTTATTTAAAAAAAAAAAATATTTACGTAGTTCGGGTAATCTAGTTTCAAGAAAAATCCTTCAGCTCTAAAGCTCTGAAGAATTTTTCTTTTTGCATGGGTGAACAAATGTAAAGTGCCAATGTCGAACAATGGCCCTTTACAAATAATAACCCTTCAACATTTTATTATTAACTTGGTATTTTATTAACTTGTATAAGCGAAACAAATATAAACAAAAACAAACCATGAAAAAAACTGCATAATTTGAGTTTCCGCGTATTATTATTTTTTTCCCGCATTGTTTTTAAAAATTAAATGTTTTGTTTTGTTTATATTTGTTTAATTAGAAAGCAAAATTTTAAATTGTTTTTAAAATTTTCTTCTATTTAAGTAAAAGTAAATCTTAATATTGAGTTGAGTTGAATTCAAGACAAAAACGAGTTAAGTGAGTTGAACGAAAAGAATCCAGTGAATTGTGTTTTGGGTATTAAAAAGAGAATTGTTCAAATACAAATTAAATCATTAGAGTTGTACATATAAGTTAAATTAGTATATTTGTGCCTATAAATTATATCGGTAGAATTTTGCATATAAATTAAATTAGTAGATTGGTGCCTCTAAAATAAATCAGTAGAGTGGTACTTGAAAAACTTAATTATAATAATGTTTGAAATTTTAATTATAAGAATAATTAAACTTGATTCCCTACAACATCGTCGTACTGTTGCTGACCTCGTTGTTTTTTTTACAAATATCGTCATCAACAGTGCTCAGATGAAATCAGCAGCATCATGCCTCAAACTTATTCTTACCCCCGTTCCACTCGACAATCGGCTACCGCAACCAGTCAAGTCGAGATCCCACCGGTCGAGATCCCACGCTGTCATACTGGCAGATCGCAGAAAGACTTCTTTATCCGAGCTGCATACAAATGGAATAGTTTGCCGGAATCCTTAGTCTCAGGTGACTTCAACCCGCAGAGGTTTAAAAAAAGTGTTCATCATGACCTTAGAAGGCCAGTTGTTGAGGGACCTAGGTCTTAAAAGGTGTTTATGTGTTGTCTTGACACATATTGTAAACCCTATAACACAATACATTTTATTAAAAAAAAAAAATAACAACTTTGCGAAAAAACGATATTGAGTCTTGCGCAACCTGATATTTTCCAACTGCTTCTATTAGTCTTGCTTAGCTTAACAGAAAATGTTTTCAACGCTTCCTTTCAATAAATACCGTTTTTCAATATTTAATATACTTTTGTGAACAAATGACGTTAAATCTGCAACAATATGATATTTGCCAGCTGTTCCTATTAGTTTGAAGTAGCTGAAACTAGCTTCACTCAGACAATACCCTCCAATTATATTTATGTCATCCAAATAATTACTTTTATATGTCAAATTTTTTCGTCAATCAAAACCTAAGATGTTGTTGAGGTTTGTTGTAAAACCTAGGTTTTAAAAGGTTTCCATGGGTTGTTGTGACGCATATTTTAATACATATTACACAACAATTTTTATTTAAAAAAAAAACGTTTCTAGACTAAAAAGTTGCCCATTATATGTTTGTAGAAAATTGTGTAACAAAATCTATGAAAATTATTCTTTTGACACCCTTATAATTCGATGATCAAGATCCTGTCAATGACCATGCTCCTATCTCACATACAGATAGGGTGATCGTCTCATCGAGATTGACCCGCAGGAGTCTCCGGGTTAATAACTTTAATTGCCGTGCTGCCGGATTGACTACAAAATCTTCGGGGAGGGACCAAATTTGACTTATTTTGGCGTAAAACCAAAAAATATTAGACAAATATTTTTGTTCGAAATTTTGTACAAGAGTCGCAAGGACACCAAACTTTTTAATGACTTGTTAGTTTTGAAATAAATGACGAGCAGATTCGGTAGTATTTTGCACCAAAGCTAAACTTTAAACTATGTCACAATTTGGGAACATATATGTCCTAAACTGATAATGAAAGAACGAAGAAAAAAAACCCGTTACATGAAATCTGGTGTAGTCTGATTTATTTTAAAACGAAATTTAATCTTTCATTAAAATGAAATCTTCATCATCGGTTACACCATGGTCCATTACTACGGTTTATTTTAAATTTTTTTTCCGACCGTCAAAAATAAGGTGCGAAGAGTTTTAAATAGCAATGGGCCGGCTAAGAATCTTACAACAGCTTCGGGTGAAATCTTTGGCGAACGTGGTCTACAATCTACAGATGCAAACGATGCCAGATCGACATTCAAAGTTAGTTACTGTCGCATTATCACTCAAACTTAACGTTTTTAAGCAAAAAAGGACCGTTGTTTTGAGACAATAAGCTTTTGACACTTTCAGTACAGTTTTTGAGCCCATCTTGTTTTCAGCTCATCGCATCAATCAAGCTTAGTAATTTTCGCGTATTCGTTGTCTACAACCACACGGCTGGTTGGCACACACAAAGACATCTTTTGGCTTAATTTTAATTTTTATAACTCAAAACGTCGAGAAATACGAAAAGAATTGACCCCCAAATTATTGACAAGTGGCCTGCATGTAAGGGCACACCACATGATGTTGAAGAATACGACAAGCCTGACGAAGAAAGATCTGTGGTACCACCCTAGAGCTGTAGCAGAGTTTCTGAAACTGGAAACGGAATCGAACGAGTAGCACTTAATCAACGTCGCTACAACAACAACAGAAATACAAAAACAGTGGGCGGTAAGATTGTGAACATTTTCTCATGAATCTAATACCTTAGGTTTTTCGGACAGAAGTTATTACGTATCAGTAAGGGTGTTGATTAGCCGATTGATAATGTAGTTGAATTTGAATCATCCCGGTTAAAGTGTTGATCGGCTGAGAACCCACATAAAAATAATCGATTAAATTAAGACTTCGATTAAAACTAAATATGAATTGATACATACACTCCTATATGGACCATCAACGGAAAAAAATAAAATTATATAAAATTATGTTGTACACCAAGTTGAATTTAATTCATATAAAAAGGATAAAAATAGTAGAATTAATAATTGTCTAATTAGGATATGTTATTTAATAGTACATTATGATGCAAGGACGTAAACTAAAGATTTTGGGTGCATGTGGAGTTTGCGGTTCGAGGCGCAAGCCAAGATTTGCACCCACATTAAGTCCAAAATGGCTTACGTCCGTGTATCATATATTATTTTTTATTCGCCGCAAGCATAATATTTAAAAAAAAAAAACTGTTTAATTTAAATCAATATTAAAAATTGTATACATTTTAAAATTAAAATATGTTGAACAACTAACCTTTGACTAAAATGTTTGCTATTTTTGTTTTTCAAATCGTATAACTATGACAACAAAAAATAAACAATTTTTTGATTGGATTATAAAATTTTGAATTTAAGGTTGCTTTGATACAAATTTCTATTTTTTATTGGATTTAAACAAATACAAATGTTTTTTGCTTTTTTGAGCGGAACTATGACAACAAAATATATGGTTAAAAAGTGCCACTTTAAGGCCGCAAATCACAGTAATAAGATAACACTTTAATACACAGGCGAATAAAATAGTACATTATGATGCTAAGGCGTAAAGCTGAAGACCCACATTAAGTCCAAAATATCTTACATGTGCATCATATACTTTTTTTTATTCGCCGCAAGCAAAATATTTTTAAAAATAGTACATTATTTAATTAGGAGCTAAAGTGATACTTTTTGTGTTGAGTCTAGAGTTTACAAGACGATACACAAAAAGTCACTTTAGCTCCGAATTAAATATACAATTTTTTCGGCAAACGTTTAAATTTTTTATAAATATGAAATTAATACATCAAAAGTTTTATAAATATGATTTTTTATCGTCATAATTACTTCCAAAAAAGAGAAAAAAACATTTAAATTTGTATGAATAAAATTTTTTTTATCAAAGCAGCCTTTTCAAAATTTCATAATCCAATTGAAATAGTTGTTATTTTGTTGTCATAGTTATACAATAATTCAAAATTTCATTATCCAATGAAACTGTTGGTTATGTTTTGTTGTCATAGTAACATACAATAATTCAAAATATCATAATCCAATGAGAATCAACTTATTTTTTGTTTATCATAGTTATACAATTTGTATGAAAAAATAACAAAATAACAAATAACAAATGGTTCTTTACAGCCTACGTAGTATAAAATAAAAATGGCGTTACTTTTGCAGCCGCAGTTTAAAAACTAAGACTTTAGCTAACTCCTTAGCGGCAGTAAATTTAAACTTTACAGCCGTTTGCCGAAAAAATTGTTTATTCTAATTTAAAATTGTAAATTTGCATAAATTTTGAAATAAAAATATGTGGCACAAGTAACATTTGACAAGATATTTGTTGTTTTCTCCAAATTATTGTATAACTATGACAACAAATGATAACAACTATTTTAATTGGATAAGGAAATTGGGAATCGAAAGGTTGCTTTGATAAAAAATTCTTTTTTTATAGAATTTAAACAAATACAAATGTTTTTTACTTTACATATTATTATTATACTGCCAGAAAGAAGTAACTGCCAAACAACGAAAGAAGTAACTGCCAAAGAACAAACTGCCAAATTTCATTCTAAATTGCAAACAAAACCAAAAACAGTTAACCGTCAAACAATGTCCATTTCACTTTTCATTTAGATTAAATGAAAACAAAACCAAAGCGTACATCATAAAATTTTAGTTAGGATCAAATTTTCAGTTTCAATATTATCAATTTTATTTTAATCGAAATGCTTTTGAGAAAAATAAAATGAAAGTAAATAAGTTTGACAATTTTCCGATCGGCAAATATGTAAAATACAACACATCTACATCAGTATATTATTTCGTAGGCATTTTTGGTCAAAATACGGAAAAACCCTAATGATAGTTAAATTTGTAGGCTACTGTGTCTTTTAATACAAATGCCGTTATATTAAATTCACACACTACTTTATGTTAAAGAAAAAAACTTCAACCTAAAACAATATAGTTTATCCTGTGTATTTTATAATCTAAGGTTAAAATAAACAAATCGGAAAACATATGACTACAAATTTGAAATAAAATGCCAACAATTGGACAAATTTTGATCAACAACCACATTATTCACCTTCTGGATCCATCACTAAATAAAGTCACCATGGAGTGCTTTGAACGTGAATTGTATAAAATTGATTTTGGAGCCACGTACCTCCAAGTGTGTTTCTTTTTTGTTGTGCGTGTGTTTCAGACCGAAACAATAGTAAACTTCAAAGTTATTCATAAAATTAAACTACAAGCTTTTATAAAATATTACCTTTTTTATTTTTGGCATGTGTGTTTGCATATGTACTTTCATAACATGTTTCCGTGCAAATTTTTTATCACACATCGAACATTCAAATGGTCTTTCGCCTGTATGCACTTTTGTATGGGTGATTAAATTATTTCTATGCATATACTTCTTACCGCAATGGTCACATTGGTGAGATTTTTCAATCGATGCCTATGAGAAGAAACAAATGTTTTTAAAATATATTGAATGGTTTATCATATTACGTTATCCATTAAAATTAGTCTGACTTTCACATCTATCAGCATTTCGATTTTCGTGCAAATATTATATTTATTTATTTAATTATATAAAATAAATTGCAAGTAGGGTACTCCTCTCAGAAGTTACAAACAACTGTAGGGCCCTTTCTATGTATGCAATTTTTATTTAAACAAAAAAAATTTATTAACAATAAATAAATTTGATTAGGTAGATTAAAAATTAAAATATAATAAATTAAATTAATTAAAGTAACAATTTATGTTTTTATAAACTCAAATTTATAAATTCTATTATAAAATTTCATTTATAAAAGCTTGGGTTGGGTGATTTCCAAATGTGTTTTTAAAAGTTTTTTAAATTGATTATGGTTCATATAGCAATTCATTCCATAACAAAGTACAATCAACTAGAATATTATCGGAACATATCCTGTATTGACACTTAGGAACAATTAGATTAATAGTCCGTTTAGATTTACCAAAAGTTAATTTAGAAAATAAATAATTTGGACAAGAGGAGTAAATTAACGGTTCGGAGAGCGATAAAATTTTCGTATAATAAAGTGTATTTTACTTCATCAAACTGTCTTTTTGATTTCACACAGTATTTAAAAAAAAAACACATTCACCAAATTAACAAAAGACAAATTAAATGTAATTTTTTATTGATAATTTATTAAACACTTATAAAACGTTTTTCTTTTTTAAATAAATTCTTTTACTAGTTTCATTTTTAGTTAACCATCTTCAAAATGAATTTTTTTGCTACCTATTTGCTACCTAAAAATTCAATTTTATTGTTAAAACGAGAAAATCATTTAATTTTCACCAGCTGTTTTCAAGCAAAAAGTTCTTTATCTCGAACCCCTAAATTGACGTAATTGGTTTCATCTATTAAAAATAATTTTTTTTTTAAATTTCTTATCACATATTTGTTTAGCACTTATTTTATACGCATATTAATATAAATTTAAAAAATAAAAGATTTAATTTTATTTTTATGATCGTTCAATATATTTCGTCTTTTTAGGACATCCTCAGGAGTAATTATTACTCCGGAGGATGTCCTAAAAAGACGAAATATATTGAGTAATCATAAAAATAAAATTTTTATTTTCTAAAATTTTTTAAAATTTATATTAACGTGCGTACAAAACAAGTGCTAAACAAATATGTTATTTAACTAATTACGCCGAGAGCCTACGGCAAAAAGTGTAAACTATAAATTTCTTATCAGTTAAATTTTTCATAAATTATCAGAAATCGTCCGTTCGTTGGGACGCAACCATTCATTTGAACGAATATTTACATAACTATTTTTGTCAACCATCGTCCGATCTTTGTAACGCAACAAGTTATTTGATGGAATATTTACATAACCATTTTTGTCAACAATTTGTTGGATCAAACTTTTTTTATAATAATTATTACCTACAATTGTCTGGATCAATTTGTTATTTTATCATTGTCATTCAGCACTCGCCCATGCAGATTTGAGATGCGACGTAGTATGTAAGTAAGTAAGATGATAGGCTTAAAAAGGTGTTGAGAGGTGGGATCTTCTAACTCATGCCATTCATTTATTTAATATTATTATTCATATAACTAGAAAATAGTATTGGTGTGACGGTCTTGGCGCAGTCCCCTCAATTTCTTCCTATTGATA
Organism: Diogma glabrata; assembly: GCA_963693315.1. Classification (NCBI taxonomy): domain Eukaryota; kingdom Metazoa; phylum Arthropoda; class Insecta; order Diptera; family Cylindrotomidae; genus Diogma; species Diogma glabrata. Next base: position 114,097,007 of record OY856188.1, read on the forward strand.
TCTTAGCAAAAGGTCCGGTCTCCATTACAGAAAATACATAATACATTTAATTTTTTTTTGTAATTTTGGTTTTGAACGCAATCGTTTTCTGAATGAAGTGCTAAATTCCAAACATACCTAATTTAAAATCATAAAAATGATTTGGTGGGATTATCATTAAAAGAACAATCAAAATATGGCATTCTATAAGATTCTTAAACTGACAATTTTTATTTATATAATTAAAGAAATAAATTAATAATTCTTAATAATATTAATATGTTATTGCCTAACCAGAACAACCGGAAATAAATTTAACAAATTAAGAAAAAAGCAATATTTAAAACAGGAGTTGCCTCGAATATTTAATGTAGATTGCAGTCTCATTTGCATTAATCAAAAGCTGCGAGGTTCATTTAGTATTCGAAAGTATTTCATTTAATGTCTGTAATGTCACATTTGATGTCGATATTTTTGATAGAAAATTTTTTAAAACTTTCATCAATTTAAAATCTTAATACCTATGTTAATGCATTATTTTTTAATGCATAAACAAAAAATAATTATAGCCAGAAATTAACCTACATTAAAAATTTTTAAAACAAATTTAATTTTACGACTATCACTAATTAATATGAAAAACAATTTCGGAGTGACGTGAATTATCAATTTTAATATATGATTTTTTGTAGTTACACTAACACTAAAAATAATTCACTTTAAAGTGATTTAAATTGAATTATTTTTGGTGTTAGTGTAACTGCAAAAAATCATACAGTAGAGGCAGAAAGTATGAGGCACCCTTTAATTTTTTTAGTGAAAAAGCAAAAATTAAATATGCACTTCATTTTATTGTGTTATAATAATATTGATATATAAAATTAACTTTTCAACACCGAATTAAAAGTAATTTACGTTTATTTAGTCCACATTTACGTTTATCTAGCCCAATATTGGACTTATCGAAATAACCATTCTTTTTTTTAATAATTGCTGCATAAATTCTTGGGGTTCTACCGATTAATTTGTCAAGACATTCTGCATCCAAACTATCCCACACTCACTGGAGTATCTCCCAGAGATGAATAATAGAAGCAATATTTGTTTTTCAAACCTGCCGATCCATTTCTTCCCAGAGTAATTCGATGGGGTTGCAATCAGGAGTTTGTGGTGGCCACTCCAACACTGTGAGCACTTTTTTCTTTTCCAAATTCTTCAAAAATTGCGTGCGTATCTTTATTTTATGTTTGGGGTAATTATCCTGCATAAAGACTTATTGATTCCGAAATATTTTCTTAGCAGATGGCACAACTTGTGTTTCTAGAATGTTTCTATACATTTCCTTATTCATAATCACCACAATTCTGTGCAAGCTACTTGCCTTGCCACCAAAGCATCTCCATACCATAACAGATCCTTCACCATGTTTCACAGTCAATCAAGTTATCTTGTGTAGTCATCTAAATCATTCTTCATCTCTGCGTAGTACGCAAATTCTTCGCTTGGTTCCAAACATTAGAAACTGCGATTCATTGGTTCACATGGTTTGCCATCACTGTCGAGGTGACCAATCTTTGCGTGCCAGTGCCTATTTTAACCATTTTTCCTTATTTCCTGGTTGCAGTAATGATTTCCGTGCGGCAACTCGTTCATTAAGACCTTTTTCTCGGATACTACTTTTTATTGTAGACACACTAACTTTCGAATCATGGAATTGATTGTACTTCAGAGTAACTTCGCTGGATAGACGTGTATTTAATAGAGAGATACTCGCTATTTTAATTTCTTGACGTTTTGATGTATTTTTTGGGCAGCAAGAACGTTTTTTTGACTCGTGAGTGTCTGTAGCACGATAGCGCGCAAACGTACTTTGGACAGCTCAACGCGAAATATTCATTTTTTAAGCAATTTACTTGAGAATATCCTTCTTCGTGATAAACAAATATTCTCTCACGTTGAATTATTGATAATTCTTATCTTTTAATCATTTTATCGCTGAACATTGTAAAAAAAGTCCTTTATAGACTAAGAGACTATAGATTTACCGTTATTTCTTAATATAAATATGTGTGTACGCTAAGGAACCTCAGTTTTATTAGAAAAAAACACAATAATTTTAAATGCAGGTACATTAATGTTAATCACTTTATCAAGATATTTACTTTAAGAATTGTTTGCCTATTTTCCAGAAATGTCTGTATATATTTTTTTAGTTTTTTTAAATCACTCCTGAAATATAGTTATATGTTCAACAAATTGTAGTTGTTAAGACAAATTTATATATATAAAATAGTTGCGATATGTCCACAACTTCAAAAGTTATTTTGATTTATTTAACACGCCTCATACTTTCTGCCCCTACTGTATATCATTAACTGATATATTTTTAAATATTTAAAAATATTTTCATAAAACAAATTAAAATATGAAATTTTATAACCTCTTACCTTTAATTTTTCTTTTTTATGAACACGCAGCCAGTGTCTTTTAAGACCAAGCTTCCATAAAAATTCTTTATTACATTCGGAACATTTGAAAACTTTTTCACGTGTATGTATATTCATATGTAATTTCAATATGCCTCTTCCTGCATAACTTTTATGACAAATTTCACAAGGAATTGGCTGCAAAGAAATAAAGAGGTGAATTATGAAATTAAATGTAATCACGATTTATTAAACTGCATCGTTTTTGACCGAGTTACTTCAATTCGATTCGATCTCTAGATGAGGAAATTAAAACAACGGGTTTTCAATGCGGTATAATTTTTATTCCTTGAACAAATCTTATTTTTTTTTTGTTTAATGAAAAGTGTTGTGTATAAGGAATTACAAAATGTTTCACAACAACACATACCTTCTAAGACCTAGGTCCCAAACAACATGCGTGTTGATATACGCTTTTTAAAACCTTAGTGGATAGAAGGCACTCGAGACTATTGATTCGGACAATGCATTTCATTTAAACGATGTACTGACAAACAAGTCCCTTTGCATTTTAGCACTATGACAGTGAGTAATCTCGATTGTTTGCACAAACCGTTTGACAAGTAAAACGGAGAAAAATATAGACGATGGATACGATTTCATACCAATATTGATAGTGGGGATATTTATAAAAAACAACCAGATCAGCGTGTAGCACACTTTTCAAAAGGAGTCCATAAGAGCCAGGATGGTAGCCAGAGTAGGTAGTAGGAAATTATGACTCCCAATAAACGAACGCATTCACATTCGTTTATTTGTTTGTCACACATACTAATTGAAATATTGTTGGAGAGCTTCGGTCTTTGATCTACGGTTTATTTCCTTTACGCCAAAATGTATAAAATGATAAAAGAATAAAGTTATAAAATTGCTATGGTTGTCTTCCAAAAATGTTGATATGTGTTACATATAGATAGGTTTTTGGTCTATAATTTATTATGCTTAATGCATAATACACCAATTTATATTTAGATAGACTATTGGTCTATAATTTGAAATACCATATTTCGTTATTTTTTTGATAATGGTTACCCCCTTAAAGCAATTTTTTAGCGACAATTTTTGGTTTGAAATGCAGTTCTTTCATATTAACTCCTGATTTGGGCTATTTTTTTAGGATTTTAAAAAACAGTCGAGTTCAAACCAAGGCGTTCCGTGCACAATGTGGTTTTTCTTGCTGGCTCAGTGACGATTAAATCACCGTCATTAATAATCCCCCCAGAAGATTTGGTAACAGGATTTAAAGAAATAATTGACTTTGTAAAAACTTTTGTAAGAAATGGACAAGTTTTGCCGCTTTCGCTTTGTCAATTTTTACTTTTTCGTTTTGAATTATATGGTCTTAAAATCTTGATAATCTTCGTCGCACTGTTGCTGATCTCGTTGTTTTTTATAAATATCGTAACCAACTGTAGTCAGTCGAATGAATCGGACGTCATACGGCCAAAAGAATATTATTTTACCCGTCTTATCAGTCGGTTAGTGCCTAACTAGCAACTGTTGAGATCACAGACTGTCATAGCGATAGAATGCAATGGTATTTCTTTGAACATTAACGAAAAAATATTATTGTTCAATAATAACATAAAGTGAGTTTACATAAAGTAACTTTTTAAATTGAAATTGAAACTCTTGCTTTGGTTTTGCAAAAATGTATTTTGTTAAAATTTAATAAAATATAAATAATTAAAATTAATTACAATATGTATTTTACTTAAAAATTAAACGCTCACTCGTGTTTCGCAAGCTCCCGTGGTATGGTATTAAAACTGAAACCGATTGATACATTACACCGATAAATACATTTTTAAATAAACTATTGCGATGTGAAATATTTACGTCCGCCATTTTTTATTTTCCTATTTTAATACTTTATAGGTGGCGCTACAACCTTTAGCACAATAATTTTAGTAAACTTTATCCACACTAAATAAATCTGAAGGTTTTTGTATGGATGTTACTGTAGGTACATTGTAATACGTAGATTAATTTAACACTTGTTTGTTGTTGTTTGAAATTTTGAGATTTTTATTTATTGTATTATTTTAAATATAATAAACCACTGAATCGATTTCGACTTATTTTAAATAAGGGGACTTACGGGGACTTACAAAAAACTAAATATAATGAAGAAAGTTAAACTTATTTATATTAAATTTTCTACTGTAAAATTCGAATTCTTATACTAAAATTTTCAGTTTATTTTAATTCTATTGTAAAAGGACTGACCTGAAGTGTGCAAAGTCAGCTTATTCCACCACAAAACTCATTTTTGTATAAACAAATGAACCTGTAGAGGTTAATGTATTTAAATTTAAATAATTAATCTCCACAAATTTAAACGATCACTTGTACTCATGACATGAACCATCTGTGAACCTTGCTAAAACTTGATCATATTGTCGCACAATACGATTAATTCAATCAATTCGAAATCGAAAATCAATTTTACTTCAATGGTAATTGCCATTTTTGGTTGGCGGCAAAGGTAATGAAAATAAAAACTTCATTTTACTTTCAATCGCGTGCCCGTAATGCTTTTTGGATAGTTTGTAATCTCATATGTGCTTTTTGGATAGTTTGTGATTTCCAAACTAGTGTATCAATTTCCAAGAACAATTGTTAAATTACATTCAGCTTTAAGTAAGCCTATTAAAATAAATTGTTAAATTCAAAAGATTGGTTTAAATTATTACGAACACATAAAACCAAACCACAGCAACACTATCAAACCCATCTGCTCCAATCCTGTACGGACTTCCCAAACTTCATAAAACCAACATCACCATTTGACCTATACAACTTTTGAGGAAAAAACGGCATTTAATCAAAACAATCTGGTATTTTCCAACACACCTTTTCATATTGATTCAGAAAACGAAGCAGAAAACCTTTCGATTTAGTGCAAATGTTTTCTTTCAATAATTCTTTTGTGAAAAACAACATTCAATATGAAGTAACCTGATATTTTCCAATGCAATTGTTCCAGTTAGTTCAGAAAACTTCTCCATTTAGCGTAAATGCTTTTTTTTAAAACGTATTTATTTGTTTTGGAAGAAAACGATATTTAGTCCGCAGCAATCTAACATTTTTCAACTGTATCTATTAGTCATCAGTAACCAAAAAAATTGATTCACTCAAAAAAACGTTTTTTCGTAAATATTTCTGTTCATTAATCACAACTTTTATAAGAAACAACATTTATTCTGCAACTACCAGATATCTTCCAAATGTTCCCATCAGTCCATGTTCAAATAAATTTCATGTCATTGAAATAATTACTTTTATATGTCAAATGTTTCTAATCAAAAATATGTCCCACTCCCACATGGAGGATCAGTTTTGATTGATTTGTAAGTTTATTTTATTTTTGATCTACGGGTGAGAAAACCCCGCGTACTCTAGTCCCTGCTATTGAGATACAAGCTAACGTGAGATATCACATGCTACAAAGAGAGAGCACTAGTTATTGGAGGTGATATTTTAAGAGTGCTGGCCCGAACTGTATACAGTCAACCGTAACATCCTTATTCTAAGCAGTGAATTATTTCTTAATCATGGCCCTGTATTGACTGCTCAAAGAAACGTGCAGTCATATAACTTTATGGGATTTAATCATTGAGAAAGACTGTGTGTCACATGATCAAGAAATATGGCACCAACTGTATCATTGCCAACCCCATTTTAGTTCTGTTCCTGCAAGTTTTTAAAACAGATTTGATTTTTACCTTTTATTTTATTTTTATTTTCTATATCTTATCATGAAATATTGGCCTTTGTAATATTTTATGTGATAGGATTTATTGTTTAGTTATCCATTCTTAAACAAAAATCTTATCTTATAAAATTTTATCAGTGGAAAGGCGACTAAATTAGACTTAAACAAATATCTATGTCCAAATTACGAGTTAGAACACTCATTTTTTGATAAGCATGGTGTTTGTGCGTATATACGAAACTCCATACCATATGTGAGGATTGAAGAATTTGAATTTGAAAGCATCACAATATGGTTTCTTTGAAGATTTGCTGTCCTAATCAAACTCTTTTTGCATTTGGATTATATCGCTCACCAAACTCCCCTGAGATTTGAGAACACACATTTTTTTCAAGACTTGCCTGATAAGATAGATAGGTTAAATGACTACACAACAGCTAGATTCGTTGTAATTGGTGACTTTAATGTGCACAACAAGGAATGGCTTAAGCACAGTTCGAAAACGGATGAACTTGGTAAAGAAGCAGAATTATTTTCGTTGTACCATAACTACACGCAAATAATTGACCAGCCAACAAGAGTTCCAGATATTCTAGGTCAAAAAAGAAATCTTCTTGATTTATTTTTAATAAACGATCCGACTATAGTGGAATTCAAAATCACAGAGCCTCTAGGAGGATCTGATCACAATTTGATCTCAACTACACTAAATATTGAAACGCCCAAGCAGAGGCGTAGCTAGGGGGGGGCGAGGGGGGGCGGTCCGCCCGGGTGTCACCCGTTTTGGGGTGACACCCGACCGTAAAAAAACTTAAACAAACAATCACAATGGTTTTCAACGTTTCAATCGTTTTCAACGATAAATCACTTAGAACCCATTTTAAACAGGTTATCCATTTAATTTTGATTTATATATTGTGATAACTTATAATGTGTCCTATAAATGTGTCCTATTGGTTCAAAAAGGATCTATTCTACTTTTTAAAATTTTTGAGTTATTACGTAAAATAAAATTTCCACAATATGTGTGTATTTCTTTTTTTTTAATCAAATCAACATGTTGAGCATTGAATACCATCACCACAATTACTCAATAGCTTTGAATATTCCTATAGATACCATATTAACCGTTTTCTTTTACGGTACATTGTTTAGTATGCAAGAATGATTCTTTAACGACCAGGTCTGAAAACACATATGCTGAATAATGTATAGGAAAAGTGGTCTCCGTCGATAATATGGCACCCTGTGTCGATATGGTGGCACCCTTGAGTTCTATTCTATTCCAAAATTATGTCTCTATTCCAAAATTATTTCTAAAATATCAGCTTAAACTTACTACCTAATATGTTTTACTTTTCAAACAAATTAATTGCAAACACCTAAGGAAATCAATAAACAATCAAATCACCGTGTTTGTAAATAATTTCAAATTAAATTTTTTTTCCTTTATCTTGAAACTCGTAAATTGGAATGGGTCGTTTTCGAATGGACACATAAATAATTACTGTGGAATAAAATGGTAGTTATGCAATTACTATAGTTTTGCAAATTTTTATAGGTAGATTATCCTGTTTGTTTTCAGTTTTATAATATTAATGATAAAATTTAATAAGACAAAAATATTTATTAACATTGCAATATTGTAATAAAGAAATCATTTGTCAAATACATAAGTGCATTGCTTTGGCAAAATAAAAAAAATTGAATTTATGTAAATCAAATCCATTTTTTAATTGTGATACATAAGAAGATATGGGACTAATTGGACAAAATCCGGGATTAATTTCCATTTAGTCTCATTATATGATGGATATGATTCCGGATCTTGGACATCTGTCCAATATGACGAACTTAAAAGGATGGATTGTACACATTGTACAAAACCTGGGCATCATTGGATTTTTGTCCGTTGTCTGGAGTAAAACGTACCTCTAATAATTTCGAATTGTAATTGGATTTTTTGTGCGATATTCGTCTTACTGATTGTAAATGGTAACATTTTGAACATTTTACATAGAAGGTTTTATAAGATATATTTCGTTTACGTTCTTGACTATATTATAAGAAGAGTATATTAGTAGCAAAAAACGAAATTTCTAAACGAATTTTAGGTTTTTGGGCATATTATTATTATTGAGGATGAAGACAGACTTTAGTTTTTTCAATTCGTTTTAATTGTAAGTTAAAATTACATAATGCCAATTTTCACGAACTTTACATTTATGTATTTTAATTTTATTGAAAAACGGTTTCGCAATTTTTAGAATTACCCAATTAAAAAGCGGAAAACTTTGGAAACGAGGTTCATAAAACGATAGGAGATGCAGTCTTGCTATTAATATATAATGAAAAACAAAAGTGGAAACATTTTTTATCCAGATTATTGCATATAGCTTTGTTTTTATCTAAAAAAAACCTAGCATTTCGTGGATATGATGAAGGAAAAAGCCTTTAAATAAAGGCAATTTCTTAGAACTAATCAAACTACTGTCAAAGTATGATGTAGTATTAAAAGAACACATCTTGAATTAAATATTAAAAAAAATATAAATATTTTGGAATTATGTTTGATAGCACACCTGACATTTCACATATTGATCAAATGTCAGAAGTGATTCGTTATGTGAAAATTGATGATAGAAAAGTGGAAATCAAAGAAGTATTCCTTGGACTTTTTCCTTTACATGGAAAAGAAGCCGCTGATTTAAGCGATGAAATTCTTAAAAATCTTGAAAATGACGGTTTAGATGTTATGAATTGTCGTTCCCAAGGTTATGATAATGCAGCTGTTATGAGTGGTATACATGGAGGAGTGCAAGCTATTATTAAAGCAAAAAACAACAAAGCAATATTTGTTGGTGTATAGATCATTCAATTAATTTATGTGACCGATACTCATTTGCAGAAAATGTAGCTTTTGTAACATTTTTCGGAACATTGGAATTTTTACTTTTTTTCTGCTTCGACTAGCTGCTGGGAAGTGCTTGGTAAACACAGCAAAGCAACTTTTAAAAGACTCTCAACAACGCATTGGGATGCTCATTATGCTTCAGTTAAAGTATTGGATGAAAATTTTAATGGGGTTGTGGCTGCAATTGAGAAATTGAGTGATCAACAAGAAAATGTAGACACTAGAGGCGCTGCACAGAACTTTATGCGTGGTGATTGTGTATGATTTTACATTTCTTTGCTATCTTTTGTTTTGGAATGATGTTTTAAGGCGAATAAATTGTGCTTGGATTGTATTGCAAAGCACAGGCTTGAATATTAATCAATTAATTATAAAAATACAGTCACTTCGTCTTTATATTGAAACCTAGTCATATTGTAGAAGAGGCAATAGATTTTGCTGTGAAAAAATCGGAGTACTACGACGATTCAATGTTGAACTTTGAAAAAGATTAAAGTCAGTTCAAGATGTAGCTTCATTGTTCGAGGTTGTGCTGACAAACACTGGGCTTTTGGCGAACAGTGAAGAGTTGGAGTTATCTGAATCAAAATTTACCGGTTTTTATGATGAGGAATCCGAAACAGAACTCGTCATAGAGATACTAAGGTTGAGAAGGCATTTAAAAGCGGCAATGTAACAGTTTCTAACTAGGTATGCCTATAGACATTTTGAAATTGATCGTGGAATGGGATTTTACAAAATCTCTTCCGAATCTTATGGTCGCACTAAAGTTATTTATAACTATTTGCGTATCAGTGACTTCGAGTGAGAGGAGTTTCAGCAAATTAAAATTAATTAAAAATTACATGCTGGCAACAATGACCCAAACGAGGCTTAACAATCTTGGCATATTAACAATAGAACGTGAGGCAACACAAAATGTAAATTTTGAAGATGCGATTTCTAAGTTTGCAGCTGTTTAAGCTAGAAAGGAAAGATTTAAATAAGGTGACTAGACGTCCCGCTTTTGGCGGGACAGTCCCGATTTTTAACAATTTGTCCCGCGGCCCGCTTCATTTTAAAAATGTCCCGATTTAAAAAAAAAACACAATTTCGTTAGTTAAATGAAAAAAGAATTTCGTTACTCAAAATTAAATTTAGGCAATTTATTTATGCTGAATAAAACATTTTCTTTAGTTTAAATATATATAAATAAATTCGAATTATATTACAATCAATATTGTAGTAAACACTAAACATAAATTGAGTTCCACTTTGTCTTCTATTGAAATTGTAATTAAGATTATATAATATAAACTTATTCATACATTTTAATTATTTATATAAAATTTAAAAAATAAAATAATCAACTTGAGTTTTACTAAATGAAATCAATAATTTAAATTAATAAATTATTGTTAAATTGAATCACCAAACAATCTTTTTACTAAGTATATTTATTTATGACGCGTTTCGAATATTAAATATTCATCATCGGTACAAAAAATATGAGTAATAAAAAAAATAAAAAATATTGAGTTTTACGTTCATACGTAAAGTTTTTAATATTACTGATTTGTAAATTTTTTTATTTTTGATCTACGGGAGTGACAAGCCCAGCGTACTCCAGTATAAGATAACAAATCATTAGTTCAAGATAACAAATCTTCTTCGACCGAATTTTTCGAGCAGAAACTCTACTTGAGACATTAAAAGCCATTTAATGTGTGAAAAATAATTTAACAAATTCTTGTGGAATATTTCATGACCTTTTCAACAACAATAGTAACCTCCTAAAAAAATTTACGCAAAAAAGAAATATTCCGAAGAATGAAATAATACTATACATAATTTTTTTATTTATTATATTTGTACGTTGCACTTTTCTTGTATTTAAAAAAAATATATTACAATATTGGAGATTTTTTGAGATCAATTTAACTCAAGTAAGTAAAGAAGTAATTAAAATGTTTTCAATTCAAAGGTATGGTTGGAAGTTTTTCAGAAAAAAACTCCACTTCGCATTTTTCGTGTTTCGAATGAATCTTCGAACCTTCCTCCTCAGTGCCTGGTTCGAATCCTTAGGCTGACACGCTTTCGATTACGCCGTTGAGGTGTTATTTAATTTACTTAAGTTGAATTTCAAGTTGACTCCATATTATGGAAATTTTTTACAAATTACAATATAATTTTTTCGTTCTATGAAAATTTTTGTTGCTTTATATTGACCCCCCCCCCCCACATTTATTGGCTTTTTATTAATTTTGAAAGTTTTCATTCTTGGGGTGACACCACAATATCCGCCCCGGGTGCCACCCATGCTAGCTACGCCACTGCGCCCAAGCCATTTAAAGCCAATCCTAGACGTGTTTGGAACTACAAAAATGCGGATTGGCAAGGCCTCAAAAGTCATTATAAATGGTATCCATCGAAACAAAATTGCTTAGTTGAACAAGATCCAAATAACGCTGCTGTGATTTTTTCTGATATAATACTGGCAGGAATGCGTAAATTTATACCAAAGTCTAATTATCCCGAGAGTAGATCCTTGGTTCACCAAAAAACGCAAAGAGGCAATTAAACAAAAAACAATTGCGTTTCGCAATTACTTTAAAACAAGCAATACAAAAACCTTGCGAGAATATAAAGCTGTCTGGAACATATGTCGGTTATTCATAAACAAAGAAAAAATCGCTATAGTTAAAAAAAAAAGCAGCGAAATTTGCCGAGCATCGTACGGGCTCTCGACAGTTTTTAAAGCCGTTTAAGCAGTGCAAAATAATTTCACTCAATCGTCACTACCATCTTTAATTCATAATGATGTACCCATAATAAACCCAAAAGAAAAGGCTGATCTTCTTGGGAAATTTTTTTCTGAAAACTCAACTTTAACTGCGCCTGATTTCCCGCCAACACCAATTCCTCAGGTACCGTACAAAATGAAGCATATCATCTTTCGCAAGAATTTCATACGTAAGATGCTTTTGCTAATAAATTCCAATATATCATCAGGTCCTGATAATATCCCTCACATCATACTGAAAACTTTTGCAAGAGATCTAGCACCAAGTCTCACAAAAATCTACTATCTATCGTACAAGAAAGGTGTATTTCCAGACATTTGGAAGTTTGCTAGCGTTCAGCTTGTATCAAAAAAAGGAAAAAAGAATGACCCAATTAATTACAGATATCCTATATCTATCTTGTCGGTTGTTGCAAAAGTGTTCAAAAAATATATTAACTATAATATTATGACTTATTTGAAATCTTCAAACATTTTTAATGGAAGGCAATATTTTTTTTTTTTTTTTTAATAAAATGTGTTGTGTAATAGGGTTTAGAATATGTGTCACAACAACACATAAATACCTTTTAAGAATATGGGTTTCGACAGGCACGATCGATAGGAAATTTGCTATCGTAGCCGTGTTCGATTTGACTGAAGCAACTGAATCAACTGAAAAATTGAATGCAATTGTTGTTGTTTTTTTAGTTGTTTCAGTCAAATCGAACGCACCTCTTATGTAACACATGTCTGGAACAAGTCACTCGAGCACCATGGTGAAACATTTGGCATTGCACTGGATATTTCCAAGGCCTTTGACAAAGTATGGCACGACAATCTTATATCATATATGTAAGATGAGATGTTATGGTGTTAAAGAGCAACTTATTTCTTGGATTTAAAACTTTTTAACTGGGAGAGAGTTTCGAGTAAATATCGATTGGATATCATCGGAAACATTTTCTACTAACGCAGGATGTAATGGATAGTCTGGCATAACGTCAGCACGCAGTGTATTACAGTCGCAGTTTCCTTAGTTGTTGTTCCTTATATTGATCTGTACCACTTGGAATAGATTCTCATCCCTTCGTCATCAATAGTCATATTTCATGTAGTTTCCTTAACCCATAGTTTCCTTACATTTCTCAAAATCTACTAAATCTGCAATAGCCGGACAAACGTATGGGAGAAAGAAAATTGCACTAATTACCTTGAATTATTTATTCATTGATATAACACAATATTGGTTAATTTGAATTAATTAATAGTTTTCCTTAATCATCATCCGTATAATCACTAAGAATTAATCAGAATTTAATCTTACAACGCACTAAAATTGACGCGCGTTGTGCTTCCATTCGATTTTCCTCGCCTCACTACTTGAGTTTGAACTTTTTTTTTGTTTCAAAACACAAACCGTAATGAAATAACGAAAATCTCAAAACCTCACAACAGCTACGTGTATTTTGTTTCCAATCGTCAACATACAACGAATTACTATTTCTGCTTGGTTAAACATTTGATTTGTCTTTGTATGAGTGTTTTGCTTTAAACAATCCTTCCGTGATTGATCTGAACTTCACGGTATTGATATTGCAGAATGTAGTTATTAAATGTCTAAACATCACTATATTGATCGAATCTGTATTTGATTCATTTTGAAATTCAATTATACGTGCTATGAATGTGTCGGAAATATTGGGGATCCCAACCTTATTTTTAGTACAATATTATCAAGTAGCAAACGGTTTTGTGAACTATAATAAGTTCCCAATAATTTGAAAATCTGATGTAAATTAATTATCTCTCATCTAAACACTTTATTCGAGTTATTGCGAGATTAAAAATTTGACTATATAATGAGCACGGTAACTTATTCTTTCTCTTAGTTCTATTACATTTATTCGGGCGTTTGACGTCTCTTTGGATTTGGTGGAGATTGTCAATGTGCATGTTTTGCTTCGGAATATAAAAAAATTATCAAATCTTCTAAAGTTAAATTCGGTGTTAGTTCTTTGTTTTTTTTATGTGGGTACGTAGTCCTGCAATTATTTAAAAAAAATTGTTAGATCGGTCGAATCAAAACAAGAAATATAGTGCTACGTGTGAATAAATGGTTGACTTCATTAGTCTCCGCCATAAGTGGAATTTAAACCACAAGAAAATATATTTTTATGTTTGTGCCGTTTTTCTTTGTCTAAACTAAATCATAAGAAATCAAAAAAAAAATGTACTATCGGTGTAAACCATGAGTTTTGCGATTCACTTCAGTGGATCTTCGTGTTGTCAGACTGTCAGATTTATTTTAGCAAAACAACATGTGTTATTTTTCTTTGTTCAAATTTGAAATGTTGTTTAAAAGACACAAAACAAATGAAATGTGTTAGTATTCTCTGTGATAACTAAATCTGTGATAGTTAGTAAAATTTATTAGAATAACCAATTATAACAAAAAATTCAAACCCAGAATTCCGGGAATATCTGAGTAGGTGATGATGATTTTCGATCGCATCCACGAAGATTCAATGAATGTCATATCCAGGTAAATTAATAGTAAATTCTTAATTGCTAAAATCAGATTATAAAAATCTAATTGCTTGTCTGACTAGTGAATCGGAATAATCATTTTGGTTACCCCCAAAATGTTCTGTGATAATTAAATAACCGAACAATATATCTGTGAATTAATATATGTATATAAGTTAGATGTGCGTCTTGTTATTTTCCGTTATCACTAAGGAATAATGACGTAGTCGCCGTTAAGTTAATTTAGCGCAATTTTGATAAACAATTAAGTTATAAAATAAGAATATATTGAACTTAGTGTGTAGTGGATAAATGCCGTACATTTTGTGTAAAATCATAAATATAGAATTATAATGAATTGTCAAAATCACTTGCCACGATTTGAATTTTTATTTGGGGTAGAAGGTCATTGATTGAATTTCAGAAACAGAAGTAACGATCGAATCTACAATTAAGTCAACTAATTTAACTATACCTTAATTACTCATGGGTGAATGAAATTAGTTTCAGCATTGCCAAGGTGATATTGTTAAACTTGTATTGGGTAACTGATCACCGCTAACTGGTGAATCATACTAAAATATAGAACCGTGTTGAATCACACAATTTTTCTGTGAAAGGGGTTCTCGGTCGAGTAGAACTTGATTGTTAGCTGAGCTAAGTGAATTCGCACCGCATTACCATAGAAGGAGTGGCGAATCTTGTGGTCGTTGGAGTTGAGAGTGTGACGGATTGGTTTTGGGGAGATATGTATGTCTTGTGCACTATGCTGTGTTAACACTTGCCTGCCCAAAAGCTGCAACTGGATTTGGCCATCTTATTATTAATAACTGTTTCTAACTTATATCGGCCATTAACTGAATCAATCAGTCACTTATGTTAACATCACCAAGCTACAATTAACCCGTATTTCGACAGTATTTTCGACGCGAAATTTTTTTTTGTTTTACAAAATTTTGGCTGTTATCACCGTATTATCAATTATCATATCACCGTTATTCATATACAATTTTTGCTGATACTATCGAATTTTCAACACAACATTTTTACAATATTTTTGGATATTTCACCTGATTATTTATATAAAATTTTTGCTGATATTATCGCCTCCTCAACACAACATTTTTACAATATTTTTGGATATTTCACCTGATTATTTATATAAAATTTTTGCTGATATTATCGCCTTCTCAACACAACATTTTTACAATATTTTTGGATATTTCACCTGATTATTTATATACAATTTTTGCTGATACTATCGAATTTTCAACACAACATTTTTACAATATTTTTGGATATTTCACCTGATTATTTATATAAAATTTTTGCTGATATTATCGCCTTCTCAACACAACATTTTTACAATATTTTTGGATATTTCACCTGATTATTTATATACAATTTGTGCTGATACTATCGAATTTTCAACACAACATTTTTACAATATTTTTGGATATTTCACCTGATTATCTATATACAATTTTTGCTGATATAATCGTATTTTCAACACAACATTTTTACCAAATTTCGGAATATTGCAACTGATTATTTATATACAATTTGTGCTGATACGGTCATATTTTCAACTCCTTATTTACAACAACTGGTTTGCTATTGCTGCCGAACTGACCACGCACCAGTGGATTATCCGTACATTTATTTTTTTGTAATACCATACCTGTTGGATGAATCATCACTGATGGAGGGCTAAGGCCGAAGGACTTGGACGACTGGAGGATTAATCATGGGGTGAGTGGACTTGTTTTATTACCTTATTTTTTTTTTGCTGTATAAGGTAGAAGTGGGAATGTGTGTGACAGGGCGAATCAGTGATTGAATGTCTGGGTGAATGTTGGTATGTGTGAAGTGTGAATGTGTGTGCGCACGATAGTATGCGTGAAGTGTGAGTGCGTGAGCGTCTGAGAGTGATTGTGGAGGGGTTGGACGTGTTGATCGTGGGTCTTTCGCCAATGGGGTCGCCAGAGTCTCTTTTTTTCACACTTGTATTTTTTTCCATTTCTGCAAATTTTCGTGAATAGCGTACATGTCCGTATTTGTGCTGAAGTAGCAGGGTTACTTTATCGTTCCCATGGACTGAAGCTAGTTTGGGGCTTGTCAATCAATCTCGCTAGGTACGCTTCCTGCTATGCCATTCTCATTGGTTCGCCAATGGGAAAGCGCTTCATTACAAATTGGCGCCCAACGTGGGGCTACTCTAAGGGTTTCTACAGCGATGTAGGACTCTGGAGGAGTCCCTCCATAATTTCAAAAAAATTCGAAAAATTTTTTTTTTAAATTTTTCTTCAAAATTAACTTTCTTTTCCACCAAAACAATAGTGAAGACTCTGGCGGCGTGGAAGCAATTCCCTGCTTCACACGCGCAGGAGCAAAGGAAGTCTGAGATCCCTCAGACTTTTCTTTGATGGGGAGTTGCGTCCCCACGCCTCCAGCAATATTCTCCTCTTTTGTACTTTTATCTAAAACGCAAGGGTGAGAATGATTCTTCGGGATCATTCTCAATGGGCTTTACAAACCCACGGACCCTAGTAACGGCTGGGTTTCTTACTGGCACAGGGAATGCCAGAGGTTTCCAGATGCCAGGCTTAGATATTTGTGAAATGGTGTATACGCCTATCACATCCAGCCTGGTCATCTGGTTATGCTCTGGGTTCGCTGTGGCAGCGAGATTCTCAGCTGGGCTAACGACTCCATAACGTTAGAGTCCCCTCCCTGGAGCGTTAGCACCCTATGATCTGAGTTGTCCGGTTCTCGCGAATGATACTGGGGAACATCTTCCAAAGCAGTTCGATATCAACTGCTGAGGGAAGATGTTCGCTCAGCCTTCATGTCGTGAGTTAATTGGATTAACTCAGATCATAGCACCTCCCCGTATGTTTCGTCGTTCTGGATCGCGGATGAGGGGTGTCGGTCGATTGAATAATGGTGCAGAGGATTTATCCTCTGACCATTCCGGCGACACTTGTCATCCGGGTGACAGGCCGACGACACCTACCCCAATCTTATTCCTGTCTCACCCTACCTTCTCCCATCCTTATCCATCCCTTCTTATTCCTTTTCCTTTTCCATCCCTATCCTGTTAACGTAGCCTATTTTAACTTTTCTTTGGTCCCAAAAATAAAATAAATTAAAAACAATCAACCAATAAAAATGAAAGAACGGCGATCACCACCTTCAACCCCAGTGCGATGAACACCCCGTGGTTGGTCCGTCCGTCCTGTGTCCGTCAAAGAAAAAAAAAAAAAAAACATAAATAAATAAATATTTATATATATAAATAAATAGATGGTTAAATATAACTGCTGATAATATCAGATTCTAATATTTGTTTTTATACACATTTTAGGTCTGACCAAAACATGGCAAATATAAATTCCAAGAATAAATAACAGAAAAACAACAAATATAAATTCCAAGAATAAATAACAGAAAAACAAAAAATATAAATTTCAAGAATAAATAGCAGGAAATAAATCAGTATCCAGCATACATCACAGAAGACTTCACATCAAGATTAACTAATAGGACGAAGAAACAAAACAACAAGTATCTAGAGTTAATATATATTTAGTATTAGATTTATTTTGCATGATGCATTAACTTATATTTGTTGAAATTTTTTTTTATATCTCACTTTCTTGTCGAACCGGTTGTGATAGGAACGAATTTTTTTTTCTCTTTCGGTTTTGGTTTGCGACTTTTTTTGGAGATTCGGGAACCCCCAGATCTGCCCGGAATTGGGTCTGGAAACGTTTTCACAATTGCCATCTTCTGCCATATTTGTAGTATACCTTTTTTCTCAAATCTCACCGTTTATTTTTTTTTATTCTGTTCATATATCAGCACCTTGGAAAACAGTTGTAAATAGTAATAAAATAATATCAAGATAATAATCAATCTGATTTAATATAATTGTCGAATTGGAGGAAAATATTGCGCAGCTGTTTGAGGTTTGAAACGCTAAACTTCCATATACTTTTTTAAATTCTGCCTTAAAATATTCAAAGTGATCAAATATTGGAATAAAGTAATCTTTTCTGTTGATAATTAAAATTGTTTATTTGGATTCAAAGTTCACATCGATAGTGTAATAATTTTCGTTTCGCTCTCCATATACGTGCATTTATTGATCTGGTCCTGTGCGGCGGTTTGAGATTCACAATGTCTGCCGCTGATAAGATTGACGTTCTAGATAGGTCCAGCTCTTGTGCTGTTTGTCAACACGAAATTGTGCCGGCCGACGTAAAACTTCTCACTCGGTGTAACCATCTCTTTCATGACATCTGCCTCAACGACTGGTTGTTGCAGAATCGCACCTGCCCAATTTGTCGAGCCGCTTGTGAGCGTGCAGAATTACAAAGGTTGCCTCGAGGGATAGATAAAAATAATTATACAATAGTGCCACCTCCACCGCGACCTGTGACTCGATCTGTTACCGCAGGTTGGCAACGTCGTTCCAGTACCGGAAATCAACCCTCGTCCACTCCCTTGGCAAACCGTCTTCCACCATCCCGACTCGCCGATGAAGTGCGAGTGAATATAGCCCAACGATCTCCCATATATGGTGCCACGGCAGCGGAAGATCATGGTTTTCAGGAAGCTGTTAATGCCCACATCGATCAGGAAATTTCAAGGATTAATCACTCAATGATGCAATCACGTGCTCCGGCACCTGAAGTGTTGTTACCCCTAGCACCTAATGTAGTCTCGCCCACCACCCCGAGACATCAATCGGTCCATTCCGGAAATTATACACCAGTAAATGCGTATGTACGGAATAACGTACCGGTACCACCAATGTTTGCTGAACCTCCTCCTGCTCTTGCTCCGGCTAGATCACGAACACATCTCGATCAGCACTCTACCACCGTTAGAAATTGGAATGTTACGTTCTCAGGCAGACCCGATGGTCTGGATGTTGAAGCGTTCATCTTCAGAATAGAGCGGCTGACAGAGATGTGTTTAAATAACGATTTTACTATTGTCACCCGCTGTCTGTACCTGTTATTCACAGATCGAGCAGCTGATTGGTTCTGGAGATATTTTCGCCAGAACCGACAGCTTATTTGGACTGACTTATGTCATGCTCTTCGAATAGAATTTCAGGACAGACAGACGGACGAAGAGGTAAAGGAGCGGATGAGGGCCAGGAAACAGCGGCCCACCGAATTGTTTGATGAATTCTTACAATCAATTTATCGACTAGGCGATAAACTACGTGAACCGATGCCGGATGTGGAGTTGTTCTCCTTGATTCGCAACAACCTACGATTGGAGATTAGAAGGGAGCTACTTTATGTCACCATCTATGGACTGGAACATCTGCGCCAGCTCTGTCGTGACCGCGAAAAATTATGGGCCGAGTCAATGACCAGACCGCGCGATTATAATATTAGACCATCTAGACCGGTGTCTGAGGTGGATTTAGAACGTGAATTTTCACAAATACAAATTAGCGAATTGCCAACTGAATCGTTACCAATTACATCCAACGAACTTGCGGCAATACAGCCTGCCTCTAATATGAGACGAATAACCAGTTCAACGGTGTGTTGGAACTGCAAACGACCTGGTCATCGGTGGCACGATTGTCGTGAATCACAGCGATTGTTTTGTTGGGGATGTGGGAAGGATGATGTATTGTGTCCTAATTGTGAAAATTGTCGGGGAAACCGAAGGGGGGGGCCAGAATCCCAACACCTTTTCTCGCTCCCAGGACACATCTTAGACCCATCTGAGCCTAAAAATAGTTTGTCTCCTGATCCTTCAAATACTTCATCAACTAGTCCCAATAACCTGTTAGTGCACAATACAATGTTGAACCGAGCTTCAACATCCAATTTGATAGAACACTCTTGGAATACTCTACCTGTAAGTATTTCAAACAGAGACGAAACAGATAATAATTCCATTATCGCCACCCCTGCAACACCGATTACAAATGCGACTTTTAATGATTTGGTACCCACTCATGATACTGATATGAAATTACTGAAACGAACACCCGTTCATACTGAACCACCTCCATTATGGACCAAAATCAAATCGTTCCAACAACGATTGAACGAATACCTGAAGGTGCGCTCAAACATATTTGTCGATTCATTATCATCCTTGAAACTTCCATCGCGCTCTGCGCTCCGTTCTCGTATTTATTGGCAACAACGTCATTTGTTTAAAACTAAAACCATTTCCTCTATTGTGAAATTGGCCAACGATGTGAGATCTTATGCCACAGTGTCAATATTGGGTAAACAACATACTGGACTGTTGGATAGTGGAGCGTCCTTGACTGTAATTGGTGGTGATTTTGCTAAAGAAATCGTACAGACTCCAGACCTTCTGACTTATTCGTCTGCCGTAGTTCGTACTGCCGATGGCCAAAGACAGAAGATCTTGGGGTTTGTAAAAACAAAGATTTCATTTATGAACCAAGTCAGAACCCTGGACGTCTTCATTATCCCGTCTTTGACTCAAAATCTATATCTAGGTATAGATTTCTTTAACGCTTTTGGTTTGTTTAACCCGATATTTAACTTACCTACATTTTCGACTACGGAGTCAGGAATTTCAGAATTGTCTATGGACAATCAAGCACGTCTACAAAACACTATTCAGCTTCTACCATCATTTTCAAAAATGGGTCTGGGTCGAACACATTTGTTGGAACACGTTATTGATGTGGGGACTGCAGCTCCCATCAAGCAACGACACTATCCAATTTCGCCCGCCATTGAGAAACTGATGGGGGAAGAACTGGATAGGATGTTATCTCTGGGTATCATAGAGGTTTCTAACAGTCCTTGGTCGAGTCCCGTGGTCTTAATTCGCAAACCTGGGAAGAATCGTCTTTGTTTGGATAGTAGAAAGGTCAATACAGTTACTAAGAAGGATGCTTACCCCCTCCCACAGATAGATGGAATCTTGAGTCGGCTGCCACAAAGTAATTTCATCTCCAGTTTGGATCTGAAAGACGCTTTCTGGCAGATACCGTTAGAAAAACACTCCCGAGAGAAAACTGCTTTTACGGTCCCAGGGCGGCCATTGTATCAGTTCGTAAGAATGCCTTTCGGACTGTGCAATGCGCCGCAAACAATGACCAAATTGATGGACCAAGTAATTCCTCCACATCTCAAGTCGTGCGTCTTCGTATACTTGGATGATCTTCTAATAGTTACAGATACCTTTGAGGCCCATCTGAAACTGTTAGAAGATATCTCCCAGTGTCTTAGACGTGCGAACTTGACGATAAACGTGGAAAAAAGTAAGTTTCTCTTGCCGGATGTAAAATATTTGGGATATGTAGTGGGAGGTGGTAAGCTAAAAATTGATCCTGATAAAACGCAAGCTATTTCTGAATTTCCTACACCGCGTACGTCCAAACAGATTCGACGATTCCTGGGTATGGCGGGTTATTATCGCCGTTTTATATCCGATTTCTCTGCTATGTCCTCTCCAATATCAGATTTGTTGAAGAAAAATTCTAATAAATTCGTATGGACACCAGAAGCTGAGATAGCATTTATAAATCTCAAAAATGCTCTCATATCAGCACCAGTCCTCATAAACCCCACTATACTAAACCTTTTACTCTCCAGTGCGACGCTAGTAATGACGGTATAGGCTGTGTATTACTTCAGCATGACATGGACGGTATGGAACATCCCATAGCGTACATGTCCAAGAAACTAAATTCTGCGCAACGCAATTACTCAACTAGTGAGAAAGAGTGTCTAGCCGCCGTACTGGGAGTAAAGAAATTTAGAGCGTATGTCGAGGGTCAGGCCTTTAAGATCATAACTGATCATGCTTCATTAAGATGGTTAATGCAACAAAAAGACCTTTCTGGTCGTTTGGCTCGTTGGAGCTTGAAATTGCAGGGTTATGACTTTGATATTGAGTACCGAAAAGGAAGTTTAAACATAGTTCCAGACACTCTATCAAGACGTGACTCTGTTGACATCATTTCTGAATTATGTCCAGTGCCTGAGTTAGATCTTAATTCCCCTTTCTTCAACACTTCTCGATATTTGGAGTTGGTAAATCTGGTTACCGAAGCAGACGGTACATTGCCTGATCTGAAAGTAATTTCTGGTCGGGTTTATAAACGATTGGCTTGTCTAGATCTTGATATTCCTTCAGAGGGTGAGGTCTGGAAATTGTGGTTACCTGAGGAATACACTGACGAGTGTATTGCAAGGGCCCACAATCCTCCTACCTCATCTCATGGAGGTCTAGCAAAAACCTTGTATAACATTCGTAAATTTTACTATTGGCCTCGTATGTATACCCAGGTTAAATCTTACATAGGAAATTGTAAGACCTGTAAAGAAATCAAAGCGACTAATGTTCCACTTCGTGCTCCCATGGTGTCCCAAATGAAAACAGAACGAATTGGACAGCGATTATATATCGATATTCTTGGCCCTTATCCTCGTTCAAAGGCCGGGAATATCGCTATCCTTGTAGTATTAGATCATGTTACTAAATATCCATTTTTATTTCCTTTACGGAAGCTAACCGCTGAACCAATTTGTCATCTATTGGCTACCAATGTCTTTCACGTATTTGGTTGTCCCGAAGTTATTGTGTCCGATAATGGGACGCAGTTTAAGTCTAAACTATTTGGAGATTTCTTGGCGAAGCACGGTGTGAAACATACATTACTAGCGCTATATTCACCTCAAGCTAACGCTTCGGAACGGGTAAATAGAAGTGTTTTATCTGGTATTAGAGCCTATTTAAAGGAGGAACATTCTAAATGGGATATGCACTTGAGCGAGATCGCTTGTGCACTACGTTGTTCCCTGCATCAAACACTGAAATGTTCCCCATATTACGCAATGTTTGGAATACCTATGGTGACTCATGGTTCGTCATATGAACTGCTGAGACGATTGAATAGTCTTCATGATCCAGGTGAAACGATTCTGCGACCGGATTATCTTAATAAGATTCGAATTCGAATTCTTGATTTAACTGCCGAAGCATTTGTCAAAAGTGCTGAAAGATACAATTTACGAGCTCGGTTAACTTTGTTTAAACCCGGTGATACGGTGTTCCGAAGGAATTTTATTTTGAGTGACGCCGGTAAGAGGTTATCGGCTAAACTTGCGCAGAAGTTTATTGAAGCCAGAGTAATAAGGTTGGTAGGTAGCGCTGCTTACGAACTGGAGGACCTGGCTTCTAAACGTAGAGGTGTTTACCATTCCAAGGACATTCGTGCCTAATATCGGTGATAACTTCTTTTGTCACTATGTTAGTAACTTTCGCTTGTGTTTTTTTTTTTTTTTTTACCGCCATTGTAAGTCAAGAGTATCGACGACCATATGAGGGTAGTTTCGTCTTGAATTCACAGTTCAGTAAGCGTGTATCAGCTGTGGTGTTCGGGTCTTGTTTAAAAATTTTTTTTTTCTGTTTTAACTATTTATAAGTGTAAATTCCGTGATTGAACGTATTTGAATTTGGTTCAGTTGGTTACCTTGAATCTATATGAACAACCTTCCGAGTCACTTGGACGGAAGCGTACAACAGTGTGGCCCGGCTAGCTCAGTCGGTAGAGCATGAGACTCGGGTTAGTTCAGGTGTGGGTTGCGAGCCTGCATAACGCAAAAACGGAGTTGTGTCGGATGTTTCATTATTTCAAAAAAAGTCGGACCAAAAGAAGTCGGTCCTACGGTGTTTTTTCTTTCGATCTGTAGCAGATTGAATCAATTTTTTTGTGACTTTAGAGTCTCGGGAACCCCCAGATCTGCCCGAAATTGGGTCTGGAAGATTTTGGTTATCCACCGCTTGCAATAGAGTAGAATACTGATTTTATCGATACCCCTCCCAAAAGTTTTTTTGTATATTCATAGATACTGTGTTACTTTGTTTCTGCTAAGACTGAGTTTGTAATACCGATCGCCTTGATTGCTAATCTGTGGTACGTCGAGGTGCTTCACCAAGCTAATTTGTATATACAAGGTCTATTGGCGACCAGCCTATGCCTTTTTCAACTTCTTTTTGGTCGTGGGTGTTCGTCCAAAAAGCATTTGTTCTGTAATGGATAGTCTGGCATAACGTCAGCACGCAGTGTATTACAGTCGCAGTTTCCTTAGTTGTTGTTCCTTATATTGATCTGTACCACTTGGAATAGATTCTCATCCCTTCGTCATCAATAGTCATATTTCATGTAGTTTCCTTAACCCATAGTTTCCTTACATTTCTCAAAATCTACTAAATCTGCAATAGCCGGACAAACGTATGGGAGAAAGAAAATTGCACTAATTACCTTGAATTATTTATTCATTGATATAACACAATATTGGTTAATTTGAATTAATTAATAGTTTTCCTTAATCATCATCCGTATAATCACTAAGAATTAATCAGAATTTAATCTTACAACGCACTAAAATTGACGCGCGTTGTGCTTCCATTCGATTTTCCTCGCCTCACTACTTGAGTTTGAACTTTTTTTTTGTTTCAAAACACAAACCGTAATGAAATAACGAAAATCTCAAAACCTCACAACAGCTACGTGTATTTTGTTTCCAATCGTCAACATACAACGAATTACTATTTCTGCTTGGTTAAACATTTGATTTGTCTTTGTATGAGTGTTTTGCTTTAAACAATCCTTCCGTGATTGATCTGAACTTCACGGTATTGATATTGCAGAATGTAGTTATTAAATGTCTAAACATCACTATATTGATCGAATCTGTATTTGATTCATTTTGAAATTCAATTATACGTGCTATGAATGTGTCGGAAATATTGGGGATCCCAACCTTATTTTTAGTACAATATTATCAAGTAGCAAACGGTTTTGTGAACTATAATAAGTTCCCAATAATTTGAAAATCTGATGTAAATTAATTATCTCTCATCTAAACACTTTATTCGAGTTATTGCGAGATTAAAAATTTGACTATATAATGAGCACGGTAACTTATTCTTTCTCTTAGTTCTATTACATTTATTCGGGCGTTTGACGTCTCTTTGGATTTGGTGGAGATTGTCAATGTGCATGTTTTGCTTCGGAATATAAAAAAATTATCAAATATTCTAAAGTTAAATTCGGTGTTAGTTCTTTGTTTTTTTTATGTGGGTACGTAGTCCTGCAATTATTTAAAAAAAATTGTTAGATCGGTCGAATCAAAACAAGAAATATAGTGCTACGTGTGAATAAATGGTTGACTTCATTAGTCTCCGCCATAAGTGGAATTTAAACCACAAGAAAATATATTTTTATGTTTGTGCCGTTTTTCTTTGTCTAAACTAAATCATAAGAAATCAAAAAAAAAATGTACTATCGGTGTAAACCATGAGTTTTGCGATTCACTTCAGTGGATCTTCGTGTTGTCAGACTGTCAGATTTATTTTAGCAAAACAACATGTGTTATTTTTCTTTGTTCAAATTTGAAATGTTGTTTAAAAGACACAAAACAAATGAAATGTGTTAGTATTCTCTGTGATAACTAAATCTGTGATAGTTAGTAAAATTTATTAGAATAACCAATTATAACAAAAAATTCAAACCCAGAATTCCGGGAATATCTGAGTAGGTGATGATGATTTTCGATCGCATCCACGAAGATTCAATGAATGTCATATCCAGGTAAATTAATAGTAAATTCTTAATTGCTAAAATCAGATTATAAAAATCTAATTGCTTGTCTGACTAGTGAATCGGAATAATCATTTTGGTTACCCCCAAAATGTTCTGTGATAATTAAATAACCGAACAATATATCTGTGAATTAATATATGTATATAAGTTAGATGTGCGTCTTGTTATTTTCCGTTATCACTAAGGAATAATGACGTAGTCGCCGTTAAGTTAATTTAGCGCAATTTTGATAAACAATTAAGTTATAAAATAAGAATATATTGAACTTAGTGTGTAGTGGATAAATGCCGTACATTTTGTGTAAAATCATAAATATAGAATTATAATGAATTGTCAAAATCACTTGCCACGATTTGAATTTTTATTTGGGGTAGAAGGTCATTGATTGAATTTCAGAAACAGAAGTAACGATCGAATCTACAATTAAGTCAACTAATTTAACTATACCTTAATTACTCATGGGTGAATGAAATTAGTTTCAGCATTGCCAAGGTGATATTGTTAAACTTGTATTGGGTAACTGATCACCGCTAACTGGTGAATCATACTAAAATATAGAACCGTGTTGAATCACACAATTTTTCTGTGAAAGGGGTTCTCGGTCGAGTAGAACTTGATTGTTAGCTGAGCTAAGTGAATTCGCACCGCATTACCATAGAAGGAGTGGCGAATCTTGTGGTCGTTGGAGTTGAGAGTGTGACGGATTGGTTTTGGGGAGATATGTATGTCTTGTGCACTATGCTGTGTTAACACTTGCCTGCCCAAAAGCTGCAACTGGATTTGGCCATCTTATTATTAATAACTGTTTCTAACTTATATCGGCCATTAACTGAATCAATCAGTCACTTATGTTAACATCACCAAGCTACAATTAACCCGTATTTCGACAGTATTTTCGACGCGACATTTTTTTTTGTTTTACAAAATTTTGGCTGTTATCACCGTATTATCAATTATCATATCACCGTTATTCATATACAATTTTTGCTGATACTATCGAATTTTCAACACAACATTTTTACAATATTTTTGGATATTTCACCTGATTATTTATATAAAATTTTTGCTGATATTATCGCCTCCTCAACACAACATTTTTACAATATTTTTGGATATTTCACCTGATTATTTATATAAAATTTTTGCTGATATTATCGCCTTCTCAACACAACATTTTTACAATATTTTTGGATATTTCACCTGATTATTTATATACAATTTTTGCTGATACTATCGAATTTTCAACACAACATTTTTACAATATTTTTGGATATTTCACCTGATTATTTATATAAAATTTTTGCTGATATTATCGCCTTCTCAACACAACATTTTTACAATATTTTTGGATATTTCACCTGATTATTTATATACAATTTGTGCTGATACTATCGAATTTTCAACACAACATTTTTACAATATTTTTGGATATTTCACCTGATTATCTATATACAATTTTTGCTGATATAATCGTATTTTCAACACAACATTTTTACCAAATTTCGGAATATTGCAACTGATTATTTATATACAATTTGTGCTGATACGGTCATATTTTCAACTCCTTATTTACAACAACTGGTTTGCTATTGCTGCCGAACTGACCACGCACCAGTGGATTATCCGTACATTTATTTTTTTGTAATACCATACCTGTTGGATGAATCATCACTGATGGAGGGCTAAGGCCGAAGGACTTGGACGACTGGAGGATTAATCATGGGGTGAGTGGACTTGTTTTATTACCTTATTTTTTTTTTGCTGTATAAGGTAGAAGTGGGAATGTGTGTGACAGGGCGAATCAGTGATTGAATGTCTGGGTGAATGTTGGTATGTGTGAAGTGTGAATGTGTGTGCGCACGATAGTATGCGTGAAGTGTGAGTGCGTGAGCGTCTGAGAGTGATTGTGGAGGGGTTGGACGTGTTGATCGTGGGTCTTTCGCCAATGGGGTCGCCAGAGTCTCTTTTTTTCACACTTGTATTTTTTTCCATTTCTGCAAATTTTCGTGAATAGCGTACATGTCCGTATTTGTGCTGAAGTAGCAGGGTTACTTTATCGTTCCCATGGACTGAAGCTAGTTTGGGGCTTGTCAATCAATCTCGCTAGGTACGCTTCCTGCTATGCCATTCTCATTGGTTCGCCAATGGGAAAGCGCTTCATTACAAGGAGTGCCTCAAGGATCGGCTTTGTCTCCCACTCTTTTTCTTATATATAAACTTGTTAGATTCCACCGTTCATTCCATTCATAGTTTCACCGATGTTAGTACGCTACATGCATCCCATGAAACACAAAGGCAACGGGCATTTGCTGTTCTTAATAACCATAGATCTAATTTGACAGATTCCTTAAACTCTGATCTTAAAACAATTTTAGAATGGGGTCATACAAACAGTGTAGAATTCAATGCAAGTAAAACACAGTTTTGCCACTTTACAAGATCATCTACATCTAACCTTTTGCCATTCAAATTTGATTTTAACGATCAAGAAGAAAAGGAATCTATCAAACTTTTAAGGGTTGAGGTTGAAAATTATATGAAATGGAATACTCACATTTTCAATCTTGCTAAGAGTGCGGCTCATAAGTTAGGATATTTAGGGCGTTGTCGTAAGTTTTTCAATAGCGAACAGCTTCTTTTGATATATAAATCATTTATTCGCCCCTGCATGGAGTACTGTTCTCACATCTGGGGTGGTGCATACCCAACCTGTTTAAAATGTCTAGACACTGTCCAACGGAAAGCAATTAAATTGATCGGCAAATCAAATCTTACAAACGAGCTTGTTTCGTTAGAAAGCACAGAAGCATAGAAGAAATGTCGCTGATTTGACGATATTTTACAAATACATTATGAATGAGTACTCTTCAGAGGAGATCAAATCAATACTACCGAAACCCGCTATTTTTTCTCGTTCAACCGATGCTCTGGTCATAGCCCACCCATTCACCATTCAAATAACAAAATGTAGAACTGTCGCCTTTCAATGTGATTTTTTCAACCGTCTTGGAATTCTTTGCCCTTATGAGTTTTCCCTGATTATTTTAATCCCCAACTTTTTAAAGTTCATGTCCACCAATTTCTTAAAGAAACATAATTCATTTCCACAAACCACAGTTGGCATGGTATCTTCGGATATTCAGAGACGTTAATTTATAATTTATTTAAATTAACACTAAACATGTCTAACTTAGTATAAAAAAAAAATATTAAAAAAACAAACGAAAATGATTTCGTCCATCAACATCTTACAAGCATGTTGTTGTAGGACGTTGATCTTAAAAGGTAAACACATAAAATTTGTTGTAACATATATTGTAATGCCTACAACACAATAAATTTTATTAAAAAAAATATGTTTGTCCTAAAAATTCAGTTATAAAATGAATGAAAATCATTATTTTGGTCGTTTCTTAACCAACAAATATCGAAATTTGCTTTTTTTGACACACTTAATGATTTTGTTGATACAATTGCGGTAACGTTATCGAACCCATCGTTTTTCGGCTATTATCATTAACATAACCTATTTTTAGAATTTTTAAATCTCCCGGTAGTTCTCTAGTTTCCGTCGGTTGTGACGGCCGACAGTCAGTTGGACATTTTTTTTGCTTTTTCGAAACCGCTATATGACCTAAACTAAAACGTCGAGAAATGCCAAATAAAAGTCGAGGGTAAGATTTCACTTTTGACTCGAGATTGTAATACGTAGATCTTTCAGACCGAAGTAATAGCAAACTTCAAAGTAATTCATAAAATTAAGCTACAAACTTTTATAAAATATTACCTTTTTTATTTTTTTCATGTGTGTCTCTGCATGTACTTTCATAACACCTTTACTTGCAAATTTTTTATCACACTTCGAACATTCAAATGGTTTTTCACCTGTATGCACTCTTGTATGGATGATTAAACTTCTTCTATGCATAAACTTCTTACCGCAATGTTCACATTTGTGAGGTTTTTCAATCGCAGCCTATGGGAAGAAAACAAATGTTATTTAAATATAGTGAATGGTGTATCCTATTACCATCAATATAAAATAATTGAGGTAATGCGATGAAAATTAAGATACAAAAGATAACAAACATAAAACAGGCAGTCATTGAGGACGACCAACAGAAGTGAAAACTTAAAACGGCTTTTACATCTATCAGCATTCCAAGCAACTATTGTATGCAATTTCTATTTTATATTTAAAAATCGAAACATATCATGGACTATACAAGTACATTGACAAAATATGAATATAACGTAATTGTAATATATATTATACATTTTTACTATTTATACATAGTATTTACATTAATTTGAATGCACTTATTTTTCAACATTATTGTCCCTATTTGGATCGTTATTACCATAAACTTCAACAATACTTAGGTTATTCGTACTATGAGTCATGTTCTTATATTCAAAAAACCATAAGCACAACACTAACAGAAACGGTAATTATATTACTGTTACCGTTATGTTTTTTAAATAATTATATTTTAAAACTGTAATATTTCCAGATTCACTAAAAATTGCTAAGGCCTCACCAGTTTAAAAATCAGGTAGTAAACTACTTTGCTCTTACTACCGCCCAATTTCAGTTTTATCAGCCCTGGACAAGGTTCTTGAAAAATTAATATTGTTGCATGTACGGGTTTTTTTTGTTGAAGTTCAGTGTTATACACAAGAAGCAATTTGGATTTGCTAAATCTTCGAACACCCTAGCAGCAGCTACTCAACTAATTTTAATTATTCGTAAAGGAATTGATGATGGTGACCATGTCTTAGCTGTTTTTGAAGTGAAAACTTCTTTAGGCGCGTTGTGCGATTGTATGGGGATACATTTATATATTCAAATTATCGTCACGCTAATTTATTTAAGTATAAAATACCTATATTCTGGCGTAACGTTTCAAATTGCAATATGGATATCGCAGTCGAACGAGGTTTTGAGAGTTCAATTCCTGGTATGGTACATTTTTTTATTGTTTTTTTTATTTTTATTAAATACCATTAAAATTATTGTATTTTTATTCATGAACTTATAAAAAATTTTGGTTACGAATTTTAATTTGATCGATAATGCAGTTTTTTAAAGTTATTATTATTCCTGTTTTTCCGTTTGGTTTAAGGCTACGGACAATTTACGATATATTTTAATTTATCGGTTATTGCTATTGCCTTTTAGCACAGTGACGTCACACTGGGTGTAAAATTTAGAATGCATTCAGGTGGTTTGTTTTTACGACATCTCAATATTTTATTCAGTTTTTAAAAGAAATGTTTTTAGAAATGCTATTCTGTTTTTTTATACTTTTTGTTGTTTTCTTTTTTCTTTTTTTTTTATTTTCTGTTGGTGATTGTTGTACCATTTTTGAGGTGAAAACTTCTTTAGGCGCGTTGTGCGATTTTGTATGGGGAAAAATTTAATTTATAAAATTAAGGTAAATTACAATAATTAACGTTAGTTAACGTATGTTAACGTAAATTAATCGATATTAGTAGGTAATTTGTTGAATTCATTAATTGCATTATATAAAGTTGAATTAGATCCAAATACTGTTAAGTTAATCTTAATGTTGCGAAGGCTCCTATTGACTCTAGTTGTATGTTAGTGTATGTGAGAGTTAAATAGCAAGTCGTTGTTTAAATGTATGCATTGGTTTATAATATTATAAACAATTGGCACCGCACGTAACTATATAATTGCTTCACAAAAAGAATTTTTGTCGATGTGTGAATCTCATTGGTTGGAGTTAGCTTAGGAAAGCTATACATATCTTTTATAGCTTTGTTTTGGATATATTGTATTTTTTGAATTTTAGTTTTGTACGTGGCGCCAAATTAAGATACTATATGTTATATGTGAGTGGAAAAGTGAATAATATATGTCTCTTTTAAGATTGCCTGGTACCAATGTTCCAATTCTTTTAAATACACCAGCTACTGGAGCACAACGATTTCTAATATTGCGAAATTGTGCATTCCAAGAAATGCCTGCACCAATAATTACTACAAGATATTTATATTTATTGACTTTACTTATATATTCATCCAGATATATTGATGTCCAGATGAATGTTAGCACCATTTCCTATTATATTTATAGCTAAACGGTTCTTGATCAATAGATCTGAGAGTATTAATAAATCAGCATTCATATGTTGTTTCATATCTATGTATTATCCTCGGTATACACAATCACAATGTCATCTGCATATAAAAACATTTTTGCGTGTAGGTTTGCACTAGAGAAATTACTAACGTATAAATTAAAAAGTGTTGGTCCCAAAATACTCCTTTGAACTTCAAACTCTACTTCTTCAAGAAAACTATAAGTTCCGCCTTCAAAAGTAAACTGGAACCTACCAGTCAGATAAATTTCGAGCCACCGGTAGGAATTTCCCTTGAAGCCCATGTTAAAAAGTATGTTTAACAGTAGTTTTGCGATCGACAGTGTCAAACGCTGTTTTAAGATCTTAAAGATTCGTCCAACTTTTTTCCTTTGATCACAAGAATACTGTATATTGGAAAATACATCAAATAGTGCTGACTGTGTGTTGTTATATTTTCTGAAGACTGAAACCATATTGATTATGATTTAACATTTTGTTTTCCGAGATCATTTTTACCAGGAAATGGTTAACATGTCTCTCCATAATTTTGTTTGTGATTAGTAGAAGACTTATAGATCGATAATTTTGGAAATCCTTCTTCCAGTCATTTTTATGAATCAAAATATTGTTACTAATTTTAAATTTATCTGGCACAATATTATTTATTTTTTTAAATTATTGTTAGTAAACGTTTGTTTACATAAATAAACAAAAAGGTGAGTTAACGATGGTTTACGTAAATTAACGTAAATTAAGGTAAATTAACGTAAATTAACGTTACAAAAAATAATTATAGGCAGAATTAAGTCTACTTTAAAAATTTTTAGAACAAATTTAATTTTACGAATATCATTAACTGATACCGCATTTACACCGACATAGCAAATTAGTAGATAGTATATTAATTTGAATCAATTGTCATATTAAATATCAGTTTACAACGTAGATTGTAATTTGAATCGTAAGTATTTGAATCGTTTGTAATTGTAGTAAGCCTAGATATCAATTTAGTTGCAGGCTTTTAAAATAAAAAGTGTTTACAGCACAGATTTAAATTACATCTACTAATTTGCTATGTCGCTGTAAATGCGGTATGATATATATTTTCAATATGTAAAATTTTTTTTATAAATCAATTAAAATATGAAATTTTATAAACTCTTACCTTTGATTTTTCTATTTTATGATGACGCAGCCAGTGTCTTTTAAGACCTTGGTTCCATAAAAATTCTTTATTACATTCCGAACATTTGTACAATTTTTCACGACGTGTATGTGTATTCATATGTAATTTTAACACACCTCTTCCTGCGTAACTTTTATGACAAATTTCACATGGAATTGGCTGCAAAGAAATAAAGAGGTGAATTATGAAATTAAATGTAATCACGATTGATTATCCTGTATCGTTTTTGGCAGAGTTACTTCAATTTGATTCGATCTCTAGATGAGAAAAATAAAACAACGGCTTATCAATGCGTTATAATTTTTATTCGTTTAAGTCTTTATCGTATTTATTTTGTATAATAAAAAGTGTTATGCAAAAGGAATTACAAAATAATAATGACGATAGTGACATAGACGATATAGTAAAACCTTCGTGGATTGAAGGCACTCGAGACTATTGAGTATTGATTGAGGCAATTAATTCCATTTGAACGATGTACGGACAAACAAGTTCCTTTGCATTTTATCATTTTGACAGTGAGTGATCTCGATAGTGTTTGCACAAACCGCTTGACAATTAAAACGAGGAAAAATTAGAGATGATGGATTCAAATTAATACGAGCATTGCTGGTTAAGATATTAATAAAAAAACAAGGTCAGCCACAATGCGTATAGCACGTTTTTTAACAGAGTCCATAAGAGCCAGGAAAACAGATGCAGCGCCATGAGAGAATAGTAAATCTTTCATCAAAATATTCAACATAAATGAGTTTGCGGTTGCTTAAAAATTTGTTAAATGTGAAATAGCAGCCTTTGATTTTAGTGTAGGTATGTGTATTGATTTTTTTTATGATATAATAAAATTAGCTCTACGAGAGATGTGTTTTAAAGAGTAAAGAAATGACTATGATTTTTCTTTTTTTTTCTCTTTCAACTGTATTTTGAGATCATGTGAGTAAAAT
The DNA here is from genome assembly GCA_963693315.1 of Diogma glabrata. Taxonomy (NCBI): domain Eukaryota; kingdom Metazoa; phylum Arthropoda; class Insecta; order Diptera; family Cylindrotomidae; genus Diogma; species Diogma glabrata. Next base: position 114,131,272 of record OY856188.1, read on the forward strand.
GGTTAATAATTATTGGGCGTAAATGCGACTAATATATATTTTGAAAAGAAACAATGATAGAAAATTCTCACTAATAAATCATCGAGCAATTTGTCCGATGAATTCATTATCGATTCGCCTATAAACATTGAAAAAGAAACATTTGATAAAGGCCTTACTAAAAAATAAATTACTGTAGTAATCGGTTAATAGAATAACTTCTATTTTAATTTGTAGTATGAGTAAAATTATATGTGATCCATAATGTTAAAAGAAAATACATTTATAATAAGTTTTGGAAATTTTATTACATGAAATAACTAAAAGAAAAGAAAACATGATTTAAAAGCAGTTTCAAAGATGCATAAATAAAATAAATGTGTTTATTAAAATTAACATTTATTCATATAACCAGAAAATTGATTAATATAGTTTCGCCTAAACTCATTTTTTTATGCATAAATTAAAATATCTGAGTTTACTGTTAATAATAAAAGTTGTATAACAAAAAATGAATTAACAGATTTTCATATTAAATTGTCTGATTTGTACACTTTCTGTAAACTTTACCTGTGTTTATTATTAATAATAGTTATTTATTTATCTAGAACGAAAAGTGAAACTTTAAAGTACGAGCTAGTTGTTTACTAGTGAGTACCTGTAAAAACACTTTTCGTTTGAGGTAAATACAAAATCTCATTGCATACAGGAAATTTATTAAAATAAAAAGAAATTAGTGTTAAATTTTGCTCAAAAAGTTGAACTTTAACGTCCTAGAACTTTATAAAATTTTGTAAAGTCCTAGGACGTTAAAGTTCAACGTTTATGGTACAAAAAGTTGAACTTTAACGTCCTGGGACTTTATAAAGTTTTATAAAGTCCTAGGACATTACAGTTCAACTTTTTGTACCATAAATAATCCGAAAAATGTCGTTTTAGATATCAGTATGATATAAAAAAAATTTATGAAACAAAAATGAGTAACACTAATTCAATTAAATAGTAAAATATGGAGGAGCTAAAAATCTCAAGCTCTCAGATATCACGATTTCGTTCTGGGTTCAGGATTTTGATAGTTTTCGGCAAAAAACTTTTATGAGGACATTTTTTTTAGTTTTGGGCAGCGATGTATATCAAAAGTAAAACTCTTTTTAAAGCACAAGCATTTTTTTATCTCTGTTTAGAAATTTATTACAAATCTAACACGAAACATCAAAATGGTGGCGGAAAATTATAACAGACCATAAGTTAATATAATTTAGTGAAAAGATGATACTCCAGCAAACTACTCAAAAACCTCTCTATTTAGCGTTTCGAGAAAATATTACAAAATCAAAAATTCATATTTCTTTCAAAATTCCAAAAATTTTCTAAAAATTATAATAAAATCAAAAATTTAAAATTTTTCTAAATTTTAAAAATGGAATATTTAAAATTATAAATAAAATCAAAATAAAAAAAAATTTTAAAAACACAGTTGAAAAACGGACTAAAGTCTTTTATAATTATATTTATAATTAAGTTTTCTTTGAAATTGTAAGAAGAAGAAAATATTTAAATGGTATTTAACACATCTTAGCATAGATGCAAACATTAGATTTTTGACTATTAGTATTTATGATCGATAAACAGTTATCCGTTCTCATTTGTTACATAAAATAAAAGTGGGTGGCAGATTCAGTATAGAACGGGAATAAACGTTAGTCTCTTGTTAGACATTAATATTAGCATACATTTGTTCCTTTTCTATATTGAAGGGCCACCCACTTTTATTGTATGTAATAAATGGGAACGGAAAACTGTTTATCTTTCATAAATACCAATAGTCAAAAATCTAATGTTTGCATATCTAGTAATTAATTGCACTATTATAATTGTAAGTATGCTATTTAAACATCCAGTGTAAAATCTTAGGACGTTTCTTTGCTCATTGTTTTAATTTTAAATTATTATTAAATATGAGATGGTGCGCTATTTTTTTTATATTACATTTGATCAATTTTTTGCACTTTGTTCAATATTTTAAATTATGTACTTCGATTTTGCAAATAATAAATATTGTAGATAACGAAAGTGAATTAAAAATTGTCTTAAATGTTTTTATTTTTATTATTATTTTATTTAGTTCATTTTTACTAATTTTATATACATCATTTTCAAAATAAAAATTAATATTTAAATAAACTCCTATATTCAAATACTTATACTTCATAATTTTACTTATTTTTTAAATAGGATATCAAATTTTTTTGAAAATTTTCAAACGCGTTTCGTTCTTCAATTTGTTATACAGAACTAAGCCTTTGTACATTAACATATTTTTGGTCTGTTCATTTCTGTAAAAACTCAGCCTAAAATTTGAAACATTTCTCAAATTGTAGTTTTGAATTTCTTTATTGAAAATTATTCTGTCCACAAGATAGCTGGGATACATCTTCATTTTAATTTTATATACAATTATTAAAACATTCATTTCGGTACGTTGTTTTTTTTTACATTTAGCCATTTTAAAGTATCTAACATTTTGGTCACCGATGCGTATCTGTTGAGCGTTAGAATAATCCCCATTGCCTTATTTTGAAGCCTCTGTAATCTTGTCATTATTTTAGCAGTGCACATAAAAATAACCGATGAATTCTATAAAAAAGGCTGATTTTTTTTCCTATTTTTTTACATATATAATTAATATATTGTTTAAAAAGTAATTTCACCATTTATCATCAATCACCATGTATCACATTTTGTTTTTTCAATGTTCAGCATTAACTTATTCATTTTCAACCACTTATTTAGATGTTCTAGATCGTTACTAATTTTTTCAACACATTCTGCAATACTGTCTCCAATAACATAAAGTAGAGCGTCATCAGCAAATAAAATCAATCTTCCAAAGTGAACAGCCATCTCCATATCATTAATATAAACAAGAAACAGAAATACTCCCAAGATCGATCCTTGGGGTACTCCAAGTAACACATGTATAGCATCAGATACAATATTGTTAACTTTCATTCTCTGCATTCTATCTCTCAAATAGGATTCAAACCATTTCAATTCTACATCATTAATTCCATAATGTTGAAGTTTCTTTAGAAAAATGGTACGGTCGATAGTTTCGAACGCACGCTTTAAATCCAAGAAAACTATTACAACCACTTTACCATCATGTACAGCTATTTTAAATTATTGTTTTCAAAATATTCTACTAGTTGATTATTTACTACTTTTTCAATTATTTTTGACTCGATCATTATAGTATTTATCGGACGATATTCATTAGCCAGTTTGGTATTTTTTACTTTTTCAATAACAACAACTATTGTATCTTTCCATTTATCAGGATAGACACCAGAGGTGAGAGAGTTATTTACGATAAATAAAAAATGCTCACCCATTGAATCAAAAGCATCCAAAATTAAGCTGACAAAATTAAAATCCTTTTTATTATTTAATGGTACTACAACCTTCCTCAATTGATCTTCTGTTAGTAATTCAAATTTGAATGCATATTCAGTGTTTGCGATGCAATTTACATATGCAACATTTGGTATATTGTTATTTATTATTTCCACACTTTTAACAAAATATTCTTAAAATCCGTTCGCTATTCTTAAATTTTCATTACTATTTCATTTCCAAAATTAATTTCTGAAATTGCATTAAAATTTTTATTTATAACAAACGTTTTTGTATTCAACCATACAGTTTTTTGATCTTTGGAATTATCTATTTTCTTTGAAATATAATAACTTTTAGCTTGACTAATTTTATTTTTATAATTATTTCTAATCACTTTGTATTTTTTCCATTCTTTTTCATTATTTATCCACTTAGCTAACTCGTATTGTTCATTTTTTTGTTTTTAATAATTTAAGCTCAGCTGTATACCAAACACTTTCAATTTTTTTTATTTCTACTTCTACCACGAATTGTTTAGTTAAATTATGTAAGAACTGAACACGTCAGCTTGACTAGTGCATACACTAGAACCTTTCATTAAATCACTTAAACACATTTTGGTTAAAAATCTTGTTTATTATTTTGGATTTTTGAGATCAATTAAACTCAAGTAAGTAAAGAAGTAATTGGAATTTTTTCAATTCAAAGGTATGGCTTGAAGTTTCTCAGAAAAAAACTCCAATTCACATTTTTCGTGTTTCGGATGGGATTCGAGAACCTACCCTCGTCAGTGCCCGGCTCGAATCCTTGGGCAGACACGCTATCGATTACGCCGTTGAGGCGATGACAATTTCAAAGTTGAAACTTCTTCATCACTTATTTATTTTTTTTTTTAACTTAAGTTGAATTTTTTCACTGTCATTAGACTCCATATTACGGAAATGTTTTACATTATATGCAATTTTTTGCATTAAATTTCTAGACAATACTTTGTGTGAATTCATTGAATGGTGAACATTTCTATTCTAATTAACATCCTAAGTTACGATTGATTGTATAGTCTTTATTGATTGTTTCCAATCAATGTGAAATCAATGGCTGACACTTGGTCAAATTGTAGTCCTACATGTATTAACATTAGACTACATTAAAGGAATTTAAATTTATTTTGGATTTTTGAGATCAATTAAACTCAAGTAAGTAAAGAAGTAATTGGAATTTTTTCAATTCAAAGGTATGGCTTCTTCTTTATTATATTTTAATACTTTAATTTTTTGACTATTAATTTTTATCTGATCTCTAAGGACAAGTTTAAGTGCTATTGTTTCGTGATCACTTATTTTTAAGTTATTTTCAACAGTCACTGATATGTTATTAAATTTATTAGTTAGAAACCAATCGATTAAAGTTCTTGATGCCAAATCTAGTATGCTGGTTTACTATCTGCTTAAAAGCATTATCATCTATAATTTGTTTAGCCTTTTCTTTTTGATTAGAATTACTAAGCCAATTTATGTTAAAATCACCTAAAATTATTATTGTTTCATTCATTTTACCGAGTTCTTCAAGCATTTTATCAAATTTATTAAAGAAAGCACTTTTTGGACTCACATATTTTGGTGTCCGACATAAACCAACCAGATACAATAATGTTTCACAAGTTTTTACTTTAATTATTAAAATCCATAATTTTTTTTCAAACGAGATACTTTTTACTACATTGAATGTCCAATTTTTTTTTAACATAAAACATTACACCACCAGTATGCCGAGAGTGACTATCAGTTCGTATTAGGTTATAATTTTTTTTAATTTACCAGTGCATCATAATCTTCTTCTATCAAATGTGTTTCTGTTAAACAAATAAAATCAATTACATCCGTAATAATAGTTTGTAGTTCAGTAAAATTATTTAAAGCACCATGGATATTTAAGTATAAACACTGCACTGAAGCTAGTTGCTAATAATTTATTTTCTCAGATGCTTGTTTTAGTTAACGTTGGTAAATTTTGCACTCTGAACCGAATGCATTATGGTTAATATCACATATATCATCATCCAAACTAAGACTTTCCTTTACCTTTACACAATTAAAACATTCAAAATTAAGTTTTGTATAATCTTCTTTGTTATGTCCAACTTCACCACATTTATCCAAACGTTTTTCAGATTCTTTGCAATATCGTGACGAATGATTGAAACCCAAACATTTATAACATTTTTTGAAACGCTTCCTCATCAAGTTCAACAATTGCATTGAAGCTTTTACCGTTGTTAGAGCTGTACATTTCAATGATTTGCATGGGATGTTATTTTGACCTGTAACTGCACTCTCAACATTTTCAATACTAAGTTTTTCATCAATGCCACAAAACAGTATCTTTGGATTTTGCATTTTAGGTCTAACAACATCATATTCACCACTTAATCTTTTTTTAATTTCAATCTGTATTTTCTCAGCAGAAATTTTATCTTTACATGATATAGACACACAACCACTTTTCCTGTTATAGATATTATTAATTTTTAGCTCACCTAAATTGCATACATTTACACTTGATTTTCAATCTTGTTTCGTTTTATTACATGCTTGTTTATCATTCTTTGGCTTAAGTAATACGGGAATTTTCACCTGTTCTGTTCTGCATAGGGTAACGGAACATTTTTTTTTTATTACTTTTGATGTCAACTTTTGTATTTTTAAGTGTATCAGGAAACTTTTCAAAACTTTTTAAGTTATCATTATACTTTTCATCCAAATTTTTAACAAGATTAGAGTTGTCTTCTTCCAATTTATTCAAGAATGCATTATGTTTTTCTTCAAAATTCAGTTTTAAATTTTCACAAAATTTGTAGGTATTCTATACCGTTTACACAGTTTTCATTCACATGTAAAACCAATTGTATTGTGTTTACCTAGTACATAGTTCTATTTCATATTGGTTTAATATTAAACAGTTATTACAAAAATACTGTTTACAAAAACCACGACATAGTATTTTATTATCATTTCTCATGAATCCCTTTTTACATTTTCCACAAGATAACACCATTTTTCAAATTATTAAAATAATAATATGATATTATTCAATATATCTATAAAATAACCAATAAATTAATTAAAACTGAATAAGAGAAAATTTAATATTTATTTTGTTTTATATTATATTAAGAGCAAAAAATTTACACGTCTATTTACGATGAATTCACTTTTACAATGTATGGAAGATATAAATGTATGGAAAGGAATGTCACAATAATTATGTTTTTTTGCGGCGTTCATGCTTCACGTAGGAGCGTTGCCAAGCTAATCAGCTTCGAATATTCACCACGGCTATTAGCCACAGCGACATAATTACGATGGCAGCCGATTTTTTAAGGTCGATTTTATTATGTCCGTCTCCCATTGCAGTCGTGTTCTACCTCGCGGTCTCCCACTCCCTCGGGTAATAACGTACATTTTTTAACCATTCCAGACTGTGAATCTGCTCGTAGAACATACCCAAACCAAGCAATCCTGTTGGAACGGATACAACATATTATATCTGGACCCTCAAGGTCTCTGATCTCTTAGTTATATCTCGTACTGAGCTCTGCATCGTCTGTCTTAAGTAGACAAAAAATGTAGCGCACGATCTTACGCTCAAAATACAGATACATGTGATTCGTCATTTTGTGTAAGGGTTCAAGTTTGTGACCCATACATCACAACCGGTATAACTTAAGCTTGGTGTTAGTTGATACATACAGTGATCCAAGGAGAGGTTTAATTGAATAGAAAGTTCGATTACCTGCAGCGATTCGAGCTTTTATATCTGTAAGTATGCTGTTGTTTGAGTCAAGCATTGATCGTAAATATTTAAAAGATTCAACTCCCTCAACTCGTTCTTCGCGCACATTAAATCTTTCTTCTCAGTCTCTCTTGAAACATTCATATGTTTGGTTTTATCCTAGTTGATTTGAAGACCAATTTTTCTAGCACCACTCTTAAGCGACTTGAAAGCCTCATTCATAACAGCTTCACTTCGGCCGAGGATGACAACATCATCAGCGTACGCGATCATCACCTTGTCTTAACCCGGAGTCGACTTTAAAAAACTTTGGTATTTTGATCTCTAATCGAACACTGTACTGTACTGTCATTTTGCATAGTGATACCAGTTCACCAGAGATTTCCATTAACACCAGAGCTGACCATAGAGTCTCTCGTTCGAGAGAGCTGTAGGTTTGCCTGATATCAATGAAAAATTGGTGCACAGGTATGTTGAAGCCTCGACACTTTTCCAAAATCATCCTGATCGAGAAAAGTGCATCGGTGCCACGTCGACCTTGCCGGAAGCCACAATGATATTCTCCAAATAGTTGTTCAGCAAAAGGATTGATTTTGGCTAGCAAAATGTTTGAAAAGATCTTATATGCTGTGCAGAGTAGAGCGATTCCCTTGTAGTTTGCACATTGTAAACGATTACCTTTTTATGGATTGGTATTAGCATAACTGAGTTCCAGTCCTGTGGCATGGTTTCAGTCCTTTAGATCATCGTAAAGATACAGTTTCACCACCATGTACATTGTACAATCATTTCAGATGTTATATCGTCGATGTCAGGTGCTTCACTGCGTTTTAATTTTGACAGCGACGCTTCAAATTCCTCTTTGGTTGGTTCGTCTACATGTACCTTTGACGCACGAATAAACTTTGCTCGTCGCCCTACTTGTTGCTGGTCGCTTAAGTTGAGAAGATTCTCCAAATAAGTGGTTAAAGTTTCTAAAATTTTTTTGTAGGTCTACTTGTAGCTATCCATTTTCGTTTTGAATAGCAGTCGATCTGGTTTGAGGTCCCTTCTTTAAGGCCTTAACCTGTTGAAAGAAGTTTCGCGATTGATGTTCCTAATTGAAAATTTCAATCTCCTCACACTGTTTCTTCCACCATTCTCTCTTCGTTCGTCTACATACCTTTGTAACGGCTTGTCTTGCCAGTTTGTAGTTCTCCTTCGTGGACCTGGTATTGCGTCCTTGTAAACATTTCAAATAGCAATCTCTTTTGTATTGAATAGCGTCAAAACATGCTTGATCCATCCATGGCTTCTGGGAGTAGTTTTGTGGTGGTCCAAGTATTCCCTTAGCAGCGCTTAAAACAGCATCTTGGAGCAAATACCATGACTTATCGACGTCTCCATTAATGGTTTCTGATTTATCCAATGTTTCGGCAATATGGTTTTGATATCCCTCTTCTGTTTCACATAGTGATGAAATGTTAAAACGTTTCCGTTGATTGAATTTTGGAATGCCTGGATTTGGAAAGTGGAACCTTATTTTAGCACATACAAGGAAGTGATTACTTCCAATGTTTGCACCTCTAAAGGATCGCACATCCAGAAAACTAGAAAATAAACGTGCTGTTACTAGCACGTGATAAATTTGATTTCGAGTGTTTCCATTCGGTGAGTCTGCTTATGAATCAATCGATGCGGAAAGAAAGTACTGGCAATTCTCAAATTATTTGATAATGCAAACTCAGTCATTCTTTCACCATTATCATTCGAATTCAAATGCAGGCTGTTGGGGCCCACCCCACTTCCATAAGAGATATCTCTTCCAAACTGCCAATTAAAGTCAGAAAGAACCATTACAAAGTCGCGTGCTGGTGTTTTTTCATAACCTCTTTTAGTGCTATGTACCGCAATGAATTTCATCACAGGTTCTTGTGCGTATGTATGCTTCTTGTATGTACCAACAAAACTAGTTACAAATTCTCTTCGAGAAGGATGACCAAAAATTATTTAAAAATTGAATATTTTTTTCAGCTTTATTAATATTGTTAGTCTTAAGTTTTAAGAAAAGCGTACGTACAGGTTCGGTTCAACAAATTTGTTTTTTAAATTTGCGGCTAATCCCATAATGGGAAGTAGCTGAAAAATTCATAAAAATATTGCAAAAATTATAACAAAATCAAAAATATTCCAAAAATTATAACAAAATCAAAAATTTCCATGTCAAATTTCATGTTCAATTACATTTCTTGTCATACAAATAATTAATTTTAGAATTATAACTCACTAGAAATGAATGTATTCAATTGAATAGAATTGAAATTGAATGTATTCAATTGAATAGAATGAAAATTGCTTTTAATTGTTTTATCTCAATTCCGGTCGGTTCGGGCTTCGAACCGGCGTCCTTCTGATCAAAGTTTATGGTTAACCATTTAACCAACTCGAGCAACGACAAGATAAAATTTGTTTTTGGACGATCGACTTAACATCACAATTATTTTTAATTCATTTTTAGTGTCAATTTTTGTCTTATTTTATTTATTCTACGAACATGTTTTATGATGTTAAGTCGATCGTCCAAAAACAAATTTTTGGTCTCACAAACCAATCCCGACTATCAATATTTCTTTAAATTCAAGGTTACTACTCAGTATCACTTCAAATTACCGTTTTTTAAACAAAAAATATGCAAATTTTCTTGTTTTGATACACTTGACGATTTTTTGACACACTTCCGGTACAGTTATCGAACACATCGCCTTTTCGGCTCTTGCCGATTGAGTTTACCTAATATTAGAAATGATAATTTTTTAAATCGTTCCAGCGGTTTTCTAGATTTCGTAGGTTGTGACGGCAGACAGACATTTTTTACTTTTTTAGAATCAGAAGGTCCTAAAACATCGAAAAGAATGTCAAAAAATGTGGGGGTAAGAATTTTACTTTTGACTCGAGAATGTAATACTTAGGTCTTTCAGACCGAAGTAACTAGGGTTAAATGTGTTGGCCGTTATTACCTCAATTTATTAAAATAGATTTGGAAATTTTAAGGAACTTTTTTGTTTTGTTTTGACAACTATCGTAGTCGCACTGCAGAATGGTAGAAGGCTATTAAACGGAACAAATCGAAAAATATATGACTACAAATTTGAAACTAAATACCAACAATTGGACAATTTTTGATCAACAATAACACAAAAACATTATTCACCTTTTGGATCCATAATGTGCTGGAGTGCGTTCAATCTGGCTTTTATAAAATTGATTTTGGAGGCACGTGGGAGTGAGTTTTTTTCTATATAAATTTTTTTTGCCACCAATTTAATTTATTTTTGCTTCAACAATATTTTTTTTAACATGTGAAATTTTTTTCAGACCGAAGTAATGGTAAACTTCAAAGTTATTCGTAAAATTAAACTACAAGCTTTTATAAAATATTACCTTTTTTATTTTTTTCATGTGTGTTTGCATATGTACTTTCAAAGAAACTTTAAGTGCATATTTTTTACCACACTTCGAACATTCAAATGGTTTTTCGTCTGTATGCACTCTTGTATGGTTGATTAACATATATCTTTCCAAAAACTTCTTACCGCAATGTTCACATTTGTGAGGTTTTTCAATCACTGCCTATGGGAAGAAAACAAATGCTTTTAAAATATAGTGAATGCTATATCAGAGTGAATGATAAAAAATCAGTCACCCGGCATTAAATGTAAAGTAAAAAAAAATTAATTAACTAACAAATGGAAAACTTAATTATTTAAAAATTGAACTTACTTTTGAACGTTTTTTAATTAATAAGCCGAAATAATTATAGTCAAAATTAGGTCTATTTTAAAAATTTTCAAAAAAATTTAATTTTACGATATATAATTTCAATTTTGAAAAGAATTTTCATAAAATTACACTATAATATAAAATTTTAAAAAACTATTACCTTTAATTTTTCATTATTATGAACCTGCAGCCAATGTCTTTTAAGACCATGCTTTTGTATAAATTCTTTATTGCATTCGGAACATTTGAACATTTTTTCACGTGTATGTAAATTCATATGTAATTTTAATGTGCTTGTTCTTCCAAAACTTCTATGACAAATTTCACAAGAAATTGGCTTGAAAGAAATTAAATGGAAAATTACGAAATTTGATGTAATTACATGCATGATTAATTATAATTTACATGCACCCAAAACTAAAGCTAACAAAAACCACATACTAATAAAAAGATTTTCATATTCGGAGAAACTGTGATGAAACAGACACAACAGAATGCCGTTTCTTCTTAATCTGAAGGGTATCACCGGATTAAGGGTCGTTCTTACACAAAACTAAATTAGATTGCACAAACAAAACAATTTAGGCACTTTAAACTAAAAGAATAGAATTGTAGCTACAAAACAGTGAAAAAGTGATGGTATTTTGGAACAACTGGAGTAACACAGACATCAACAATATACTGTTTCTTGAACGAATAATAGCACAATTCGTACAAGGATCACTCTCATCTATACAACTAAGGCAATTTTATGATTAATGACCTTAATCTTAGATAACTTAACATAATTATTAACCCTAACAAAAACTTAATTAACCTAAGTTAGAGTTTGTAACTAGACTTTAATAATTGATAACAACGTAAAACAATAAACATGTAAGACATTGTATTTACCTAATGGTGTCACTAAAGTTTTGAGCAGACAAAATTACATCGTCAGTACAAAAACAGTGATGATAGAAAGGGAAACCTTGGAAAACACTTCACGGACCATTAGTGTCCATTTTTGAAAAATAAAACATTTTACGGGGTTTGAGAACTCTAGTAAATTGGGGGTCACAAAAAACTAGGAATAAATGGTGTTTGCGTTTTTACAAAATATATGCCGAGACAACAACTTTTGTATTTGGGAAAGTTAGGTATAATGACGGTATGTTAACATAACGAAATGCTTACCAAACAATATCCATGGGAATGTCATAAAGAGCAACATCCCTGCAATGACACTTTATCCATGACTACACTACCTAGAGATATAAGGCGAACTGTAAAATGCTTCTTACTAGATATTAGAAACAAACAAGTCATCGGTAACATCGACGAGCCGTATACAAAAAGTATACAAATACATAACAAAATAGTTGAAGACACGATAAAGAAATACGCCCCGAATCGAGTTCTCAATAGCAAGCCACCACAAATCGCTGCCGAAGCGGTCATGAACCATCCTAACACAGTTAAGATGCAGTTGGTCACGCATCTTATATAAATGCATGAGCAGAATTGATAAGGAAAATGATGACAAGTGGAAGTGTCCCGCATGTTAGGGCACGCCATATGATGCTAACCACCTATTCAATTGTCCAGAGAAGTCAACCGACCTGGCGAAGGAAGATCTGTGGCACCGCCCAAGGGCAGTAGCAGAGTTCCTGAATCTGGACTTGGAGGTGCAATATTAGCACCACACTTGTCACTACAACAACAAGAATTGGCTTCCTCATTCTAAATAATATTTCACTCCGTATCAATTACTCCAAATTTATAAGTCTTATATTCGCCCTTGTATGTAGTACTGTTGTCATAGTGACAAAATGAAAAGGGATTCTTTGCTTTACATCGTATAAATGGAAGGATATGTCCGAATCAATAACCTATGGGTCGTTCAATTTACAAAGGTTCAAAAAAAGCGTTACCAAACACAGGGCAAGGACATCCTACAGCACTGATCTCGGGAAGATGGAAACTAACCAGTTAGTTATGGCTACCGAGTGTGTTCTATTTCATCCTGGATATCGATGATTACTATGCTCATTGGATCCCTTGTGGAATTTAAGATCTGTAACTGATATCTTTGGTTTTATGAGTTGTAAAAACGTCTTATCCAAATAAAAAAAATTTAGAATAAAAAGTGTATATGACAGAAACATTTCTAATAGCATGTTTGGGTTGTTAGTAATTGTTAAAGTAGTTGTTCTTTGTAAATAGATTTAATGAGATAAAAATAATCAATTATCCATTTTTATTTAAATCGCTGACTACAAAGTAATCGCATTTTGTCCGTTCATACATAAATAGAAATTTGATCTAAAATTTGCATTACAATTTTACTTACACTTTTAATTTTGGTGCTCTGCTTTTCCGATTTATGTTCTTCAACCCTATCAAATGCAGTAGCTGTATTTGATTCAAAATTTGTCTCATCCTTTTCTTTTTTAATGTTAATAACATCAAATCCTAAAATGTTTTTTGAAGTCTAAAATTAAGTTAAATTTAATAGCCAGATCCATCTCAATAAAATTAAAGCGAAAAATATACTTCTTGGGTGACATTTGGTTCTAAATTGTCTTCTATTTCCTCTTTTAATTGGTGTTTCATTTTAGTTTATAAATTCCTGTATTTTTTCATTCACTATTATTATGAAACATATGTATGTAATAACAAAATTACAAAAGCTGACATTTGTTTTTTGTAAATCGCTAGTTTCGTTACTCGCTACTTTGGTATGATTTTAAAGAACAGTGTAAATTTACACTGTCTTTAAAATCATACTAAAGTAACGATTAACGAAACTAACGATTTACAAATGTAATGTCATATTCTGACAAATCCTTTTGTTGACGGTTCATAATATCGTAAATGAACAACTACATGTATTTATAAACTAAAATGAAACACCAATTAAAAGAGGAAATAAAAGACAATTTAGGACCCAATACCACCCAAGAAGTATATTTTGCGTTTGAAATATTGAGATGGATCAGGCTATTAAATTTAACTAATTTTAGACTTCAAAAACTATTTTAGAATTTGATGTTATTAACATTAAAAAAGAAGAGGATAAGGCAAATCTTGAATCAAATGTAGCTACTACATTTGATAGGGTTGCAGAGCATGATTCTGAAAAGCAGAGCAGCAAAATTAAAAGTGTAAGTATACTAGTATTGTAAACTTTAGATAAAATTCTATTTATGTATGAACGGACATAATACGATTACTTTGTAGTCAGCGATGTAAAAAAATAAATGAAAGGATAATTAACAACTTCAAAATAGAAATAACCATTTTTATCTCTATTAACAACGAATAACTACTTTAACAATAACTACCAATCCAAATATGCCATTAGAAACTTTCCCGTCACTTATAATGCAGAAAATGCAGTCTAGCTCTCCAATTACTGAAGAAATAATTGATTGCAAAACTTATGAAAGGAAGTTTTCAGATACAGAATCTTTGAAAATGCATCTAGAGATTTAGACAGTTTAAGTTAAAGACTTAAAGAGAAACTTGATTTTATACAGTCACACCCACGTGAGAAGAAAAAAAAGGTGAGATTTTGGATTGTATAAATCGATTATAAATTTAGAATTTTTATGAAACCTTTTCATTTTGCTGAAGTTTTAAAGAGTATTTGCAACAGTGTTTATATTATTACAACAATTAAACTTACAATTTATTTGCTTCCATAGAATAGCACATTAAAAAGACCTCACGAAAGTAAAGTTTGTAATAAAAGGCTTAAAAGTAATTCTAGCTTGAAATTACACATGAGATCTCATACACGTGAAAAACCTTATGAATGTTCCGATGGTAAGAAAAAGTTCTCACTTCTAGCTAACATGCAGCAACATATGAGGTTTTATCAGTTAGACTGAAACTTTATTTTTAAAAAATAGTTACAAAGTTTGAAAGTCATCGTCTGTTTACGTTATCAAGTTTTTTTAGGCTAAACTCTTTCTACATCAGGGTGGTTATTTTGTAGCGTTATCTCACTAGGTGAGATAAATAGTGAGATAAAAAAATTATGTTTAAATGATTTTTTTTATCTAATACAATCGATCAAAGACAAATATTTTATCTCACTTTTTATCTCACCTAGTGAGATAACGCTACAAAATAACCACCCAGGTCCAATTTTAAAGCATACAGACTACAAGAAACATTTCTTCATTAGATGCCATGCCAGCACTCAAGAAGTTGATGGAGTGCTCTATCAATTGAACGACGACAAAGATGAATCGACACAATACGGGTGAAGTACAGTTAGTATGGGAAACTCTAAAAACGCTATGTTAAACCCTTTCTATTATTGTTTCTATTATGTTATACCCTTTCTATGTTATACCCTTTTTGTTGTCGATACCAGAGCTTAATGTAACAATTAAAATTTTTTGAAAAAAAAAAAATTAAAAGAAAAAAAATGTTTTCCAACACAAACCGCACTTTAGCCAGTTGCTTTATCTGATTCATCTATTGCTTTGCTATACACTACAGCGCTGTGGGCATCTTCACTTGCATCTGCAAAGCCATGAAGTTCTATGCACTGATAGTGATTTGTAAGGCGTGGCAGGAGACAAGAAACCCAATGGATCAAAAGCACGACCGACTTTAAAAGTTAATAAATCATCTGAGAGCCACCACTGTAATCCGAGAATTTTAACTGCCGATATATTATCAGAACATAGCTCCAATGTAGTAGCACTGTTAATCTCATCGAATAAACAAGTTACTTTTGACTTCCAATTCCTCAGGCTGAATCCTCCTTGTTGCAAAATATTTGTTAATTTCGTTTTGAAAATGGTTGCTTCCATCAGACAAATGACGAAGTGATTTTGAACAACTCTGTCTTACGTTTGGTTGTTTGACAAGTTGTTTTAATAGATTCTGGACTAATTGTTTTGGCTTGTCATATCTATTTTTTATCTTATCCCAAGCTTCATCAAAGTTAGCATCAGGAGTACCTAAATGATTGATTAACGAATAAGCATCTCCTACTATCAGGCTTTTGTAGCTTGTGCACCTTTGTAATATTGATGTTGTTATGTATCGATGCTTCGTACAGATCGCGTAAGGATGGAAATTCTACGTAATTTTTACTGTATGCTCGTGGTAAACGTACTTCGGTTTCTCTCTTTGTAAGATTGAATATTTTATTTAAAAACTGGCTGTAATTTAGCACGAGATTTCTTATACTACACTTCCCTTCTTCAACGGTGTCTTGATTTTCTAGTATTTTCTTAAATTTAAATAATTGTTGTTTTAGATCGAAATGATAAGTCTATATCTTGCCTTGTTAAAATTGCCTTTTAACGATTTCTCCAAGCTTTGAAATTATCGCCACTCATCTTGCAACAGAGCTAACGTCGCCCTCACATCAGTAATTGGGGGTGCATTACTAAAACTCAAAATTGAAACCTTTATTTAGTCTAATGTTCTGGAAAACCGTCTAATAGCTCTATTTTCCGCCATTACTCGAAATGATAAATAAAATTAAATTAAACAGACACGTTTTATAAGAATTGATTCTATGTTCTGCTCTCTTAATCACACGCCATTTGTTTTGTTGTTGTAACACAATACTTTATCACCGTTTATTTCACTTTGACTTATTAATAAAACTGATATTGCCAATTTAAATTAGTGGAGTAGTTCGCTGATGTAAATTATCCGGCTCGAAGGACCATGTTTAACGTTGCATTCCTCGCCTTTGGACCATAATTGCAAATAGCGGGTTTTCTGAGATCTGGCTCACTTTATGCAATATGTTATTGAATCTGAAGCTTGTTAGCAAGATATTTGGGTACAAGCGTAGATATTAACAATTGTTTTTATTTGTTGTTTTATTTGATAATTATATTGTATTGTATTTCACGAGATTAGATCACGAAAGCCGAACAAAAAGTAATATATAGAAAACTTTTACTAAAACAAAACAAAAATATTATTCAAAGGAAACATGTTAAAAAAAAGAAAGAAATAACGACATCTATTATCATGAAAGAAATCTTGACATATGCTGACATGTATATGTTTATAGGCTTGGAAAAATGAATTAAATTACTAAATTAAAACCAATTAAATAAAATACATGTCAACAAATGTTAAATTGATCAATAAACAAATGATGTATGATATGAGAATCAACACCAAGGGTTGTGAATAGGGTTGAAAGTAATATTAACACCGAATTTTGAAACCCTTATCTATTGAGAAGAATGGATTACGTAATTTAACAGAATGTTCACATATATAAAAAAGAAATTGAGAGTATACCTATAAAAACAGCACTTATTCCAAAGCATTTATTGGGAAGCATTTATTCCAAAAATTGATTGAATTTCTTTTTCCAGATTCTTATATCTGTAAGTGATTTTATTGTTTAACACAAACATTTAATCCATCAATTATTTACATACGATCTATGTCTCCAACAAGTACCAACCAAAACGATAAAAAATTGGATAAAAATTCCTTATCAACAACTTAGCAATTTCATTCAAAATTTTAATATTTTTTGCCCCCAAAATTGATATAACAAAATGAGACGCCATTTCTCTATTCAATTCACTTGTTGGTAATTTTCTAATAAATTCTATTTCTTTGTCGATACATTCAAGATAATGCAAATGATAACAACAAGGTTATGGCTCTAATTTATTATTTTTTTTTGTTCTCAGATAACTTTAATACATTTGTATTTATCTAAAATGTTGACATTTATTTCTTTAAAAATTATTTAATTTTAATAAAACTGAGTTTAAACAATTTTTTGTTTTTCGACCTATAAACATTTGCTAATCAATTTGATTACTACTTTTAGTTTTTAATGCGATTTTTAATCGACTTTTTTCAATGAATATTACAACCGAATTCAATCACAGTCAAGAATATTCTGCCACCAAATCTGTTTTTAAAACAAAATATAAAAATGCTTATGTGATCATTTCTAAAATAAGAGAATCTTTTTTCATCCAATGAATTTTTTTTGTTTCACTTTTATCACGATCCAATTATGCAAAAAAAATTTTTCATGTACCAAAACAAGATATTACATTGAAAACAATATTCTTTTTCATTACCAAAGCATACAAACATTAATTTGTGGACCATGAAAACATTAACATAATAAATCAAGTTATAAAATTATACAATGGATTAGATGAATGAAGAAGAATACATGTATGAATAAAATGTTTTCCCATTTGCAAATTGTGTTGTCTATGCATATTTTTTTATAAACGCAAACAGCATTCATTCCGAGTTTTTTGTTGAATTCCTATTCATTGGAAATTGTGACTACAAATTTCCTAGATCTCAAACCCCGTAAAATGATTTACGTTTCAGAAATGGTCACTAATGGTCTCCGAACTGTTTTCCAAGGTTTCTCTTTCGATCGTCACTGTTTTTATATTGACGATGTAAATGTTTCTGCTCAAAACTTTAGTGAAACCATTAGGTAAATACGATGGCTTTAGTATTTATTTTTTTACATGTTCAATTTTTCGTAACAATATTTTTTTGGACTTATCATTTTGTACATATGTCATTTCTTCTGGTAGGTGTTTTTATCGATTGTTGCAAAAAAAAACTTGATATAATTACGATTTTTTTTTTGTATTATATTGTATTGTTAGTTTGGTTTTGTTATATTGGATTGATTATTAGGTTTCTGTTATTGCTAGCGTTATTTTCATATAAAGGTCGTATGATTTTTCCTTTTCATTGTTAGAAAAAGTGCGTATATTTCAGACAATTTACTTATCTCTTAATTCAAAACGTGTTTTTCAATAACTTATTTTGTTTGTTGTTTTAATAAAATCTATTTAATTTGATTCTTAGCATATCAAATTAACAGCTTCCTGTTAACTCTACCCTACCCTTAAATTTAATTAAGCATTTATTTAGCCTCAAAAGAAAATTTTTATTTTGAAAGTAGATTATCGGAAAAATCTTATTTGTTTCAAAACCAAGTTAATAATAATGAAAAACGCTTAAACAAATAAGTCACGGGATATTAAGTTGCATCCGGTCTATTATTTTTGCAAATGTGTACATACACTACATATACGAGTACATAGAGCACACATAGAGCACATACGAGCACATGCTAGCGCTTAAATTTTTTTTCATGATGCTTGTTGTTGTCCGATTCCAATTCTTTTCCATTCCAGGCGTTAAATTAAATCTATTGAACAATTAAAATATGATTTAAACAGAGCCCAACATTTTTTACTTTTTCCAGTTGATCATGATATTAAGTTTTTATCCAATCCAATCCAATTGTTTTTATTATTATTGTTAATTTTTGTTGCTGGATAATAGAATTAATTTTAATTATGTTTTTTAGATTTAATTTAATTTTGTTTTCAATACTTGCTGTAGAATAAAAATGTTTGTATAAAGATAAAAATTTAAAATTTTACTGCATGTCTGTACTTATACATGATTGGGTATTGTATAGTTCAATTTCATTTTAAATAATGTTTTTAATGAAATCGATGTATAGATGGAGAGATGAATGAGCATTTTTTTATTGAATGTTAATAACAGGATGTGTTGTTTGACTATATGACCAGTTAAAATGAGGTTGCAACAAGTTATAAGGGTGGTGTATAATTTAAAGAATAAATCCTTTTTAGTTGTTTAAGCAATTTATTAGTTGATGATTGGCTGGCAAAATCTCTATTAGCTTGACATCTTCTACATTATATCAGCCATTGTCACGTTCCAAAACAAAAAGTTACAAAAACGAATGCAATGTAATTACTTTATGCTGTTGTTACTTTATTTTATTGTTGGTGCAATCAAAGTTTTTCGGAATGGGGAAAACTGAGTAGAGATATTTTGTTTAAGACTTGTCCAAACAAAATATTTTTAGTTTGTATGATCTTAACTAACACTGTTGCAATTATGTACTATAATATAAGGATTTTATAACACATGAAAAAATGTCATTAGTACATAAAAATTTGGTGACTGACGAACGACGTTTCCTTTATCAACTGAACGATCGGTCGTCGTTCACTGTAGTGATCCGTTAAATTAACCGCGGTCGTTCACGACCGACACATCACTAGAAGACAGAAAAAATACTCATATATTTCACAGTTTTAAATTTTAACTTCGGTCGTCAATTCTCAAGGACTGCCTGTTTTTTTTGTTTTCTTTCCTATCTTAATTTCCAACGCATCGCTTCAGTAATTTTATTTTTAGGGTATATCCTACGTTCCACTCACTTTATTTTGATAAAATTTGTTTTCTTCCCATAGGCAGCGATTGAAAAACATCACCAATGTGAACATTGCGACAAAAAGTTTATGGAAAGATATTTGTTAATCAACCATACAAGAGTGCATACAGGCGAAAAACCATTTGAATGTTTAAAGTGTGGTAAAAAATATGCACGGAAAGATGCTATGAGAAGACATATGCTAACCCACATGAAAAAAATAAAAAAGGTAATATTTTATAAAAGCTTGTAGTTTAATTTTATGAATAACTTTGAAGTTTGCTATATCACATGTTAAAAAAAATAATGTTGACGCAAATATAAATTATATTAGTGGTAAAAAAATTGTATGTAAATACGTGCCTTTTGCACGTGCCTTTTGCACGTGGGAGGCCTCCAAAATCAAATTTATAAAATCCATGTTCAAAGCACTCCAGGTGACTTTATTTAGTGATGGATCCAGAACGTGGATATTGTTTGTGTATTATTTTTGATCCAAATTTGTCCAATTGTTGGTATGTATTTTATTTTCAAATTTGTAGTCATACATTTTTCGATTTATTCCGTTTTTTAACAGACTTCTACCACTCTGCAGTACAATACTAGTATTTAAAAATCAGACAATTTAATATTATATAATAATATATAACTCTAGACTCGTTTGATTGATTTCACATCATTTAGACGTGTTCTTAAGCTTAATTTGTTTGTTTTAATTAATTTAATTTATCTATTTATGTCGTTGTTCCTATTCTTTTTAATTTGTTGTTGCATGCATATTTTCCGAAACTCTGCAGTTTAGGTTAATTAATTTTTTTTGCTAGGGCTAATAATTGAGTTAGGCTATCTACGGTTAATGTTGTTAATCATAAAATTGGCTCAGTTGTTTAGGTGGTAGTGGTCCTTGTACGAATTGTGCTTTATTGATTCAAAAACAGTACATCGTTTATGTCTGTGTTACTCCAGTTGTTCTAAAAACAATCACTTTCTCATTTTTTTGTAGAATTGTAGTTTTCGTTTAAAAATAGTTTTGTTTGAGCAACCTAATTTAGTTTTGTGTGTTCGAACCTTAATCTTGTGATACACGTCAGATTAAGAGATATCATTCTGTTGTGTGTGTTTCATCACAGTTTCTCAGAATGTGAAAATCTTCTTATTAGTTTGTGGTTTTTGTTAGTTTTAGTTATGGGTGCATGTCCCTCGCCGTAAAATAATTGGTGTTATTTAATTTTGTCGAAAAAAAAAATAAAGGTTAGATCTATTTGCGGTCATGCAATGTTGATATAAATAACGTAAATTTATTAATAACGTTAGTTATTAATAACGTAAGTTAGTTATGTTATACTTAAAATAAGTTTTTATGTATAAAAAATGTAATTTCATTCATTAATTTCGATATTGTGTTTATTATTTTGGGTTCTGGTTAACAAATATTTAAAAAAACATCCACAAACACCTCAAAACGTATGTTGTTGTTGGACCTAGGTTTTAAATGGTACATGTGTGTTATTGTTACACATATTGTAATTTGTACTACTCAACACTTTTTATTGAACAATAAAAATACAATAAAGCCTTGAACGAATAAAAAATATAACGTATAGAAAATTCGTTGTTTTAACTTCCTGATCTAGAGATCGAACCGAATTGAAGTAACATGGCCAGAAACGATACGTTATAATCTATAATAAATCGTAAATACATTTAATTTAGTTCTTTTCCTTTTGATTTCTTTGCAGCCTATTTCTTTGGGGCCAATTTCTTGTGAAATTTGTCATAAAAGTTTTGGAGCAGCAAGCGCATTAAAATTACATATGAATATACATACGCGTGAAAACGTATTCAAATGTTCCGAATGTAATGAAGAATTTTTACAGAAGCATGGTCTTAAAAGACATTGGCTGCGTATTCATAAAAAAGCAAAATTAAAGGTAATACTTTTATAAAATTTCATATCTTAATTAATTTTAGACCAAAAAACATAATAAAACTGAAAAAAAAAATTTAATTTTTAAATAATATTTTCTCCATCTAGAAAATGTGTATGCAAATCCATAATATCTGTATGAGCCGTTTCCCGTTAACGAATTTAATGCGGAGTTTGTCAGGGTAAATTTAAAATAAAAAATATGGAGGGGCTGAAATCTCAAGCTCTGAGATATCAAGACTTCGGTTTTGGTTAAGGATTTTGATATAGTTTTCGGCATAAAACTTTTATTTATTTTTTGTTTTTAGTTATCGGCAGCGATGTATATCCAACATAAAACTCTTTGTAAAAGTACAAGTATTTTCTAAACAGAGAAATTTATTACAAAACTAACACGAAACATCAATTCGTCGCCGGAAAATTATAACAGATCATATATTATCACAATTTAGTGAAAAGATGATACACTTAGCAAACTACTTAAAAACCTCTCCATTTAGCGTTTCGAGAAAATATTACAAAATAACAAATTCATATTTCTTTCAAAATTCCAAAACTATTGTAAAAATTAAATAAAATCAAACTTTTTTCAAAATTCCAAAAATATTCCAAAAAATAGAATAAAATCAAATATTTAAACTTTTTCTAATTCTAATAATATTCCAAAAATTTTTCAAAATTCTAAAACTATTCCGAAAATTCTTTCAAAATCAAAAATTGAAACTTTTTTCAAAATTCTAAAAATATTGCAAAAAATAACAAAATCAAAAATTAAAACTTTTTCCAAAATTCCAAAAATATTTCAAAAACTATAACAAATTCAAAAATTTCCATTTCCAATATCATTTTCAATTACATTTACGTCATACAAACAGCTAATTTTTTTTTTCCGAAAAATTGGCCAAAAAAATAAATGAAATCATTTTTTTGACACACTTGACAATATTGGGTAAAAAAATAAATAAATTTCTTTTGACACACTTGACAACATTTTTTTGACAAACTTATGTCATAATTCTCAATAATAATAATAAAATTTCATGTCAAATAAATAACTAATTTTATTTTTTTCCAAAAAATTGGGTAAAATAATAAATAAAAATCTTTCTTTTGACACACTTGACAACATGTTTTTGACAAACTTCTAATGCAGTTATCTAGTTTTTGATCTCATATACCAATCTTGACCTTCAAGATTTCTCCACATTCTTTGTTCCTATTCATCAATTAAAATGAACGTTTTTTAAGCCAAAAATATGAAAATTTGCTATTTTTGACACACTTCTGGTACAGTTATCAAACACATTATCCTTTCGACCTGCCCTTTGAGTATACCTATTTCTAGGAAAAAAAATGTTGAAATCCCTCCAGCGGTTTTCTAGATTTCTTAGGTAATGACGGACGGACGGCCGGCCGACCGACAGACAGACATACATTTTTTTTTGCTTGTTTAGAATCAGTAGGTCCTAAAACGTCGAGAAATGCCAAAAAAGTGGGGGTAAGAATTTCACTTTTGGCCCATGAATTCAATACTTTGGTTTTTTCAAAACTGAAGTAACTATTTAAAACAATGCT
Source organism: Diogma glabrata (assembly GCA_963693315.1). Taxonomy (NCBI): domain Eukaryota; kingdom Metazoa; phylum Arthropoda; class Insecta; order Diptera; family Cylindrotomidae; genus Diogma; species Diogma glabrata. The sequence goes on from OY856188.1 coordinate 114,154,932, forward strand.
TTCGACGATTAAGTTTATTTAATTCAATTTTAACCTGTGTCTTCGACGATATAAAACCAGCAATCGCTATTATTAACAATGGCGTGTTTTTTGTTTGTTATAATATTACAATTTTTTGTCATTTTTATATGGAAAATGTCATTAAATTGTAAATAATGAGTATAAAAATTAAAATATTGGCTACATTTGTTACATTTGTCAAAGTTAATTAAAAGCACTGAAACACTGAACAAAAAATACCTTATTAAAATTATTTTAATATCAACAGAATATTAAATTTTCAGTAAGTGATTTAATTGCTGGCTTTACTTATGATGTATTTTCTGTGAAATATTGTAGTTTACGTATTTTTAGGTAAAATTATATAACTAAAAACTCTAAAATAAAATAAAAATAAAACAATTTAAAATAAATAATTTTTGAAAAACGAACTAAGAAGTAAAAAACAAATTTTGCATTGGCACAATGTTATGTTGCAAAGAAACACTTGTTTTATGTAAAAAATGGGAACAAAAAAATAGTTTATCTATCAAAAATACTAATAGTCAGAAATCGAAAGTTTGCATCTGTGCTTTTTTCTTCTTACAATTTCAAAGAAAATATAATTATAAAAGACAACGTTTGTACCAACATATCGTTTGTTTATTTGCAACATAACATTGTGTCAATGCAATAATAGATTGTATATTAAGAGCAGAAAGTAATACATTGCTGCTCGTGCATGAAGATTGCAATTGCAATCATGTCAAAGCAGCAATGTTACTTTCTGCTCAAAGTATACATACTATTTTTTTAACGACTGCCGACAAATGCGATCAAAGTTGCCAAGGAGGCATTTATTTGTTGTTTAAAAAACGTATCGGACGTCAAGTTAAAATTTTAAATTAATAAATTTAAAATTTATACAGAGTTAATATCTATTTCAAATAAAAATAATTTAAAATGAGCAGTAGTGATGAAAGTGATATAATTAGCACTTCACCTCATATAAAAGAAGCAGCCAACAATTTAACTTTAGATCTGTTGCCTGAAAAATCTAAAGTACGGTATGAAAAAGCTTAGCTATTATTTATCAATTGGTGTAAGAACAAAAAAACAGGAAATTTTTATTCTGAAAATGTGTTTTTGGTATATTTTGGTGAACTATCGCAGACAAAAAAGTCTTCAACAATGTGGTCAAATTATTCAATGTTAAAATCAACATTCATCGTTAAAGAAAATTTGGATATTAGTAAATATAAAAGATTAATGCCTTTTTTAAAAAAGAAGCCCTCGGGTTATAGAGCCAAAAAATCAAAAGTGTTTTGAGGAGAAGAAATTAATAAATTTTAATATTATGTCTTTGTCCATTATGTCTTTGGTTTTACTTGCGTTTTTACTTTCCGACTAAGAGCAGAACAAGTTAAAAAATGCTCGCTAAACAGCAAAATCCAACTTTCTGTTTTAAACTGATAGATAGAAAACATTATTTTCTATGACAGTCGTTAAAAAAATTTATTTCCTACTTTTTAGTTCGTTTTTCAAAAAGTGTTTTTTTTTATTGTTTTATTTTTCTTTTTTTCCATTGTAATCAATGATTAAATACTAGTTACAAACTGTGTGTTGGAATAGATGTATCTGTACTATAATTTCGTTGTTCCTTTTCTTTTTAATTTGTTGTTGCATTCATTTTTCCGATATTATTTTTATTTTTTTAACTAATTTTTTGTTTTTTTTTTGCTAGGGTTAATAATTTAGTTAAGGTAAACGAGTAACCAAACGAGCAACTAAAAATACGTATGCGGAAAAATATTGCCGACAATGTTTTAACAAAACTCTTGTAAAATAGCATGTAAACGAGCAACATTTACGGTAATGTGTGGCTGGCAATCATTGCCGGGCAATATGGCCCAAATTCAAAAACATTCGCAACTATTTCGATTTTTGTTGATGTTTTTTTATTGAAATTAAAAATATAGTTTGAAGTTTGAAGATTTGTAAATGTTTTCATATAAAAATTTAATTTAATTAAATGGTTGGTAAAATAAAAGGTTTGAATTTCGTTCATTAAAACCTCCGAACGCATGTTGTTGTGCGACCTAGGTCTTTAAAAGTATCAATGTATGTCAGTATGTGCTGTTCTGACACATATTGTTAAAATCGGATAGTTTATAGAGCTCACCTGTGGTTTTAGTCGGTACGAAGGATATGGAACTATTAATTTCTGCATTGACTATAGAAAAATAAATGCAGTAACACAAAATTAATTACCCATTACCTCGAATTGATGATACCCTTGAAACATTTATAGGTCCAAATTGTTCTTAACAGTAGATCTGCAAAGTGGTTAGTCGCAGGTAGAAGTGCAGGAAGAGGACTGATAATTGACAGCGTGTAGTATGGGTAGATGGGTTATGGGAATTTAATGTTTTGCTGTCCGATTCGGACTGAGTCTCAGCAGCATTTGAAAGTTTAATGGAATGTGTCTTGTGTAATTGGACAAGATAATTGTAAAAGGTCATGGACTTATATTAAGTCCAAAGGATTGTAAGGATAGGACTCATATTAAGTCCAAAGAAATGTACACTGTTTAGAGAGAAAGTAACATACTTGGGGCATAAAGTGACAACAAATGGTGAACACATAGATCCTAAAAAGATCACAGCAGTACAGGAATGGCCAAGACCCAAGAATTTACATGAACTTTGCAGTTGTCTAGGATTGTTCATTTACTACCAATGGTTTGTATCAGCATATGCGAATATTGCAAAAAGTCTCCATAAGCTAACAAGGACGAATAAAGCATTTTAATGAACGAAAAAGTAAGAAGATGCGTTAGTGGAACTTCAAAAAAGATTGAGCTCTGCACCAAATTTGAAATTCAAATTTGACACTAAACTAGCAATGATGGTATAGTAGGAGTGTTATCTCAAGAAATTGAAACACTAAGTGGTAGAAAATGTAGAATAAACTTCTTCGTTTGAATTAGCGTTGTAGTATGGGACAGTGCAGTTCACCATATGATCACACCGTACATTAAGATCGGTCTAATCACAGAGTGCAGTGCAAGACCCCTTTTTCCCCATGATTTCTTTACATGAGTATATAATGCTACCGTAGCTTTTTTGCTCTTTCTCTGATATTTGGTTTCCAACTGAGTTTTATATCCATCACGGTACCTATAAGTATTTTGCTTGATCTGCAAGTATAAGACCACTCCCCTCCAGAGCGATGGAGCCAATATAAGGGATCCTCTGTTTCCTGGTAAAGTCAATCACATCGTTTTTTGCGAGGCAATACACTAACCCACAATTTTAGTCCATGTCGATGTTATTGGCTCCTCTAAAGTAGCACAATTAATTTGGCTGGAACCGGAACTGGATCATTCAATGCCGAAACCGCCATGTTATTTGTTAAACAAACAAGACACAGATTTTATTCATTTTAAACCTTTATAGTCTATAAATCATGAAAATTCTAAAATTTGCAAAAGAAGAACCACTTAATATAAGAAACTCTCGAACCCACCTACTTTTCTCTTGCCCTGACTTAAACCTACTTTTCTCTTGCCCTGACCTAACGCACTTGAGAAGCTCTAGATTTTTTTTGAAAGCGTAGTCCTTCATCATCAAAAGTTCTTTAGTTTGTCATTCTCAAAACGGTCATTCTAACCAGGAAATTTTTTGAACTGATTTTGAAGTTGCAAATCCTCTTGTGTCATTTAGAAATCATCTGAACATGAAATTTAAAATATGGTTCGTTATCGCCGCTGTGGCTTAGTGTATAAGACACACAGGCTTTGAACAGGTGTCTCTGTTGAGTGTGATATCGAATACCGGCACGAAACACACATTTTTCTACAGGAGTTTTTCCAAGAGAAAAATGAAAAATTTCGAATTGCAAAATTCAAGTGATTTCCCATATGTACTTAAGCTTAATTGTCACAAAAAACCCCTCTAAACTAAAACTTTGGAGTTTTTATACATTAACATTCCAGTGAACAAACTGAAATGATTGTCAGATATTTGTAGAAGGCTTACAAATTTCCTAAAAATCCATCAAATTTATTCTCCATTCAAAATACCAAAACACTAAACGATTTATCAACAAAAATAAGTTTACTCATTCTCAAAACAGAATTACAATCATAACAACAACAAAAAATATTGTTTACTCACCTTTCATCAATCATTATATCTGAATATCATAATATCTGAATTAGGGCTTCTTATTTCCCGCTAAATTTTGTTTCCCGGGATGACGGGATAAAATCGCACATATCCCGGGATCCCGGGATTTCCCGGGATAAAATATAATAAATTAAAAGCCAGTTTTTAAACTAAAATAGATATGAGATATTTGTTGGAGTGCAGTTTAAACACATAAATACACTTTTTGGATATATTAATATTTATTATAAAACGATTGATTTCGAAAACTAAGATTTCCTTCTCGAAGAAAGCTTAAACCTTTTACTTGAGAGCAATTTTTGAGAATGAAAGAAAACTTTCGAAGTCGATTTATAATAAATATAGAGATGTCAAAAGAGTGTGTTTTAATTTAACTTAACGCTTGCCTCGTAATCTGATACAGTTAAATCATTACTCGATTGTTTTTATTAAGCACATCACATCAGCTAAATGCAGTCCGTGTGCATAGTTGATGCTTACTACCGCTAAACCTTTCATATTTCGTCATAACCGTTGCTCCATCAGTGGTACTGGCAACTATGTGTCTTTTCATACACAAATCCAATTTCAATGTGTACAATACAATGACATCGTTCTAAAATTGTACAGCTCTTGAATTAATCTCAGGGCTCGATTTGTCATATTCGCTCTGGCGACAAGGTTGAGACAACCTCATATCGATTGGAAATAGAATTTTTTTTTCTCAGTATATTCTTCTAGCAATTGTTTAATAAAAGGATTATATGTACTTGGTTAATAGAATGTATGGAATATCGGATCATATTTGCTGTGCGTGATAACTTTTTAGGTAGAACAAAGATAAAATTTACCTTTTTTTATGCATCGGTTACAGCACAGTTTATATCAATCCAAAACATCGAAATAAGTCGAAACAATATTAAAGATCTAGTCTTAACATTATGTGTGAACATTTTACATATTATGTTGTCGATCGATACCAAATGTATTGTTGTGTTTAATTTACATAGTGCCCCGTCGAATTCGCCTATTGTGGATAAGCCCTAAGTTAAAAGCCCTAAAATATGTATCCCAAATTTCTAGAATATAGTTATATATTGACCTTGTTTTCTATCTCTTCTTACAATACTATCCCATACCATTTTTGGAGGATCGTTTGATATAGGCATGTCATGTCATGTGTATTTTCATTTTCCTTATCAATACTTTCAAGTGTTCTTTTCATAATGCTGAATTAGAACTGCAGTAACACAAAATTAATTACCCATTACCTCGAATTGATGATACCCTTGAAACATTTATAGGTCCAAATTGTTCTTAACAGTAGATCTGCAAAGTGGTTAGTCGCAGGTAGAAGTGCAGGAAGAGCCCCAGAGTGCCCCGTCGAATTCGCCTATTGTGGATAAGCCCTAAGTTAAAAGCCCTAAAATATGTATCCCAAATTTCTAGAATATAGTTATATATTGACCTTGTTTTCTATCTCTTCTTACAATACTATCCCATACCATTTTTGGAGGATCGTTTGATATAGGCATGTCATGTCATGTGTATTTTCATTTTCCTTATCAATACTTTCAAGTGTTCTTTTCATAATGCTGAATTAGAACTGCTACCAGTTTTTGGAAAAATTGGTTTAGAATTATCTTTTCATTCAATGCGATTTTAGTGAGTGGACAACGTAGAAAAATCCCATAATTTTGAGAAAATTTTCCCATGAATCCAACATGTAAAGAATACAACAAAAGCCATAAATGAAAGGATATGTATTAAAGCATACACTTTAATGTCGTTTTCGATTGAAGAACTTGTTAATAACTAGTTCTTAACGAGTTCTTTTTTTCAATCGAACATGCAAACATTCAGTGTTATTGTATGAGTAAATTGAATTGGTTATTTTATTAATTCTTTTATTTTGGATTGTTTGAAAAGCAATCAAAAAACAATACATTTTGTAAAAAAAACTAATTTCATAATATATATGTTAAATAACTAAAAATAAAATTAAATTATTTATATGATGCTGCGTTATAATGATAACGGTTTTATTTAACATTTGTTGTGTGTACTTTTTGTCATAGTATGAGTAAAACTCAAAAATAACTGAAAATAAAACTAGTTCTTCAGAAGGGGAAAAATGCACAAACAGTTCAGAAATAGTTTTTTTCTATTTTGCGTCTAAAATAAAGTCATTTCGATACCCAAATGCGTATCGAAATGGCTTTTATTACGATACGCAAAAGTTTTGTCTTTCAAGATTGGTCACATTGGTCATACAAACGTCAGTGAACATTAAAACGAATAATTATGTAAATAAAATTAATCAGAATATCTAAATTAGTGTTAAATATTTTAATTAATTAAAATAATTAGTTATAATAGCAAAATTTCAAATTGACTATTTTTTAATAAAATACACATTTTATAAAATTTCAAGACAAAAAATGCAAAATAGAAAAAATAGTATAAAAAACTCGTTTCATAAGACGTTTTATCGCACTTATCCTTTAGAAAACTCCCCGCTGCGCGGGTCGTTTTCTAAACAGATTGCGTGCGATAAAATCGTCGATTATGAAACTAGTTTCTTAATATACTATTTTATTTTGCTTCAATCGAACATGATTTGGAGGGGAAATAATTTTTTTGTATTGAAAAAAAAGAACTAGTTATGAACTGGTTTTCAATCGAAAATGCTATAAGAAAAAAGGACTTATTGTTTTTCAATTTGTTTATTATTTAAACACGAATATCCCATTGTGGGTTGTTCACAAATTGCGTAACGGCCTTAGGGTGCGAAGGTGGATTGTTACGGTTAGAAGAAAATTGTAATTGTTGCTTGCTACAATGTGTTCCGTAAGGGAGGAGAAGGTTGAAATGGAAAACATTTCGTTACGTAATCTGTAAACAGCCACTGCATATAAACAAAATGCTCCACTAAAAAAAATGTTATTCGTGTTATGTTGCAAAAAATGTTAATGTTGTAATTTTGTAAATCATAAAATTGGCTTAGTTGTTTAGGTGAGCTTGATACTTGTACGAAATGTGCTTTATTGATTCAAGAAACACTACATTGTTGATGTCTGTGTTACTCCAGTTGTTCTAAAAACAAACACTTTCTCACCTGCCGTGCTAAGCACAAAGGCCGTATCTTGAATTTTTGACATTTCGAGATATTAACACTTTTTCATTTTCACGTTTCACTGAAAAAAATTTCTAATTTTGGTTTGAATCAGAGAGATAGAAGGTTATATTATTTGTTAATGTTGTAAAATATTAATTATTGGATAATTAAATAGAAAATTTGAAGAGAGATTTGAAGAAGATACGGTATTTTTAAAAGAGTAATTTTTGAATGAAAAAATTGATTAAATGGTTTAATTATATGATAAAAATGTCCATCGACTGCTATTATTTCATCTTAGATACATAACTCATTTTTGACAAAAAAGCAAGAGACGGCCTTTGTGCTTAGCACGGCAGTGTTCTGTAGAAATGTAGTTTTCATTAATAGTGTATAAATGTTTTGTTTGTGCAACCTAATTTAGTTTTGTGTAAGAACAATTCTTAATCAAATTAAGAGACATCATTCTGTTTCATCACAGTTTCTCAGAATGTGAAATTCATCTTATTAGTTTGTGGTTTTTGTTAGTTTTAGTTTTTTGTGCATGTCTCTCGCCGTAAAATAATTCGTGTTATTTAATTTTGACGTAAAAAAAATTAAGGTTAGATCTAGTCGCAGATATGCAATGTTGATATAAATAACGTAAGCTATTTTTACGAGTTGGAATTTACCATTATAGTGTTCCAATATCCAATCGATAGTACATTGTATGTGAACCTTTTGAGATAATTTTCAAAATTGTGATAAACACAAGGTGGGTAAACAAGGATAAATACAATTTTGGGTTCTGGTTAACAAATATTTAAAAAAACATCCACAAACACCTCAAACGTTGTTGTGGGACCTAGGTTTTAAATGGTACATGTATGTTATTGTGACACATATTGTAATTCCTATTACACAACACTTTTTATTGAACACAAAAAACACGATAAAGCCGTGAACGAATAAAAAATATAACGTATAGAAAATTCGTCGTTGAAACCATACATTATAATTTATAACAAATCGTTATTACATTTAATTTAATAATTTTCCTTTTTATTTCTTTGCAGCCTATTACATTGGAGCCAATTTCTTGTGAAATTTGTCATAAAAGTTTTAGAGGAGCAAGCGCATTAAATTTACATATGAATATACATACACGTGAAAAATTTTTCAAATGTTACGAATGTAATGAAGAATTTTTACGGAAGTCTGGTCTTAAAAGACATAGGCTGCGTGTTCATAAAAATGAAAAATTAAAGGTAAGGTTTTTTTAAAATTTCATATCTTAATTAATTTTATGAACTATTTCGGCTTATTAATCAAAAAAATAATGCATTAACAGGTAATGAGATTTTAAATTGATTATGAACACATTTCTGTTTTACTTTTAATTCCATTTAATAATCAATTTTAGTTTAATAATTCATTAATTTACTCTGTCTTTTTTATTTATGAATAATTATTGATTTCTTTGTAATAACTAATACATAATTTCATTTTTAAATTTCTCCTTAGAGGCTTAAAGCCTATGAACGGATCAAATTTACAAAATTTTCACTATATTCGTTCTATATTCGTCCCTGTATGGAGTACTGCTGTCAAATTTGGGGTGCTGCTTCTGTTTCCATCTTGGCCCTCTTGGACTCTGTTCAAAAGCCGGCTATACGAATTGTGGTTGATCGAGCTTTGACATCAAAGCTTGATTCCCTACAACATCGTCGAAATGTTGCTGACCTCGTTGTTTTATAGAAATATCGTCATCAAAAGTGCTCTGATGAAATCAGCGGCATCATGCCTCATACTTGTTCTTACCCCCGTTCCGCTCGGCAATCGGCTACCGCAACCAGTGAAACGGTCGAGATCCCGCGCGTCATACTGGCAGGTCGCAGAAAGACTTCTTTGTCCGAACTGCATCCAAATGGAATAGTTTTTCGGAACCCTTAGTCTCAGGTGGCTTCAACCCGCAGAGGTTTAAAAAAGCGTTCATCAACACCTTGGAACGCCAGTTGTTGTGGGACCTAGGTCTTAAAAGGTATTTATGTGTTGTTGTGACACATATTCTAAACCCTATTACACAACACTTTTTATTTTAAAAAAAAAATATTTTATTAAATCTTATTTTTAAAAAAATTTGAATGATACTGAAAGTAATGACACATTTAATGATTTGCAAAATAACCAAACCTGAACATACTTAACCTGATGATACGAATTTCACTTTTTAAATCCGATAGTTTTGTTAAAGATTTTATATTAGCCGGAAGGGAGTTGTCAAATCCCTTTTCATTGTACTATTTTGAGTAAGACTCATTCTGGCAAAAAATCGGTCTATATGATGTAGCACTTGATGCAGCAAAGAATGATTATGGTTTGATGTTACAAAACTGATATTAAATTTGGCCAGGTTATTATTAATGCTGTAAATTAGGATCAGTTATTCAAACTTTCTCAATTCTATTACCGGCAAAATCAATTATGTTATCCGGTATAAATCAACGGAATACATCAATCAATCAATACATTTCTTTGAAAATTTTGAAGGGTAGCAGATATGATTTTTTTTAACACACTTGCTAAACCTGATAATTTAGAATTTATTTTGCCAAGGATATGCCAAGACTAATTTAGTCTCTGATCAATGACTAGTCCCAAATAAAAGACATTAAGAACTTTATTTATACTATCATGCTCAATATTTTCTCATCAAAAATTCTTTCAAGCTAGTTTTTTTCTACTAATAAATGTATTTTTTTAACATTTACTAGTAACTTGTTGGTTTCGAGAAATGTTTTCATCGTCAAATAAACTTCGATCATGGGACCTTTTAGGTTACTAAAGTTTGACTCGCCATATACATACACAGCGTTGTCGGCATATAGCTGTAATTTACCATTGAGTGGAAGATGAAAGACGTTATTTATATAAACTATGAACAAAGGGGACCAAGTATACTGCCCTGAGGAACTCCTGTGTTGATTGACCTTTGAGAACTACTAGAATGCCCAATTTGCACAAATTGTTTGCGGTTTGATACGTAATCACTCCATTAACTCCAACACTTTTTTTTAATTTTATATTTAGCACTATCAAATGCATTTTTATATCAATTAGTAGAGAGGTCTTTTTATGAGACTTTATGTTCTGATAAATATTTTCTGTTGAGACATGCGGATAGTGTGGATGTGTCACGAGTGAAACCATATTGTTCGCTATTAATATACCTGATACTGTCTAAGAAAGATTTCAGTCGAAATCTTATTACTAGGTAGCTTGAAAATTTCAGAAATATTTGAAAGAATTGAAATTATTAGGATCTTTATTGACTTTATCTGTATTATTAGGGTTTTTCCGCTTTTCTATTCATAGGTTTTTCTCTTGCTATTTTCAGTTGATTGAGAAAGGTACCTTCACAAAAGATTTATTTATTAATTTACTAATTGTTGGGCCTAAATCAATTGCATTATTTTTTATCAACTTGACTGATATTTCATCATAGTCTGAGGCAGAGGAAGTTTTTAAATTTTTTATTATGGTCAACATGTTTCAGTACAAGGATCAAAATTAAAAAGATTTAATTAATTATTGAGAAGTGGCGTTGGAAAACTAATATTATTATTGCTTCTGTTTTTTACAGTTTCTCAGAATGTGAAAATCTTATTAGTTTGTGGTTTTTGTTAGTTTTAGTTTTGGGTGCATGTCCCTCGCCGTAAAATAATTGGTGTTATTTAATTTTGTCGAGGAAAAAACAAAGGTTAGATCTAGTTACGGTCATGCAATGTTAATATAAATAACGTAAGTTATTTATTTGAGCTAGAATTTACCATAATAGTGTTCCAATATCCAATAAATAGTATGTACATTGTATGTGAACCTTTTGAGAAAAATTTCGATAATGTGTTTATTATTTTGGGTGCTGGTTAACAAATATGTGTATTAAAAATCATCCACAAACACCTCAGAACGTATGTTGTTGTGTTTTATTTTAACACGGTTTTATTTAAGTGTAATTTTACTTTAGAATGATTTGTGTTTACAAAATATAAATTTTTCTTTGAAAAGATTTTTCCAACACTATTTAAATATTTCTTTCAAATAACTTTTTCAAACTTAAAACTTGGTTGTAATTTTCGTCAACCAGAATTAACGCGTCGATTGGGGTGTTTTGATTAAACTGAACTGAACTGACTTTTTTCTAACTCAGGTTCGGGGTCCAAAAGGTTGGACCCCCGAAAGGTGAGTTTTCGCGTTCCCGGATTATAATCAACTAACTCGCTATTAGATTTTGGAATAAGTTTTATAGAGATATTTAGAATTTGGTTAAACCAATTAAGAACTTGTAAACTACGAATTTATTATTCGTATTTCATAATTTTGCTTATTGGACAAATGAATTAAAATAATTATTTGGTTATAGTTTTGTTAATTATTGAATTTTTTCGATTATCGGATTTCGTAATTTCCGTTTTACATTGGAAATTATTTGGAATTTGATTTATTTGGTTTTTGATTAGCCTTAGTTTTTGATATAAAGTTAGACGGGTTTTCGTATTTGTAATTTTATCGTTTAAACAATTTTAAGAAATACTTTTGAAATTTCCTTTATTGGTAAATATTAATTAAATTTGATTTTCGGCTTATGGGTTTGGGTTTATGGAAAATTTCCAATTTATTATGAATTTGTAAATGTTGGTTGTTTGGAAACTATTTCATATAATTATGAAATAGAGTTTTTTGCTGAAATAGAGTTTTAGGTATTTTATGAAAAATTTTGATATACAGGATATCAATGTTTTAAAACAATGCTGTAATGTAACGTTAGAAAGAGATTATTTCATACGATGATAAAATAGGGTTTTGCTTGTTTAAGGGAACAAATTATTTACGAATTGGTTGTGAAATTGCCGTATTGCGTTGTTTATTTTACTGAGATTAAACTACAATGTGTAGTTTGGAGGTTTATGGACTTATATGCATATTCCTATTTTAGGAATACTACAACGATATATTATAATTTATAATAAATCGTAAATACATTTAATTTAGTAATTTTCCATTTAATTTCTTGTAGATAATTTCTTGTGAAATTTGTGATAAAAGTTTTGGAAGAACAGACACATTAAAATTACATATGAATATACATACACGTGAAAAAGTATTCAAATGTTCCGAATGTAATAAAGAATTTACACAGAAGTATGGTCTTAAAAGACATTGGCTGCGCATCCATAAAAAAGAAAAATTGAAGGTAACACTTTTTTAAAATTTCATATTTTAATTAATTTTATGACAATGCTTTTTAAAATTAAAAATATATGTCAGTGATCATGATAATCGTAAAATTAAATTTTTTTTGAAAATTTTTTAAATAAACTTAATTTTGTCTATAATTATTTCGGCTTATTAATTAAAAAAATATTGGATTAACAGGTAATAAGAATTTTTCACTACACAGTTTTTTGAATAACATTAAATAATAACATTTTTTCATTCCTCACTTAGTTCCGAACCTATTTAATAAAAACCTTTAAAAGTCTTTGGAAAAATAGAAAAAGAATGAAAAATATAGCGAAGTGTAAAACACTGATAATCGTATTTATTAAGGGAGTGGTAATCATTGCCTTGAAATTAGATATTTCGATTTATTGTTATCTTAATTAGATAATTAAGAACTGTTCAACAGAAAACCACCGACTTTTCAACCCACCCTTTTCCAATTGTCTGGCGTCTGCCTGTCTGTTGACATGACAGACTACCTTGATCATGTGGCGTCTGTCTGTCTGGTGGCAATCCAGACTACCTTGGTCAACCTTGTCTAGGTCATCAAAATCAGGTGAACTTGAAACCACGCCCACATATAACCGTTTCTCCGTTTTTGTTTTACTTCCGGTTCCCACGCTGAAGTACCCCAGTACCTACTATTAACTACAATATCTTAGAAGCGAAAGTCTCTATGGAAACCGAAATAGAGTCGTGAAAACAACAGCAGAACGATAGTATGATTATAATTACTGGTAAGAAACAGAAAGTACAGAAAATTTTAACTACTTACAACAATCTCCACACGCGGAGTGTTGTGAAAAGGCGGGGAACTTATCTTTCGGTATCGGGATGACATATGCTTTTCATTTATGATTAGGTCATGCGCATAACGATGTTGGATAACCTGTTTCTCATGTACAATGACAGGTTATCATGATCTAGTCGCCTTATTAACATCGTCCTGCCAGGACTATAACTGGCTTACTGTAAAGATTATATGTCCAAACCTGTTTTTATATAGATTCACATTAATTTAATCCGTTATTGGGCAGAACAATTTTTAAGGTTTACCAACCTGTGTTGCAAAAACGACAGCAGCTGAAGATGGATAATTCCGAAATGCATACTGCAAATTTTTTAAAAAATAAATAAATAAATCTTTAAATTTGTTTTTTGTTTTTTGAAAATAAAAAATTTTGTGAAGTCAATAATCGGAGGTGTTTTTTGATTTGTTTTAGTGTAACTAATAACTTAACTAAAACTGACTTCACGTTTGAAAATTCATTTTAAAGAAAAATATTCAATATCGTATATTAATATTGATCTTAATGATGAATAAACCGGTTTTGTCAGAATTGAAACCGGTTTTAAATCATTTTAGGCCTTATAATAACGGAAAAAGATATGGCTTACGTATTGTTGTCGGTTACAGGTCAGAAGGTTTTTTAATCTCTTGGGGAGGGATACTCACATAATTGACCTGCCGAGTCCACTCGCCCGGAACCTGGGGACTGGAGTTATTAAACAAACTCGGCTGGAAATTTGTTTTGCTTCCTTGTAAGCGATATATCTCGTAAATGGTGCACTTTAGGATACTGGTGCTATAGAACTTTCTTGTTCCTTAGAAGTTTTTCTATAACTTAAAACAAAAACTTTTTTTTTTGCAACTTTTTACGAAAAATGTCTAAAAACGATATTATTCAATTGAATTTGCAAATAATTGTTTATAATAAAATTGACCCCTTTATCTTGTAGCTGAAACCTCAATGCAATAAGTAAGCTTTGGAATATTTCATTCGGCCTAAAATATTTTGCACAATTCCATTTTGCACTAAATATCTGAAAAAAGTTCTAAACTTTAGGAAGGCCGCAAAGCCTGAGTTTTTATCCGATCGCAATCTACATGACAAGAATGAAAAGTGTGAAACTTGGACATCATAAAATGGAAGAACCAAGAATCAGATTGATCACGTACTGGTGAATAAGAAGTTTCTATCCTCACTACAAGACGTCAGAGAGAAGCGGGGAGCAGACATACACAGCCATCATCAACTGGTAATTGCAACATTCAAAATTAAACCACCGCTGTAAAACACAACAAGTCATGTCAGAGGAAATTTAACATCAATAGATTGAGCGACAAAAATACAAATAACATCTTCACAGAATCGCTCCAGCTCAATCTACCAAACAACGAAACCACAAACATTGATGAAAAATGAGAACAAGTTAAAGTAGCTTACGTCAAAACTGCTACAGATGTGCTTGAATACCAAGACAAATCACGGAAACTATGGATTATCGATGATACCTGGAAGAAAATTGAAGGGCGTCGTCAGCTCAATTGCAATTGTGTCACCAGAACACAACCGAGATCCGCAGCAAATATGAAAGTACAGCAAAACAAGTTAAAAAGATTGCAAGGAATGATCGCAGAAAGATACACAGAAAGCATTCTCAAGACTGCAGAAACAGCAGCAGCTAATAGAAATATGCGCACATCACACAAATGCGTGAGAAAGGTCACTAATAAATACACAAACACTCCACCAATAAAGGATGAATCTGGTCAAACCCCTCACAACACATGAACAACAGCTAAATAGATGGAAAGAATACTTCGAAGACAACTGCCAGCAACATGAAGATAATTTGCAGTCTCCGAATGACAACTATAACGAAACTATCAGCACCCATCCACCAACGGAACGTGAAGTTAGAGATGCCATACAGAAACTCAAGAATAACAAATCTGCTGGTACCGATAATATATCAGCAGAATTACTCAAAGCAGATGTAAACACAACAGCAGAAGCTCTAACACCACTAGTAGCTGATGTATGGAACAACGGTAAAATACCTACCCAATGGAAAGATGGTTTAACCATAACAATTCCAAAGAAAGGTGAATTAAGAGAATGCAAAAATTGGAGAGGTATATCTCTGCTCAATACAACAATGAAAATACTAGCGATGCTCATTCTCAAAGAATATCTCCATCAATTAACATGAAACTAAGAAATGAACAAGCCGGCTTTAGACCAGGAAGAAGCTGTACCGATCATATCAACACAATCCGTATCCGTGACTTTACACTCGTGACTTAGGATGTTGATTAAAATGTTGACTTAAGTGTTGACGAAATATTCTCTCATCCTATGAATACATACATCGTATTATCTAGAAATTTAATACAAAAAATCCCAAAGAAATAAACAAAAACAATAAAAAATAAATATAGGGTCCGCGTTGAACCCCGAACCTTTCTCAAAACCCTCTACATCGACAATGACAACGAAATTTTGTACTGAGTTTTTTAAACATCATTTTATTAAATCGATTTAAATTATTAAATGTTTAAAATATACATAACTATAACTGAAACTGTTTTTTGTCCCAATAATATCAATCAAATGTTTGCAACCTACATTGTTTTTAAAAATTGTTAAAAATCTATATTATTTTATGCTGTTATGTTCGCATAGAACAATTTTCTGGATCTGACTCCTGCTATAATATTGCTACTAAGGGAAGTTAAGAAAAGCATTTCAAACATTTATATTGGCTTACATACAAAACACAACTATAATCATTTAAAAAATTATCTCTGAAATTTCTCATGTTTTTGCTTTAAAGTTTAAACGATTTAAGTTTGTTTGTGAAGTATATTAATTACTATAAATCAAGCATAATATACAGCATGTTTTTACCTATATAGGTTCAAAAGCAAAATTAAAACATATTACATATATTGTGACTAATTGAATTGAAAAAAAACAGATTTAATTAAAACAACAACAAAAACTATAAATAACATTTAAAAAAAATCCCCCTTATAAATTTTTTTAAAACAATAACAAAAACTACAAATAACCAAAAAAAATTCTTCGTAATGACGTCACACGATCTTTTATGATGAAGCTGTTATCTCATATTGCAAGAAAAATGCTCAAATAGTAGTTTTTGTTTTTCTTTATTTTATTTCACAGGAATAAAACTATAAAAAATAATGATCGAAAAACCACTATTATATGATTTTTAGCACAGCCTGTCAAAAATAATTAATTTTCTTAATATCGAAATGATAATAATTTGCACGAAAGAAGAAAAGACAGTAGCAATAACTTTAAAAAACTACATTCGGTCAATTTAAAATTCGTAAAACAAAATTTTTTCGATTATTATGTATTTATGAATAAAAAACAATAATTTCAATGTTATTTAAAAAAAACAATAAAAAATGTACTACGTCATCAGCGTTGTAGTAGAAGGATAGACTCACGGCTAATAATTATATCATGGATAAGTGTAAAAAGATTGTTCTGAAAACCGTAAAAACCGGTTTTAATATTCTTAAAAACCGAAAACCGCTTTTCAACAAATAAAAACGGTTTTGCAAGTCTTGCTTTCACTATATTTTAATAACATTTGTTTTCTTTTCATAGGCGGCGATTGAAAAAACTTACCGATGTGAACATTGCGATAAAGAGTTTTTGGAAAGATATATGTTAATCAACCATACAAGAGTTCATACCGGCGAAAAACCATTCGAATGTTCGAAGTGTGGTAAAAGATTTACACTTAAAATTTGTTTGAAAGTACATATGCAAACACACATGAAAAAAATAAAAAAGGTAATACATATTTTATAAAAGCTTGTAGTTTAATTTTATTTTAAAATAATTTATTTAAAATAAATTTAATAATTTTTTGCTTTAACAACTTTTTTTAATAATATTTTGTTACATGTTTCAACCATAAATGGCTATTCTCAAACATTTAAAAATATTATCAAAATAACAGAATAACAAGAATAACAAGTTAATTTCAACACCTAAAATAAGAATTTCCGATGAAAAGTTAACTAAATCTGGTACTACACCTTTTCCAATTGTAATTCAGAAAGCGTCAATTGTAATTCAGATTAGTCAATTTTAATTCGGATTCGTCAATTGTAATTCAAAAAGCGTCAATTTTAATTCAGAAAACCTCAATTGTAATTCAGAAAGCATCAATTGTAAATCAGGTTAGTCAATTGAAATTCAAAAAACGTCAATTGTAATTCAGAAATAAAATATACTGTTAATAAAACAACATTATATTTTATTTTAGTAGAATGAAAAATTGAGATGAAGATCCATTATGTATATATTTTTTAATATTTTTTACAAACAATAACAAATTATCGACCGACCGCCATATCATTCATTGACAAGGTGCTAGCTTGGTGAACTAACTGTACAGTGTTGCACGAGCGCAATCACCCCCAGTTATGGTGTTCGTTGCATGATCTATAATATCTTCCAAGTAGATTAATCTTTGTTCCATTACGCCAGGACTTGCAACGTTCGGAACACGTATGTTGCTTTTGGCATACGATTTTACTTTAGACCAAATATTCTCAATAGGATTTAGCATCGGAGAATAGGGTCATAACCGCAAAAGAGAAGCTGACATACCATCGATCACTCTTTCTAGTTTTGAATGACAAGATGCCTTGTCCACAACAATCACCAAATCTTCCAGTTGATTTCCCATATCTTGCCGGTTTTGCATTAAAACAACTACCCCTGTTGTACTATTGTACAACAACTACTTGGGCGGTAAATGAACCCATGAACCCCAACCCGTTTCATTTCCTGTCCAGTTAGCAATTAACAATTGGGTAGTTGTTTTAATGCCAAAGTGGCAAGATATCGGAAATTAACTGGAAGATTTGGTGATTGTTGTGGACAACGCACCTTGTCATTCAAAGCTAGAAAGAGTGATCGATGGTACGTCAGCTTCTCTTTTGTGGTTAGGACCCTATTCGCCGATGCTAAATCTTCTGCGTTCCATATGTACGGTTCGTGTAATTAAAATTGCTCCAATTAAATGAAGGTTGGGACCTCATAATGCTGGAAGGTGTTGACTGTTGTACTGCTCTTTTTCCAACTCATTGCGCAATTTTCTTTAAGTTCCATTTTCATGGGTTTATGCAAAAATTGGGTTTTAAGCTGTTTAAAAGTTTAAATTATTGTTATAGAAATGAATTCAGATGTTTTAACTGAATGCACGGGTTACTATATAAATATTTTGTTTGGTTACTAACGAATTGATAATGTATATTTTCCAATTTGAACCATTTACAAGTTGGTGTAACTGATTACTGAATCTCACTTAAGTCACCCTAAACTGCTTTCGCAAATATTTGACGAAACGTAACATAACAGGTCGTTCAATAAGTCCGTAGGATAAGTAAGAAAAAAACAACATTTTGACAAAACTCGATTTTTTTATTCAACATAGTTGCCTTCGAGGGCGATACAACGAGTATAGCGATTTTCCAACTTTTCTATACCATTTTTATAGTACGATTTCTCTTTCTCGTCAAAATAGGCCTCAGTTTCAGCGATTACTTCATCATTGGACTTAAATTTCTTTCCAGCAAGCATTCTCTTGAGATCTGAAAACAGGAAAAAGTCGCTGGGGGCTAAATCTGGAGAATATGGTGGGTGGGTAAGCAATTCAAAGCCCAATTCATTCAATTTTGCCATCGTTTTCATCGATCTGTGACACGGTGCATTATCTTGGTGAAACAACACTTTTTTCTTTTGCAAATGTGGCCGTTTCTTGGCGATTTCAGCCTTCAATCGATCCAAAAGTTCACAGTAATACTCGCTGTTGATGGTGGTTCCTTTTTGGAGATAGTCGATGAATATTATTCCGTTCGTATCCCAAAATACAGACGCCATCACCTTACCGGCCGACTGTTGCGTCTTTGCTCGCTTTGGATTCGTCGACTGCTGTCCACTCAGCTGACTGTCTTTTGGATTCTGGTGTGTAATTGTGAAGCCATGTCTCATCCTTTGTCACATATCTACGATAGAATTCCCTTTTATTGCGGTTTAACAGTGCCAAAGACTCCTCCGAAGCATCGATTCGTTGTTGTTTTTGGTCGACTGTGAGCTCACGCGGCACCCAATTTGCACAGAGCTTTCGCATACCCAAATGTTCATGTAAAATGGTAAAAACACTACCATCTGCTACCTTTACAATGTCAGCTATTTCGTGCACCTTCAATTTGCGATCGTTCATAACCAATTTGTGGATTTTTTTTATGTTTTCTGGAATAACAGCCTCATTTGGGCGTCCACTGCGCTCTGCATCTTTTGTGCTGGTACGACCACATTTAAATTCAGCCATCCACTTCTCTACCATTTGTCTCGATGGAGCAGAGTTTGGATAATGTTTATCAAGCCATTGTTTGGTTTCCACTGTATTTTTTTTCATCAAAAAGCAATGCTTTATTAAAATTCGAAATTTACTTTTTTCCATTTTTTTTCAAAAACCAAAGTTGCTTCACACAAAATGCTATAACTCACGAATAAATAGTCAGATTGCTGTCAAATTTATACACGTATCGTTTGAAGGTTAGTACTAAATAAAAATCATATGGAAAAAATTCTAGTAACGCCATCTATGTGTCATCCTACGGACTTATTGAATGACCTATAATTAACCCATATTGGGTATAATTTAGATCAATTTTCAATTGACATTGCTATTGACATTTAAGAGGAAAAAATAATTTGTATGTGCCATCTACAACACAACTTTATGTAAATTAATTTTATCAGTTTGTTCTTCTCCATTCACGGAACCCTCGGCGAGCTAATTTTATTCGTACTTGACCGACTTTTCTTTATTACAATTCACATTTTCTGAATTACAATTGACGTTTTCTGAATTAAAATTGACTAATCGGAAATACAATTGACGCTTTCTGAATTACAATTGAAAAAGGTGTAGTGATGGCGGGGTTGAAGCAAACAATCAATGGCTACGGCTTTGGTAATAAACGCGATTCCAAATGAGAATGAGAAGTCAGTTATGGACTCTACTGTTAATATGATTGATTTAACTAAGACTGGTGTATCTTCTGCTCAACTCTTTCAGTCTTCATGTGATGATAATACTTCAAAATAATGATGTGAAGTTAACCAATGATAATGTATCTTCTAATATCAGTTAATGTACGCCTACCTTGAATATCATTGAACCTGAAAGCTGTAATATTCTTATCAAGGTTAGCTTACGGAACGAGGTCAGAGGATATTCTAAATTAAATTGCTTCCAAGAGGGTGGATATTACTAACATGAAATTTTATATTGTAAATAGGAGATCGAAGCAAAAATTATTATCGTCATTTAAGGTTTTTATTCCAAGATGCTTTCGTGAAATACTTTTGAATAAGGGGTTCTGGCCTAATAAGAACATTTTAGTTAAAGATTTTATGGACAATCAAAAGTGTATGCTATCCAGAAATTCAAAAAAATCAACAAATTCAAAAAACCTATAGAATTTTCATTCTTATACCAAAATGTTCGTGATTTAAGGATTAAATCAAAAGATTTTTAGCATAATATGCTGTATTGTTCTTCTGTTTCTGATGTCATCGTGTTAACGGCAACTGGCCTCAATGATTCATTTTTTAATTTTGAACCGTTTCCTACAAACTTCTCTGTTAATCGCTGCGATTCGTCTGCGCTGAACAGTTGTTTTGAACGCTTTGGTGGAGTGCTTACTGCAGTTTATAAAATGTATAAATTTGCTGAAGTTGAACTGCAATCAACACAATCTATAATTTCTGATGCTATAAATTCATTTGATTTGTCTCAACTAAATGGTACCAGAAATTTTACTTATCAAGCGGTTTGTGCAAACCCTATCGAGATCACTCAGTGTCATAGTGATAAAATGCAAAAGGACTTCTTTGTCCGTACATCGTTCAAATAGAATGCTTTGCATGAATCAAAACTCAATAGTCAATAGCTTCGAGTGCTTTCCACAAAGGCTTTAAAACAGCGTTCATAAACATACATGTTGTTTGGGACCTAGACCTTAGAAGGTATCTATCTATGTGTTGTTGTGACACATTTTGTAATTTCTAATACACAACACTTTTTATTAAACAAAAAAAGTAAGACAAAACCTTGAAAGAACAAATATTATAACGTTTAGAAAATCCGTTGTTCTAATTTTCTCCTCTAGAGTAATTTCCTCGGATTGCAGAAACTCGGCCAAAACGATGCAATATAATAAATCGTAATTACATTCAATTTCCTGATTGTCCTTTTTATTTCTTTGCAGCCATTTTCTTGTGAAATTTGTCATAGAAGGTTTGGAAGATCAAGCACATTGAAATTACATATTAATACACATACACGTGAAAAAGTGTTCAAATGTTCCGAATGTAATAAAGAATTTTTATGGATCAATAATTTTAAAAGACACTTGCTGCATGTTCATAAAAAAGAAAAATCAAAGGTAAGAGTTTATAAAATTTCATATTTTAATTAGTTTTATGAAAATATTTTTAAATATTGAAAATATATCAGTTAAGGATAATCGTAAAATTAAATTTGTCTTGAAAATTTTTAAAATAGACTTAATTTTGACTATGATTGTTTTTTGTTTATGCATTAAAAGATAATGCATAAACATAGGTAATACGATTTTAAATTAATTATGAACACATTTCTGTTATTTAATTAGTAGATATTTTCTATAAAAGTTTTAAAACTTAATTTTAAATATCAACAACAAATGAAATGCTTTCGAAACTAAATGAACCTCGCGGCTTTTGATTAATGAAAACGAAACTTCATTAAGTATTAGAGCGAACTCCTGCTTTAGATGTTGCTTTTTGCTTAGTTTGTTAAATTTATTTCCGGTTGTTCCGGTTTATTTATTTCTTCATTTTTAATTTTACATTTTAGGCAATAACATATTAATATTATTAACAAATATTTATTTTAATTTATTTCTTTAATTACAAAAATAAAAATTGTCAGTTTGAAAAACATATAGAATGCCACATTTTGATAGTTCTTTTAACGATA
The DNA here is from genome assembly GCA_963693315.1 of Diogma glabrata. Classification (NCBI taxonomy): domain Eukaryota; kingdom Metazoa; phylum Arthropoda; class Insecta; order Diptera; family Cylindrotomidae; genus Diogma; species Diogma glabrata. Next base: position 114,177,330 of record OY856188.1, read on the forward strand.
ATGCCTCTAAATTATTTCTATGATTTTGAACTAGGTATGTTTGGAATTTAGCTTTAACATTATGAAAATAACTTAAAAAAACAAAAGTGTTTATTATTTAAAAACAGAATCAGAACACGTTTTTTTTTTCAAAACCAAAATTACTTATTAAAATTATATTTATTATCTAAGGTATAAGACAAGTCAATCTTATTGTTTATTTTTTATCTACAAGTGTAACAATACCACGTTCTCTAGTATCTGATTTTGACATACGAGTTAGCGTCAGATATTATATACCAGTGGCAATTGCAGTGAGGTATCACTATCACTAAGGTGATATCTTTAGGATGTTAGCGGATGAACTTTTCAATCATCGGTAGTACTTTAGTACTTCCAATCTTCGATATGGAGTATTCCTTAGAGGTGTAGCGCTATTAGTTGATCGAAGAAAAGAGTCACCCCATATTAGTGTTTCTTCTCGAGAATTTCTCGAGAAATTTAACAAAAATCTAATCTCAATTTCTCGAGAAAATTTTTATTTTACTCGAGAAAAATATATTTACTTTATTTTAAAACTCAACGTCGTATTTACTAAAAACAATCAAAGCTATAAATTTTTGCGCTTTTCGGAACAAAAGAGAACTAAAATTACGGTAAGGTAGATTTATATACCACTGCTTTCTAAATAGTTTGACATTTTGTGTGAAATGCAAAATAATCAGAAAAACAAAAATTTTTTCAAGAAACAACAACTCTTGAGATAATAAAAATATTTTACGCAACTAGCCGTTTTTTAAGTTGTTCTTAAAAATTAAGCCATTTGCATCAAATTTAAATAGCCATTAAAATGAACAATCCATATCAATTCGATGATGTTTGGAAACATTTTACCAAAAACAATAAGGATGCATCAAACTGCTATATTTGTGGTAAAACGATATAATATAAAGGATCTGTATCTGCAATCACTGGTCTTCATCGACATTTCAATACCATACATTCTTTGAAAAGAAAACATCTAGAGTCGGGCACAAGTAGTCATGTGCATAAAAGATGTGTTCAAATCAACAGTGATATGCAAAAAATTTCAATAATTTGGGTTTAATCCCTATAAATGGTAGTTGTTGGATTTATTCTTTGTAATTAAAAATAGTATATTTTCCTACAAGAGATGAAAATATTGTTTTTTTCGTCACTAAACATTTGTTCACGAGACGCGCTAGCGTTGAGTGAGACATGTTTACGAAAGAAAAACGTTTTTATCTCGCGTAGGAAATGCAATTTTTTCTATGATAGTATATTTATAATCGATTTTACTATAAATTATAAAATTAAAAATAAAATATATTTCTCGAGATTTCTCGAGACCATATATTTCTCCTTTTCTTTCTCGAGAAATTTAAAAGTCGAGAAATCAGAAACACTACCCCATATTTATATATATGAGCAATTTCACGCAAGTTCAGCAAATTTTTGGGAAATTTTGACTTGACCCCTTTTAATTTTGATTATTTTTTGTTTATGGATAGTTTTTCATAAATAAAAAATACTAGTTCTCTTAGAATTTTTTTTTTCGACCAGGGGTCTTCACAGGGTGCCCCTCAATTTTTTGTTATTTTGTGATGTGAGTGCATTTTGACGAGCGATTGTAGAAAAACTACTGAATCGATTTTCATAAATGATATGTCGTTGAATAGGTATTAGAACATAGTTTTTAAAAATGTACACTGTTATTTTTTTGAAATAATTTTTAACGGTGTAACATAAGAAAAACACGGTGTAATTGAAAAAAAGATGGCATAGCCATTTTCTTTTTAACTAAATTGAAGCTTATTTTATATCTAACCACTTGTGAAAGTTTGGGACTTGCATTATTTTTTGTTTTAAAGATAAAATTCGTTGTGCATATGACTGTCGAGAATCAGTTGTTTTGTTCTGAAGGAAAATTATAAATATGGCGATTTTTAGATTCAGATTTTTTTTATGTTAAATATCAAATATTTTATTATTAAATGAACTTTTTAAAAAGCAATTTCAGTCAAGTTCAGCAAAATTTTGCGACATTTTGACTCGACCCTTTTTAATTTGGTTTATTTTTAGTTTATAGATAGCCTTTGATAAATGAAAAATACGACTTCAAGTAGAATTTTTTTTGAATATAATAATATAAATTATTATATTTTTAAATATAATAATATAATTATAATAACAATATAATTATAACAACAAACAACAGTAATGCTACGCGTCATTTGGTTGAAAAAAGTAAAACTCTACATAAAAATAATTTTCAGCATTCATCTGCGACGGATAAAAGAGGTGTATCCACAACAGATATAAATGTTGTGGAGCAGTTCTATAAAAGTGATGAAACCAGTAGATTATTGCCAGGCAAACGAGATGCAATATCTTTTAAAAAAGGAGATGAGCGCATAAAAACACAAAAGCGCTTATTGCTATGTACATTAAATGAAGCTTATGTGGAGTTTAAAAATAAGTTTCCTGATGTGAAAATAGGATTTACTAAATTCACGTCCTTTCGACCACAAGAATGTATAAAATTATCCCAAGGAGTTCATAATGTGTGCGTGTGTACCATACATAAAAATATGAAACTAATGATTCAACACTCTAAGATATCTTGAATTACTGACGCTGCTTTCCAGAATTATAAAACATTAATTGACTTTGTTTCATGTAGTGAATTAACAGAAGATTGTCATACTTTGAAGTGCAATGAATGTTCAAAAAAACTTCAACAACTGGAAGAAAAATTACTAAATGATTTTGACGTTAAAGGAATCCTTCAAGTCAAATATCAACAATGGAATACCACTGATCGATGCAATTTGGATACTTTAATAGAAACTGTAGAAGAATTTATGAAAAAATTTATTTACCTTTTACAAATTTTGATACCACACAACTTTATAGCAAAACAGCAATCTACATTCATTGAGGAAAAAAAAATTAGAAGCAGGAAGTGCTTCGTTCAAGGGGATTTTTCTGAAAACTACGGCTTCATAATTCAAGATGCGGTTCAAGGCTATTATCATAATAATTCACAAGCTACTATTCATCCATTTGTCATTTATTTTAAAAGTGCCGCAAGTGAATATATACAGCACCGAAGTTTTATACTCATTTCGGATATAAACGATCACAACAGTACTACAGTCCATCTTTTCATTACAAAACTTATTGAATTCATCAAAACGCATATAAATTCTAATATTACGAAAATAATTTATAACACTGACAGTGCACCTTCTCAATACAAAAATACACATAGCCTAAATAACTTATGCCACCACAAAAAAGACTTTAAGGTTGATGCAGCCATGGAAAGGGACCTTGTGATGGAATTGGTGGTACACTGAAGCGTGCTGCACACCGTTATAGTATAGGGAGCAAAGATATTATTGATACATCAAAAAAACTTTTCGAATGGGCTTTAAAATGGGAATCTACCATGAACTTTGGATACGCCGATAAAAATGAATATCAATTAACAAAAAAAAAAATACAAAATCGATATAAAAATGTGATTACTATAAGTGGAACTCAAAAATTTCATTCTTTTGTACCATTAGATACTAAAACAATAAATGCAAAAATGTTTTCCAACTCAAAAGAAACTTTTAAATGTAAAATAAGTAAATAATTTTTAATAACTATATTTATTTTCTTTAACCTACATATATAATTTGTATGATACTTTAAAAAGTTTATTCAATAATAAAATATTTGTAATTTAATGTTAAAATACAATCTTTTACTTTATGACCATAATAACATAATACGAACATAATACTTCTCCAGTCAAAAGTTCCTAAATATATTTTGTTATTTATACGGTTTTTTTGTTTGTAGTCGAGACTGTCAAATTATTTTTTATAAGAGTGACAAGTGATTACTAAAAGTGACAAATAAACATTTCATTTTTTTATGCCAACTAATACAAAGAAAACAATTGCAGAAGTGTTTTCCTATTCAAAAGAAACGTCTGTTTGAAAAATAAGTAAATCATTTTTAACAATTGTATTTATTTTATTTATTGTACTACATATATAATTTTTATAATGTTTTAAAAAGTTCATCTAATATTAAAATATTTGATATTTAACATTAAAAAAAGATCTCTTAGTTTATAACGCCATTTTTATAATTTTCCTTCAGAACAAAAAAAACTGATTCCCGACAGTCATATGCACAACGAATTTTATCTTTAAAACAAAAAATAATGCTAGTCCCAAACTTTCACAAGTGGTTAGATATAAAATAAGCTTCAATTTAGTTAAAAAAAAAAATAGCTATGCCATCTTTTTTTCAATTACACCGTTTTTTTCTTATGTTACACCGTTAAAAATTATTTCAAAAAATTAACAGTGTACATTTTTAAAAACTTTGTTCTAATACCTATTCAACGACATATCATTTATGAAAATCGATTCAGTAGTTTTTCTACAATCGCTCGTCAAAATGCACTCACATCACAAAATAACAAAAAATTGAGGGACACCCTGTGAAGACCCCTGGTCGAAAAAAATAATTCTGAGAGAACTAGTATTTTTTATTTATCAAAGACTATCTATAAACAAAAAATAATCAAAATTAAAAGGGGTCAAGTCAAAACGTTGTTGAATCTTCGTGAAATTGCTCATATAATATATGGTTTTTCATACTTTTCACTAGTTTGTGTGCCTTGGTCACTTTAAAAAATTAATTTTTACTACAAGTAAAAGATTTTATTTTTTAGATAATTAAGTAATCCTTATAGTGACAATTTTTATTTTATTTTAAGTTTATTTTTTACAGAATACATATTAATATTTCGGATATAATCCTTGTTCAGTTCTTTTTCTTAACTATTAGTTAAGAAAAAGAACTGAAGAAGGATTTTATCCAGTGTTACCAGATCAAGGGATTTTTTCCCGTTTGCGGGATATTACATATAAAACGGAAAACCGGGCAAAAACTTGGAAAGTGCAGGTTTTTTCACATGTAATAGCAGAAGCGCTTTAACTTAAAACTTATTTTGAAATGGTTGCACCAACCAATTTTTTACCACGCTTCAGAATTTTTTACCACCCGATAATTTTACTTAAATGCATCGGCTTGAGTAATTTCAAATTCACGATGGAATTTGAGCCTTCTGATGTTGAAATATCATAATTTCAGCCTTCTGATGTTCGAAAACCCCAAAGCACCACCATGTGATCTGAGTTTCAGGAATATTTTAACCCTGTAAAACGAAAAATAAAAACACCTGGAACTACATGTTGGCTCTCTATGAATCCATGCATTTTAAACATATAAAAAAATTTGTATGTTTGGCATCACTATTTTATTTCTGAGCAGTTGCTTTCGTTTCGAAAAAGAGCTATTACAATTTTAAAATGTTTTGAAAAATCACAAAATCAAGACATATTTACTTCTTTTAAAAAATGCCCTTCTCAATTTTAATAGATTTAATAATCCATTATATAGCAGTACTATCTTATTCCACAAGTTGTATGAAAAATCGAAACAATAGTAATTTATTGTGTAAGTTTTTAATGCAATATTTTTTTTTTTCAAGGAGAAGTTTACGACGTGAACGAGTGAGCATTACAATTTTTTGAGAGAGTAGAATTCATTAAACACCAATACAACGTTTTATCCTTTCGATAAAGCAACATTTATTGATTTAAATTGAATTATTTTAAAATTTGTTGATAAAACAATAAAACGAATAAAGAAAAACAATGAATTTTAGTATATTTTTTTGAATTATTAATTTCAAACAACTAAATAAATTTGATTCAATTTCGATATCTATTTAATTATTTTGTATTTTGAAAATGAAAAGATCTACAATAAAAGACATCAAATTTTATACTAATGAGAAACCAAAAATCAATCTTTTGAAAATTTAGTTCAATTTAATCATAGTAGCCTTTGCCTTTTTAATATTCGAGAGAGGAATATGCGCTTCAGATTGAATTCACTATTTTTTATATAACCAGAGCGAAAATGTTTGCTTTTGATTCTTTTTATAAAATACAATCAAATTTATTTCAGCATTCAATGCAATCAAATAAATTGTTTTATTGTGCTACGGCATATTCATAGTACAGACTAAAATTAACAGCTGTTTGTTTTATTCTATTAAAAAACATAAATAAACCTATATTTATAGTTGTCGGAAGGATAAATATTGTTATAATTGGGTGGTTTTTGATGTTTTTCCAATAAATAATTGAATTTATATGTATATTTTTATTGAAAGCTTGATGGAAATTTCTGAGGGATTTTTTCCTTAAAGAAACGGAAAAAAATCGGGTATTTTCGATACGTCAACGGGAAATTCATTTTTTAAAATCTGGCATCACTGATTTATATCCGAAATATATATATTCTGTAAAAAATAAAAATAAAATAAAATAAAAATTGTCACTACAAGGATTACTTAATTCTCTGAAAAATAAAATCTTTACTTATAGTAAAAATTAATTTTAATTTATATATTTATTCTAGAAGACCCAGTGTACGGAGCCACCTACAATTTATTTGTAGATAACTTTTGATCAGCGATTGTCAATCCTAATCGACATTCTACCTCCAATTTATTGAGATTAATAATAGCGGCTGCATAGTTCGGTTTGAATTTTTTTAGCAATTAAACGAAACTTGTATTTATAATTATTCAAAAGAAATTATTATTAGTATTATTTATTATTATATACATTTATTTTATAGAAGAAAATCGTGTTCTACACCGAGTTGTGAAAACTTGACTATTTTTAATTTTCCTGAAATTTGGACAAAATAAAAAATAAAACTTTTTTTTACAATTTTTTAAAGTGCATAGTTTGAGCATAGGGGGCACCCCAACATGCATGAAAAATGAAAATTCTGCCAATCCGATGTAACTTTGAAATTAAATTGCTCAAGAACGGTTATACCGATTTAATCAAACTTTTTTTTGTTTGATAGGTGATTAGTTAATCGTTTGAAAAATTAATTAATTGATTTTGTAATTAATTTTAAAATAAAAATATTAAAAAAACTTTTTTAGCGCAAATGCGCTAGGGTCGAAGATCAATTGGAATTTAATTTATTTTTTTTTTTAACAGTTCTATCTTTGCTCTAAAATATATAAAATTTACAAAGAGGCGTTAATTCGTGTTCTTGAGATATTTAATTTTAAAGATTTTTAGTCCGACTAAAATTCTAATTGTTCATTATTTTTGCGAACAATTTTTATCAACAAAAAATTTTAACCACTGAAGTTCGAAAAAATGAATGTATAAGAAATAATAAATTAAATTCCAATTGATCTTCGATCTAAGCGCCATCTATAAAAAAGTTTTTTTAATATTTTAATTTTAAAATTAAAGGTGGTATGCTCAAACTATGCACTTTAAAAAAATTGTAAAATAAGTTTTATTTTATATTTTGTCCATATTACTTACATGCCAAGTTTCAGGAAAATCAAAATTGGTCAAATTTTCACAACACGGTGTGAAACACGTTCTTCTATAATAATAACTGTATATAATAATAAATAATACTAATAATAATTTCTTTTGAATAATTATAAATAATAGTTTAGTTAGCGAAGGTTCTAGTGACCCACCTCACTCACAAGAAAATTTCAAATAAAATAAAACATCGCGTGCCTTAAATACGACCTAGCATCTCCAGAAGAGCGATCCTCCGTACCACAACTCTCCCTTTGTTCACTAATTACCACATCATTTTACTTTAATTTATAATCAACAAAAAATATAAAAAAAAATAATACAAATAAGATACAAAAAAAACCAGATCAATGCAAAACTTAGATAAATAAATGAGGTTACCTTATTTTATGGGTTTGTCCAAAAAAACCTTTATCTTCAAATGGTGCATTCAAATCATCCTCTAATTATCATGGGTACTCGTCTCAGGTGCCATTACCAGAGTATACTTCAGCCATCATATAGTTTTACTTTATTTATTCAATTATCCTCGATACAGTTGATGAAAAATGGTTTTTATAATTAGTAAAAATTCGTTGGTTGATTCCGGTTTGATATTTAAAAAAAAATGGTTTATAAAATAAAGCATTTGTTTTATTGAAACGAACCTATTTATTTGTTATTAATAATATTTTTTAATGTGTCAATAGTAAAATTGTTAAAAATTAAGGTTTCACAAATCTTTTCTTTACATCCACTTTACAATATTGATTTTCTTTTTCTTTTAACCTTTAGGTTTTTCTTTCAGATTTAACAATAATTAATTATTCAACAAAAATTAAAAATTTTCATTTTTTTTCTCTTTTGCTTAACACATACTATTGAATTAAAACTTAGTTTGAGGTGTACCACTACAAATTTAAATCTTATATACTCAACTCCTCACTCCTCAAGAATTTAAAAATCAACCTCCTCTTACAACTTCCCAAACCACAACCTCCACTATCCATCAAGCCAACTGGCCAACTCCATAATTCAAAACCAACTCAACCAAAAATGAAAACTAAACCAACTCATTAACTGCTCAAAAACTAATTCATTCAACTGCCAACCACCAACTGATTAATTAAAAAAAAACAATTAACAAAAATTTTCTTCGCACGAGCTAAACTGTAAATTCCTTGGTCAGCATAAAGTTTATTACATATTGAGATTGTGTATTTTCTTCAATTTATTAATTCTCTACAATTTTTTCATATTTAGGTGAAAAATATAGAATATTAACGAAAACTAATTTAATAAAGGAAAGTGCTCAGTTGTACATAGGAATGTTTTAAATAATTGTGTTGTTACACAAACAAGGATGAAATGTCGTTGAAAATATATACATATATTTTTGAATAAGTCTTATAGCATATTGAAATAAATATATAATATAGTTGTTTGGAATTCTGATAGATATGAAAGTCAGAATTAGTTTAGAGATTTAAAGTTACAAATTATGAAATTTTAATATGTCATGAAACAATAATTGGAAGATACATAAAAATACTTCTAGTTCACAGTTTTAAGAATTTCACTTCTGTCGGCAGTCTTCAATGACTGCCTGTTTTTTTGTTATCTCTCCTATCTTAATATTCAACGCATCTTTCAATAATTTTATTTTACGGTAATAGGACAAACCATTCACTATATTTTAATAACATTTGTTTTCTTCTTATAGGCTGCAGCGATTGAAAAACCTCACAAATGTGAACATTGCGGTAAGAAGTTTCTGCATAGAAGAAATTTAATCATCCATACAAGAGTGCATACAGGCGAAAGACCATTTCAATGTTCGAAGTGTGATAAAAAATATGCAAGTAAACCTACTATGAAAGCACAAATGCAAACACACATGAGCAAAATAAAAAAGGTAATATTTTATACAATTTTGTAGTTAAATTTTATAAATAACTTTGAAGTTTGCTATTAATTTGTTCTGAAAGACCTACACCGAAAAAAAAACGTTGGTAGAATCAACTACAAAGCTTGTTTGATTTTGCGTCTAATACGAACGTGGTTATTTTAAGCAATGTAGCATTGTCAATTTATTTTAAAAAACGTAACAATTTTCATTATTTAAATCAACCACGGCGTGATCAATTTTTCTTGTTCATATTTTTCAGTTCAGTTTGTTCATGTTTTTGTTTAAAAATTATTGTGTTTGTTAAAATAAAAAACTCGGAGAAAAGAAACTAATAAACAAAATAAAGAAAAATAATAATCAAAAGAATAGAAAAATAAAAAGTTTTTATATATTTTAACATGGCTGGTTTTATTTAACATTTTACTTTAGGAAATAATTTAGATGTGTTTATTTGATTTAAATAATTTACATTATAATTAATTTACATAATATAAAATTATGTGCGAAAGAAATTTTTCAGTTAATGTTATAACAAAAATATCGTTAATGAAACAGGCCCTTTCTATAATTAATTTTGGTGATTTAAAAAAATTATTATATTTTTTTAATATTTTTTATTTGTCTTGTTTCATGTCCATTTATCGATATTTTAATTTAATTTTTCATAATAATGAGAAAATTATGGAAAATTAGTATAATTTTCTACATATAATTCAAATATTTAAATTTTTTGATTTCTGAATTTTGGTCTTTTAAATTGTATCATTAAAAAAATGGCGAAAAAATGGACGCATTCTTTACAAACAAAATCACACTCATACATTTCCTATTTAGAACGTAAATATACGAACGCTAGCTTTATGCATAAAAATGTTTGTCGGGATTGATGCGAAATACATACTTCTAATATAAAAGATTTCAAATATTATATTTACGAAAAAAAACCAACCCATACAAACATCGATAGCAGCAAAAACAAAACAAAGATGTACCAAACCAAAAAATTTAATACGGCGTATTGCTTGATTCTATCACAAACGTATTCAATATCACTATTTTTTGTCCAATTTTTAATTTACAACGTTTGTAGTCAATTAAAAATTAAATCATAATTGACTCAACTACAAATATGGTTAAATCAAATATGTTTGTGATACTTATAAAAAAATATATCAACAACGGTTAAATTGTTAATTTAAATACGGAGCGTTGGTTGATTCAATCACAAACGTATTTAGTTCCCCAATTTTCACTTAATTTTCGATTAACAATGCAACAATCAACCAAGATTTTTTCTTTCGGTGTAAGTCTCACAATCTCGCGCCAAAAGTGAAATCTTACCCTCTCACTTTTTTTTGGCATTTCTCGACGTTTTAGTTTAGGTCATAGCGGTTTTTAAAAAAATGTCCAACTGACTGTCAGCCGTCACAACCGACGATTTGATTTTGATCTTTTATTTAATTTTATTTACATGTTGTTGTGGGACCTAGGTCTTAAAAGGTGTCCATGTGTTGTTGTGACACATATTATAATTTCTACAATACAGCACATTTGAATAAAAATATTATGATTTATAACGAATAAATCTGTTCCGTTTTCAGGAAATACCACATTCTAATTCTGGAGAGATATCAATGTTGTCAACGGACGATTCAACGGGTGGAATTAAATCTGAATTTAAAAATATAAAAGCTGAAAAAATTGACGTGATTGAAATAGCTATAACCGAATGCACAGACACCGAAGAAAAAGTTAAGGTAACACATTTTTCTGTTCATGAATTTGGATCTAAATTTTTATTTGTTTATTTAACTCTTTACAAAAATAATCTGAAGAACCCAGCTTAGAGACCAGTTTATATTGTGTTCACATTCTATGAATTGAAGGTGTTGGAAATTTTGTGTCCGCATCTACATGCACCAATTTAAATTTTCTATATTATTTTAAAATAACTAAAAATTTAGTTTCCTTTTCTTTTTTTCAGCCAGCTCTTGATGAAAAAGGATCATCTCATTTGCCTTATAATAGCGGCTTTGGAGAAACTATTTGTAAAGAAGAAGTAATTCTGCCCGATGAGATAGAATTTGAATTGAAAAATATCGAAGTAACCGAAGCTACACAATAAGTAAAATAGTATAGTATTGAAATATTATTGAATAATAACTAAACATAAGAATACGGAAATATCAAATCAATACCAAACATAATCTACACGAAAAACAAAACAATAAACCAATTCTTTAACCATAGTGCCTCAACTAATAATGAATACAAAACAGGATTGACATGCATAACTCGATTAAACTGAATGATATATACCCTTCCACCTTTCAATTCAAAAACGTATACAACGTCTGGGTTAAAATAAATCAGATATTCTTCATAAAGAAATTTCGTATGGGTCTAGAATTGTCTAGACTTTAGAGTTTAGATGTTTAGACATTAAATAAAAATGAATTTAAAATTAATTTGCAGCATCCAAATACAGTTTACTACGGAATGTGATATAGTTAACAGCGATACAATTAATTGTGACCGGTATTCTGTGTAGTGTACATCAAATAGTGTAAATATTTCAAGCTCGACTCAATCGGTTATGAGCAGAAAAAAGTGTATTATTATGAAATTTTCTTTTGAAATAAAAAAAATTGTTTCCCTCAAACGTGTCAATTACTTATTTTAGTTCAAGATAGACAAGAAGCAGTTTTCAGACAATCATTTGTAAAGAAGAGGTAATACTGCCCGATGAAAGGGTTTGAATTCAAATTTAGGAAGAAAATCGCAACTAGTTGATGCTTTTGCGTTGTAATGAATAGCCTGGGTCGATGCTTGAACGTAGAGTATTATAGTCTCAGCTTCATTAGTTGTCATTTTTTTTATTAACATGTATAGCTCGTAATAGTTTCTCATCCATCCACCATCAATAGTCATATTTTCTTATAGTCTCCGTAACCCATTTTTTTATTTTTCTTAAAATTTAACTAAATTTTCACTAGCTGGACAGACACATTTAAAAAGAATTGAACTAATTACACTAATTAATTTTAAATTGTAATTAATTAAAAAGTTTTACTACTTATAGTAAACTTAAATTTTAGTCGAAAATTGCATGAATGCAAAATTTTCCTTAAATTTTATCTATATAAACATTACTATTTAATTTTGCAACCCCCTAAAATTGACTCATACTGTGTTTCCATCCGTTTAGTTTCACCATACTATCTGAATTTGGATTCTCCATACACTAACCGTGATTAAACAACGAAGTTTTCAAACCTCAAAACAGCTGTGCGTATTTGTCCAATCGTAAACATAAAAAGAATTAATATCGTGCTTTGTTATGCCTTCGATTTTTTTTTGCATGGGTATTTTCCATCAAATGGTCTTTCCGTTATGGATTTGAACCTCACTGTAATACTATTGTGGATTTTAGTTTTGTAAGACATAAACAACGTAAAGTCGGTTGAACCTACGTTTGATTCATTCTAATTCATTGTTGATTATTATTACTGTGTCGGCAATGATTTGTGTCGCAAAATTATTTTTTTGCAATATTACCAAATAACAAACAGTTTTGTTTAACTATAAAAAGTTCCCAACAATTATATACTTGATGTAAATTAATTGCCTTACATCAAAAATACTGTATTCGAAGTTTTCGAAATTGATATTTAGGCTATATAAGGCGTGACTGTAAAATTTTCATTCTCTTATTTCTATTACACTTGCATTCGATCGTTTGACGTCTCTTAGTTTTTTTCATTTTCATCGATTGTGAATCTCCGTCGCGGTTGTGGATGAGTAAAAAAATTATTAATTTTGTTGGTCATGTTCAACATGTGTTGTGATGTGTATCATTTTTTATTTGATTACCTATTTGTTTTCTTTAAAAAGATGGCATTTTGTGTTCAGTGTTAATTAGTGAAATTTATTAATCATTGCATGAATCCTAGATTCCGCAACACATAAGAAAAAAATTAGTAAGAAATATATAGAGAAAAAAATATTGTTATATGTTTGTTCGGTAAAACTGTTGTTTGCCCAGTGAATGGTAAAGTCATTTTAATTGAGTGTGACCACAATACAGTGGTCACTCATGAGTGACCACTGTAACGACTCTTCGTTGGTTCTTTTCGTTTATTGAGCAAATACGACAGTAAAAAGACAGATCTTCAGCGTTACAATGTATCCTTCTTTTCCGGTGTTCAACGCGGCAATCTCCTTCCTTTTTGACATCCACTTGCTTGTTTGAAAGGTTCATCAACCGGCCTGGAACTACTCCTTCTTTTGCTGCTACTCGTTTTTTGCATTCTTGTCTGATGTGCCCTAACTTTCCACAGTTCCAGCATCTTACTCTGCTAGATCTACTTCGTTGATTTCGTTCAGGTTTATCTTCCAAACTTTTTACACGCATGATCACTTCATCAAGCGCTGCTTTCAGTGGTTCCTCAGCAACTTCCATCTGACGTACTTTATCTGAGCCATACGCTCTTTTTCCAGCTTCCATTTGCAGGGCCAATACTAAGACTTCCGCAGGTAATTTCTTCCCGCTTAGATACAGCTGATTTCTCATTTGTATATCTCGAAGAGCATTGATAAATGTATCAGCTGCCAGCTCATCTCGATGTTCAGCGTTATAGTTCGGATATGACAGATTAACCAGTCTCACAATGTCAGCCTCTAATTCTTGAAAAGTTTCGCTGACTCCCTGTTTTCGTGTCTTGAGCTGCATGCGATGTAGAGCTTGCATACGACTTTCCCCATATCTTACTTCTAAGGCCTCCATTATCTTGCTGTAATCACGCTCTGTCGCTGATAGTGTCTGCAAAATTTCAGCAGCAGGTCCCTTCAATGCCAATATAAGCGCATTTGCTTTTTGCTGGTGATCAACCCCAGTTGTTGCTATCTCAAATTACATCTTAAATATCTGATACGATGTAGATCCATCAAATGCGGGTGTTTTCACTCTAGCTGGGGCTGAAGTAGTTGATGGATTGATCATGTTACCGGACTTCCCTTTTGCTATTTCTTGTCGTAATTCACTTGAAAGTTTGCGTAATTTCTCTTCATGTTCTTCGGTAACTTTCCGCAGCTCCTTTTCCATGTTGTTGATTTTAACCTCCGCACTGGATATACGTGACTCGATTACTTCACGTAGTTGTTGTTGATCTAATTTTTGTTCCGCTGCCAGTTTCTCTTGTCGGGCTTTTTGTTCTGCTGCCTGTTTCTCTTGTCGGGCCATCATATTAGCAAGTTGTTGTTGTTGTTGTGCCATCATTTCTTTCATCAACACCATCATCGGATGAATTGCTGGGGCATTCTGGACTGGAGCTTCCTCCGACTCTACTTCTATGACTTCTGTGTTTTGGCCTGCTTTTTCTAAAACTTTACGCAGCCGGAATGCAAGTTCTGCCTTCGTGAGTTTAGCTTTATGATCTAACATAATAAACTTAATTAGAGTATATTTGCATGGAAGTATTAAACAAATTGATCGATTGATCGTAGTGTAATTTTTATCTATAGAATAAAATAATAGTAAGACTAGTAACATTAAATTTTGATTTGGGTCATGTTGCCCCGATATGTATATAGTGAAATATTATACTTTTACGGGAAGTCAATATACATTCTGATCAGCCTTATCTTTTAGATTTATCTTTATGTTACAACCAAAATAAGATTACTCATGGTTTATTGTCATTAAATTAAAAGTTGAACAAAACAAAAAAAACAAACCCATCGTGTTACAGTTATTTTATGATAAATTTAGCTTGTCAACCATACTTCATCTTAAGATCATCGCATGAATTACTAGCGCAACATTAATATTATTCTTCGAATTTTATATATACTCGACCGCATCTACAAATTTATTTAAGTTCTATTTATGCAAAGTATTGCATGGTGTTCTCAACGTAATCAACTGCATGTACTAATTGATTCGGCGTTTATTTATACAAAATTGTTACATTGCATCATCAACGTATCCTAATATATTTACAAATTTATTCAACGACGATCCATATCAATTGATACAGTGCATTTTCCAACGTAATCAGCTGTTTCTACCAAATTATTCCACGTTTATTTACACAAGTTATTACATTGAATTTTCAACTTTTTCAACTATATTTGCAAATTGATTCAACGTATAGTTGTACAAGTTAACACATCGTATTATCAACATATGCAACCATAGTTACAAAGTTATACAACGATTATTTATTTCGATTGCTACCTTGAATTTTCAACGTATTCAACTATATATGCAGTTTGTTCAACATTTTTATATGCGAATTTTCGTATGGAATTTTCCACATAATCTGCCGTAGTTACAAATTTATTCGACATTTATTGATACAAATCGTTACATGGTATTTTCAACGTATTCATATTTACAATTGATTTAACGTTTTTATATACAAAGTTTTACCTTGGAACTTCAACGTATTCAACTATATTACTAATTTATTCAACGTTTTTATATACCAAGTTTTACCTTGGAACTTCAACGTATTCAACTGTATTACTAATTTGTTCAACGTTTATTGATACAAAGTTTTGCATTGTGACTTCAACGTATTCAGCTATATTACAAATTTATTCAACGTTTATCGGTACAAGTTGTTGCATTGTACTTTCAACGTATTCATATTTACAATTGGTTCAAAGTTTACATATACAAATTTTTGCATTGTAATTTACAAATTTATTCAACGTTCACATATCCAAGTTGCTGCATTGTATTTTCGACGTGTTCAGCCATATTTATAAATTTATACATGCAAAGTTTTGCCTTATAACTTCAACGTATTCAGCTGATTTAAAAATTATTCAACATTTATTGAAACAAATTATTACCGGCTTTTCAACTTATTCAACCGAATTTGCTAATTATTCAACCACTATTGTTACAAATTGTTACATTTAATTTACAACGTGTTCAACGAGATTGGAAGTTTGTTCTACGTCTGTATATCCAACCTGTTACCTGTTTCTTTGGACACAATTGTTGCTGATGGAGGGCTGAGCCTGTAAGACGTTGTGGCCGGCCGGATTTAAATAATGGGGTGAGTGACGTTATATTTTTTATTTCTTTTCTTAGTTTAACGTAGAAGTGTGAATGTGTGTGAAGGGGCGTATTAGTGATTCAATGGGGTCGTGTTAGTCGTTGCGTGGGTGTGCGAACTGGCGGTGTGTGTAGCAAGGCACCTATAGTCTGAATTGGAAATGATTCTAATCTCAATATTAACCTTCCAAATACGTTTTCTTTAATAATCTTGCCCAGATCTGTGATTTTATATTTATTTTAGTAAACCAAGAATCATTCGCAATCAACCTGTATTACAATAAAAAAGGAAAACCAAATTCTGGTTATGTTTTAGGTTCATGGAATATATAATACATTAACCAACTGTAAACTGCTATTACACTTGGACCTTTGTTAACTAATATATTAAAAAAAAGAATTTACACGGGATGCAGTTTATCCCCACACGAATCCTGAATTTTGGGAATCTCTTATGATAAACAAATCTAATCCTTCATTTAACAAAAATTACGTATGTATTAATATTAATATATATATATATATGGAAAAAAATTACTTGCATATTCTTCTGATGGAGTTGATTGAAGTCCTCTTAGGTCAGCAGATCGTTCATCAAATTAGGTTGCTCAAATATTTCAAAGAAAAAAATTTTGTTTCCACAATCCACTGGGACATTCACGGACCCCAAAATACTTCCAGTATGGCCGTGTCAACCATATATCTGACACGTCATTTATTTTGTTTAATTTTACTTTCAATCGCTTTTTAATCAATTTACTAGGAAAAAATTGATTTCGTATTTTTAATTTCACTTTCTTTTGTTACTAATTTGAATGACATTATTTTGTTAACAAATTGTTATGTCGTAACAATATAATAAAGTTTTATTACTAAAAATATTGTTAATATCAAATTTTATATGCTCATCAGCGTAGAATTTAATTATAAAACAATAATCACATGACAAATTTAATTTAATTATATATACTCGGTGTTTGTTTTTAAAGTAATCAATTTTATAATTTTTTTTGGCAAAGCTATAAAAAGCCAATAATCATATTAGATAAAGGATATAACATATATCCGTATTACACTTTTAATCGTTTTTAATAATTTTCTTACTATTTTTACTTTTGACTAGATGTGTTCTTGTTTAAAATCAAAACCGGAATGGTTTACATTGAAAATGTTTTCTGATTTTTTCAAGTTAAAAACTGAAAATATGAATCCAATGTGATTTTCCTTTTGACATCTTCCGATGTCAAAATAAATCGGGTAACATCGAAAATTCAGTAAAGATTAATAACGACAACGACATCTGTTCGCTAGAATTGGAAATAAAATTGAGTACGTTCGTTTGCTTTTTATAGTATATTCAAAATTTAACTAGCAGTTAAGTTTTAGAAAATTTTAAAATTATTATTAATGTAAAAATGAACGGAAACTAATGAAATACATTTCTATTGAATTGAAAACAAAAAGGAATTTGGTTTTATCATTGTTTTACGATTATTGCGATCGTTACACCATGAATTCAAGGTAAAAATCAAGATTTCTACTCTTGAAATCACAAAAACGTCGCGATCCCCTCCATGACAGAAAACCACCGAACTACTTCCACTTATTAAATTGTATCTGGGATCGAGATACCCACCGTCACTGGCGTCAAGACCGATGACCGGTTCCAACACTCATGAAGTCCTTAAGAACTTCACTGAGCATTGAGACCGACCATCCATCCGAACGTCAGCACCATGGACACCCCGATGCAACCAGTAAGTATGACCTGAAGATGTGAACCCCAGAGACGACAATCAGCCAGAGGAACAACCCTACCTAACGAAAAGACATCATTCCCTGATGTCTTTCGCGTGATGGACTCCAAGATTCTTACCGCTCATATCTGTGCACTCGTAGAGTACATTTCCAATCTTAGTCTTAATCATTGCAGGCAAGAACTTTGGAGCCAATTTTGCCGAGAATTTCTTTGTAGCGTCACTCAAATGATGTTGCCGTACAAACACACGTTGTTGTGGTTGAAAAGTCCGTAGTTTAGATCGCAGGTTGTACTGATGTTGCGATTTTTTGAAGGCTGCTTTTAAATTTTGTTGAACCCGGTTCCTAAGCAGAGTCAAATGATCAGTGCGTTCTATTTCCTCACCAGCATCTTCACCAAGCTTGTGTAGTGATCTCAACAAATGGTAAGTATTCCCATCCGATATTGGATGTTGACCAAATAATAAATAGTACGGTGAGTACTTGGTAGCAGAATGTACTGCAGCCCGCAGTGCATATGCGATTTCACCAATTTGTGAATCCCACTTGGTGTGTTGACCTTTAATGAACGCTCGAATTGCTGCTAAAACTGACCTATTGACCCGCTCTGACGCGTTACTTTGAGGACTATAAACACCGGTCCTAATGTGTTTAATGCCGAAACCTGACAAAAGATTTTGAAAGTTCCTACTAGTGAACTGTTTGCCATTGTCACTGTGCAGAAACTCTGGTACCCCATATGTAAGAAACACTTCATTCCTTAGAAAAGCATTCACCTTCGGTGAAGTTGCGTTTCTAAGTGGTTTCAGTAGTACAAACTTCGTAGCATGATCCAGAACTATCAATAACACCGTATTCCCAAGTGTAGAACGAGGATACGGTCCCAAAAAATCTATATAGACTCTCTGCCATGGACGTGCTGTTTCGAATTGATATTGCATCGGAGGACGCAATATCTGATTCGTGGCTTTTGTTTGTTTACATGTGTCGCAGGACACAACATAGTTGTGTACCTGTGACGCCATGCCCGGCCAATAATAAAGACGTCGAAGTAATTCTAAAGTCTTTTTAACACCTCCATGAGCAGCAGTACTATCATCGTGATGTTTCTGAACCATGTTTGAAGTCATCGGTTTTGGTACCCAGAGTTTCCACACAGGAACATCGTTGGGTATTGCATCAGATCTTGGCTCAATACGTATGTATAGCTTATCATCCACGACTTTAACAGATGGAAAGTCCTTAGGAGATGATTGAACTTTAGCTATCATATCCGTATATTCCTTGTGCCGATAACCTTCATTGTCGATTTTAATTTCACTGATGTGATGTACTAATGCTTCCGTCAATTCCTCGTGTGTATCGTCATAAAGACGAGATAGAGCATCAGGGACTATATTTTGGGTACCTTTTTGGTGGACAATGGTAAAATCCATATGTTGGAGTTTTAGGCTCCACCTAGCCAGACGACCACTCAAGTCCTTCTGTGACATAAGCCACTTCAGACTTGAGTGATCAGTCACAATTGTAAATCGGTGACCTTCAACATAGCCCCTGAATTTCTTCACACTCAGAATTGCCGCAAGACATTCAAGCTCAGAAACAGAATAGTTTCGTTGAGCTTTATTAAGTTTTTTTGACATGAAGGCTATCGGACACTCTTGTCCGTCTTCGTCGATCTGATACAGTACACTACCTATCCCTGTCAGACTCGCATCGCATCTAATAAAGAACTCTTTATTATAGTCAGAGTTAATTAATACCGGTGCTGTAGTCAGCAATCGTTTTAAATTTTCGAAAGCAGCTTGCGCTTCCAATGTCCATTTCAATTTCCCAGAACTTTTCTTTAATAAATCCGTAATCGGTGATACCACGCTTGCATAGTTTAGTATGAAACGTTGGTACCAACCAGCCATTCCTAAAAGACGTCGTATTTGTTTTACTGTAGATGGAGCTGGGTACTCTGCTACAGCTCTTACCTTGTCAGGGTCTGTTCGAAGACCATCTTCACCAACTAAAAATCCCAAGTATTTCACCTCTCTCAGAACAAATTTACTTTTCTTGAGGTTTATTGTTAACCCAGCCGCTCTTAACAATGAAGAGACTTTGGACAGCAATTCCATATGTTCCTGGAACGTGGAAGAGACTACCAATAGATCATCTAAATAAACAAAGACATTTTCGTGATATTGATGTGGTATCACTTTGTGCATTAGCCGACACATTGTCTGGGGAGCATTGCACAATCCAAAGGGCATAACCCGGAATTGATACAATGGACGACCAGGCACTGTGAAGGCTGTCTTGTCTCTAGATGCTTCTGCCAGAGGAATCTGCCAGAAAGCATCTTTGAGATCAATACTTGAAATGTACTTTGTGCTATTTAGACGACCTAGTAAGCCATCAATCAAGGGAAGTGGGTAAGCGTCCTTTTTAGTTAGTGAATTGACACGACGGCTATCAATACATAATCGGTTTTTACCAGATTCTTTCTGTACCAAAACCACTGGCGAGCACCAAGAACTGTTACTCTCTTCGATCACGCCCATTTGAAGCATTCGGTCAAGTTCGGCATAAACCTTTAGTTGAACAGCCGGCGATGTGGGATAGTGCCTCTGTTTAACAGGTGCATTATCACCAACATCGATGACATGTTCAACCAAAGAAGTCTTTCCGAGTCCAGACACTTCAAATGACGGGAAAGAATCCTTGATCATATCCAGTTCATGTTGCTGATCAGTGGTGAGGTTATGTGTATTAAAAGTTTGTAGCTCTGTGCGAGTCAGTTCACTAACAAATGAAGGAACAATACCAAATTTCTCCCAGAAATCTATGCCCAGGTAGAGCTCTTCTCGTAATCCAGGAACTATATGGAACCGCATTGGTTTAGTGGAGGCATTCACAGTTATTGGAATTTCTATGTAACCCAAAATTTTATTTGCAGTACCATCTGCCGTACGAATACACGAAGTGTACTTACGGTAAGTTGTACCTGATGATTCCAATAAATCCAAGGAATTTCTTCCAAGTATTGTGATTGACGCTCCACTATCCAATAGACCTGAGATATGTTTGTCCAAAATTTTTATTGTTAGTCGCGGCCGAGGATCCTTTGTCTCTGAAAGGATAGATGAAATACAAGCTTTACGAAATAATTTCCTCATCCTCCAATATCTGATGTTACGTTCCAGACGTCTAAAATATGTGTGATGTAATGATGGGAAATTAAATGTACTGGGTGATTTTATTCTGGTTTCCTGAGTGGTGATCGATCGTCCTGCGTTGCTACATCTCTCGTCGTTTTCTTCGGGCTCATTGGATGTTGAACCGAGGGTACCATCCCCGAAGCATGTACTCTCGGACGGTAGTTTACCGACGGGTGACAATATGAACAATTTGCGTAAATAACGTCCGGCTTGTTACATTTCCAGCAGTGCAATTTTATCCGATTCTTAGAGCAATCAGGAGCTCGATGACCGTTTACTCCACATCTGAAACATACTATTGGTTGTCTGGATATTGATGGACCAGGTTGACTGTTGTCAAATGTTATGCTAGGTCGCTGCAATATCCGTCTCTGTGTTGAATCCACCGCATCAATATATCCATGTTGTTCTGGTTCAGCATCCACCTCATAATCATCCATTTGTTGTACCTCGCTAATTCTTAAGTTTGATGTTCTGGTTGGAACTGGTGTGGACCACAAACGTTCAAACTTCTGACATAAAGTCCGAAGTTCATCAATAGAATGTATTGTTGCTGCAAGTGTAGCATTTTTGAGCTCCACACTAAGTCCCTCCCGAGCAATCTCTAGCATTTCTCGGTCAGCAAATGGACGTGCTAAGCGACGGTTTAACGAACCAATCTCCACCAGATATTCGTATACGCTCTCCTTTGACTTTTGTTTGCGGTTCAGAAGAACGCGCAAGATCGCCTTATCATCAGTGAGCGTACCGAAGGTTTGTAGGAGTCCCTCCCTTAGCACTGGATAGGTCACCACCTCATTTTCATGAGTTAAGTTCAAATAGTATCTGTCGGCAGCCCCCTTGAGATACCGTGGAACGATAGACCTAAGGTCGTCCCAGTTCACACGGTCCCTCCTGGCGGCCGCTTCAACTCTGTGAACGAACTCATGAACATCAGGAGAGTGACCATCTCCTGTGAAGGTTGGAACCCAATTTGAGTCATAACGACTCAAATTGTTCCCACGAACCCCTCGGTACTCCACTGGTGCTAACGCTGGAGCCGCGTCACGCCATACCTGAGGAGGTTGGTTGTATGGTGGTGGTGCTGTTAGTGGAGCTTGTGGATAATTTAATGATTGTTGTTGTACCAATGCTGGATTGTTGTGTATGTGTTCAGCTTGGAAAGATGGACCCAATAGTGGTATTGCAAGGTCCTCTGCTCTCAAACCTGATTGCTGAAAATAAGCCGGTGGTAATTGTTCCGACCGTCTCTGTTGTTGATGGTCTGTACGATTCAGACTATTTATTGTCTCAGTTATTGGCTGTACTGGGATCGGTGTGGATCTCTCACCTGGTCGAAAAGCAGGTGAAGCAGATGGAGCAGATGATACTCCTGGTTTATTTTGTATAATTGGACGTGTTGACAGTGATCCTATTATATCCCAAGCGCGTGACAATTGCGAGATAGCGTAGGTGCGGGCTTCTTGCAAGTCATTGCGAGGACCCAACCTATTCATCCTACCTGTATAATGCAACACTCGATTCGCCAAACCATCTAAGAAGATCTGATTAACCGGTGGTTGAAGTCGACGTACCTGATCTAAAACAACTTGTGCTGCCTGCACCACCGTTTGAGACTCAGCTACCAAGTCTCTCGCATGAGATACCGTTACTGGAACTGCACCATGATTTACGTGGTTTCGCAGTTCCTCTGCCCAATTGACCCCCCTAAAATCCACACCCCGAACCAGACATTCGATCTGCAGTTCACTGGATTCCAAACCATAGAACGGATGGTCCACGCCAATGTGACTTGACATTTTGATGGTAAAATTTACAGAATCCAGAATTCACAATAAAAAAACGTCAACACCAATAATAAAACCAATTCCAACTAGAAAAAAGGTGGAGTTAATTCGCCCGGAAAAATTCGTCCGATGGAAGTTGTAAAACGCAAAGAAATGAGAAAAAAAACAACGAACGCCCCAATTCAAAAAAAAGACACAAAAACCTTTTTGTAAAAACAACCTTGTACAAGAACAAAAAAAACCGCTGTCGCCGCCAATCTCTACTGAATCTTTTACAAAAGTTCCTAAAATATTGTATGTGTAAAAATATAATTTATTTATTCAATTTCAGATATACTGAAATATATATATATACCTAAAATTAGTTATTGACGATAGCACCCCTAAAAATATTTATTTATTTTTAAAAAAAATTGAAAAATAAAAATATTCAAAAGAATGTTTATTTATCGGATGCACCGTCTTAACTTTGAAATATTTATTTATTTTTTTAAAAAGATAAAAAATATTTATTTATATCTTGACGTAAAGCTTAATTAAGAAAATTTATTTATTTAGTTACCTAAAATTAACTTAAATTTTAAAAAAAATTATTTATTTAATAAAAATTTTATTTAGTTAATTGAAAAATTTGTTTGATTTATTTTATTTTTATTTTTATTTAATAATTAGATAAGAGATTCCCAAAGTCAAGATTCGTCTGGAGACAATATAAAAAGTAAGTATGGTACAATATCCATTTCATTTAAATTTGAAATATCGCGCTCGCGAGCCCACTCCAACCATGCATGTGAGAACTGACTAGAAAAGCCCCTAACGACCAGATTCTACAGAACAGTTTCTCCCCAACCTAATAAAACAATCACAACTGTCACGATTAGACACTAGGTCCATTTCTACTGACCCAGTTGTGCTTGTTTAACCTACAAATAAATTACAACTAAACCTAATGCGAAAGTTGAAGAACGCTCCCGAGCACCAGACTCCAAATCATAAACTCTATGAAAAATTGTTCTATTGTAAAAGCTAAGTGGAAAAATGGAAAGTTTTTGAATTTGTATGAGGTGAAGCCTCTGATCCTGAAAGCAAAAGTACAATTGGTTCTTCTCTTCATTACACCGAAGAAGCCTCTGAGCAAAGAATGGTACTACTGGTTTGCACCTAAGTACAAACACAGCACCACCACTCCTCGTCCCTGAGGACTTCCTCGCCGAATGAAGAGAAGAAACCAATGTTCTTCGATCGCATAACCCCGATGGCCATAGGCGATCTAAGAACGACATCAATGTTAAGGGGATAAGCCCCATGGATGGCTTGTTAGGCCTACCGCTGTAGAAAGTGAATCAATAAACCTAAATACTACATAATTTATCCCTAATCCAAACAATTCCCTATTTAAAAATGCTAAATCGAAACATGAAATATATAACATGTGTTAATAAAGTTTTACATGAAATTAATTAAATTTAATCTTCAGACTAGATAATAAATTGGTAATTTACATTATAAAAAAAATTACGATTATTATAAATTCAAAACTAAGCCCACTAATCCTTAAGTTACCAATTCCAATATATTTGTTCAGGTTAAATCTTTCGCTTTATTTATTGTATTCAAAACAAAAACAAATGTTAGCTAAGAATAATTGTTTCCACATTTATACCATTTTTTAAAATTAATCGCAATAAAAAATGATTTAAAAAAAATGGTGGTAGCTAAAATGGACTCATACGAGATATGTATACGTACATCCGCGGATCATTATGATGACAAATGTAGAGATATTGATTTGGATCCGGCTCACTCTATAAAGTTGATGGGAATCAATTATTTTCAATTGTACTTCCATAAACTCAGACCAATAATACTTTGAAAGTAGTGACGAAAGATTTAAGCTTATACAAAACCGTTGAAAACTGTTTGGTCAATGTTAACTTTTACCACGTTAACAACATCCCAAAACTCATAAAAACATGACTTAACCACAATCAAAAAAAACATACGATTAATTTCATATATAAACCAATTGCATCATCCAAGAATATGTACAATATATAACCAAGTATAAATATACATTATGTACAAAAAATTGTACTATGTATATAAAAAAAACTATGTACAGGATATACAAAAGATATGTACAATAGTATACCAAAAATATGTACACGATTATATACAAAAGAAAATTATTTACAAAAATATGTACAATATGTACAAAAACAAATTCCAATGACAGCACAAAAAAAACAATCTCCAAAAAAAAATTGCTGTCCCAAAACGGTTTTTTTTTCAAACAAACAAAAACCAATGCATAAGCTTAGCTTATCCAACAACCAGGAACAGGAGCCTCCTGTGGTCCAATCCACTCCTCTACCTGTCGCGTGGTCGGTGAGATGGAGACCTCCTCGGCCACGTCAACCACTTGAGTATCCTTGGTCGAGGAAGACCCCATCTCCACGACCAAGCGACTCTCTTCCTTCCTCTTCTTATTCCTTTCCCTCTTCTTCAGGGTCGATTTCCTATTCCTGGAGATCCTCCTCCTTTCACGCCAGCCCACATTCGGCTCTGACAGAGGGAGATCCTGGATCAGCTGTTCCAGGAGGTCTCCAACTATCTGTTCCGAATGTGGATCTGGCTCACCTCGATCCCCAGGTCTCGTTCTCTGTAGAACAGGTCTGTAGACCCGTCCTACCTCTTCCTCCCTATTTCCCCTTCTTATAATTTGGACCCCGTTGAAGAGGGACCGAACCGCTACCACGTCTTCACCATTGAAGCTCCTCTGCCCCTGTTGTCTTTTACAATACATATTCTTATTTCTCAAGAATTCAAAAAAAAATTAAAACAACCCAAATATTTTTATTAGAATATCAAGACCAATAACTGGTTTCAAAAAAAAACCAAACAATTCGGACACTCCAAATACACAAGAAAAAAATTAAAAAAACCAATATCTGGTTTATCCAAAAATAGTTTTAAATATTATATATATTTAACATATGTATTTATAAGAAAAAATATAAAACAAACCAAACTGGTTATTACCGAAAAGAAAAAAAAATTATTTTGCCCCAAAATAACCAGTTGGAAACGCCCTAGTACAAATCTTTAATATATCAATATATTTAATATTTATATAAAAATTATATAAAAAAACCCCACTGGTTTATCAAACAATTCACCCAAAAAACCAACCCGGTTCTATAAAAGAATTACGCCAAAAAAATATGATTTATGCAAATTTTGCGCCAGGAATAACTTTATATTAATTATTTAGAACCGTTATTACACTTTTTAAGGTCCGGTTTTGGTTCGGCGTCACGTTTTGTTACTGCCCTTGATTGGAGCCTATTGTTAACTTGGACCTTTGTAACACAAATAAAATTGCTGCGGGATAGCGTTATCCCCAGACGAACACAAGGATTTGGGAATCCCTTAAAT
The DNA here is from genome assembly GCA_963693315.1 of Diogma glabrata. NCBI lineage: Eukaryota > Metazoa > Arthropoda > Insecta > Diptera > Cylindrotomidae > Diogma > Diogma glabrata. The sequence continues at coordinate 114,203,924 of OY856188.1, forward strand.
TTTTATAACATTAGCCGGACATTCCAAAGGAAATAAAAACAAAAATTAATATCTATAATTTAAAATACCTTGAATTAAAAACTGTTGATTGGTGAACACTTCCAGTGTGATGTCCTATTTCCCAAAATTTAATTTCAATGTTTAATTTCCAAAAAGAACTCAGCAGCATGAAATAGATCCTTTCGAGCGAGGTTTCTGGCACATAAAACTATTATTCGTATTTTTTGTGCCCCATTGCGGCGTGAATATTCCAATTTGTTCGTAATTCAAATAAAAATTATAAGCTGCTTTACGAACCAACATTTATTATATTAAAATTTCTGGTTTATATAAATTTATAATATGGAGTATGAAAAATTAGATGAAATTAGTAGCTAAAATCCACTGCGTATGAAACTTAATTTGATACGTTTAAAATATATACAGTAACTTTAAATACATTTTGATGTTACATTAATTGATATGTTACGAGTTATTTTATGTATATCTTGAAATTAACTCTTTCATTTTCTTAATTTTTTAATTAAAACTCTATGGATATCAACATCGCACAATTATGATCCACTGCATAATGTTAACCATTAAAAAACACAATATCAAAAAAACTGTATTGTTTTTTTCCTTTAACCCGAATCAGAAAATGAAATTACATTCAAAAATGTTTTTGATTTTAAAGTTAAAAACTGAATGACTTGAATCAAAAATGTGATTTTCCTTTTTACATCTGCCGATGTCAAAATAAATCGGGTAACATCGAAAATTCAGTAAAGATTAATAACGACAACGACATCTGTTCGCTAGAATTGGAAACAAAATTGAGTACGTTCGTTTGCTTTTTATAGTATATTCAAAATTTAACTAGCAGTTAAGTTTTAGAAAATTTTAAAATTATTATTAATGTAAAAATGAACGGAAACTAATGAAATACATTTCTATTGAATTGAAAACAAAGAGTAATTTGGTTTTATTATTGTTTTGCGATTATTGCGATCGTTACACTGCAGGTGTGGAAATGGACTAGTTTGGACATGAGGATCTAACTTACCAATAAAATTATAATTTTTTTGGATTGTAATTATTTTTCTTTGGGAATCACCTATGGTGTTAAAAATTCGTTTTTAAATGTTATTAATAAAAAAAAGGGGAAGTATTCAATAAAGACTTTCAATGCAGCGTGTGGCGTTCACCAGTGCTCTAAGATTCGATCTACGGTTTACCAGCAATGGCAGTGGTTTATGGGCTGTGCCATGGTGCTCATGTGACAGCAATACAACTCAATCTAGATTACTACCACTTGCGATGCGTGTTGCGGGTCTTGGAGCTTAAGTGTCTTGCTTCGCCGTCTGAGTGTGTGAGTGAATGTTAGGATGTGTGAAGTGTGAGTGTGTGGGCGTCTGAGAGTGACTGTGGGGGCTGGACGCGCTGATCGTAGGTCTTTCGCAAACGGGGTCGCCAGAGTCTCCCTTTTCCACTTGTATTTTTATTCATTTCTGTGACTTTTCGTAAATAGCGTACATTTCTGTATTTGTGCTGAAGCAGCAGGTATTATTCTATCAAACCCACGATGGCTGAGCCTTAGTCGTGACGGCTTTAAACTACTCAAGGTACGCTTCCTGCTAAGCCATTCTCATTGGTTAATCAGTGTCGAAACGTAGGAGGAGAAACGATCTGGATTTCGCACTTTTTTGTCCATAAATCAAAAACTGGGCACCGCAAAATTCTACAAAAAATTGCAACAAATTCTAAATTATGTGCTCTTTCAAATGACACCCCACTCGCTTGGGTCAAAAAAAGGTTTGTTTACCCTCTTTACACCGGTCCCCTAAACACACAGATATATAATTATTTGAGACTTCGCTATAATTTCCATACAAAATTTACAAAATTTCCTAGCTCTGTGATTTTTTTCAAATTCTGTCAATCAGTGTCGAAACGTAGGGGGGGAGGGGAACGGTCTGAATTCAGCACTTTTTTGTCCATTACTCAAAAATTGTGCTCCGCAAAATTCTAAAAAAAATTGCAACGAGTTATAAATTAAGTGCTCTTTCAAATGACACCCCACTCGCTTGCGTCAAAAAAGGTTCTTTTTTACCCTCTTTACCCCGGTCCCCTAAACACACAGAAATATAATTATTTGAGACCTCGCTATAATTTTCATACAAAATTTACCAAGTTTCCTAGCTCTGTGAATTTTTTCAAATTTTTCTGTCAATCAGTGTCGATACGTAAGGGGGGGACGGTCTGAAAGTTGCACTTTTTTGATAATAACTCAAAAACTGGGCATCGCAAAATTCTAAAAAAAATTGCTGTGTTTTCTAAATAAAGTGCTCTTTCAAATGACACCCCACTTGACCACATTTTAAATAGTGTATTTACCCCTCCTCATTTCCACCCCCTTAATAAATCTAATTATGATAATATGACACTTTTATATATTTTTTATTAAAAACGTACTAGTTTTTCTATCATTCCAAATACATTTGAAAATTTTCGATCAGTTAGGTTCGGAGCTAATCGAGGTAAGAAAACACGAAAAAAATGTCATTATTCAAAATTGTACAAAAAATGGTGAGGTGTAAAATTCCAAAATAAATTTTTAAGGAATACTGAAATGAAGCCTTTTCATATGATACCCTACTTGAATCTATAAAAAAATGTATTTTCTCAAAGGTCTCACATCGAACCTCTGTAAACCAAACGAAAACCACTTTAGTTTTATTTGTATTCGTCATTTCATGTGGACAGATTGGTTTTATACGCACCTCAAATTTCAAGTCCATAGCATTTATAGTTTACGGGATAATCGATATAATGTGAAAAACTCGTTTTACTCTCACCAATAGTGTTCCATATAAAAAGTGATAGAAAATTATAGAATCCGATAGAGCCGTTTTCTATCGTTTACAATGCGGTTTTTAAATGCGAATTAATGGCTTGGAATCGTTGCTTGCGGCGGATGCAATTTCTATCGTTTTTGAATGTTTCTTATCGTTATTTTCTGATAGAAATGACAACGATCCTATAGTTTTTTTTCTTTAGATAAAGATGCAAAAACGATACGTTGTTTCTAACGTTTTATACTGTAAATCCCACAACCAAAATATTTTAAAAATAACCTTTTTAAAAAAACGTTTCTAAAGTTCTCTACTACTACTCTATGATATAAGTAAAAAAAGCTTCTGGAAAATATAAGAAATAAAAAACCATAAACAAAAATACATCCTAATACATTACTCAGTACTCACAATTTCTTATCTTTTAAACTAAGGAGAAGTGACAATTATACGTATATTATTTTTTAAACTATATATATCTAAATGGATATAGATCTAGTGAAATCGAAAAACATCATTATAAAATTATTCTAGTATTTCTATCGTAGTTAATCTGAAGTTTATAATTAAAATATTTTGTTTGTGAAACTGAACAAGTTTTGAATTCGTTTTCTATCATACATTTCGTATGTAGCACCCATTGTCCTTCACCGTTATCAAAATCCAAAATCGTCGCCCCTTGTAAAGATAAATGTTAGAACACAATAAAGCCGTGTTGTTCTATGGAGTTGTTCCGCAAGTGGTCTGATACGCCTTTCACGATTATGGAATCAATACATGCGTTCCTTTGGATCAAAATGGCTGCTTAAAGCAGCTTTTGAGTAGATCACCAATGGAACGCCAAAAATTTCAAAATTTTTCAAAAAAAACTACACAATTTTATTATTATTAAAATTTTTTATTTTGGGCTGATATTTAGATCTGACTGGTCCATTTTATTATTAAAAATACCAAAACTAGTTTATAACCAATCTATATAAAATCGAAAAATAAACTGCTTTTCAACTACACAACTTGTTCGAGGTAGAGTAGATCAAAGCAAATTTGAGTAAGTTTGATTTTCAATGGAACGTATTCCCAGCGAAAAAAAACCAGTTCTTTTCTGCAGACTTAATTCCTAATTCCCACATGTTTTAGTTCTAGATAATATTATTATGGAAGTTTGCGTTTGCTCTTTTAATATGGTCGAGAATTCACTATTCTATATGTAGGTCTGTAATTAAACTACGTTTATTACCAAGCTCCACAGAAATGGAAAAGTAACTCACCCAGCACAGTGTTGGTGTTCCCGTAGAGGAGCACACGTTCGATTAACACAACCAAGGACTCCTGCACATCCAGTTCCGTCAGTGATACTGTGATAGCTCCAGTTAATTTGTTGTTGAACGCTCCCTCTATTTCTAAGAAAGCATCAGAGTGTATTCCTTTTGCTCTAAATAATTTTCTATATTGCGTACTAGAGAGTGCATAGCCGTTTCCATGGATCTACCTTTTGCTATACGCATAGTGCGCTGTTGACAGCTTGATAGAGTCAAAAAGATATATTGATGGATCTGAGTGTATTAGAATGCCAGTGAGAGTCTCTTAGCGTTTCATTATTATTTTGAATTTCCTTCTATTCATTGAACAAGTAAATGAGACTAAAAATGGTCCAGTTATCATCCGATTTAACCAGAAAGCCTGGTATTATTGGGTTGGTTAAATATTCCTGAGTCAAGAACCTTCTGTATGATTCTTTAATGTTTTTACAAAAAAGTCTCCAGGATTTCCTCTTGGTCATTCGTATATCTGTTTTACATCCTCTAAAAGCCTTTTTTTAAAACTTCCAGTTTTGTTGCTCCTTTGAGCTTTTGACTCTGTGAAAGAACTTTCTTGATTTATTTCCCAGTGAAACCATCTCTAAGCTTAGAAAAGGTGGTTTCTGATTTTTCTAGGTTTGTTTAGTAGGCAATCAGTTATTAGAAAACTATTAATCATAGTAGCTAAATTTCCTACCAATCATATTGAGTTGTTCAACAGCAGATAATGCAACGTAATATCACATTGCTCTAATTTTCCACCTTTATTCACCGCTACGACGGTCGTCATTAAACATCCACCGCAACAGGCTATACTACGTTCTTTATTTTTTTTTTTTAAATAAAAAGTGTTGTGTAAAAGGGTTTAAGGTCTAGACCTAGGTCACACAAAAACTGGCGTTCTAATGTGTTGATGAACGCTTTTTTTAAACCTCTGCGGGTTGAAGCCACCTGAGACTAAGGGTTCCGGCAAACTATTCCATTTGTATGCAGTTCGGACAAAGAAGTCTTTTTGCGATCTGCTAGTATGACAGCCCGGGATCTCGACCGCTTCACTGGTTGCGGTAGCCGATTGCCGAGTGGAACCGGGGTAAGAATAAGTTTGAGGCACGATGCCGCTGATTTCATCTGAGCATTGTTGATGACGATATTTGTAAAAACAACGAGGTCAGCAACAGTGCGACGATGTTGTAGGGAATCAAGTTTTGATGTCAAAGCTCGATCACCCATAATTCGTATAGCCCGCTTTTGAACAGAGTCCAAGAGGACCAAGATAAAAAAAGAAGCAGCACCCCAAGCTTGACAGCAGTACTCCATTCAGGGACGAATATAGGACTTATAAACAGGGAGCAATTGGTACCCTTGTAAAAAAAAATTGATAGAAAACGATAGAAACCGATAGACAGTTTTCTATCGTTTCCTATGCGGTTTTTGAATGAGAATTAATGGGCTGGAATCGTTTTTTCCCATAGAAACGGATGCGGACTCTTACGTTTTGGCTTTTGTGGCGGACGCAATTTCTATCGTTTTTGGGTGTTTCTTATCGTTATTTTCTGATAGAAATGAAAATCTAGTAAAAAAATAGAACCGTTTTCTATCGTTTCCTATGCGGTTTTTGAATGAAAATGAATGGGGCTGTATCGTTTTTTCCGACAATGTTTGTATCGCTTTAATCGTTTTCTATCGTTTTTTGGTAGATGATCTGATTCGTTTTCAATAGGTTATTTCACATTATTTTTTTTCTGTTAATCCCTATCCGTTTTAATCGTTTCTTATCGTAAAACCCGAATTTTAGTGCAATATCCTATCGTTTTGAATCGTTTTCAATGGGTTTTTTCACATTATTTTTGTTTGTTTATTCCTATCAGTTTTAATCGTTTCTTATCATAAAAGCCGAATTTTAGTGCAATATCCTATCGTTTTGAATCGTTTTCAATGGGTTATTTCACATTATTTTTTTTCTGGTTAGAAATTTATTACAAAACTAACACGAAGCATCAATACGTTGCCGGAAAATCATAACAGATCATAAATTAATATAATTTAGTGAAAAGATGATACAATCAGCAAACTACTCAAAAACCTCTCCATTTAGCGTTTCGGAAAAATATTAAAAAATCACAAATTCATATTTCTTTCGAAATTCCAAAAACATTGTAAAAATTAAATAAAATCAAACTTTTCCCAAAATTCTAAAAATATTCCGAAAATTGTTACAAAACCAAAGATTAAACTTTTTTCAAAAATTCTGAAAATATTGCAAAAATTATAACAAAATCAAAAATTGAAACTTATTTCAAAATTCCAAAATTATTCCAAAAATTAGAATAAAATCAAATATTTAAACTTTTTCTAAATCTAAATAATATTCAAAAAATTCTTAAAAATTTAAAAATTCAAACTTTTTCCAAAATTCTAAAAATATTCCAAAAATTCTTACAAAATCAAAGATTGAAACTTTTTTCAAAATTCCAAAAATATTTCAAAAACTATAACAAATTCAAAAACTTCATGTCACATTTACGTCATACAAAGTACAAACTTTGGCTAAAAAAGTAAATGAAAATCATTTTTTTGACATACTTCACAATATTTTTTTAACAAACTTATATAATGCAATAATCTAGTTTTTGGTCTCACATACCAATCCCAATCATCAAGATTTCTTCAAATTCAATGTTTCTATTCGTAATCACTTAAAATGGACGTTTTTTAAGCAAAAAATCTGCAAATATCCTTGTTTTGACACACTCGACGAGTTTTTGACACACTTCCGGTACAGTTATCGAACACATCGTCCTTTCGGCTCTTCCCATTGAGTAAACCTAGTTTTAGAAAAAAAAATTGGAATCCGTCCAGCCGTTTTCTAGATTTCGTCGGCCGGCCGGCAGACAGACATTTTTTTGTTGCTTTTTTAGAATTTAGTAGGTCCTAAAACGTCGAAAAATTCCAAAAAAGGGGGGGGAGGAAAAATTTCACTTTTGCAATACTTAGGTTTTTTCAAAACCGAAGTAATGTCCCATAGGTGACGGTAGATGCCGATTGGTTTGTTTTTCTTGAAAAAATTTCAATTGTAAATTTCAGATTCAAACCGATAGGAATCTGATGGCGGAAAAATACGATAAGTTACGATTGGTTTTACATGTAGCACCAACATATGGAATGTACGATAGAAAACGTTTAAAAACTTGTTTAGTTTTACCAAAATATTTCAATCAAAAACTTCAGATTCAGAACGATTAACAACGATAGAAATTTTATCGGAAAAAAACCCATTGAAACCAAATCTGAAATATCCCATAGGTGACGAATGATGCCGATTGGTTTGTTTTTCTTGAAAAAATTTCAATCATAAATTTCAGATTCAAACCGATAGGAATCTAAAGGCGGAAAAATACGATAGGTTACGATTGGTGCTACATATGGAATGTACGATAAAAAAATATTCAAAACTTGTTCAGTCTTACCAAAAAATTTCAAGTCGTGATCTTCAGATTTAAAACGATTAACAACGATAGAAATTCCATCGTAAAAAATCCTATTGATAACGATAGATTACGATTGGTTGATTTCTCCTGGAAACATCTCAATCGTAAATTTCAGGTTCAGCCCGATAGAAATCTAATGACGGGAAAATACGATAAGTTACGATTGGTGCTATATATGTAATGCCGAATAGAAAACGATTCAAAACTTTTTCAATTTCACCAAAAAAAATTTCAATCGTGATCTTCTGATTCAAAACGATTAACTACGATAGAAATTCTATCGTAGAAAAACCATTGAAGCCGAAAACTGAAAAATCCTATAGGTTACGATAGATTACGGTGCGTTTTCTATTTGGCAGATATAGTCTATGCGTTTAAAATGATTAAATCCGATAGAAATGGATAGCAAACGATAGAAAACTATACGTTTTTAATCGTTTTCTATCGGTTTCTTTCGATTTTTTTATAAGGGTTTGGAGTGAAAAATTTTTGGCATCTTTTTAGGAGGCCGAGTTTTTTAGACGCGCTTTTTGCCATCGCCATTACATGATCGTTCCAGAGTAGGTCATTTGAAACTGTGACACCAAATAAACGAATGTTTTTACATTCACCCATTGGTTCTGTTAATTGGTTGGTTGGTTATGTTAATTTTTTTCTTTTACAAAAGCCTTTTCATAACTTGTTTCTAAGTGTCTTAGCTTCGAAGCTCTTCTTTTAAAAGCTATTTTAGTTTTTAAAGTAACACTTCGAATTTACGACAGAAACGATTAAAAATGGCATTTTGGCAGGTAAGGGATTTTGTTCAATAAAAAAAGGATGAAGCCATTTTTGATCTTTCGGAAAAAAACAAGTAAATGCGATACCTAAAACATCCTCCTCAAAAGGCATAAACCGTTAATGTCACCAGACGTCCTGCTTTTTCAAATTGTGAAAGCGTCGTTTTTAAAAAGTTCGATTTTTTTTAAGAACGCACGACAAACTCGAAACTCGAAACGGGAGGAGAACGGGCAGAAATATACGGTTTTAGCAAAAATTACAATAAAGAATCGAAATGTTAGAAAGTAAATGCACTAAAATTTGTGTAAAACGCGCAGTCCTTATCAGAAACTAATGCTGCAAATGGAATGAGTCTTACGGTAAATAAAGTGTGGACATCACAATTAAGGGTTGTGAATTTTGAAAGCTTTAGTTGTCATTTTTATGTGTTAATTATAGTTTAACAAATTCTTAGGTAAAATTTGATAGCTTTTTGAACAGCGGAAAAAATTCACTCAAATAAAAAATATGCCAAACAATAATACGTATAATATTAATGAAATTGTGATCTACGCGACCAATGCTGAACCTGACCATTTCTGATCGACTTCGTACTTGCGCGTGTTCCATTGAAAATCAAATTTCCTTTGATCTACTCTACCTCGAACTAGTTTTGTAGTTGAAAATCATTTTTTCTACTCTCTCTCTCTCTCTCTCTCTGGCGTTTACATCCCATGAAGGGATTTTGCCGTCTGTGCCACCAGCTTCCAATCATCTCGTTCCATGACCAGTTGACCCCAGTTTCGACATCCTATATCACGAAGGTCTTGGATGATGTCATCACGCCAGCGTTGTCTAGGTCTTCCTCTTCGACGAACACCAGCTGGTTGTTGTTGGGACGCTTTTTTTATCATTCTTTCCAATGGAGCCCTTTCTACATGACCAAACCATCTAATCCGGTTGGATTTAATGAATCCGATTACATCGCAGCCTCCAAGAAGCTGTCTGATTTCATGATTCATTCGGATTCTAGACTGATTTTCAGCAACTTTACATGGACCATAAATTGTTCGTATGACTTTCCTCTCGAATGTTGATAGAATTTTACAATCGGAAGAAGTCAGTGTCCAGCTTTCACTTCCAAATGTGAGCATAGGTCGGATTAATGCTTTGCAAAGTGTGAGTTTGCACGACTGCGAAAAATGTTTGGATCGCAAAAGTTTTGAGTATGCGTAGAAAACTCTGTATGCGGCAGAGACACGGGCTTTGATATCTGCCTGCATGTCATTTGACGATGTTATTACAGACCCGAGGTATTTGAAGTTTTCCACGCGTTCCACTTCATAGTCGCCAGTATCCAGATTTCCGGGAGGTATATTCCTGGATGTTGTTAAAAGTTTAGTCTTGCCGGTGTTAATGCATAATCCAAGTCGTTTAGCATTTCTTTCAAGCTGAGAGAGACTATCCTTGATATCGCTTGTTCTACGTCCGAGAAGCACCATATCATCTGCATAGCCAAGAACTTGACTAGATTTGTTATATATGCAGTTTTGTGTCTCAATTCGGCTTTTTCTTATCGCGTACTCCAGCGCCAAATTAAATAGTATGGGCGCGAGTGCATCACCTTGTCGAACACCTGATGTTATATCGAAAGGATCAGAAACAGACCCTTCGATTACTATTCTACAATTTGATCCCGATGTTGTGAGCTTGCACAGAGAAACAAGTTTCTCTGGGATACCAAGGCATATGAGTGCGGACCAGAGGTTGTCGCGGATGATACTATCATATGCTTGCCTGAAATCAACGTAGAGCTGGTGAATGCTGATGTTGTACTCCCAACATTTTTCCAGAATCATCCTTAATGTAAAACATTGATCTGTGGTTGAGCGGTTGGGACGAAAACCACACTGATAGTCACCTATGATAGATTCGGCGAACGGGATGAGTCGAGCAAGTACAACATTAGCTAGTATTTTATATGCAGTGTTCAACAGTGCGATGCCACGATAATTTTCACACTTTAGACGGTCACCTTTCTTATGTAGCGGAACAATGAGAGCTGTTTTCCATTCAGCAGGTAGTTCTTCTTGGTCCCAGATTGCAAGAATCAGATCGTATATACGTGAGACCAGAGCTGCTCCTCCATTTTTCAGAAGTTCTGCGGGAATTCCATCGAAACCTGGTGATTTGCCATTTTTCAGTTTTTTAATGGCAGCTTCCACTTCTTCTATTGCTGGGTAAGGGACAAAAATCTCCTCAGATGACGGAGCAATTGCTCGAATAGGATGAACTTCGTTCGTCCTATTGAGTAGGTCTTGAAAGTGGGATCGCCACACTGCCAGCACATCACGTTCACTTGTTGTAAGTTCATTATTTTCATTTTTGATGGCTGTAGATCTTGGGTGGAAATCTTTTGTCAGATTCCGTGCATTGGCAAAGCACTCTTTTAAATTTCCGTTAGCCGCCTGTTGGTTGATGTATTCGATGCAGCTCTTCATGTGTTCGCGTTTTTTTTACGTAGAAGTTTTGCTGAGGCTTTCCTGGCGCATAGATAATCAGCTTGGGAGCTTCGGGTGTTCCTTGTTAACCATTTTTCTCGCAGTTTTTGTTTATTTTCAACGGATTGGCGGCACTCGTCGTCAAACCATTCGTTGTGTGATTTCGGTGGTCGTTTTCCGATTGTAGTTTGTGCTGCGGCTATAATGGTTGATTGAAGCATTTGCCATTCTTCTTGTATGTTTAATGGCATCTCAGAAGAGATGTCATGCTCTTCTATGTTTTGTGTTATTATTTCCTGATATCTATTCAGCGTTTCCGGATGTTTAAATGCTTCGACATTCCAGCGCACGGTCTTTTTTGCTTGTCTGTTAAATGTAGATGACAACTTGCACTTGTACTTAAAGATCACAAGCATATGATCGGTGTCCATATCAGCACCTCTGTATGATCGAACGTCAGTTATACTTGTAGAGTGTCTCTTAGAGATCATGACGTGATCGATTTGATTTTCCGTTCTTCCGTCATTTGATTTCCACGTTGCCTTGTGAATTCTCTTGTGAGGGAAGAAAGTGCTGGAAATTACTAGATCATACATCATAGCCAGCTCGGCTGCGCGAAAACCGTTATTGTTGCTGGTATGATGCAAGCTGTTAGGGCCGATATGTGTTTTAAGTTCTGCAATCCTACCGATTTGAGCATTAAAGTCACCTACCACGATTTTTATATCGTGCCGCGGGATGTTATTGATGACTTCCTCGAGTTCTAGGAAGAACAGGTCTTTAATATCATCTGCTTTATCTTCAGTAGGTGCATGAACATTGACGATCGTTACATTGAATTTTTTCGTGCGGATTCTCAGTGTGCATAACCGCATATTAATTGGGCAGAAGTCGATAACATGCTGATTCACGCGACGGTGTATAAGAAAGCCAACTCCAAATTCTCCTCCGTTTTGATGACCGCAATAATACAGAGTGTATCCTTTCGCTGTTTCATGGATTCCACTGCCTGGCCATCTTAGTTCTTGTAATGCCACTATATCCAGTGTGTAGCTCTCGACTTGTTGGGTGAGTTTTAGGAGATCTCCTGGTCTTCTAAGGCTTAGCAAGTTCCAGGTTCCTATTTTTAAATCGTAGTCCGGGTACATTTTCCGAGGTCGTTCCAATAATGAATCCGAGATATTCCGAGGCCTGTGTACAGAATTTATGACAGTAGTTTTTTTTACGGAAATGGGGTGTTAGACCTTCGCCCAACCCAAATTTTCGTGAATGGGTTCGTTCTGCATCTTAAGGTCACCAGAAACAACCTTTTTACACGTTTATATAGCGAGCCGCTTGATCCAAGACAGACGCCCGCTGAAAGCCGCCCCTAACATGGAGAACAGACGCTTTCTACACATTTATATAGCGAGCCGCTTGATTCAAGACAGACGCCCGCTCCAAGCCGCCCCTAACATGGAGAACAGACGCTTGAGTTGCATTGGTTTTATGGCGCCAATGACTCGCCATGGTGCAGAATCATTGAGTATAAGCAGTATTTACTCTGCCCCTCTCAACTACACCAACCTAATTCTGTTAGCGTTACCCAGGTAGCACGGCGTGGACGTAGAATTTCGGATTTTCGCTACCCATTTTGTCTACTGCCCAACTTAAAAAATCTACTTTCGATGTTTGTTCATTGCATCGAAAATTTCTTTTTCGTCACCAGTGATAAAAAAACCTATACAATTTTTTTTCGTACCTAGTGACGAAAGTAATTTTTTAAAAGCCATCTATTTTCTAATTTCTTAACTAGAATAAATCATTATAGAACACCCATTTAGAGAATCAATTAATTGAATGAAATAATTTTGTTAGTATTAATATGTCTTTCTTGGGAAGGAGACGTTAATTAATTTTAGAATTATTTACGTACAATTTACATTAAAAATGTAAAAATAATATAATAGTTAACTATATAAGATTCACATATTCTTTTTAAAGAGTATGGTAACAAACAGTTGGTGTTAAGATATTTAAAAAAAAATTATTTCACCTATTTATTTAAGAAAAACGAAAAAAAATATTTATTTACATAAAATATTTTACGTTGTTTTAAAATATATCAGGAATTTACGTAACGACATCCGCATCCAAAAACTAAATCAAAACTGTTGTTTTTATTTTAGAAATAATAATAAACATTTTAAACTTGATTTTGTTTATTAGAAAACCCTCTTTAGTTATAAGCCTACTAGACGAAAAACAATAAACCTTTAAAGGTGCAAACACAATAGATCCGTTCCGTCCGCTCCGTTATATTTGAACTGTCAGTTTATATGTAAAACGGAAATTAAAACACAATGAACGGAGTGGAAAAAAGCGGAACGGACATTAAACACAAATTCAAACTTTTACGGAAGACATAACCTCAAATATTATTTATTTTTTCTACATATTTATATAAATAAGCAGATTTCAACATATTTCATAAAATAAGAAAAGAATTTAGCAAATCTATAAAATAATACATAAAAATATAAATATAAATCAAATATAAGTTTTTGGATAGTTAAAGACGGAGCGGTTGTTTTGTGTTTTATAAAACGAACGGATTGATGCGGATAAAAAACGAACGGACGGAACGGATATATTGACCTTTTTACTTAAACGTCAAATATCCGGGTGGCAAAGTGAATTTGTCTTAATACAAAATCTTCAGTTTTTGTATGAAAAGTGTTAAAAAATAATTTAAAAATTTAACTACGAATTGTTAATAACATTTATACAAGTAGTATGTATAAAGTGGTTAAAGATATTCCATATATTTGTGTTAAAACAATATTTTTGGTTGCCCGTAGTGATGTTTAGTTAGTACAAAATCTTCAGTTTTGTGTATGAAAAGAGTCAAAAAACAATTTAAACTAGTTAAAAAATAAACTAAACTACAAGCTAATAATAATATTAATACACGGGAAATGTTTAAATGGGTTAAATATATTCAATAAATTATGTTAAAGTCAATATTTTTTGTTTATAGTACATCTTTTTTCCCGAAAAAAAACTTGACATATGTGATCAGCTGATTTGTATTTCGAAAACCTTAAATAATTGTTATATCTTGCAAACCAATACCGTTTTGCGTTGTATTTAAGTTGTTTTTAATAAATTTGCTTTATTATTGGTTTTGAAGTAAATTTTAATACATAATTACTGATTTTTAATTATCATTAGACAGATTATAACGACGTAGCGACAGATTACATACAGAAATATAACGACGTAACGACAGATTACATACAGTAATATAACATTGATTTTAACAGAAATTTGTTGAATATATTTCACAAATTTAAACACCACTTGTATTAGTATTGTTATTAATTTCTAGTTTAGTTTATTGTTACTATTTTAAATTATTTTTTGGCACTTTACATAAATAAAACTGAAGATTTTCCAGTAACTAAACAACGCTGCGGGCAACCAAAAACATCGATTTAACATAAATTTATGAAATATTTTTAACCAGTTTATACTTACTACTTGTTTAAATGTAATTAAAAATTCCTATATAAATTTTTAGTTTATTTTTTAGCACTTTTCATACAAAAACTGACGATTTTGTATTAACAAAAATTCACTTTTGCCACCCGGCTTTGAAATCAACTATTTTATCTGTCAAAATATTTTAAGGAAAATACTCAATATATACATTTTATTTGATATGTTTAAATTGTACAATCCAGTTTGATTAAATTAAAGTTTTAAACTGGCTGCTTTGACGTTCAAGCCGCATTTTAAGTTGCAGTCGCTCTTGCGTTCATTCGTTTAGTTTTTTTGTAACCAGATATTCCTTAAAAGTGACGATTTTACGAATTACGTTGTTTTTGGAAGTAGGACGAATTTTTTTGTTTGAAAAATGGGTATGAGGGTGTGTTTTTTGGAGTTTTGTTTATTATGTTGTTTTCGTGTTATTTGTTTCACAATTCAAAATCTATAAATAAAACTCTGAAATACTGTGTTGTACTGGGCGATTTGCAGTATATAAAAATATTCCGGAACATGGGATAAGTGAAAATTAATTGTTTGCAAAATTTATGAAAAATACGTGACAGAGATGCTTAAGAATTGGCACGACGAGTCTATTTCTGGAGACATGCGGGAAAAAATCCCTTGTAAAAATGAATGATCGAAACTGATGAAGCCATTTTCTATGGTTTTCAATGAGAATTAATGGGTTTCGATAGGTCCTATTTTTTTTTTTTTTTTTTGTTTTATATTTTTTTTTTTATTTCTTGTATAGTTACAAAAGAGGATATCTTGTAAGTAACTTAAATTAAATTTAAAAATAATAGTTTTTGAAATTCGTTCATTATTATGTTGTACAGAGCTTAAAGTAATAAACTTAAAATAGTAATCTTAATATAACAATTAAAAATTTTAATCAATTTCAATATAGCAATTTTCAATTAATATAACAAATAACATAAACTGATGTAATATGTGTTTGGTTGTATGTATGTTTCCATGTAATATTGCAGTGCGTTTTGTTTGAATTGTGCGAGTGTTTTGGTATCTTTAAGTATTTCTGGTAACTTGTTGAACAGACTCATTCCTTTGTAAAGAGGTGTATTGCGTCCCGTATTGGTTCTTATCTGAGGAAGATTTAAATCATTCATTTGTCGTGTCTCATGCGCATGTGTGTCAGTTCTGTATGATAGTTGAAAGTTGTGTTTAATTAGTTTGTTTTTTATTTTAAATATAAGGAATGTGGTTTGTAATTTGCAGATTATTTCTATGGGTATTAGTTTAGTGTCTAGAGTGTACAATGATCGTGTTGGTTGTAGCTTAGGGTATCCTTTTATTATTTTGATAGCTTTGTTTTGAAGAAATTGCAGTTCGTTCAATTTATATTGTGGAGCATTGTTCCATATTGGGTTCAGATATAAAAGGTGTGTCATGATGTGTGCGTTGTAAATGTTCCAGAGTGCTTGTTTGTGTAAGTATGGTTTCAAACGATATAATGCAAAAATAATTGGTCTTACCTTATTTTTGATTTTATCGATGTGTTGTGCCCAGTTTAATTTATCATCTATTATCAGTCCTAAATATTTTGTGCTATTAACCCGTTTTATTATGCTATTCGTTAATGTTATATCGATGATGTTTTCTTCAGCTATCGGTTTGTGTTTGGTGAATATTATGTAGTTGCTTTTGGCTATGTTTAATTGTAATTTAATTTCTTGGAGGAAATGGGCTATCGTTTGAATATCATCTTGTATCTGAATGAGAATAGATTCTGTTGTTAAGGCCGTGTACATAATTGCCGCGTCATCAGCATACATCTGGAGTTTTCCATTAAGTTTGAGGTTGAATATGCCGTTAATATAGATCGAGAATTCTGGTGCTGAGAGCATGGATCCTTGAGCTAGTCCCTGGTTTGTTGTTTATGTTTTACTTTTGCACGAGCCTATTTCTGTAAATTGTTGTCTGTTTGTGTGAAAAGATTTAAGTAGTTTAAGTGGGACTTCTTTAATACCAATTTCGTGCAAGTCTTCAAATAGGATATCATGTTGCGCGGTGTCAAATGCTTTTCTAACATCCAAAAAACGACAGGCTGTTGTATTTCCTTTATCAATGTTAGTTTCAATGAAGTTTGTTAAATGTGTGCATGCAGTAAGTGTGCTTGAACTTGTCACAAATCCAAATTGGTTTTCATGTATTATATTGTTGTCGGTCAGGAAATGATTTAGTCTCGTTTGTATTGCTTTTTCAAAAATTTTTGAACATGATGTTAAAACAGAAATTCGTCTATAGTTGTCTATATCTTGTTTACTACCTGTTTTATGTATTGGTGATATTCTGGCAATTTTATGGATATTTGGATAAGACCCTGATTGAAACATATCGTTTATCAATTTGGATATCTTGGGGCTGAGCGTATCTACAAACGTTTTAAAAAAGGTCATGGGTATTTTGTCATGTCCACTCGCTGTACTTCGCTTGAGTGATTTTACTATCTGTGTTATTTCAGTAGGCGTTGTCTTGTATAAGTTTAGCGATGCGCACGCTGTGTGGGTTTGTTTCAGTTGGTTTCTGATATTTAGACTGTGGTTGTGTGCGGGGCTGCAAATTTTGATAAAATGGTCATTGATTACCTCGGCTACTTCGGTTTGTTTGTCTATTATTGTATTTTCTTGTTGTAGTGTTATCGCTGTTTTTTGTTTGTCGTTCGATCTGTTAAAAAGTATCTCATTGGTGGTTCTCCAAAATTTTTTACTATTATCCAAGTTGTCGTTAAATTTGTTAGTGTAGTATGTCTGTTTTTGGTGTTTAATTTGTTGGTTTGCCTTATTTCTATAATATATAAATTGCTTGTTGTAATACTCGTTTTGTTCATATTTTTGTTTTAATTTATAAAAAAAGTTTTTTTGTTTAATTATCTTTAGAATTTTGTGATTCATCCAAGGTTTGATAAATTTTTGATTTTTGATAACGGGTTTATGGCTTTCTGTCGTATGTTGTTTAATGCAATTTTGTATATTTTTTATGAACATTTCGGTATCGGTTGACATAATTATTTTTGTAAGTTCTATTTTATCTATTTTTTCATATTCAATATATTGAATAATTCTATTTCCTTCTTGTTTACGTTTTTTATGTGTGCAATATTTAAAAGTATGTATCTGTGGTCCGAAATGGGTGTGTCCTGTAAATACAGTGCATATGTATTTGTGATAATGTCAGTTATAACGTGGTCAATGATGGTACCTATTTGGTTACTTTTTCTTGTTATATTTATCTGGTCTATTTTATTTAAAATAATATGTCCGTTAGTGTATACTGAATTTACATAATCTGTGGTAAGTTTGTCTGTATTAATGAGGTTTATGTTGAAGTCACCGAAGTAAATTGTATTTTTGAAATTCTGTAATAGTGTTTTAAATTAGGTAGAAAATATGTTGTAATCTGAGTTTGGTGCTTTATATATCCCGAATATATTTATGTTTGTAGATTCGTTGTAAAGGTGTAGTCCAAGTATGTTGTTGCCCTCGAATTCGTGGTTGTGTATAATATTGGCATTCAATGTATTATGTATGTATATCGATACCCCTCCTGCTCTTGTTGGTCGTGTGCAAAAGAAGTGTTCATAGTCTTGTATATTGTATAGATGTGTTTCGTTGTCCGAAAGCCATGTTTCAGTTAGTACAATGATATGTATTGGTTTGTTATTTTGAATGAGCAGTTCAACGTCGTCCAACTTATTTCTGACGCTTCTTATATTTATGTACATAATGTTAATGCCAAATAAGTTGTTGTGTTGTTTGTTTACCATATGTTCTATTTCGATATTAATGTGTTTGTTGTAGTTAGATAAGTTTCTTGTGTTTTTGGAATGCATTTAACAATTTTTTTTTAAACAATTGTGTGGTATAATTACTTACATACTATTTTGCTTTGCTTTGAAGAGAAGTTTTTTGCTTTGTGAGGTCGCTATGGTGAGAGATTTTCACTATTGGCGTGTCTTCATTTATCCGTATAAACACGCTTCCATTCTTTACCCAGATAAATTTTATGCTAAAGTTTGATTTTAGGTTGCGTGTTTCATCATACAGTGATTTGGTGGTTTTCGATAAATATTCATTGATAAATATTTTTTGTTGAGTTGGTGATTTTGATGTGCCTTGTAGTTGTTTTAGTAAGATTGGTCCATTTTGCTTTGCTTTCGCGACTAGCAGTTCCTTGATTTCAGTATTGGCAAGTTCCACTACTATAATTGGTGGATTTCTGTTGTTCCGGGAGACCATTCTTCTGGAGTTTAATATATCCGTTTCTTTTAAATTAATGTTCAGTATACTCGCAGTTTTGATTATTGTTTCACTAACGTTCTCTTTTTCGCTGATGGGAATACCATGGATGGTGAGGTGTTTTCCAAGTAATTGTTGTTGATGATAGTTATGTTCTCTTTCAATGTTTTCTAATTTGATGTTGATAGTATTGATTTCAGATTTTAGATCATTATTTTCTTTTTCAATTTTTTCGGTTCTTTCTAGCAGTTTATCGTATTTTTCAGCAAAAAACTCGATTGAGTTATGAACTTCTTTCAACAATAAAAAAATGTCCTTCAATGACGGTTCATATTCAGCATCATTTATGACTTGGTTCATAAGTAACCCAACAGGTTTCGTTTTAGATTTATTTGACTGGCGTGTCTCCATTTAGCGTTTGTTTTTTCTAGTTTACGTATTTCAATTACTGTATACCGTTTAAGTGGATCAACTACTCAGTAAAATATTAAATTTGTGGTTTTTTTTTATTAATCGTAATAAATTTTTTTTCACAATCACAAAGCACTAATACTTGTAATATGTTTAATATTTAAAGATTTTAATTTTCAATATTTTTATTTTTATTTTCGATTATACATCCGCTCTGTTCAACGTTTCGGTTGATACTTCACTTCATTTTCCGATAGAATAATCATTCTCGTGAACCAATGAGCCTACAGAGAGTGTATTCTCCATGGTTAATAATAAATAAACGTAAAACTTAATAAAAGTAGACATTTACGCTGCAAAACATCATTTATGTTCTGTTGTTATTTAATTTTGGGTGACTCCTCATCATAAAAACGACATAATTTGACTGTCCCACGATCTTGCAATAGAAACTTCTAATTAGTTAGTATTTTAGGAATTTTTACATTTCGTCCCACATTTCAGCGATTAGACTCTGGTCAGTTTAAGCTACATAGTACATTTGATTCAAGATTTGCCTTTTCTTTCACATCAAATCCTAAAATATTTTTGAGGTCTAAAATTAAGTTAAATTTAATAGCCCGATCCATCTCAATATTTAAAACGAATAATTTAATTCTTGGGTGATATTTGGTCCTAAATAATCTTGTATTTTTTGGTGTTTCATTTTAGTTTATAAATTGTATTTTGTCATTCACATGTATTTTGTCCAATGTAAAACAACAAAAGAAATTGTCAAAATTTGTTTTTTTTGTAAATCGTTAGTTTCATTAATCGTTAGTTTGGTATGATTTTAAAGAAGTAAATACAAAGTAACGCTTAACGAAACTAACGATTTACAAAAAAAAGAAATGTCAGATTTTGAAAACTGCTTTTGTTATTCAGGTCTTATTCAGGTTGTTATTCTACGTTTCATAATCATAATATGTATGGTGAATGACAAAATATATGCATTTATATACTAAAATGGAACACCAACCAAAAGAGGAAATTAAAGATAATTTGGAACACAATATCACCGAAGAAGTATGTTTTTCGTTTAAAATATTGAGATGGGTCAGGCCCTTAAATTTAAATTTAATTTTAGGCTTCTAAAAATATTTTAGGATTTGATGTTATTAACATTAAAAAAGAAAATGATGAAACAAACCTTGAAACAAATACAGGTACTGCATATAATAGGATTGAAGAACATGAATCGGAAAAGCAGAGCAGCAATATTAACAGTGTACGTGTACTAGTATTGACTATTGAATATTTTCTTTAATAGTTATTTATTTATCTAGAACGAAAAGTGAAACTTTAAAGTACGAGCTAGTTGTTTACGGTCGAGGCGTCTAGCCGAAGCCGAAATTACTAGTGAGTACCTTTAAAAACACTTTTCGCTTGAGGTAAATACAAAATTTTATTTCATACTGGAAATTTATTAAAATAAAAAGAAATGAGTTTTAAATTTTGCTCAAAAAGTTGAACTTTAACGTCCTAGGACTTTATAATATTTTATAAAGTCCTAGGACATTAAAGTTCAACATTTTGTACCATAAATAATCAAAAATGTCGTTTTAGATATCGGTATGAAATAAAATATATTTGACAGATAAAATAGTTGATTTTCGTTTCGTAGGCCAACTCTGTGCAGTTGGCCGGATTTTTTTAAATTTTATATTTTATTATGATTGTACTTTGATTCTGGTGAATGAGGAGTTCAATTAAAATGATTGTACCTATCTAGTTTAATTATTATCAATAAAACAAAATTGGGTTTCCAGTTAGCCGGTCAGGGTTACCAACTCTTACTTTTTACTCCGAAGAATTCGGGCTTGAAGGTACGTCTTCGGATCTCCGTAGTTAGGTAGGACTATTTCTCCGGAGTTTTATGAATATTAGTTCATTCCGGTCAAGAGGTAAAAATGAATTATAAGTAAATATTATCATGCGGTGTAATCGGATTATAGAATGTACGTAGCAGAGAAAACATTTTTTGGTAATCGATTCCACCAGTATAGGAAATGTCTATGGTCTATAGCTTATAGTAATGCGAAGATTGTCTTGTGGCTCTTGAAGATCTACGTAGTGGAGGTATTAAGTGATTAATTTCTTTAGAGCATAGCGTAGTATAGTGTAAAAGCTCCAACCACTCCTGTATGATTCAGTGAATCACCTGTTGTTACCATTTTATGAATATACAATCGGCTTCAATACACGCCTATGAATTTTGGCGACAAAATTTACAGGTTTTTGGTACTGCAACGAATGAATGCTAGCTGAATTCGTGGATCGGTCGTATAAATTATTTATACATCGTTAGGGACGGCTTGGAGCGAGCGTCTGTCTTGGATCAAGCGGCTCGCTATATAAACGTGTAGCAAGCGTCTGTGCTCCATGTTAGGGGCGGTTTGTAGCGGTCGTCTGTCTTGGATCAAGCGGCTCGCTATATAAATATGTAAAAAGGTTGTTTCTGGTGACCTTAAGATGCAGAACGAACCCATTCACGAAAATTTGGGTTGGGCGAAGGTCTAACACCCCATTTCCGTAAAAAATTACTTGTCATGAATTCTGTACACAGGCCTCGGATTCATTATTGGAACGACCTCGGAAACTGTACCCGGACTACGATTTAAAAATGGGAACCTGAAACGTGCTAAGCCTTAGAAGACCAGGAGATCTACTAAAACTTACAAACCAAATCGATAGCTATACACTAGATTTAGTGGCGTTACAAGAACTAAGATGGCCAGGCAGTGGAATCCACGAAACAGCCAAGGGATACACTCTCTACTATTGCGGTCAGGAAAACGGAGTAGAATTTGGAGTTGGCTTTCTCATACATCGTCGCGTGAATCAACATGTTATCGATTTTTGCCCAATTAATATGCGGATATGCACAATGAGAATCCGTACGCAAAAATTTAATGTAACGATCATCAATGTTCATGCACCTACTGAAGGCAAAGCAGATGACATTAAAGACCTGTTCTTCCTAGAACTAGAAGAAGTCATCAATAACATCCCGCGGCACGATATAAAAATCGTGGTAGGTGACTTCAATGCGCAAATTGGTAAACTAAAGCTCTGCACGAACTTAAAATACATGTCGGCCCTAACAGCTTGCATCATACTAGTAACAATAACGGCTTTCGCGCAGCTGAACTGGCTATGATGTATGATCTAGTAATTTCTAGCACTTTCTTTTCTCATAAGAGAATCCACAAAGCAACGTGGAAATCAAACGATGGAAGAACTGAAAATCAAATCGATCACGTCATGATTTCTAAGAGACACTCTACAAGTGTAACTGACGTTCGATCATACAGAGGTGCTGATATGGACACCGATCATATGCTTGTAATCATTAAGTATAAGTACAAATTATCATCTACATTTAATAGGCAAGCAAAAAAGACCGTGCGCTGGAATGTCGAAGCATTTAAACACCTGGAAACATTGGAAGCATTGAGACACAAAACTGTATATTTAACAAATCTAGTCAAATTCCTGGCTATGCAGATGATATTGCGCTTCTCAGACGTAGACCAACCGATATTAAGAATAGTCTCTCTCAGCTTGAAAGAAATGCTAAACGACTTGGATTATGCATTAACACCGGCAAGACTAAACTTTTAACAACATCCAGGAATATACCTCCCGGCAATCTGAATACTGGCGACTATGAAGTAGAACGTGTAGAAAACTTCAAATACCTCGGGTCTGTAGTAACATCGTCAAATGACATGCAGCAGATATTAAAGCCCGTGTCTCAGCCGCATACAGAGTTTTCTACGCATACTCAAAACTTTTGCGATCCAAACATCTTTCGCAGTCGTGCAAACTCACACTTTACAAAGCATTAATCCGACCTGTGCTCACATTTGGAAGTGAAAACTGGACACTGACTTCCTCCGATTGTAGAATTCTATCAACATTCGAGAGGAAAGTCATACGAACAATTTATGGTCCATGTAAAGTTGCTGAAAATTAGTATAGAATCCGAATGAATCATAAAATCAGACAGCTTCTTGTAGGCTGCGATGTAATCGGATTCATTAAATCTAACCGGATTAGATGGTTTGGTCATGTAGACAGGGCACCATTAGATAGAATGATTAAAAAAGCGTCCCAACAACAACCAGCTGGTGTTCGTCGAAGAGGAAGACCTAGACAACGCTGGCGTGATGACATCATCCAAGACCTTCGTGATATAGGATGTTGAAACTGGGGTCAACTGGTCATGGAACGAGATGATTGGAAGCTGATTGCACCGACGGCAAAATCCCTCCTTGGGATGTAAACGGCAGAGAGAGAGAGAGAAATACAAAGAAAATAATTGCAGAAGTGTTTTCCTATTCAAAAAAAAACTTCTGTTTGTAAAATAAGTAAATCATTTTTAAAAACTGTATTTATATTATTTATTGTACTACATATATAATTTGTATAATATTTTAAAAAGTTCATCTAATAATAAAATATTTGATATTTAACATAAAAAAAGATCTCATAGTTTATAACGCCATTTTTATAATTTTCCTTCAGAACAAAAAGAACTGATTCCCGACAGTCATATGCACAACGAATTTTATCTTTAAAACAAAAAATAACGCATGTCCTAAACTTTCACAAGTTGTTAGATATAAAATACGCTTCAATTTAGTTTAAAAAAAAAAGGTGTAGCGCCATCTTTTCTTCAATTACATCGTTTTTTTCTTATGTTACACCATTAAAAATTATTTCAAAAAATTAACCGCGTACATTTTTAAAAACTTTGTTCTAATACCTATTCAACGGCAGATCATTTATGAAAATCGATTCAGTAGTTTTTCTACAATCGCTCGTCAAAATGCACTCACATCACAAAATAACAAAAAAATGACGGGCACCCTGTGAAGACCACTGGTCGAAAAAAAAATTCTAAGAGAACTTGTATTTTTTATTTCTGAAAAACTATCTACAAACAAAAAATAATCAAAATTAAAAGGGGTCAAGTCAAAACGTTGTTGAATCTTCGTGAAATTGCTCAAATATATATCTATTTATTTATTTTGTACTACACCGATAAAACATTTCTTAAAATATTATATTGTCCAATGAAACATATGAAACGTATAAATTACATTAAACATAAAAATATAAAGACTGAACAAATTGATTTAGTTGAAGTAACTGTATCGAAATACATCCAATCTGAAAACAATGAGGTAAACCATTGTTCTGTTAATTATTTCTTTGAAACACTTAAGATTACACTTAAAAAAATTCTACTTGAAGCCGTATTTTTCATTTATCAAAGGCTATCTATAAACCGAATATAGACCAAAATAGACCAAATTAAAAAGAGTCGAGTCAAAATGTCGCAAAATTTTGCTGAACTTGACTGAAATTGGTTTTAAAAAGTTCATTTAATAATAAAATATTTGATATTTAACATAAAAAAAAAATCTGAATCTAAAAATCGCCATTTTTATATTTTTTCTTCAGAACAAAAAAAACTGATTCCCGATAGTCATATGCACAACGAATTTTATCTCTAAAACAAAAAATGATGCTAGTCCTAAACTTTCACAAGTTGTTAGATATAAATAAGCTTCAATTTAGTTTTAAAAAAAAAAAGGCTATGCCATCTTTTTTTCAATTACACCATTTTTTTCTTATGTTACACCGTTAAAAATTATTTCAAAAAATTAACAGTGTACATTTTTAAAAACTTTGTTCTAATACCTATTCAACGACATATCATTTATGAAAATCGATTGAGTAGTTTTTCTACAATCGCTCGTCAAAATGCACTCACATCACAAAATAACAAAAATTGAGGGGCACCCTGTGAAGACCCCTGGTCGAAAAAAAGAATTCTAAGAGAACTTGTATTTTTTATTTATCAAAGACTATCTATAAACAAAAAATAATCAAAATTAAAAGGGGTCAAGTCAAAACGATGTTGAATCTTCGTGAAATTGCTCATGTATAGTTTATGCTATTATTAGAAATTTTTTGGTATTAATGTTTTATGTATTAATAATTTATTTTATAATAGTTACAAACACAAATGTTTAAGGTAAAAACATCGGGTTTTACCGTTGCGTGAATTCTTGGTAGAATTTTTTCTATATTACCTAACTCTATTATACCTAAATTGTCGTAAAATTATACGTAAATTGTCCGCGACCTTAAACTGTGTTTAAATCAGTCTTTTGTGATTTTTTTAAAAATTGGTCGGTAAAATTATTTCTTGACACATGTAAAAATTTGGTAGCAACTAAGGTAGCAGTATAAAATGTAAGTGTAATGTTAATTATTTTTAACAGAAGAAAACTATAGAAACATACATAGAAAACCAAAAATACTTACTCAAATAGTACTTTTTGTTTTTACTTATTTTACTTCACAGATATGAAATTATGGAAAATAATGATCGGAAAACCACTATTATATGATTTTTAGCACTGCTTATCAAAAAATAACTAACTTTCTTGTTAATATTGAAATGATAATAATTTGAACGAAACAGGAAAATAACTTTAAAAAACTACATTATCGATCAATTTAAAATTCGTAATACGAAATTTTTATGATTTTTATATATTTATGAATAAAAAAGCAATAATTTTAATGTTATTTAAAAAAAATTAAAAAAGAAACAGTAAAAAATGTATTACGCCAGGAGTTGAGCACTCGACCTACCCAAGCAACACAATAGGTGATTTTCAACTACAGTTTGGTGTAAATTTACCTAATTATGTAAAAATTACGTCGATTCAACCAGTTTTCTTGACTTTCAAATGAATTTTACTTATAGGTAGCTAATTAGGTTGATTATACGTATTTTTCGCCCAAAAAAATTATATCAAAATAATAGTAGAATTTAAGTCAAAACCAGCACACACCTATACCTAATTTTTACCTAAAATCAACCTCAAAGTCAATTTTATTTTGAACACGTAATTTAGTCGCAAAATGAGGAGAGTTTTACCACATTTTTCACCTATTTTCAACCTCAAATAACATTTTTTCTAAGTTGAAAAACAAGGAAAATTACACCTAATTTTACCTAATTTTCCACTTCATAGTAAGCTTAAGTCTTGTAAGGTAATTTATAATCAAATATTTGGTAGAAAATAACTTAAAAACTAATCTATAAGTCAATTATACCAAAAATACTATTTTATCCCAAGCAACAAAATAAGTCGAAAATTGGTAACATTGTAATTAAAATTTGACTTCAAGGTTATAAAACCTTAATAATGAGATGTAAAATTACATCGAATCGACATCGAATCGACCAATGTGGGGAAAAATTCGACGTCGATTCGACGTAATTTTAGGGTTAAAATATTCTATGTAGGTATTTTTCTTCCTACTTTTTCTACCTATTTAAGTAAATTTCTCCTTAATTTAGGAAGATGCCACGTCAAATCGACGTCGATTTATGTTGCTTTGCACCTATTTTCAACCTAATTAGTTGTGAGTTACCAACTAGGTAATATTATAAGCAATTTCATCTTCTCCTTTACCAATTATAAAATAATATGTATTTGGGCATCACATGTCAAATTCGAAAAAGATGAAAAAAAGTAATTTTCACTTAATATATAATTTATAATAAATTTTAATTTTATATTTCGCAATAAAATGGTTTAAAAATGAATTTTTATAACGAAAAAAATATTATTGATAAACTTTAGGATTGTACTTCTAAAAATATTAATGGGCTTCAAAAAAAATAAATAATCCAAAAATATATTTTTTTCATTTCTTTGAAAATAATTTTCTTTTACCAAAAATCTCACTTAGATAACAATATGGCGGAGTAATACTTTCAACAAAAATAAGTTTGAATATGGCGGACTAAGCAAAATCTACTTTAAAGTAAATTTCACATAATTTTTCGACTCTAAAGAAAATTTTTCTTAATTTTAAGTTGACAATAACCTAAATTAGGTCGCAATCTTTTATTTAAGAAATTTCTACTTAAACTGGTAACATTCTACCAAATTGGTTGCATTTGAATTTCTACGCGTTCTATTTTAGTGAATTTCTACCTATTGGTACACCAGCATCGTTTTGTATAAAAATTTAAGTATTGTTGCTGCTAATTGCACAAGTATAATGGCATATTCAATTACACTTTTTTATGGAGATTTAATTTTCCATTGTCTATTGAATTTTTTTCTAAAACCCAATATGTGTTTCATTATAGAAAAATAAATAAAACCCAAATACTAGTTATATATGAAAATCTTATAATTATTTAATCTTTAGTCGATAATTTTATTAAGGGTACAAATAATGAATAATTACTCAGTTTCATTATTTACTAAATATCTTTGGTTTAATTTGTTAATAATTAATAATAATTCTATCTAATATAAATAAATAATAATTCTATCTAATATTAAATATTCTATCTAATATTAATTAAATTAAATTTACAAAAATTGCATCAAACAAAATTGTACATCATCCTTCAAAAAAATGTTTTTCCTAATTTTTGTAATTACAGCAATAAGATATTACATATAATTTTTTTTTTGTTAAATTACATCCTTTAAATAGGTAACTTATTTCTTATTTAAGTAAATTTTTACTAATTTTCGAAGATGAAGTCGACACCCAAGCAACACAATAGGTGATTTTCAACTACAGTTTGGTGTAAATTTACCTAATTATGTAAAAATTACGTCGATTCAACCAGTTTTCTTGACTTTCAAATGAATTTTACTTATAGGTAGCTAATTAGGTTGATTATACGTATTTTTCGCCCAAAAAAATTATATCAAAATAATAGTAGAATTTAAGTCAAAACCAGCACACACCTATACCTAATTTTTACCTAAAATCAACCTCAAAGTCAATTTTATTTTGAACACGTAATTTAGTCGCAAAATGAGGAGAGTTTTACCACATTTTTCACCTATTTTCAACCTCAAATAACATTTTTTCTAAGTTGAAAAACAAGGAAAATTACACCTAATTTTACCTAATTTTCCACTTCATAGTAAGCTTAAGTCTTGTAAGGTAATTTATAATCAAATATTTGGTAGAAAATAACTTAAAAACTAATCTATAAGTCAATTATACCAAAAATACTATTTTATTGTCGACTTCATCTTCGAAAATTAGTAAAAATTTACTTAAATAAGAAATAAGTTACCTATTTAAAGGATGTAATTTAACAAAAAAAAAATTATATGTAATATCTTATTGCTGTAATTACAAAAATTAGGAAAAACATTTTTTTGAAGGATGATGTACAATTTTGTTTGATGCAATTTTTGTAAATTTAATTTAATTAATATTAGATAGAATATTTAATATTAGATAGAATTATTATTTATTTATATTAGATAGAATTATTATTAATTATTAACAAATTAAACCAAAGATATTTAGTAAATAATGAAACTGAGTAATTATTCATTATTTGTACCCTTAATAAAATTATCGACTAAAGATTAAATAATTATAAGATTTTCATATATAACTAGTATTTGGGTTTTATTTATTTTTCTATAATGAAACACATATTGGGTTTTAGAAAAAAATTCAATAGACAATGGAAAATTAAATCTCCATAAAAAAGTGTAATTGAATATGCCATTATACTTGTGCAATTAGCAGCAACAATACTTAAATTTTTATACAAAACGATGCTGGTGTACCAATAGGTAGAAATTCACTAAAATAGAACGCGTAGAAATTCAAATGCAACCAATTTGGTAGAATGTTACCAGTTTAAGTAGAAATTTCTTAAATAAAAGATTGCGACCTAATTTAGGTTATTGTCAACTTAAAATTAAGAAAAATTTTCTTTAGAGTCGAAAAATTATGTGAAATTTACTTTAAAGTAGATTTTGCTTAGTCCGCCATATTCAAACTTATTTTTGTTGAAAGTATTACTCCGCCATATTGTTATCTAAGTGAGATTTTTGGTAAAAGAAAATTATTTTCAAAGAAATGAAAAAAATATATTTTTGGATTATTTATTTTTTTGAAGCCCATTAATATTTTTAGAAGTACAATCCTAAAGTTTATCAATAATATTTTTTTCGTTATAAAAATTCATTTTTAAACCATTTTATTGCGAAATATAAAATTAAAATTTATTATAAATTATATATTAAGTGAAAATTACTTTTTTTCATCTTTTTCGAATTTGACATGTGATGCCCAAATACATATTATTTTATAATTGGTAAAGGAGAAGATGAAATTGCTTATAATATTACCTAGTTGGTAACTCAC
Source organism: Diogma glabrata (assembly GCA_963693315.1). NCBI lineage: Eukaryota > Metazoa > Arthropoda > Insecta > Diptera > Cylindrotomidae > Diogma > Diogma glabrata. Next base: position 114,233,274 of record OY856188.1, read on the forward strand.
AACTAATTAGGTTGAAAATAGGTGCAAAGCAACATAAATCGACGTCGATTTGACGTGGCATCTTCCTAAATTAAGGAGAAATTTACTTAAATAGGTAGAAAAAGTAGGAAGAAAAATACCTAAATAGAATATTTTAACCCTAAAATTACGTCGAATCGACGTCGAATTTTTCCCCACATTGGTCGATTCGATGTCGATTCGATGTAATTTTACATCTCATTATTAAGGTTTTATAACCTTGAAGTCAAATTTTAATTACAATGTTACCAATTTTCGACTTATTTTGTTGCTTGGGTATAGCTCAGTCGCGTCGTCATCCATATTGCAATTTGAAACGTTACGACCTTATAGAGGAATAGACTCACGGCTATAGATAGATATAGAGAAAAATATTAAAAAATGGTAGTTCGGTTGCCGGCTATACCAATGAATCTTAGAATTCATTAAATGGATTGTTTTCCAATTTTACCATTTTTTTAGCGAAATTTTTCTATTTTTTTAAAATATAAATCGCCGGAGCTCTGAAAACCGTGTAAATAGAAAAAGTTATTTTAAAAGCAATTACTTTCTGTAAATAAAGTTTTAAGTAGAAATATTTTGAGTTGAGTAGAAATATTTTGTGTATTATTTTTAACGCTGTGTTCATACTGGAAATTTCTACAATCAACCGTTAAAGTTTCTGAAGCTGTTAAAAGAATATTCTAGTTAGGAATATTGCTTTCTGTATTATTTTCCTGTTGTGGTCGAGCAATTGAGGTGTTGAATACTTAATAAAACCTTATTGTTTTTTGATTATAAGAACATGATTAATAGTATGAATAACCTAAGTATTGTTAAAATTAATGATAATAACGATGCAAACCAGGACAATAATTTTGAAAATTAAGTTCACTAAAATTAAAGAAATATTATGTTAAGTTTAAGTAAAAAAAATGTATCTATATATAAATACGTAAGCACTTTTGTTGTGGAACCATTTAAAGTTATTTGTCCCAACAAAAGTAAAATAAATAAATAAATACGTGTATATATCATCGTTTGAAAGGTCTTAAGCAGGAGATGTGCCGAAATACATTTTTTTGGAATTTAAAAAAAAGGGGGAAATTTTTAAGGTGTGTTTTTTGTTTAATTATTTTGATTTTTTTCGAGTTATTTGTTTCACAATTAAAAATTCAATTGAATCAATAAATCAAACACTGAAATAATGTGTTGTAACTAATTGTTAGTAGTTCTATTCACAATGGCCGAATTTCGGTCACTGGGCGATTCCTAGTAATAATTATGTCAATTACGTTCTATTGATATTTTGTGCTAGGCTTGCACAGTCCATGATATGTTTCGATTTTTAAATATAAAATAGAAAAATATATATATATATGTAATATAGTTGTTTGGAATGCTGATAGATGTGAAAATCAAAATTAGTTTAATGATTTAAAGTTACAAATTATGAAAATTTAATGTCATGAAACAATAATTGGAAGCTACATAAAAATACTCCTAGTGCACAGTTTTAAGTTTTCACTTCTGTCGGAAGTCCTCAATGACTGTCTGTTTTTTTATATCTCTCCTATCTTAATTTTCATCACATTTTTTCATATCTTTTTTTAATTCGCAATTAATTCTTAATTCGCAACATCATGCAAAGTTTAAAAACGTAGTTTTGGATTTGAACATAATTTCATTAGTACACCTCAAATAAACCTTCAATAAAAAGTAATAATGCACCTCCAAGATCACTTCGTCTTCAAATTTTCATTACGATCAAATTTTGAATTCGATCATTATGATATGCGAATTTGTTTTTCTCCTCTCAAAGATTTTTTCAATATATTCAACAACTTTGCATAAAAAAGTGACCTGAAAAAATTATCTAACTAATCGTGCAGATTTTCATAACAACACAAACAAACCAATACACATTTAAAAATTATAAAAAATATACGCACTTCGAAATACGAAAATAACACTAACAATAACAGAAAACTAAAAACCAATCCAATGAAACAAAACCAAACTAACAATACCATATTACATTTATTAAAATCATAAACAGAAAAATAAAATATTCTAACGAAAAATTTATCAGAAAGAACAAAAACTGAACTCGTTCAGAAAATAAGCAAAACACAAATTGATTAAAACAAACAAAATTAAATATAATGTGGGTAAAATTATATTTAAATATAATGTAGATATGTAACAACATATGAATACTGATTTATTAATACTCTCAGATCTATTGATCAAGAACCGTTTAGCTATAAATATAATGAAAACCAAATACAGTAAAACTCGCTTATTACGTTGTAAACGTACACTTGGCATATTAAGTACGATTGTTGAGACGATTGTTCCCCAAGCACTTCCACACATGTTTGTACGTATTTTCGATCGGATTTAACGTACTTCGTTTATACGGTTTTAAAGTACGTCGAACGAGTCCGTTGAAAATTTTTTCCATAGAAATAACTTCGGATATAGCGTACGCTACTTTTTTTATAAAGTTCCTCAAGTCAATTTAAGCTTGTGTTTTTAGTGGTATTTATCCTTCTTTTCTTAATTTCATCCGTTTTATATTTGAAATAGATATGTGTGGAAATACTAATGATATTTTAGCAGCAGTTGCTAAAAAATTTGACACGTCCGTTGAAATTGGAGAGAAATTTGGAATATGTAAAACTACAGTTTCATCAATTGTACAAAATTTATCGAAAATTAAACAGGCAATCTGTTCAAAACCGGAAAAATTGTTCTTCAAAACGGGGAAAAAATTAAATCTTGAAAATTTTGAAAAAGTTGAAAAGGCAGTTATAAAATGGCTAGAATTCATGAGATTAAAAAACATTTCCGTTAATGGTCCGCTACTACACAAAAAAAACTAAATGAATTTTCAATTTCTCGTAAAATACTAGACTTCAATCCTTGTAGTGATTAGATGGATCGATTCAAAAATTGACACGAAATTGATTCAAAAATTTCGTTGGAGAAATAGCGGATGTCTGTGTTGAAATTTGCGAAGATTAGATTACAAATCAGCTACCAATTATTACTCGGGACTAAGATACTAAAAATATTTTAATCTTGACGAAACGGGACTGTTTTACAACATGCTTTCGAATAAACGTTTGGCTTTTAAAAATGAACTATGGGCTGGTGGCAAATTGAGTAAACAACGGGTAACTAACTGTACTTGTTGGAGCAAACGCTGACAGATCCGAAAGATCGCCATTGGTTATGATTCGCAAGTCAAAATCACCAAGATTTTTTTTAAATATTACAACGCTGCCTTTTAAATACACGGCAAATTCTAAATCCTTTATTACCTGGATCAACTGATTAGGAAGACTCTACCTTAGAAATCGATAGTAAATTTTTAAATGCGAAAAGTAATGACTCTTTGACCGTTGATAACTGTCCTTCATATTCAAATGTTGATAATTAACGAGCCATTAAATTAATCTTTATGTCATCTAATATAACCGCGATTTGACAGCCAAAGGACCAAGAAGTGATAAAAAATTTGAAAAACTTGTATAGTGGATTTTTACTTAAATAAATAATAAATGACTTGCAAAAACTGCCGAAATTAAGCAACAATGTTGCAGTAGATTTTTTGACTGCTGCTAAATTTATTCCTATAGCGTGGAAAAGGGTGACGGAAAAAAATAAAAAATTGTAAACAGGCTGGGATTAGTTTATCTATATTCACGTTATCAGTAACTGAAACAGTTGATGATTCAATGACCAATGGTCATGAGCTTGTGGCGAATCACGGATTGAATCGAATCCTGCTATTTCATCTGCAAATGTATTACTTCAAGACTTCCTCAGCTTTGATGAGCAAATTGAATCGAATGCTGAATTAAGAGAAGTTTCCATGTTGGACGAGTTGTAATTAATATCGAGGAAATGAACGGGAATGAGGATAGTCTTGAAATTGTAAAACCAATGCCTTCTAAAACAAAAGTTTCCATGCGTTTATGTGCTTGGAAATGTTTCTAAGTTATTCTAAAGGATTTAAAAAATCGAGGATCGAAGGATGTAATCGATGATGAATAAAAAAAAACTACATGTAATTTTTTATGCTTAGTTTTTAATTATAAAATAACTTCTTTTGTTGGTAATACATATATGAATGTACCTCCTACCAAATATATATATGCGTTATCTTATTTAGTAAATTTATTTTACAGTAAAATTTATAGCATATTTACACATTTCAGCGTTCTTTTTAAAATCACTATTGATTTAACGTACACCTCGTCTAAAGCCTACGCACAAGACGGTCCCTTGGCCGTACGTTATAAGCGAGTTCTACTGTACATGATTATAGGAAATGGTGCTAACATTCATCTGGACATCAATGTATCGGATGAATATATAAGTAAAGTCAATAAATATAAATATCTTGTAGTAATTATTGGTGTAGGCATTTCTTGGAATGCACAATTTCGCAATATTAGAAATCGTTGTGCTCCAGTAGCTGGTATATTTAAAAGAATTGGAACATTGGCACCAGGCAATCTTAAATGAGGCATATATTATTCACTTTTCCTTTCCACTCACATATAACATATAGTATTTTAATTTGGAGCGCCACGTACAAAACTAAAATTCAAAATATACAATATATCCAAAACAAAGCTATAAAAGATATGTATAGCTTTCCTAACTCCAACCAATCAGATTCACACATCGACAAATATTCTTTTTGTGAAGCAATTATATAGTTACGTTGCATACATTCAAACAACGACTTGCTATTCAACTCTCACATACACTAACATACAACTAGAGCCAATAGAAGCCTTCGCAACATTAAGATTAACTTAACAGTATTTGGATCTAATTCAACTTTATATAATGCAATTAATGCATTCAACAAATAACCTACTAATATAGATTAATTTACGTTAACATACGTTAACTAACGTTAATTTTGGTTAATTTACGTAAACCAACGTTAACTAATGTTAATTATTGTAATTTACCTTAATTTTATAAATTAAATTTTTCCCCATACCCCCCAATTTTTCCCCGTCTAAAGAAGTTTTCACTTCAAAAATGGTACAACAATCACCAACAGAAAATAAAAAAAAATGAAAAAAGAAAACAACAAAAAGTATAAAAAAACAGAATAGTATTTCTTAAAACATTTCTTTTGAAAACTGAATAAAATATTGAGATGTCGTAAAAACAAACCACCTGAATGCATTCTAAATTTTACACCGCATTGACGTCACACTGTGCTAAAAGGCAATAGCAATAACCGATAAATTAAAATATATCGTAAATTGTCCGTAGCCTTAAACTAAATGGAAAAGAACAGTAGTAATAATAACTTTTAAAAACTGCATTATCGATCAAATTAAAATTCGTAACAAACATTTTTGATTTGATCGATAGTGCAGATTTTTAAAGTTATTATTCCTACTGTTACAATACAATAATTTTAATGGTATTTAATAAAAATTAAAAAAAACAAAAAAATGTACCATACCAGGAATTGAACTCTCTGAACCTCGTTCGACTGCGATATCCATATTGCAATTTGAAACGTTAAATAAATTAGCGTGACGATAATTTGAATATATAAATGTATCCCCACACAATCGCACAACGCGCCTAAAGAAGTTTTCACTTTAAAAACAGTTAAGACATGGTCACCATCATCAATTTCTTTACGAATAATCAAAATTAGTTGAGTAGCTGCTGCTAAGGGTGTTCGAAGATTTAGCAAATCCAAATTGGTTCTTGTGTATAACACTGAACTTCAACAAAAAAAACCCGTACATGCAAAAATATTAATTTTTCAAGAACCTTGTCCAGGGCTGATAAAACTGAAATTTGGCGGTAGCAAGAGCAAAGTAGTTTACTACCTAATTTTTTAAACTGGTGAGGCCTTCGTAATTTTTAGTGAATCTGAAAATATTACAGTTTTAAAATATAATTATTTAAAAAACATAACGGTAACAGTAATATAACTACCGTTTCTGTTAGTGTTGTGCTTGTGGTTTTTTTGAATATAAGAACATGACTGATAGTACGAATAACCTAAGTATTGTTGAAATTAATGGTAATATCGATCCAAATAGGGACAATAATTTTGAAAAATAAGTGCATTCAAATTAATGTAAATACTATGTGTAAATAGTGAAAATGTATAATATATATTACAATTACGTTATATTCATATTTTGTCCATGTACTTGGCTTGTACATATGTTTCGATTTTTAAATATAAAATAGAAATTGCATACAATAGTTGCTTGGAATGCTGATAGATGTAAAAGCCGTTTTAAGTTTTCACTTCTGTTGGTCGTCCTCAATGACTGCCTGTTTTATGTTTGTTATCTTTTGTATCTTAATTTTCATCGCATTACCTCAATTATTTTATTTTGATGGTAATAGGATACACCATTCACTATATTTAAATAACATTTGTTTTCTTCCCATAGGCTGCGATTGAAAAACCTCACAAATGTGAACATTGTGGTAAAAAGTTTATGCATAGAAGAAGTTTAATCATACATACAAGAGTGCATACAGGTGAAAAACCATTTGAATGTTCGAAGTGTTATAAAAAATTTGCAAGTAAAGGTGTTATGAAAGTACATACGGAGACACACATGAAAAAAATAAAAAAGGTTTGTAGCTTAATTTTATGAATAACTTAGAAGTTTGCTATTACTTCAGTCTGAAAGATCTACGTATTACAATCTCGAGTCAAAAGTGAAATCTTACCCTCGACTTTTATTTGGCATTTCTCGACGTTTTAGTTTAGGTCATATAGTGGTTTCGAAAAAGCAAAAAAAAAATGTTCAACTGACTGTCGGCCGTCACAACCGACGGAAACTAGAGAACTACCGGGGCGATTTAAAAACTCTAAAAATAGGTTATGTTAATGGTAAGAGCCGAAAAACGATTGGTTCGATAACGTTACCGCAATTGTATCAACAAAATCATTAAGTGTGTCAAAAAAAGCAAATTTCGATATTTGTTGGTTAAGAAACGAACAAAATAATGATTTTCATTCATTTTATAACTGAATTTTTAGGACAAACATATTTTTTTTAATAAAATTTATTGTGTTGTAGGAATTACAATATATGTTACAACAACTTTTATGTGTTTACCTTTTAAGACCAAAGTCCCACAACAACATGCTTGTAAGATGTTGATGGACGAAATCATTTTTGTTTGTTTTTTTAATATTTTTTTTATACTAAGTTAAACATGTTTAGTGTTAATTTAAATAAATTATAAAATAACGTCTCTGAATATCCGAAGATACCATGCCAACTGTGGTTTGTGGAAATGGATTATGTTTCTTTAAGAATTTGGTGGACATGGACTTTAAAAAGTTGGGGATTAAAATAATCAGGGAAAACTCATAAGGTCAAGGAATTCCAAAGATAAGAAACACGGTTGAAAAAATCACATTGAAAGGCGACAGTTCTACATTTTGTTATTTGAATGGTGAATAGGTGGGACATGATGCTGATGCTCTGGTTGAACGAGAAAAAATAGCGGGTTTGTGTAGTATTGATTTGATCTCCTCTGAAGAGTACTCATTCATAATGTATTTGTAAAATATCGTCAAATCAGCGACATTTCTTCTATGCTGTAACGAATCGAGCTGGTTTGAAAGTTTTGATTTGCCGATCAATTTAATTGCTTTCCGTTGGACAGTGTCTAGATATTTTAAACAGGTTGGGTATGCACCACCCCAGATGTGAGAACAGTACTCCATGCAGGGGCGAATAAATGATTTATATATCAAAAGAAGCTGTTCGCTATTGAAAAACTTACGACAACGCCCTAAATATCCTAACTTATGAGCCGCGCTCTAAATTCACCTAATAATCACAAAAAACTATCCACAAATAATAAATTCAAAAAATTGCGTCAAGCTTGTTATTTTTTTTATACGTGTGTGTTTGTATTAGTTTTTGCTGGAAGACGAATTTATCAAAAAATCTCTATTTCATAAAATTGATTTACATAAAAAAAACATCAAAAATTTTATCTGAAAGAACGTGCCCAATTGATTTACATCAATTTATGTACATCACTTTTTTTTGGCTGAAAGAACTCCACATAAGTTCGTTCAAAAAAGAAAGAGCTGCTAAGCTAAGGATGATTGAACATAAAGAATGAAAAATAAAATGCTATTTTTGAAGAAAATAATAAAAATATAAATGATATAAGAACTTAATCTAAAAAATTTGGGTGCAAATTATGAAAGTTTTTGCAATCCATACAATTTTCGACCGATCTAGTTTCGAACCAATGAGAAAATTTTAAACTTTAAAAAAGATTATCATTCTCATCAGGGCTAGCCGTACTAGATAAACTACCAAAAAATGTCAACGTTAATATAAACCAAAAATTAGGCTACATTTCTAGTGAAGTAAAAGAAAACAAAAAATTTACATAATCATAAACATATATTTAATTTTTAATCTTTAATTTAATTTAATCTACATTTGTTGGTAGCTCATCTAGTCGGCTGGCCCTGATGAGAATGATAAACTTTTTTAAAGTTTAAAATTTTCTCATTGGTTCAAAACTAGATCGGTCAAAAATTGTATGGATTGCAAAAACTTTCATAATTTGCACCATAATTTTTTAGATTCAGTTCTTTTATTCTTGATGGGAGATTTTCCATCGGAGTGACGTTATATCACAAATAATTTACTGAATTAAATATAAATGCTATTGAAGAAAAGAGAAATGGATTTGATTCAACTTTTACAAATTATGAATTGTGAAATGAAAATGGAAAAAAATTGACTAAGAAGATGATTGTATATATTAATTATTAATGATTATGAAAAAAAACATTTGTTTGTACATGTATGTATTTAAATTGTTTTTATTATTATTGTTAATTTTTGTTGGTGCATAATTTCTAATAATAGAATTACTATAATAGTAAGGTGACCAATTTTTTTTCAATCAAAAGGAGGACAAAAAAATTTAAGAAATAAGTACAAGGTAAACATTAGGTTATATAAAAAGCAGCCGCCGTTGTTGTTCAACTTTAAATGTGATGCTGTGATGCGGACCCGAAAAATTGGGTCCGCATCACAGTATCGAAAAATCAAACCATCAAATCGAGTTATAGAACCGAAAATCAATTGACCGAAAGTTCAAACCACCGAATTTTATGTCATTGATGGTTTTGAAATTGAAAAATCATTAGATCGAAATATCATATCACCAAAAATTCATTTCGTCTAAAAGTTATTCCATTGAAACATCAGATCACCGAAAATCATATAATCGAAAAATTATTATTAATTATATTAAACCGAATTTTATGTTATTCAAATTAATTTTAAACAACGACATATATGTGCCACTAATTATTATATTTACAACCTTATGTATGGTTATGGATGGCTATGTTTATGGATAGTTTCCTGATTAAATCGGTGTTGTACTTCTATGAAGCACAAAACTTGGTTAAATGACCTTCGGTGGGTCTTCTGTCGACAACTTTTCATCATATGTGTTTTACAGAGGCCGAAATAAATGGTAGTCAGATGAAAATAGTTCCGAACATCAAAACTTCCGAACCCTGTTCATTAATTTTTTACGGATCATCAAAGATGAAGAAAACAGTAAAAATCAGGGGCGTCAATTGGGTAGGGCTGGGGGGGGCATTGGCCCCCCCCCCCCAAGGATCTGATACTATCAGTACATCGATTCAATAAAACCATCCAATCGTGATAGAATTATACACTATAAAAATTTCAATGCACTGTTATTTTGTAAATTCGTCTAATTTTTAGAAGATTTACTTAACTAATATACCAATTTTATCGCATACTATTAATTGAAATATATCTGATAATATAATTATTACGTTACATATTATCTTGGCCTGACTAAAGTACAGTTCACCGCAATATTCAAACCATTATCGTTCTTTGTATCAAGGACTAGAGCACCACCGATACGAAAGGCGGTCGTATTGCTTCTAATCTTCTGATGAAATCAGTTTTATAAACAAAACACGATCGTTCTTCCAAAAACGCCGTGGGTGCGTATTGTGACAAAATTCTATCGTACTATAAGGCGCGCGGCATCACCCCTTTTAGAAGAACGATTGTGTTTTGTTTATAAGATATTCGTGTCTGAGCCACGATTTCATTAGTATAGCGTTCCTCGAGAGTTCATAGTGCAGTATTTAACATTCAAATTTCAATTGTTATTGGCCATTGGTAATTTATATAAACTTAAAAGTAAGTACATGCATGAGAACACAACCTAATTATACCCCACTTATTTGGAGAACCCTGACTGTTTGGCCTTGTTTTTTATCTATATCAGATTGTACAAACTTTACAAGACTTTTCTAAAAACAATAAATTAAAAACAATTCTAAAATGTAAAATCCTATAACATATCAAAAGATTTCTTGATTTATAAAATGAATGAAAATAATTACGGGAGTAATTTAAATTTATTGGGTTATTTCCAATGATTTTATGATAGTGAATGTTTTATAGTGGACAAGCAATATTTCCAAAATAGCAAAAATTATATGTTTGGTTGGATATAATAAAATCCAAAACGTATCCTAAACGTCAATCTTTGTTCATTTTTTTTATACAGTCACAGGGAGGGAGAAACTATTATTTTTTTGTGGTAGGTTTTTCTTATAGATTTAAAAGAAGCTCGCAATAATTGTACAATTTTGAATCAAATGAAAAATTTACGCACGTTTATGGGTAGTAAGCTGACCAGACGTCCCACGCTGCGTGGAAATATCACACATTTTATTGCGTTGTCCCACGGAGAAATCTGTCCCACGAAACGTCCCACGAAACAAATATTTCCACCACATTTTTTTTTTTTTTTTTAAATAAAATGTGATGTGTAGTAGGCATTACAATATGTGTCACAACAACACATAAAAACCTTTTAAGACCAAGGTCCCACATAAACATGCGTTTTAAGGATGTTAAAGGACGCAAATCTGTTTTTTTTTTTGTTTTTTTAATATTTTTTGTTAAATAATGGACAACTAAACTATAAATCCTATCACATATAAAATATGACATAGGCCAATATTTCGTGATAGGATAGGGAAAATAAAAATAAAATAAGAGATAAAAAGCAAATTCGTTTTAAAAATTTGCAGGAACAAAACTAAAATTGGTTTGCCAATAGTCCAGCTAATGGCATAATCCTTGATTATGGGACGCAGTATATTTTTCAATGATTAAAGCTCAGATATATAGTTATATGAAAGCTCGTTTCTTCGAGAAAGCTACAGCGTTCCAGCATCAAAGAATATTCATTAGCTAAGATTGAGAGTGCTACCGTTGACTGAATACAGTTCATCCGCCAGCACCCCTAAGATATCACCTTGGCTAGTGGTATCTCACTGCTATTGCCAGTGGTATGTGATATCTCACGTTGACTCATGTGCCAATAACAGGGAATGGAGTACGCGGGGTTGTCACACCCGTGGATCAAAAAATAGAAAAAAATTAACAAATTAATAAAAACTGATCCCTCCATGCGTAATCCCTCCATCGTTCTTACTCGTAAGAGTAAAATTTTTGTTTTTTCGATTTTACTCCTTTGAAGCAGATTACATTTTCCAGTTCTTTCATTCGATTTGTAAAAGAAGAAAATTAGTCACTCTACGTCATCCTTTATATTCATTTTTCTAACAATGCATGAATAATTGAACGAATCAAGCATTTTACGTTGAAAAGCATCAAATTTGACGCAAAAGTAAAAGTTTTGAGTATTTGAAAGAAAATATTTATTTCAATTTAGTAGCAAGAATGATATTTTATTATTTTCACTCCTGTATGTGGGAGTGTTATATTTTTTTAAGCTACGCACTGAAAGGACAAAGTAAAAGAGTGATATAAGTAGCGTTTCAAACTCTGTTTAAAACACACTTTAACTAGGAAGCTCAAAAGTAAAATTATTATTTTCTAATTTCTAATTTTTTTTTCTCAATAAAGAACAAACAAAGCAAACAGCATAAAAACTTGATAAATGGTATAGATTTGCAAAAGATAGAACGAGAGGTATACTGTATACCTCTTATACTTACAGAATACAGAAAAGATATTAATTATTTAGTAAAATTAAAATAATTTGTTTCAATTGTTTTACAGTCTTTACTTGTGTAACAAAAGTTTTAAGCGACTATAAAAGGTAAATTTATACTAATTTTTAAAATTATATTTAAAAAGTTCTCCTGCAAATCAAGACGGATAGAAAACGTTTACGTAAATTCTTATACGATATTGAATTGGACTATCCTTTTATAAAAAAAATCAAAATATAACGACGCAAAAGTTTAGTGTATTACCAGTGAATTTGAAAATTAACAGTGGACATTATGATATTAAAAGACATATAGATACAGATAAACAGACATATAGATACAGATATAGATGCTATAAGCCGCCAGCTCCAGTAGCTTGAACAAGTTTTGTTGTTATTTTGTTTTCTTGTTATTTAACATTGACAAAAAGTTAGTTGCAATTTGCGCTGATAACACGAACACCAATTTTAGTGGTGTCACGTCAAGGGGTGAAAATTTAAAAACAAGCTAAACTCGAATTTGAACCAGAGTGTATTGGGTATTGGATTCGCAGCCCATATTCTAAATAATGCAATAAGAAATGCTGCTGATTTAAATGGCACGGTTAAAAAAATTTGGATATTTTACTGTCTTTACTGGAGACGTTGAAGGAGTTCTGCGGCAAAAATAATGTCGAACATAACCAACTTATTGGATACAGTGAAACTCGCTGGCTGGCGGTAATGCCAGCACTAGAAAGAATTTAGAAAATGTACGAACCACTGCAAGCATATTTCCTAACGGTTGAATGTCCAATTAAAATAAAAGAATTTTTTGAAGAATTAAATAGTAAACAAATAGTAAAGGAAAGCATTAAATAGTAAATTTATGCACAATCATAGTTAGCACGTTTTCACCGTCCCACTTTCTCGCAATAGAAATTCTAATTAGTTAGTATTTGGAAGAATGTTTGCATTTTGTCGCACATTTTAACGATTTGGCTCTGGTCAGTTTAGGGTAGACATAACTCTTTCTCTCTGAGACAAATAAAGGAAAACAAACAAACAAACAAAAAAACGATTCGACATAAGAGGAGTCACGTAGGGATTGCAATCCCGTGGTGTTTTATTTTTCCTGGGACTATGTGACTCATAAATTTTAAATCCCGGGATGCCCGAGATCTAAAAAATCGTATAGAAAAACCATCCTTTTTTTCTATGCTGCACGATCTGCTGTCGTTTACAAATTCACTCTCTGAACAGTTACAAAGCAAAGATATAATAATTTCTAGCACAAGCGCTTTAATTAAAACTACTATCTTGATGCTTAAACAATGCAGAGATGATACTAAATTTAAAATTATTTTTAACAAATGAAGGGATTTTGCAGAACTTTGCGGCATTCGCTTCGATGAAACAACACCAGAAGACCAGCAGAGTAACCAATGTAGCTCAGAAGCATTTTATTTTTATTTCTAAGTCGATGCATTTAAATGCTTTTAAATATATGTGTGTATAAAAACGTGTATGTTATGTTTTACGAAAAAAATTTTTTATGTCATTTAAATTCTCGCCCCCCCCCCCCCCCCCCCCCAAGATTTTGGTGAAATGACGCCACTGGTAAAAATACAATAAATTGACTTCATATCTGCGTACTTATAAAAACATCTCTAAACAGATTAGATTTAAAATATCGAAAAGGAGGACAAAAAGGAGGACACTTTTCGAGGAAGGACATAATCTACAAAAGGAGGACTGTCCTCCCTAAAGGAGGACGGTTGGTCACCTTAATAATAGATTTAATTTCTTTTAAGTTTTTTAGATTTAAATTAATATTTGCTGTGAAAAAAATTGTTTGTTGTACCTTAGCTAAAGCTTTAGTTAAAAATTAACAATTAACTACATGTCAGGGCTTAAACATTATATTCCTTATTCTATAGTGCAATTTTGTTTTTAACAATGTTTTTTCCTTAAATCGATATATGGAATGGATGAGGATTTTTTTTATTGAATGTTAATTAGAGGATGAGATGTTAGACTGTATGGCTCATTAAAATGAGATTGCAACATGTTATAAAGGAGAATTCTTTAAGACAAACGGTAGAAAACGAACAAATACAGGGTGGCTTAGAATAGTAGATATACTATAGCATAAACCCTGTATAGATTTTTAAGCAATGATTTATTAATCTTTTTAAATAAATTACATTAGTTCATATACTAATATTTTTGTTTAAACGGAAGAGGCTTTCTTCTTTATCGCGCTACTCATCGTCTTTGTAAAAAGTTTTGAATACCCTTCGCAACTTTTTAGACGAATTGGTCATGGGCATTGTTGCTTGTTAATTAGGATGTGTCTTGGCCTATTAACGAGGCATTTTTATTATTATTTTTGACTGAAATATTCATTATTTTTGCAAGTGACCGATTGAACGAAGACCGATGTTTTTAAATCGGTCAGTGCAAATGAACGATCCGGTCTGAACGGATCGCTAATTTAGCTGAGGTTACCCATCACTAGTAATAGGATATACCATTCACTGTATTTAAATAACATTTTTTTTCTTCCCATAGGCAGCGATTGACAAACCTCACAAATGTGAACAATGCGGTAAGAAGTTTATGCATAGAAGAAGTTTAGTCAACCATAAAAAACTACATACAGGTGAAAAACTTTTAGAATGTTTTAGGTGTGGTAAAAAATATGCAATTAAAGGTTCTTTGAAAGCACATATGCAAACACACATGAACAGAATAGAAAAGGTAATATTTTATAAAATTTTGTAGTTTAATTCTTTAAATAACTTTGAAGTTTGCTATTATTTGGGTCTGAAAGACCTAAGTATTACAATCTCGAGCCAAAAGTGACATCTTACCCTCCACTTTTTTGACATTTTTCTCGACGTTTTAGTTTAGGTAATAGCGGTTTTCAAAATGCAAAAAAAAATGTCCAACTGACTGTCGGCCGTCACAACCGACGATTTGCTTTTCATCTTTTATTTTATTTTATTTGCATGTTGTGGCCTGTGGGACCTATCTAAAAAGGTTTCTATGTGTTGTTGTGACACATATTGTAATTTCTGCAATACAGCACATTTTCTTAAAAATATGTGGTGCAGGCCCGGTCCTGCGTTGGACAAAAGTGCACAGTAAAACAGGGCACTCAATTTATCAGGAAAATAGGGGCGCGAAACCCAACATCAATTAACAATTTAAATGAATTAAACCGTTTAAAATAATATTTTATGAACATAGACTTTCTTTCTTTTTGTTCAGTGTTTCAAATATATGCTTTCATTCATTTTTCCATATATGTATACAAATTTAAACATATAAAATATGTATTCTCTTTTCAACTTTAAATCCCAATACACACAAATTAAAAATAAGGAAACACATAAAAGTATTAGTACTGTTCATTTTAAATTGTTGTTCACAAAATATTACCCATACTATTGATTGCTGCAATCTTTTGAAATATAATACACACATACCATAAAATATCTGAACAGTTTTGAAATTCTGTGCAGCAAAATATTAGTTTTACAAGATTAATGAAATTTTGAATAAAGCTATTCACAGATACATTAAACGTCTGCACAGTTTTGAAATTAGAATAACAAAATCAGTTATAGGATGTTTATGATGTTTATGATTGTGTATATATGATATTTTGAATGTGTATATTTTTTTATGTTGAGTATGGATAATAAATATTAAAATTCTATGGAAAAGAAAACTAGACAATTTTTTTTTAGCAATTGATAAATTTAAAAAGTAATGAATGAAATAGTAAAAATTAGGTCCATGCAATAAAAACAAAATTAAAGAAAAGTATTTGAAGGCAAATAGTATATTATTTAATTAGGAGCTAAAGTGCTACTTTTTGTGTTAAGTTAAATTTATATTTTGGCGGCCGACCGTAGCAAGCCCGACAATTATAGACCAAACACAAAAAGTCACTTTAGCTCCGAATTAAATAGTATTAAACGTTAAACTTTTTTTAAATATGAAATTAATACATCAAATTTTTTATAAATATGATTTAAAAGGGTAATATGAGGTAATAAATTTTCTGAAATTAATTTTTATTGATTTTAATTCATTAAAATGAACGATTATGTTACTGAATATATGTTATGTTACTGTTAATGGATGATTATGTTACTTTACTGCTGTCGTAAAAATATTAGATTTACTTTACTGCCGCCGTAAAACTAATAGAAATGGCGTTACTTTACAGCCGCTTTGATTATACGTCAAAAAATCAAGACTAACCTTCTCCGTAGCGGCAGTAAAGTTCAACTTTACAACCGTTTACCGAAAAACAATATTATAAATTCATATTAAAAATTTGTTTTGCCAGGAGAATAATTATTTGTTTTGATAATTTGTTTTTCCTCAATTAATCCCATATTTTGAATTAGTAGTAGGTTATGATGCTAGAGGACGTATGCACGATTTATAGACGGTAAATCCTTGACGTTAACGTTAACTTAAACGTAACATGAAACACTACAAAATTTTGATTTATGGTCTGTTAGAAATTACGTATTCTTTAATGTTTAAATAATTTTGGGTTTGTAATCAATTTTGTAAATCAATTAATTCTTTAAAAGTAACAAACTAATTTTTAAATCAAAATTTAAAATAATGAAATCAAAATAAACTTTTGATACAAAATTTAAAATAAAAATATTCATTTTCATTTTTCATATTACATAATTTCATGCCTCTAGCGCATTTCATACTTTTGTACTTTACGTTAAGTTAGCGTTATCGACTATAAATTGAGCAGTAAAGCTAAAGATTTTGAACGTATGTGGAGTTTGCCAATCGCGGTGCCAGTTGAGATTTGCACCCACATTAAATTCAAAATCAAAGTCGTATACTAATTTTTATTCGTCGCAAGCAATATATTTAAAAAAATGTTTAGTCCAAATCAAAATTTAAAATTTGCATTGGACGTAACTATGACAACTAAATCGGGTCTGATATATATTACTGTCGATAAAAGCATAGCTGTCGAAATACGTATCTATAGTAAAATAAAACTATTAGTAACAAGAAATTGGCGTTGTTAATCTATCAGTGAAATATATTTTAAATAAAGGGTTAACAAATGACACTTTACGACCCCATACTACAGTAATAAAGTAAAACTTTACTATCTAGGCAAGTAAAAATTATATTATTTATTGTTAATATATATTTATATCGGGCTAGGGCCGTCTTCAGGATAATAAAACTAACAGTAATAATTTTAATATTTTTGATAGTTTTCTGATCCTGAAGATGGACCTAGCCTAAAATATGTAGATATTTAATAATAAACATCGTATTTTAATTCAATTGAGGCAGAACAATTTAAAAACAAATATTATAAATGGTATGCAACAAATTTTAAAATACGATAAGATAAGCCACAACAATTTTGAGATAACTCTTAAGTCCTGGGGGCGCATTTCTCATGTTTGAACAGAGCCCAAAAATGTCTTGCACCGGCCCTGATGTGGTGGTTAATATATTTAAATCTAAATAATTAATCACCACAAAACTTAAAACGATCACACCATCACTTATACTCATGACATGAATCTGCGAACGTTGCTAAAATTTAATCACATGCACGCCACCCATACGATAAATTAAATAATTAATTTATTTAATCAATTCGATTTTCGAACATCAAATTTAGTTCAATGCAATATTTTCTTTGTCATTTTGGTTGGCCGTAAAAAGGTAAAAAATAGCTCCATGAAATAGCGCCGACTGCCATAGCGCCGATGACATTGCGCCGAGAAAATTTTCGGCACTAATTCATTTTTTTTTGAATTAGCGTAAATTTTTCTAAACTGACATAATAGCGCAGACATTTTTAAACTGACATGGGGCCGAGATTTAATTTTCTAAAAAATCTCGGCATTAATTCAATTTTTTTTGAATTAGTGCCGAGATTGAATTCATAAAGTATTTGACTTAGTGCCGAGATTAGACTTTCGGCACTAATTCATGAGATAGTGAATTAGAACGAATAGGATTAATTTTTTAAGAAATCTCAGCCCTTATCAAATACTCTTTTAATAAGTAGTTTAACTTAAATTGGCATTTGTTAACTTAACTTCTTTTTAGCTTCACTAGAAAAACTAAATCATTTAAAAACCTCTGTTTTTGTAAATATAGAAATAAAAGAAAATAATAAAAAACTTAATACTAAAAATGCTATGAAAAGAATCCACACACCTGATTGGGACCGGATTAGAATCTAATGCGGCGTGTTACACTGCAAACTATCCAGGTCGAATCAGACAACCGGATCAGAGGACAAACTTACTGAACCAGGGCAAATAGAGAAAACATATTTGATTTCTGATAGGTACCGGTTGAGAAATGCCCTGCTATGTAGGACTTGTTCTAGTTTACCCTGATCCCGCCAGGACGATAAAAGCACATGCCAGAACCAGGGCCGGAATCCGGACTTACAATCTTGACCGCCTAGACCAACCAAGATCTGTCTCCTTCTTAATAAAAAAAGCTGTAATGCATCTATGTATCGCTGTGTGCGAAACAACGAAATAATGACGGATCCTAATTATTAATTGTCATAATTTTGACTTTTGAAATCTATATTCACTATAACAAAGCGTCAGAATTTGGTATAGCTCTTTAGAATCATCAAATTATGACAGAAGGGCTTTGTGCGAATTGACGAAATAATGACAGATTACAACTATTAATTATCAAAATTTTATCTTCTGGAATTCGTATTCACCATAACGAAACGTCAAAATTTGGTATAGCGTTTTAGCATCATCAAATTGTGACAGTAGGCATAACAAATTATTTCAGAAGGAACAACAATTTATTACAGAAGTTTTTTTAAGTGCCAAAGTAATATTTATATTAGTATATATACTATATACAATATATTAACAGCAAACATAACAAATTAAAAGTTTTTCACCCTATGTCAAAATTTTGATTTTACAAATTTCACCTTCACCAAAAACTTTGTTCTGTTAAATATTTGTGAGTTCGCACAAAGCCAAGAATACCAAATTATGACAGAAGACTTTTTTAGCACCAAAGTAATTTTGATTTGATTTAATCTGACCTCACTTTATATTTACATCTCTAATATGCCGAATCCACTAGAATTGTATAATTTTCTATTAATTCGGAATCTATTGTGCTGTTATGTTAACATTGGCAAATATTTTTTGTATATGTTGTTCATTATTTATAATTATAATTTTTAAATTATTTATTTTTGCTAATATCAAAATTTGTTTAATTCCGCGCAGCACAATTAAAAAGTATTTCACCTTATGTCAAAATTGTGTTTTTACAAATTCCAAATTCAACAAAGATTTTGTTCTTTTAATTATTTGTCGATCCGCACACAGTCTATCTAATAAATCTACATTTTTTTTTAACGGAACCAAAACTTTTACGTATTTCTCTCTTCGTCTAATACTCGAACGTCCTGTGCACTCCCTTACTTGCATCTAATAACAGTATCGCTAAAGCGACTTTTTGACATACACCAGTTTGCTTAATAAAATTTTAATATAGTAGCATTAATACTTTCATTGGAATTTATGGAAAAAAATGTCAATGAAAAACCCTGAAATGGGTCGAAATGAAGCACGAACCTCCTTAATCAGATAATTTTTTTAGACATTGACATCCTTTAATCATGTGGAATAAGGTTCTGTGTAGATTTTATGCAATTAATAAGAAGCTGCAGTTGACTAAAATTGACACTTGTCATTATTGAGCACCGTTCAGTATGAAAATTTCGAAGAGATAACAATGTAAAACTTTGAAGTGCAAAAATATCATGAAGGGAACAGAAAAAATAGATGTAGAATATTCCAAGCTAATGGAACGCAAGAAGAATACAACGCGCAAGAAGTTCCGTGTTGGCACGTACCACCTCACCATCGTAGACCGCTTCTTAAATGAACTTTTTAAACGTCGGGAAGCATATAAAGAATTCGCTCTAAAATTCTCAGCTTTCTTTAAATCATGAACAACCCAATAGAGGATTATCGTCATTTTAATCGTCGACTAATGGTCAATATATATTTTAAAATTAAAAAAGGTGTTGATATGCATTCTAAAATTTGCCGCCCTATGCCATGACATATAGGTTGTCCCATTCGTGAATCAGGCAATATTCTAGTCGGAATATCGTATATAATTTTGAAATTCTCACAAAATAATGAAAACAAAAATTTTTCGTGTGCGAAACGGCGAATTAATTTTGGAGACTTTCTTATGCGCCGCCACTTAAAATAAGCATTTTAAACAGATTCAAAATGATTTGTCATACTTAATTTGGCTGCAATATCAAAACATTGAAAAGTAGTAATTAAAAATTAATTCAATTAAAAAAATTTATTTTGCCTAGCAATTATTATTTCATGAGGATAAATGATATTTTTATCGTTTTATATAAAAATAATGAAATTAATAAAAATAATAAATTTAAAAGAAAAGATTTTTTACACATGCAATTAGAGAAAAGAAAAACTTATAAAAAAACATGAAATGAATCTTCTACAACGACAGATTCACGGCACATTGGACAACGAATTGTGATTGCCACATCATTACCACTATTGATGTGATCCGCTGCATTTGTTTTTAATTTATTAAAACAAACATCGCACATGCAGATATGCTTGCAAGGCATCAGGAGAATACATTTTTTATTTACATAGCATATTTCACAGTCTACTGACCGTTCGGGTGCATTTTTGATAGTTTTAGTTGAATCATTATCGTCGCTTTCGTCCTCCGGCTCAGCGTCATCATAATCGCCAACATTATCGAACCCGACGAAGTCTTTATGAATTTTGTCACCATCTAACAGGACACGTCTCACAAAGTCGATGGGCAAGATTTCCTTCTTGTTCAATTCTTCTGTTGTTCCATAATTCTCTCCTGCCGACCCTATACAAATGAGTACAAAATTAGAAAAAATATTAATTATGTATTTGTTAAATGCATGTATGTATGTATATGTATATGTTAAATGATTCGAAACATTGACACACATACACGATATAGGCGTTTTCTACCACTTTCACCACCAGTACGAATGAGACTTGCAAAATCTCTGTTTTTGCTGTATTCCTCTGCCAAAAGAAGTTTCAAAAAATGAAAAAAATGTCCTTTTTTCGGCATACGACGGCCGATTACTCCATTATATGCTTCGAGTGCATTTGTTGTACGCGTATGTCTTCCGTAAACCGATATATTGCTTACTGTTTCCTATTATTTATTTAAAAAAATATTTAAATAAAGTTAAATAATTTATTTATGTTATTATGATTGCCGTCGATATACCTTTTGTATCCATTGCTTATCGTAATATTTGATAAAATGACGGAACAAATCTGCATTAAAATTATTTGCCTCTGCTTTAAGTAGATGGAATACCATATCGATATCATCTCCTGGCAATAACGGCAAACACAAAAATTTCCCATAAATCTCCATAGCATCTTTATTATTGCGCAAAGATGTAACGAATCTAGGAATCTTACTTGCGTTGCGTTTCACGGCCTGGCAAAAGTGAAACCAACATGCATATAAGTTTGCCTGCGGATACACTTTGCGCAATGCAGAGTGCATAGCGCATTCATAATCGGTCATGAACGATTTCCCCTCCAGGCTATAAAATATAAATTGATTAAATAATGTCACTATAATTTAATGTAATTTCCATTAAACACAAATCGATTAAAATATTTCATTACAATTTAATAAGATATACCTGAAAATATTCGTGTTGATATATTGAAACAAATGTTTATAACAAGCTTCAGTCTTTCTGCTCATAAGCACAAAAATGAATGGTATTGTCTGGAAATATTTAAATTTTTTGCATCTATTTAGGAGGCCGAGATTTTAGACGCGCTTTTTGCCATCGCCATTACATGATCGTTCCAGAGTAGGTCATTTGAAACTGTGACACAGAATAAACGAATGTTTTTACATTCACCAATTGGTTCATCACACATACTGAATAAAATATCTTTGGGGAACTCGGTCTTTGATCTGGAAACAATCAACAGCTGTGTTTTGGTAGAGTTGAAATTGACTAGGTTTTGGTCACCCCAGTCGGCGACTTTATTCAGGTCTTTATTCACGTTTATGGCAGGGTCTCTCCGGGCGGGATTAATTCGTTCGTGCATTTTATCTTTTGAAGGAAGGGGCTCGAACGACTTGTGCAGAGTACTATCATCTGCAAAACTATTTATTGGGTTGCTGGTGATTTTCAACAATTCGTTGATATAAATCAAAAATAGGGTTGGGGATAATACTGAGCCTTGAGGTACACCAGCGTTAATTAGTTTAGACTCAGAAGAAAATCCGTCTAAGGAGACCGAAATGTATCGGTTGGATAGATATAATAGTAGTTTATGTAACAAGTACGCAAAATATGGTTTCAGCGGACGAATCATAATGTTTACGGACGAGGCGCTAGCCGAGTCTGTAATATGAAGATGAGTCTACTAAAGCCATTTGCGTACGTGTTGCACACAACGTTTTTTAGTATTAGCTCTTAGGATTTTTTTCTAATTTATTGCTTAATTTGTATTCTTGCGTACCTAAAAATTTGATTTTTGAACAAAACTTATCATAGCAATTGTGATTATAATTTGAAAATAATTATAATATAAAATGAAAACAAATTTTGAATCCGCTAAAGTGTTATCATAACGACTTTAAGTACTAGGCCGCTAAAATACAATTTTGCGGACTCTAAACAGTTCTAAAAGTAATCATTTTTCGCAGCTAATGCTAAAAATATATTTTATGTATATAAATTTGATTTCGTAATTTTTCTTTTATATCTTTGCAGCACAAGAAATTGTCTTGTGAAATTTGTCATAAAAGTTTTGCAGTAACAAACGCATTAAAATTACATATGAATATACATTACACATACACGTGAAAAAGTGTTCAAATGTTCCGAATGTAATAAAGAATTTTTATGGAAGAATGCTTTTAAATGTCATTGGTTGCCTCATCATAAAAACGAAAAATCAAAGGAAAGAGTTTATAAAATTTGATATTTTAATTAATTTTATGAAAATATTTCTCAATACTAAAAATATACGTCAGTTAATGATAATCGTAAAATTAAATTTGTTTTGAAAATTTTTAAAGTAGACTTAGTTTTGACTATAAACAACTTGATATTTTCCAACTGTTGTTCCTCTAAAGTGGGAGGAGTTAAAACTGGATAGAACCATATGCCTTGTTCAATGCAATGTTCAATTACGTTTAATTATGTTCAATTACAAAAAATTAATTTTATGTATTTCAACAAAATTAGTTAAAAAAATAAATGAAAATCACTTTTTTGACACAGTTCGTTTTCATGCCAAATTTAATGTTCAATTACATTTCATGTCATCCAAATAATTACTTTTATGTTTTCTTCTTCTTTTACATCTTTCTAGTCGAAAATGTTTCCAATAACATGGTTCTCAAAAAAATTGGGAAACAAAATATATGAAAATCATTCTTTTGAGACAATTTTTTTTTAAATACTTATAACACAATAATCAAGATCCTGGTCTCGCATACAGATGCCAATAGTCAAGATTTCTCCAGATTAAAAGTTACTACTCATTATCACCTAGCCGTTCATCTTAGGCTTTTAAGCAAAAAATATGCAAATTTTCGTGTTTTGACACACTTCATGATTTTTTTGACATTCCTTAGGTACAGCTATCGGCCACATCTTCCTTTCGGGTTTTTCCATTAAGTTAACGTATTTAAAAAAAATTTAAATCGCTCCAGTGGTTTTCTAGATTTCGTCGGTCGTGACGGCCGGACGGTAGACAGACGGAAATTTTTTTTAAGAATCGTTAGGACCTAAAACGACGAGAAATTCAAAAAAAAGTGGGGGTATGAATCTTGTTTTTTGGCTCGAGATTGTAATACTTAGGTCTTTCAGACCGAAGTAATTTATCGACATTACAGATATCAAATGAAATGCTCTCGAATACTAAATGAACCTTGCAGCTTTTGATTAATGAAAATGAGACTTCATTCAGTATTCGAACGAACCGCTGCTTCACATGTTACTTTTTATTTAATTTGTTAAATTTATTTTCGGTTCTTCCGGTTTATTTACTTCTTCCCTTTTATATTACATACTGCGGTCAGAAAGAGTATTACAATCTCGCGCCAAATGTGAAAATATTATTCCAAGTTTTTTTGGCGTTTCTTGATGTTTGGGATCGAAACGATTCTCAAAAGGCAAAAAAAAAATATCCGTCGGTCTGCCGGCCGGTCATCCGTCCAGCCATCTATCAGTTGTGAGTAACCCATGTGATCAACTCATAACTCATCAAAAGATTTTTATAGTCAATCACCAAATCAAGATTTTTGTTAATTGGTATTTTAATATCACCAAGTATAATTGTATCTGATTTAGTATTTCCAGATAGAGAGCTATCTAAAAAGCTATGAAAACAGTCAATGTCAGAGTCTGGCGGATGATATATGCCGTTTACTTTAGTACCAAAATACCGATGTAGCTCTACTTGTTACTCGTCTACGACGGATATGTGGTTGACCGTGATGTATGTTTTTATGTATGTTCATCTGTTCCCTCATAACTTCTAAATCACAACAGCAATGTAGTGTTTGATAACAAATGAAAGTCACTTGTCAAGCGGTTTGCGCAAACATTGTCGAGATCACTCACTGTCATAGTGATAAAATACAAAGGGACTTCTTTGTCCGTACATCGTTCACATGAAATGCTTTTCCCGAATCCTCAACACGCATGTTGTTTGACCTAGGTCCTAGAAGACCTAGGTCCCGTCTTGAAATGTATCTTTGTGTTGTTGTGACACATTTTGTAATTCCTAATACACAACTCGACACATTTTGTTCCTAATACTATCAGAAGTAACTCGGCCAAAAAAGAGACCAAAAGTATAATAACTCGTATATAAATTTAATTTCGTAATTTTTCTTTTTATATCTTTGCAGCAAAAGAAATTGTTTTGTGAAATTTGTCATAAAAGCTTTGCAGTAACAAACGAATTAAAATTACATATGAATAAACATACACGTGAAAAAGTGTTCAAATGCTCCGAATGTAATAAAGAATTTTTTTGGGAGATTAGTCTTAAAAGACACTTGCTGCATGTTCATAAAAACGAAAAATATAAGGTTAGTGTTTATAAAATTTCATAATTTAATTAATTTTATGAAAATATTTTTCAGTATTGAAAATATACGTCAGTTAATGATAATCGTCAAATTAAATTTCTTTGAAAATTTGTTGCCTTATAAAGCAAGTATATTGATAAAAGCACGAGGCCGTAGGCCGAGAGCTATTATCAATACCACTTGCTTGAGGAATTTGAGGAATTTTTCAAAAAATTATGAGAATTTATCAACGAACGAGGGGAATTCGTTTAGAAAAATTTTTGCCATAATACTAAATGCGCCTGGCAGCTTTTGATTAATGAAAATGAGACTTCATTCAGTATTCGAACGAACTCCTGCTTTACATGTTGCTTTTTATTTAATTTGTTAAATTTATTTTCGGTTCTTCCGGTTTATTTATTTCTTCCCTATTATTTTACATACTGCGGTCAGAAAGAGTATTACAATCTCGCGCCAAATGTGAAAATATTATCCCAACTTTTTTGGCGTTTCTTGACGTTTGAGGGCATAACGATTCTAAAAAGGCAAAAATGGCCATCAGTCTGCTAGCCGGTCGTCCGTCCAGTCGGCTGTCAGTTGTGATCAACCCATAACTCATCAAATGATTTTTATAGTCAATCACCAAATCAAGATTTCGCGCCAAATGTGAAAATCTTATCCCAAGTTTTTATGGCGTTTCTTGATGTTTGAGGTCGAAACAATTCTAAAAAGGCAAAAAAAATTTCAGTCGGTCTGCCAGCCGATCATCCGTCCAGCCAACTATCAGTTGTGAGTAACCCATGTGATCAACCAGATAACTCATCAGAAGATTTTTATAGTCAATCACCAAATCAAGATTTTTGTTAATTGGTATGTTAATATCACCAAGTATAATTGTATCTAATTTAGTATTTTCAGATAGAGAGCTATCTAAAAAGCTATAAAAACAGTCAATGTGAGAGTCTGGCGGATGATATATGCCGTATACTTTAGAACCCAAAAACCGATAGAGTTCTATTTGTTACCCGACTACGACGGGTTATGTGGTTGACCGCGATGTTTATCTGTTCCCTCATAACTTTTAAACCACTAACATAAATTTGACAAATGAAGTGTAGCTTGAAGCCTTTCAATCGTGGCTGGTTATAGGCCTAAAGACGACACAATAAATTGAGCATGGTGCCTCCTAGACTCTAGAGCAGCGGTTTCCAAACTGTGGGTCGCGACCCACAGGGGAGTCGCGTAATAACCTCAAGGGGGTCGTGAAGTTTTTAATTTAATAATAATAATAAATCAATGCAAGGTCCACAAATGCATGCTATGATTCAAAAAGACAAAGTCACGGCAATTATTAAAAAATTGGAGCTATGGATATCCAATTTAGAAAAGGATTTATTTGGCATGTTTCCAATTTTAAATGACGCCGGTACCGGAAACAATATTAAAGCAAACAAAAATCTTTTATAGAACATTTTCAAAATTTACTAAAACATTTTTCACATTACATGCGTTCCTTTGGAACAAAATAGCTGCTCAAAGCAGCTTTTGAGTAGATCACGGAACGATGGAACGCCAAAAATTTGAAAATTTTTCAAAAGAAACCACACAATTTTATTATTAGCAAAATTTTTTATTTTGGGCTGATATTTAGATCTGACTGGTCCATTTTATTATTAAAAATACCAAAACAAAATTATAATTGATTTAAATAAAATCGAATAATAAACTGCTTTTCAACTACACAACTTGTTCGAGGTAGAGTAGATCAAAGCAAATTTGAGTAAGTTTGATTTTCAATGATTATTTCAACGATATTGATTTTACAAAAATATTGATTTTACATATTGATTGAAATATCTTGCGATACTTCATTGCATCAGGAGTTTGATAGTAAAACTTTAATTCAGTTTTGGGTGGAACGAAAAAAAGATTATATTACTTTGTCGGAAAGAGCTATAATAGTGCTGTTACCATTCGTAACATCATATTTATGCGAAACCAGATTTGCTGCTTTAGCAGTCATGAAATCGAAATATCGAAATCGTTTAGTAGTGGAAAAAGAACTTCGGGTGGCTATTTCAACAATAACACCACGATTTGAGAAATGTTGTGCTAACAAACAAGCTCATCCATCACATTAAATTTTTTTCTATTAAATGTTTAGTTTTATTCTATGAATGCATTACTTTTTACAACTTGAAAATGTGCTTATATTATTTAATTGTATCTAATAAGGGGGCCGCCAATTTTTATTTTTTTCTTATGTGGGTCGCAGTATTAGAAAGTTTGGAAACCGCTGCTCTAGAGGACATAAGGTCATGAATTAAAAAAAATTGAATTCAATGATGTCGTGTTTGGTATCAAATGAAAGTCACTTGTCAAGCAGTTTGTTCAAACACTGTCGAGATCACTCACTGTCATAATGATCAAATTCAAAGGAGCCTCTTTGTCCGTACATATCGTTCAAATGGAGTGCTTTAGGAGTGCTTCAATAGTCTCGAGTATTTTCAATCGCCAAAGGTTTTAAAAAAGCGTTCATCAACTTTTATATTGTTTGGGACTTAGGTCTTAGAATGTATCTATGTGTTGTTATGACATATTTTGTAATTCATAATACACAACACTTCTTATTAAAGAAAAAAAATAAAATAAAGTTTTAAACGAATAAAAATTATAACGTATAGAAAAGCCGTTGTTTTAGTTGCCTGAACTAGAGATCGAACTGAACAGGAGTAACTCGGCCAAAAAAGAGGCCAAAAGTATAATAACTCGTATATAAATTTAATTTCATAATTTTTCTTTTATATCTTTGCAGCACAAGAAATTGTCTTGTGAAATTTGTCATAAAAGTTTTCCAACAAACGCATTAAAATTACATATGAATATACATACACGTGAAAAAGTGTTCAAATGTTCCGAATGTAATAAAGAATTTTTGTGGAAGAATGCTTTAAAACGCCATTGGTTGAGTCATCATAAAAACGAAAAATCAAAGGTAAGAGTTTATAAAATTTGATATTTTAATTAATTTTATGAAAACATTTCTCAATATTGAAAATATACGTCAGTTAATGATAATCGTAAAATTAAATTTGTTTTGAAAATTTTTAAAGTAGACTTAATTTTACAATTAATTCAATGAATTATTTGTGATATTACATCACTCCGACGGAAGATATCCCATCATGAATAATAAGACTGAATCTAACAAAATATGGTGTGCAATTTATGAAATTTTTTTGGTAGTGTATCTAGTCGTCTAGCCCTGATGAGAATGATATACTTTTTTTAAAGTGTAATAAAAAGTTCTTATAGGTTCGAAACTAGATCGATCGACAATTTTGTGGATAGCAAAAAAATTTCATAAATTGCACACCATATTTCGTTAGATTCAGTCTTATTAGACTTAATTTTGACTATAATTATTATTTGCTTATTAATTTAAAGATAATGAATGCATTAACATAGGTAAAAAGATTCTAAATTGATTATGAACACATGTCTGTTATTTGATAAGTAGATATTTTGTATAAAGGTTTTAAGAATGTTTCTATTAAAAGTATCGACAAAAATATGAAGGGGCTGAAATCTCAAGGCTTTGAGGTATCAAAACTTCGGTTTGTGTTAAAGGTTTTTATATAGTTTTCGGCAAAAGGCTTTTATGAGGACATTGTTTTTCGTTTTGGGCTGCAGTGATGTATATTATACATAAAATTCTTTGTAAAAGTAATAGGACAAGTTTTTCAAAATTCTATTTATATTCCAAAAATTATAATAAAATCAAAAATTTAAACTTTTTCAAAATTCCAAAAAAGTATTCCAAAAGCTTATTAATAATCAAAAATTGATACTTTTTTCAAAATTCCAAAAATATTGCAAAAATTATAACAAAATCAAAAATTCAAATTTGTTTTCCAACTGTTTCTGTTGAAATTCCAACTGTTTCTGTTTCATTCAGAAGTCGTGGAATCTGGAATCACACAAAAAAATACTCAAGAAACATCTCCCTAATAACTACAATTTTTGTTAAAAAACGAAATTTAATATCCAACAACTTGATATTTTCCAACTGTTCCTATAAGTTGGGCGGAGTTAAAACTGGATAGAACCATATTCCTTGTCCAATGTTCAATTATATACATTTCATGTCATACAAAAAATTAATTTTATGTATTTCAACAAAATTGGTTAAAAAAATAAATGAAAATCACTTTTTTGACACAGTTCGTCTTTAATGTTCAATGTCAAATTTAATGTTCAATTATATTCCATGTCATCCAAATAAATACTTTCATGTATCTATGTGTTGTTGTGACATATTTTGTAATTCATAATACACAACACTTCTTATTAAAGAAAAAAACTAAAATAAAGCTTTGAACGAATTAAAATTATAACGTATAGAAAAGCCGTTGTTTTAGTTGCCTGAACTAGAGATCGAACTGAACAGGAGTAACTCTGCTAAAAAAGAGGCCAAAAGTATAATAACTCGTATATAAATTTAATTTCATAATTTTTCTTTTATATCTTTGCAGCACAAACAATTGTCTTGTGAAATTTGTCATAAAAGTTTTCCAACAAACGCATTAAAATTACATATGAATATACATACACATGAAAAAGTGTTCAAATGTGCCGAATGTAATAAAGAATTTTTATGGACGAATGCTTTAAAATGCCATTGGTTGCGTCATCATAAAAACGAAAAATCAAAGAGTAAGGTAAGAGTTTATAAAATTTGATATTTTAATTAATTTTATGAAAACATTTCTCAATATTGAAAATATACGTCAGTTAATGATAATCGTAAAATTAAATTTGTTTTGAAAATTTTTAAAGTAGACTTTTTTTTTTTTTACTAAAATGTGTTGTGTAGTAGGAATTACAATAAGTGTCACAATAACACATAAAAACCTTTTAAGACCAAAGTCCCCCAACAACATACGTTCAAAGGTGTTGATGGACGTAAATCTTTCTTTTTTGTATTTTCATATTTTTTGTTAAAGAATGGATAACTAAACAAAAAATCCTATCACTAACAAAATAAGACATAGGCCAATATTTTATGATAGAATAGAGAAAATAAAATTAAATTAAAAAGTAAATAGCAAATTGTTCAAAAATTTGCTGAAACAAAACAAAAATGAAGTTGCCAATAATCCAGCCGGTTGCATATTACTTGATCCTGTGACGCACACTCTTTCTTAAAGATTAAAGTCCACACATAATTATATGAAGGCTCATTTCTTCAAGGAAGCAATAGCGTCACATCATCAAGGATTATTTACAGCTAAAATTGAGGGTACTACCGTTGACTGAATACAGTTCATCCGCCACCACCCCTAAGATGTCACCTTGGCTAGTGATATCTCACTGCTATTGCCAGTGGTGTGTGATATCTCACGCCAACTCGTATGTCAATAGCAGGGACTGGAGTACGCGGGGCTGTCACACCCGTAGATCAAAAATAAAAAAAAAAATTAAAAACAATTAAAACTGATCCCTCCATGCTGGAGCTTAATTGTACAATTAATTCAATGAATTATTTGTGATATTACATCACTCCGATGGAAGATAATTTTTCTTTTATATCTTTGCAGCACAAACAATTGTCTTGTGAAATTTGTCATAAAAGTTTTCCAACAAACGCATTAAAATTACATATGAATATACATACACGTGAAAAAGTGTTCAAATGTTCCGAATGTAATAAAGAATTTTTATGGAAGTATGGTTTAAAATGCCATTGGTTGCGTCATCATAAAAACGAAAAATCAAAGGTAAGAGTTTATAAAATTTGATATTTTAATTAATTTTATGAAAACATTTCTCAATATTGAAAATATACGTCAGTTAATGATAATCGTAAAATTAAATTTGTTTTGAAAATTTTTAAAGTAGACTTAATTTTACAATCAATTCAATGAATTATTTGTGATATTACATCACTCCGATGGAAGATATCCCATCATGAATAATAAGACTGAATCTAACAAAATATGGTGTGCAATTTATGAAATTTTTTTGGTAGTGTATCTAGTCGGCTAGCCCTGATGAGAATGATATACTTTTTTTAAAGTGTAATAAAAAGTTCTTATAGGTTCGAAACTAGATCGATCGACAATTTTGTGGATAGCAAAAAAATTTCATAAATTGCACACCATATTTCGTTAGATTCAGTCTTATTAGACTTAATTTTGACTATAATGATTATTTGCTTATTAATTTAAAGATAATGAATGCATTAACATAGGTAAAAAGATTCTAAATTGATTATGAACACATTTCTGTTATTTGATAAGTACATATTTTGTATAAAGGTTTTAAGAATGTTTCTATTAAAAGTATCGACAAAAATATGAAGGGGCTGAAATCTCAAGGCTTTGAGATATCAAGACTTCGGTTTGTGTTAAAGGTTTTTATATAGTTTTCGGCAAAAGGATTTTATGAGGACATTGTTTTTCGTTTTGGGCTGCAGTGATGTATATTATACATAAAATTCTTTGTAAAAGTAATAGGACAAGTTTTTCAAAATTCTTAATTTATTCCAAAAATTATAATAAAATCAAAAATTTAAATTTTTTCAAAATTCCAAAAAAATATTCCAAAAGCTTATAATTAATCAAAAATTGATACTTTTTTCAATATTCCAAAAATATTGCAAAAATTTTAACAAAATCAAAAACTCAAATTTATTTTCCAACTGTTTCTGTTGAAATTCCAACTGTTTCTGTTTCATTCAGAAGTCGTGGAATCTGGAATCACACAAAAAAATACTCAAGAAACATCTCCCTAATAACTACAATTTTTGTTAAAAAACGAAATTTAATCTTCAACAACTTGATATTTTCCAACTGTTCCTATAAGTTGGGAGGAGTTAAAACTGGATAGAACCATATTCCTTGTCCAATGTCCAATTACATTTCATGTCATACAAAAAATTAATTTTAAGTTTTTCAACAAAATTGGTTAAAAAAATAAATGAAAATCACTTTTTTGACACAGTTCGTCTTCATGTCAAATTTAATGTTCAATTATATTTCATGTCATCCAAATAATTACTTTCATGTTTCATATCTTTCTAGTCGAAAATGTTTCCCATAATATGTTTCTCAAAAAAATTGGGAAAGAAAATATATGAAAATCTTTCTTTTGCGACAATTTTTTTTACATACTTATAACACAATAATCAAGATCCTGGTGGTCACGTACATATGCCGGTAATCAAGATTTCTCCAGCTTCACAGTTACTACTCATTATCACTTAAGATGAACGGTTTTAAGCAAAAAATATGCAAATTTTCGTGTTTTGACACACTTCATGATCTTCTTAACATTTCTTCGGTACAGCTATCGAACACATCGTTCTTTCGGTTCTTCTCATTAAGTTAACCTATTAAAAAAAATTTAAATCGCTCCAGCGGCTTACTAGATTTCGTCGGCTGTGACGGCCGGACGACAGACAGACGGACATTTTTTTTTTGCTTTTTTTAAGAATCGTTAGGAGGTAACACGTCGACAAAAAAACCAAAAAAGTGAGATTTAGATTTTCACCAGTGGCTCGAGATTGTAATACTTAGGTCTTTCAGACCGAAGTAATTTATCGACATTACAGATATTAAATTAAATGCTTACAAATACTCAATTAACCTCGCAGCTTTTGATTAATGAAAATGAGACTTCATTCAGTATCCGAACGAACTCTTACTTTAGATGTAGTTTTTTATTTAATTTTTTAAATTTATGTTCGGTTCTTCCGGTTTATTTATTTTTTCCCTTTTATATTACATACTGCCGTCTGAAAGAGTATTACAATCTCGCGCCAAATGTGAAAATCTTATCTCAACTTTTTTGGCGTTTCTTGACGTTTGAGGGCATAACGATTCTAACACAACACGAAACATTTTTTAATTCCTAATACTGATCAGAAGTAACTCGGCCAAAAAATAGACCAAAAGTATAATAACTCGTATATAAATTTAATTTCGTAATTTTTCTTTTTATATCTTTGCAGCAAAAGAAATTGTCTTGTGAAATTTGTCATAAAAGCTTTGCAGTAACAAACGAATTAAAATTACATATGAATATACATACACGTGAAAAAGTGTTCAAATGTTCCGAATGTAATAAAGAATTTTTATGGAAGCATGGTTTAAAATGCCATTGGTTGCGTCATCATAAAAACGAAAAATCAAAGGTAAGAGTTTATAAAATTTGATATTTTAATTAATTTTATGAAAATATTTCTCAATATTGAAAATATACGTCAGTTAATGATAATCGCAAAATTAAATTTGTTTTGAAAATTTTTAAACTAGACTTAATTTTGACTATAATTAATTATCGTTTGCTTATTAATTAAAAGATAATGCATTAACATAGGTAATAACATTTTAAATAGATTATGAACACATATCTGTCATTTAATAAGTAGATATTTTGTATAATAGTTTTAAAAATGTTTCTATTAAAAGTATCGACAAAAATATGAAGAGGCTGAAATCTCAAGGCTTTGAGATATCAAGACTTCGGTTTGTGTTAAGGGTTTTTATATAGTTTTTGGCAAAAGGCTTTTATGAAGACATTGTTTTTCGTTTTTCGGGAAGCGATGTATATTAAATATAAAATTCTTTGTAAAAGTACAAGGACATCTTTCAAAATTCTAAATATATAAATATAATATAAATATATCAATATAAATAAATTATAATAAAATCAAAAATTGAAACTTTTGTCATATATCCATAAATATTCCAAAAGTTTATTACAAAATTTAAAAATTGAAACATTTTTCAAAATTCCAAAAATAATTAAAAAATTATAACAAAATCAAAAATTCAAATTTATTTTCCAACTGTTTCTGTTATTCAGAAGTCGTGGAATCTGAAATCACACAAAAAATTGCTCAAGAAACATCTCCCTAATAATTACAATTTTTGTTAAAAAACTAAATTTAATCTTCAACAACTTGATATTTTCCAACTGTTCCTATAAGTTGGGAGGAGTTAAAACTGGATAGAACCATATTCCTTGTCCAATGTTCAATTACATTTCATGTCATACAAAAAATTACTTTTATGTTTCATATCTTTCTAGTCGAAAATGTTTCCCATAATATGGGTCTCAAAAAACTGGGAAATAAAATATATGAAAATCTATCGTTAAGAGGATATCCTTTTACATACTTATAACACAATAATCAAAATCCAGGTTTCGCATACAGATGCCGATAGTCAATATTTCTCCAGATTCAAAGTTACTACTCATCATCACTTAAGATGAACGGTTTTTAAGCAAAAAATATGCAAACTTTGACACACTTCATGATTTTTTGACATTCCTTTGGTACAGCTATCGAACATATCGTCCTTTCGGGTGTTCCCATGAAGTTACCCTTTTAAAAAAAAAAATTTAAATCGCTCCAGTGGTTTACTAGATTGCGTCAGCTGTGACGGCCTTCCGGCTGATAGACGGTCTTTTTCTTTTTGCTTTTTTTAAGAATCGTTAGGAGGTAACACGTCGAGAAATACCAAACAAGTGGGATTTAGATTTTCAATTTTGGCTCGAGATTGTAATACTTAGGTCGTCTTTCAGACCGAAGTAATTTATCGACATTACAAATCTTAAATGAAATGCTTTCGAATACTAAATGAACCTCGCACCTTTTGATTAATGAACTTGATTAATGAACTTCATTAAGTATTCGAACCAACTCCTACTTTAGATGTAGCTTTGTATTCAATTTGTTAAATTTACTTTCGATTCTTCCGGATTCTTTTTGTTTAGATGAGTATAATCTTGAAGTAAATTGTAATGACTATTACAGAGCGGGAGGTGTTGCTGTTTTTATAAATAAACAGTTTCTGTACACAGCAAAGAATTATAAAATATCATCGGCTGAGTGTCTTTTGGTGAGTGTTGTTTTTAATAAGGTAACTTTTGACTTTTTGTGTGTTTATAGAATTCAGTCAATATCTGCTAATGTCTTTATTTCTGAGTAAATTAATATCATTGATTCTATTAAAAATAAAAACCTCTTTGTCTTAGGGGATATGAATATAGATATTCTCATCTATTCGTTGTCTCTATGTTCTCATGGTCTCAAATCGTTAGTTAATCAACCGACACGAATAACTGCAGTAAGTGAAATATGCATTGTAATGAAGAGCTTTTTCATTGGCGAACCAATGAGAATGGCATAGCAGGATGCGTACCTAGAGTAATTTAACGCCGTAACGACTAAAGCTCAGCCATCGTGGATTTGAAAGATTTTTACCTGCTGCTTCAACACAAATGCAGAAATGTACGCAATTTACGAAATTACACAGAAATGGAAAAAAAATACAAGTGAAAAACGAAGACTCTGGCGACCCCTTTTGCGAAAGAACCACTATCAGCGCGTCCAACCCCCACAATCACTCCCAGACGCCCACACACTTACGCTTCATACATGCTAACATTCACCCACACACTCAGACTGCGAAGCAAGACAATTAAGCTTTAAGACGCGCAGCAAGTATCGCAAGTGGTAGTAATCAAAATTTCGTTGTATGGCTGTCATCTGACCCATATGAGACAGCTCGTAAACCACTGCCATTGCTGGTACACCGTAAATCAAATCTTAGAGCACTGGAGAACGTCACATGCTATATGGAAAGTCTTTATTGATTATTTCCCTTTGTCTTTATTAATAACATTTTTAAAAATTTATAAAACCATAAGTAATTCCCAAAAAAAATATTTAAAACTCAAAAAAAAATTATAAGTTTATTTGTAAGTTAAACAAACATGTCCAAACCAGTTTGTTTCAATACCTGTAGTTTACAGTTGGTTAATGTATAAGATGGTTAATAAACATAAAACCTGACAAGGATTTGTTTTTTTTTGTATTACAGGTTATTCGAGAATGATGTTTGATTTACTTAAAAATATAAATTCATAAATTTAGGTAATATAATAAAAGAAAAGGTATTTGGAATATTAAGTATTACCTCGGAGCAAAAATATTTTGATTAGAATCATTTCCAATTTAGACTAAATGTGTCTCGCTACACGCACCGCCAGTTCACACACACACGCAACGACAAGCACGCCCCCATTTAATCACTGATACACCCTTTCACACGCATTCACACTTCTACGTAAAAAAAAAGTAATTAAAATAAACCAAGTTCACTCACCCCATGTTTAATCCTCCAGGCTTCAACGTCTTAAGGTCTTAGCCCTCCATCAGCAGTGAATAATCCAACAGGTAAAGTATCACGGATAAAATTGTATAACTAATACTGATGTGTTGAAATACGGTCGGAATGCGGCCACAATAGCACCAATAATTTTCAACAAATGTTGCGGTGTGATACGGTTGAAATCCAGTAGTAACAGCAAAAATTTGATATCAATGTTGCGTTGAAATAATCAACGGTAATAATATACGGTAGTAATAGCAAAACTTTGATACTAATGATGCGTTGAAATAAGTAAAACGATAGTAATATCCAAAGTTTTGTATAAATGTTACGTTGAAATCAATCAGGTTGTAAAAAATAACAAAAATTCTGTACAAATATTGCGTTGAAATGCGATGGTAACAGCGAAAGTTTTGTAGAAATGTTGCGTTGAAATACGGTAGTACTAGTAAAAATTTGATATAAATGTTGCGTTGGATAATATGTAAAATATACGGTAGCAACAGCAAAACTTTGATGCAAATGTTGCGTTGAACTACGGTTGAAATAGCATAAAAATTTTATACCAATGTTGCGTTGAACTTCCGTTTCTTTAACACAATAATAACAGTAATGTTTCGTTTCGATATGTTTTATATTTCGATCCAATAATTAATTTTCATAAGAAACACGAATGAACTATCTTACAAATTTATTTAATAGTAACAAGATCCACTATCACATGCTAGCTTGATTAGTCTAATTATTTATTCTACGTACTGGTATTGAACTAATATTAATGCGATTCATGAAAAAATATGTTCATCCATCTTCAGCTATATTAATAATATAACCTCCTTAGGTTAATAATTTTGTTTATTTTCGCGTTCTAAACATATAACAACACTATCCGTAATAAATTAACAAATTAAAAGTTCTTAGTTTAGGTTGCAATAGTTAGAATTATAAACACGAATAAAGAAAACAAATGTATGAAACGAATTCATTACACTGGGCATTTCCGATTTTCTGACTACAATCGATTGGATTATATCTTTTAGATTTTAATAACTAATCAACTACAATATTGAAAATGAAACCTTGTTCATTTTATAATTTAACAATAAATTAATAATTTAGAATTTCCTGTTTTGGTTGTAGTAGTTTGGTAGATAGACACGACAGAAAACATAGAACGGTATCCCTTACATTAGCTATCTATCTTCAAATTTTGCAGCATTATACTAAAGATGTTAATTCCATGCACTACCAATTTCACTAATTACGTTAACAATAAACACAAACTACACATTTATTTTGTTATTAAAAATTAAAAGACTTAAGGGCACTATCAGATTATCTAACATCAAACATTCAAGCACATTTTTTTGCAGAAAGAAAGTTCACTTGTGAACTTTACCACATGATAATCCAAAAAACAAAAAATCAAAAAAACTAGCTGTCAAAATCACAATCCAATATGAAAATGGAATATCCGACTAAGAGACAGAGATAGTATAGTCATCTCCTTTTATAGCAATTTTAATATCGAAAAATTCGACAAAGTGTTTCTGTTGAAAGGAAATTTATATAAATTTATGTTATGTTAATAAATGTTAGTACATTTTCCGTTTCAAACAAAACTGTTTGGTATTTTGTAATACATAACATTGTAAGATGATTTCACGAAATAAGTTATTTCCAACACATTGGGAAAAGATATTAAAATAGATTAAACGTAAGTTTAACCGACTTTATGATGTCTACGTGTTACGAAACAATAGCTAACAACAGTATTACAGTAAAACTTAGATCCCTAACGGAAAGAAAAATTGATAAAAAAATATCCATATAAGAAATCGAATACATAACTAATTGTAGGATAATAATTTTTTCTATTGCGCCAATTGGACAAATATGCACAGCTGTTTTGAGGTTTGAAAACATTCAGGGCAATTACGGTTAGTGTCCAGAGAATTCAAATTTATGTAGGATGGTGAAGTAATGCTGGTGAAAACGTATTGTGAGTCAATAATAGGAAATTGCAACGGAAATATTATTGTTAATTGTTTTATGCGAAGAACAAATTTATGTAACGGAAACTATATAAAAATATGTCTATAGATTGTGGATGAATGAGAAACTATTATGAACTACGTATGGTAAGCAAAATTGTGAATTATGAGAAAACAGACATTATATAAATTTGAAACCCTACCGCTCTACGTTATTATACTCCAGTCTACATAACAGCATTGATCATGCATTTCTCAGAAAAGAAGTACCTTTGAATACCTTTGAAGTACAGATTAAAAATTGTGATAGTCAAATTACTGACCACAATATAATATATATTGACATCGTTCTTGATTCGGATCAAAAATTTCATCCTGATTTTACAAAACATCAATCTGAATTTAAAAAAATTGATTATGAGAAACTAAACTCTTTGTTATCAAATGAGAATTGGGATTTAATTTATGTTCAAAATAATCCCACCGTTGCGTACGATTATTTTATTTCAATCTTATTCGAGCACATAGAGGCGTCAACTACTACTATTAAATATTTTCGTGAGTTAAAGAAAAGAACACTTTTAGAAAGTAAAAGCCCTGGATGACAGACCATCTCTCTCGCGAGATTGATATTAAAAACAAACTTTATAAGAAATTAAAGAACCATCCTAACTATTTTCAACTGAAAAAACAATACAAAAAAAAGTGTAAAAAATTAAAAAATCTTATTTCAGAGATGAAATTAAAGTATTTTCACAGTAAGTTTCAGGGATATGAGGGAAATATAAAATTGCAATGGAGTATTGTGAATGAAATTATAAAGAACAAGTCAACTCAGACGTCGGTTAAATCTATAAAAAGGCCTTTAGATAATGTTCAAGAAACAGGTACCAAAGAGATAACGAACGTTGTAAACAACTATTTTTTAAATGCTCCTTGTATCACAAAAAATCCCGTAGGAAATATTGGCAGTAAATCCACATCTCTTATAAATGAAATCTGCAACCAAACGATTTTTGTAGCCCAATTACGCCCAATGAACTAATATCAGTTATATCATCTCTCAAGAAACAAAATCAAAAGGAGATGATGGCATCAATAGTTTCGTGAACAAAAGAGTCTCTGAAAATATTGTAGAGGTGTTAACGTTTATTTTCAACTTGTCTTTTGAAACGGGTCAATTTCCAAACCAATTAAAGAACGCTGTAGTAATTCCGTTGCATAAGAAAAGACCTAAAGATGAATGTAATAACTACAGACCCATATCTCTTTTAAATACTTTTTCTAAAATTTTAGAAAAAAGTTTCAAAACCAGATTAATGAATTTTTTTGATAAAATAAAGTTCCCTGATGATTGCCAATTCGGTTTTAGATCCAAAAAATCCACGGAGGATGCTATTTAAAATTTATTCGCCCCATATATGAGGGATTAAATAGCGGCTTCAGAGTAGGTGTATTGTTTGCTGACATAAAGAAGACTTTTGATACTGTTGATCATACCACAGAATAAAAATATACAGAAGCGTCATAACACACTTTTTCTATTGAAAAATTTCGACTCAATTTTTTTACTTCTAACTTCACTTCAAACTTGCATAAGGGAGGAAAAAGTTTGGTTATGTATTCTACATTTTGCCGTTTTATAGTTTTACATTTAAAAAATTCAAAACCATAACAGTGTAGTTTCTTAAACAAAAACAACAAGTTGACAAGTTTTGTTTTGACAGTAGTATTTGATATTTTAAATCTGTGAGTAAATAGTCATAGTGTAAATTTTAACATTTATTTAATTAATTTAAATTTCAAGACTATTTGGAACCTTATTTATGGGAATTGTATGTACCCACTGTATGCACATGCTTTTTAAACGTGCTCACGAATTAAGTAAACGTTCAAAAATGCCATCACTTGGATTCTCCGAAGTATGTTTTTATTCGTTTGAAATAGGACCAATTGGATTATGAAGATACGCTCAACTATAGAGAACAATAATAAATATATTTCTTTGTATAACGCAAATGGGATTTTGTTGTGTTTACTTTGTATTCGTTGCTGTTAATCTACAAGAAGTTGTTGAGCATTACTATATGAAGTTGGAAATCCGTCTTTATCTATTTTTAATGTTGATTCCAATGATATTTTTAAATTTAGTTAAAAATTTAAAATATCTTTCACCGATATCACTATTTGCTGCTGTTTTAACAGTGATTGGTTTGACAATTTTCTATATGCTGACAGATTTACCACATTCGTCAAGTGTAAATGGATTTGCTTCGTGGGACACATTGCCGTCATATTTTGGAACAGCTATGTATGCATTTGAAGGAATTGGTGTAGTGCTACCACTTGAAAATAATATAAAAACTCCTCAAGACTTTGGAGGAACAACGGGTGTATTGAATACAGGAATGATAATAGTTGCAGGTTTATTACATTAAACTTACCTCCTGACGCATTGTAAGAATTTTTATCTCCTTTTTTATTGTTTAATAATTAAAATTATTTTTATTAGATTAGCTCGATGGTTCGTTTAATGATGGCATTAGCAATATTTTTCTCATATGGTCTCCAATTTTATGTTCCAATAAATATCATTGGACCATGGTTACGAAGCAGTCTTCCAAGTGAGCAAGAGCAAAAAGTTGGTGATATCGCATTAAGAATTGGTTTGGTTAAATTTACATGTAAGATTAATTTAATTATATACATATTTTAATTTTATGATTAATGTATACATTTTATGATTAATGTAATTTCCATTAGATTTACACTTTAAGTAGTTCATCAACAATTAAAAATTTATTAATGTATACTTTTATTTTTTTTTTTACAGGTATTTTGGCAGCTATTATTCCAAATTTAGGTCCCATTATTTCACTTGTTGGTGCTGTTAGTAGTTCTGCTCTTACCCTTATTTTTCCTCCACTTCTTGAGATAATTTCATTTTGGCCAAATGGACTTGGTCGTAATTATTATATACTTTGTCAAGATATTGGAATAATGGTGTTTGGATTATTAGGTTTTATTTTCGGTACATACACCAGCTTGGCACAAATCCTTAATCCTCCAGAAGAGTAAGTTTATTTCTATAATGTAATAAAAATAAAACATAGAACAATTTTTACATTAGTATTTATTCAGTAACTATTTTATTTTTGATGAATATGTGATTTTATATAAATATAATTATTAGTTTAGTTTTAATTTTGAACAGAATTTATGATGGTATGATCACTTCTGTGATGATTCTGTGGTATGATAGGAATATCCTTTATTTTATAAATGTTAATTAAGTTTTTAATGTTGATCTATGCTTAATTTCAGTTTCATTTTTTTATGTGATAATGAACTTTAAGTAAACTTGAAGTTCGTGTATATCCCAGTTAAACAAAGTTATATGTAATTAGACAAATCATCAAAACTATTAATTTAATTTTTTTTAACTTTATTGTTTTAATTTTTTAAAAATACCCAAACGTGCTAAGAGAGTGCTATTAGAGTAATGATCAGTCCAGATTTTATGAATAAGATACAATTTTGGTAGATAATGTTTAGTAAATGGTAGATAATGTTTAGTAGATAATGTTTATAAATCTAAATGCAGATATATGTAAGTTAATAGACAAACTGATTTGATGATTTTTATTTTTAAACTAAGGGATCGTCTCCAAAATTTTCAAAACAAAATTATTATTATTTCTCTGCAGATGCGCATAGGGTAAATATTATTTTTGTTATGAAATAAATATTCCTTAATGTTTTTATGAAACAAATCACATAATTGTGTGTTGTGGTTATTATACTACTGATAGATGTCCCAAATCTTGGGACATCTATCCCAAGGAATAAATAAATGTGTTATAAAATGCCTAACTCGTTCAAATACTTTTCTCATAGTTATTCAAACTTAACACAAGTGACTGGTTAAAATAGTTTAGAAAACAAGACATGCATATTAGCCGACGGAAATTTTAATAAATTTAGAAGCTTTATCTATACAAATCTCTTGTATGACGTTGGATTGAATAATACTGTTTCCAACTTATGTATTTGACATGTAAAGTGCTGAACACATTATTTGGTTGTGTTGTGTGTGTCTTTAATAGTTTCAAATATGTGAGCAAAACCTGAATTCCTGAAATCAC
Organism: Diogma glabrata; assembly: GCA_963693315.1. Lineage (NCBI taxonomy): Eukaryota > Metazoa > Arthropoda > Insecta > Diptera > Cylindrotomidae > Diogma > Diogma glabrata. Next base: position 114,275,856 of record OY856188.1, read on the forward strand.
CAATTCCGTCTTGTTTAAACTTGTCAGCGGATAATATCAGATCAAACATTTCTTTAATTTCACAGTTCATTTCACAGGTTGGCTATAATGACGATGGTGTTTTATCTCCACAACATTATTATTATTTTATTAGTAACAACGCAGCATAAAGATTAAGTTTATACATAATCATTTAGTATCTGCTACATATTCGTTTTTAATTTTACAAATAGGGAAACATGTGGCTTTTTTTGGAAAGTTTTGCCAAAGTATCCTAATATTTATTATGATAAACCGATAAAATTTCATTATGATTAAGTTCTATTTGTGACCACAATTCACTAGCACACTATCTTATATCTATAAAACTAGTTTTTTTAGTTTGAAGTCTTTTTGCACACTTTTTTGAGGTTCAAATCAGAGCTACTAACTCATTTTTACTTTGTACGTGACTTTTTTTTTATTAATTAGTTGGAAATGTTTGGCACACTAAATATGAAGTACATATTCAGTATTTAGACTCTTTGGATATTCGAAGATATCATGTCAACTAGGAAAGAATGAGGGATGGGGAATAGAAGGAATGAGAATAGAGAAATAGCTAGGTAAGCTGTTATAAATGACGAGAGAATGAGATTTTCTTTAAATGTCTGCGGAGCGAATTCGTCATGTAAACTGAGAGGGGCAATGAGTTCCACACTTGGGTTACTCTATTGTAATAATCGTTCTGAAAGGAAACTGTTCTACGGGGATATTTGTACAGCAAATGAGTGGGACATTTCTGAAGTTCGTGTTTGTCCGTTGTACTGCGATAGGAGGATGTTTAGGATTTCTCTAAAAGATGCATCATAGAAATTGTATTTATAATAGATCGACAGTTCGGCAACATTTCTTCGGTGTTGGAGTGAATCAAGTTGATCAGTTAACGCATGTTGTCAATCAACCGTATTGGTTTTCTCTGCACAGTACAGCAGTATTTCAGGTTAGTGTAAATCGTGAATAAAATGTAAATAATTTATATTTAATTAAATGTTTGATAATTAATTTAGTTTATTTTAAAATTTTATTATACATATTTATAAATTGAACATTACACTATTTTGTATTAAAGGAAAAGAAAATGATGTTGATGATAAACAATCCAACAATAGAATGTCAAGTGTGTCGAAGCAATAAAACGCTAGAAACTAGCTATTTATAGGTACATTTTTTTAAACCGGATTAGTTGGAAGAAATACGACAATGTATGGCATTACTCGCTTTTTCTATGGATACAAATATTGAGCCATACAGAACACGGTTTAATTCGGAACGATGAAATGATTTAATTCAATTTTCGTTTCCAAAATTTTTAAATGTTGTAGTTCAAAATTATAAAGGAATAGGACAACACTCGCTGTAAGTATATTTTGCACTAGACATAGATAGATTCAATTTCTAATTCCATATTTTTGTTTTATTATAATATTTAGCTTTTCCCGCAAAAAGGCATATTATTGATAGAAAATATGAAAAAGGGTTCATTATTGATGGAACATCTGAAAAAAGGGCACATTATTGATGAAAGATCTGAATTACCTCTTGTAGTTTCAAATAAAATCACATTAATGAGGATCATCTTTAATTAAAAATGCATAAAAAATTATGTTTAATTGTCTTTAATAAACTATTGTAGGTAGATTATAATACATGTATTCCATCAGAATTTGAAGCCACTGCCGTATCTGGGTGGCTTACTATTGTTTTATTACAAATTTTTGTCCATAAAAATTTGTAATTTAACTATTTCTTCATCATATGGTTTACAAAACAAACAAATACAACCATTCAACTAACGAGTTGTATTGGTTTAACAAAAAAACTTAAAACTAGATAACAGAAATATTAAGATTAAATAATACAAAATACATAAGTAAACAGTTCATACAAAGAAATTAAATATTTACATTATAACTAAATAAAAATATTCCAATAAATAAATCATAAAATAAAACTTATTTCAATAAATAATTCATAAAAATATAATATTTGCTTAACTAAATGAAAAACATATTTCAATAAATAAATCAAAAAATATAACTTATTTCAATAAATAATTCATAATTCAAATAATAAATAATTCATACATACATACAAATATAATATTTGCTAAATATAAAAAACATATTTTTTCAAAAAATAAAACTTATTTCAATAAAAATATTTCATTTCAATAAATAAATCATAAAAACTTATTTTAATAAATAATTCATTGAATAAAAAAAAAATTAAATATTTATCACAGTATTTATCACAAGTAGAGTGGAAAAGAAATATCACAATGGACACGCTACAAATTCAAAAGAGCTACAATTCCCTAGGTATCTAGTTGTGGGTTAAATTAAACAATTTATAATTTTTAGACTGAAGTTTACCTTTACTGCACAAATCTAAATTAAAAAATTTTATGTAATAATATAACCGCGTTCTAGTCATGTACTTTAACATAAACTCAATGGGGAAATTTGGACAATCGAAAGAAATATCTAGCTCCTTCATCTTATTGTAAATATTATGAGAAATATTAAAATTTTCGACCGTTCCCACATTTTCTAAAAATATTTGCTCTAACTGGCCTATTAAGGTAATAAAATTGCTGTGAGGAACTAACAAACTACCGAAAGGACCATTTTTGGTCGAATAAGCTTTAAAGTGGACAAATCTGTTTTGATCATTGACGTCTAAAGTAATTTGAGATCTACAAAGGACACAATCGTGGATTTCCATGCACTTGGAAAATATATAACCCGCAAAATATACTAATGCACTTGAACTTGAAGCAGATAACTGTTTATGATTGGAACTAACCAAAGGCCATGTAAAACTTGGGATTTCCTGAGAATGTGCAGTGACAAACCGGTTATTAGGTGGAGTTATATTTGCTAAGAGGTCGACAAAATCTTTAGGATCGGTTTCACAATTTCCAAAATTTGAAACATTCAAAAATTGAGAACAGAAATTTTTTTTGAAAGCTCTAAAAAACTGAATAGGGGTGGGATTGGTAGAATTCCCACCCTGCTGGCGAATTCTTCCAAAAAAGTTTTCCAGACAATCTTGGTTAAGATGTCTAGTTAGAAGATAGGTGTACCCAGCTGAATGTAAATCTGCAAAAAGATCTATTATCGCGCGAATTGAGATTTTCCAACCTCGGAGACATTTAATTTTTTTTGAAATATCTTGTTCATTTTTATTTGTAACAGATAAGTTATTAATAAAACAAAGAGCATCCTCTAGAAATTTAGTTTGACCTGGTGAGCCTATATAAGCATTTCTAAAAGCAGTTTTGCCATGGATAGTTGATGAATTCATTACATCAAATAATTCATCGAAAAATTTTATAAATTTGGCAGTTCCAACTGCGGACTGGGGTAGGAGGTTATTTGAAATAGAGGATTGAAGGCAGGAATAAACTGAATGACTTAAAATTTGGGTGGCATATTTTACCTTCATCCGTTGAAAATTTGTTGGATATAAATGGGCATCAGTTAACCGAGGCATTAAACGCAAATGCTTCGATTTGTCGCTATGGTATGCTTCTTGGACATATTTCCAAGATGTGAAATATTTGTGGCTATCTTCTTGCCACTGGAAATGGTTTTGGAGTAAATTATTTCTGATACTTTTTATCAAATGTGGGGGGTCAAAAATATAATAATATTTCTTGTTGTTTCTAAAGAAGTATGGCCTGTCTGTGTCAACCTTTAAACTATTTGATAGCTTAACAAAATTTGAACCCATATCACTTATTATACCTCTAACGCTTAACCCAATACTGTCTAATTTATCTAACGAGTTATTAACAACCCACAACAGATCTACTATCGGACAACTATTGCTAACAAAAAAATAAGCCACTGCCTGTTTCCAATTACAAAATATTCCCCTAGCCATAACAACTAACACTGACCTAGCAGGGTTTCCATTACTAGCACTCTCACCAAAGTCAACTAGTCCTATAATTTTATCTTGCTGTCGAGAAAATGTTAGAAAAGACTTGATTGACATTTCGTCGAAACAAACTACGCATTCCTTCTCTATTGCACTAAACTTGTCTACCTTTATCTTCAAAACTTCAAAAATAAATTCATGGAACCCGGGTGAATGTTGGAAATTTTCTGTGATCCGTTGAAGGGTTCGAATGGAAGGTAAACGAAAATCTACTTTTAAATTTCTATATGCTTTGGGACCACAGAAATAAATTGCTAAGCAATAATTTTTGAATTCTTTTGTGAATCTACCTTTTTTCTTTTGGGCGTCTAAAAACATCTGCACATTAGAAGAATTGTTACTGTTGCGTGCTTCTTTCCTTACCATCGAACTGTACCGTAACCGTTTTATTTGCTTGCGTAATTTAACCTTACGCGGGGTATTGTTCGAGAAAGTGGAAGATGTCTGAACTTTAACACTAAAAATATCAGCGGAAGACGTCTGAGTAGTAACACTACTCGAAATTTTAGAATTCAAAGACGCAATGGATTTAAAATTAAATAAACATTTGTTAATATCAAGAATTTCTACCTCCATAAGTTGATCGTCCTCTAACATCCATTTGTTTTCGCCGGCATAAAATATTGTAGAAATGGGCCCGAAATGGTCAAGTTGATTTGACGATGGCGCTGCTGGTGGTGAAAACTGCGGTGGCGAAATACAATTAGTACCGACATGGTCATGTTGATTTAACGACGGCACTGCTGGTGGAGCTATAATGTTATCTGAAAGAGAAATGTTTATATTAAAATTGGTTGGTACCGCATTTGATGTAAGCCGAAATCTTTTATTATTTTTTGTGATAATGTCCTTGTTTCTGAAATGTTTGACGCATAAACGATGCTCCTTATAGTTTTTGTGCTCCAAATCCTCCCTGCCGACTCTTGTCATCCAAAGTTTCGCTCTGAAATATATAACTTGATTTAAAAATATATTCTTTATTTGAAATACATATAAATAATTTGTAAACATACCTTGCTAAAACTTTAGGAAATCTGAAGAAAGGAGAATTTGGATAAATTTTCGAATTGCTTGGACAACCGAACGCTGCGCAGTATTTTGGACCATTCATCCTATAATATTAAAATAGTTTGTTAAATTTTGTTTATCACAACGTAAAAATATCCCTTAAAAATTAACATTAAATCAATAGCCGTGTTTCATAGGCGTGACAAAACTACTCACAAATACTCATACTCAAACGATGGTGTCGATGGCAAAAGCAAGAAACTAGAAGAACTGGATTTAGAAACTAGAAAAATTAGCTCACAATTACTTGTAAGTAATAAATTTGTCGCTTTGGAACATGGTAATTGTCATTACAGTTGAATCTATTTGTGGTCATATTAAACATCTGAAGAACGGAAATTTCTGAAATATAAAACGATACAATCAACATTTGAATAATAACTCAATGGCCTGGAATAAGAATCCATCCTTTTAACTGCTACATCATATTTGTTTATGCTTCTAATTTGTAGCTCCAGTAATCGTGCTCCAGCTACCGTTTTTATGATTAAATACCATTTTTGGTAAGCTTAATTTATACGTCACATATCACATTATTTTAATAAAATAATAAATATAGTATAAGTTAATTAACCTTCATATTATATGTTGTGAAAAATATCCTATTACAAATTTACAAATTGCATTCCGTAAAATTTTTTCACAGAAACAAACTGCATTAATCGGCAAGTTTAGTTTCTGTGAAATAAGAATATAATATTTCAATAAAATTATTTTAATATATTTATTATGCAGAAAATATTGTAAAACATTCTAGCATTAATTTAATAAATCAAAATTGTAATTCACTATCTTTTTGGATTCAATAAAGTAAAGAGGTCTTCCTCTATAAAAATTATTTTATTAATTAAAATAAGGAATATTTCCTTAACTGGCGCCGAAACTTAAAATCAGTGGTGTTGTGTTGTGTAAAGTAAAATAAAAGTGTATTGCAAGTTTTTTAAACAGTTTAAACAGTTTAAATTAAAGTTTATTGGAAGTCTAATAAACAGTTTACACAAAATCCCAAAGTGAATTGCAAAATTAATTTGCTTGGGTGTGTTACAAAAACTTTAACGTTTATTAAAAGTTTATTGAACAGTCAAGAAACATAGGAAACATAGAAACAAAAGCATAGGAATAAATATGTTTTATTTCATCATTTTACTGTAAGTGAAATGATGAAATAAAACATATTCATTCCTATGCTTTTGTTTCTTCCTATGCAATGATTTTTCCCATTCAAGCAGGGAAACATGGAGTCTCCTTCGGAAACTGGGTGGCTCAAACTCAATGAAATAAATCCAGAGGACATTGCAAATCACATAGTAAACATGTCTCGTTCTTCTATTAATCGCCTTCATAAGAGAACAATTAAACGCAAATTAAGAGAAATGAAGCGCAATTGCTCGTCTCCTTTGAAGTATGCGAACTCTTTAGTGGCGAAAAACTAGAATCAGCTCTGTCCCAAACAAAAAACGGAAAAGCAGCTGGCTACGATGGAATTTTTCCAGAATTTCTTAAAAATGCTGGAAAAAATGTAAAACAGTGGCTAACTAAATTTTTCTCGCATGTCCTAGAAACCGGCAATCTACCAAAACATTTTAAGACTACGAAAGTGAAAGCGATACTTAAGCCAGGTAAACCATCCAATGAACCAGGAAGCTATCGCCCAATAGCCCTTTTGAGCACCTGCTATAAGTTGCTAGAACGGCTCATATACAATCGTATCGCACCGATATTGAATGAGAGATTCCACTCGAACAAGTTGGTTTTCGTCCCAATCGCAGTTGCACTGACCAACTGCTCGCTTTAACATCCTATATCGCAGCTGGTATCAAAAACAACTAAAAACAGGCGCAGTATTCATCGATCTTACTGCAGCATATGACACGGTCTGGCGAATTGGGAATATATATCAGCGGTTCAATGCAATACCTTGTAGCATCATCTCGCGTTTAATTAACAACATGCTGAGTAATCGTGTATTCAAAGTTCATCTAAATAGATCCTGTAGTAGGCCTAAAATGCTTAACAATGGTTTGCTACAGGGTTCCGTCCTGGCGCCATTACTTTTTAATCTGTACATTCATGACATTCCTGACACAACATCAAAGAAATTTGGTTACGCTGATGATTGGACCCTGGCCACTCAAAACAAAGACATGGGTGTCTTGGAGGATTTGCTCTGACCTGACCTAGCGATAAGGAATGACTATTTTCGATCGTGGAGCTTATTTCCCAATCTAAGTAAAACCGAGAGCTCCTGTTTCCACTTAAACAACAAACTGGCAAAACACGAACTATCAGTGTCGTTTAACGGCGCTGTCATTAAATACGATCAACAGCCAAAGTACCTGGGCATTACTCTCGATAGAACTCTTTCTTTTAATCTTCACCGGCAGAAAATACGAAAAAACCTTAAAACGAGAAACAATATATTGCACAAACTGGCAGGCTCGACATGGGGTGCTACTCCAGCTACCCTCCGCACAATTGCTCTATGTCTGGTTTACTCAGTGGCTGAGTATGGCGCACCAGTCTGGTTGAATAGCACACATACTCAAAAAGTTGACTGCCAGCTGCATGCCACGATGCGTACTATAAGTGGTACTATCAGATCCACCCCTGTGTTAAGCAATATCGCTCCACCTGCACTAAGACGCTCGCATGCTCATGCGTGAACATAAAAAGGTAACCAACAACATCACGTTAACCTTGCACGAATATTACGGTGACCACACTCGTTGTCGATTGAAGTCAAGAAAGCCTCCACATAAAACTACCAGCAATCTGCTGGCAACTAATTTTAATATCTTGGATGCCTGGGACACCTCCTGGCATCATTACAACACAACTGGCCCTTCTGTTACTAACCCTACTTCTACCCAACCTGGTTTCGATCTGCCACATCATACCTGGACTACACTAAGCCGAATAAGAACGAATCATGGACATGGCTGATTATTTCTACAAGTGGGGCATTTCAGAGTCCCCTGAGTGTGACTGCGGCGCTCCACAACAAACCATAAAACACATTGCAACTGTGTGTCCAATTCGACGATACAATGGCAACATCTCAGACATCCATTTTGCAAATCCCGATGTAGTAGCATGGATAAACTCGCTCGATGTAAACATCTAATGTTCAAATGTACTGCCCAATGTTCAAATATTTTACTTTTTACTTTTTTCATTTAATGTGTCCATGTTTTGTTTTAGGTCGATTTCATAGAAGAGTCTACCTATTTTTAAGTTTAATTTTTAATGTGCCACAAAAAAAAACCATACGCTAAATAAATAAACTGTAAGTGAACTCTATAAATTTTTATTAATTAAGAATTTTTTTTTGAAATTATCAAAATAAAGAAACGATATAAATAATCTAATAAACCATAATATTAATTAAATAAAGTTAAAGAAAATAAATAAATGAAAACTGAAAATATTAAATAAAAATCAAATAAATAATTAAAATAAAATAAATATCAAAATAAAAATAAATAATAATTTTGTTCACTAAAATTCAAATATTGCCTTGAAAAATAAAATATAAATTTTATTCGAGAAATCTAATTAAACCTTATATTATTATACTATCTACATAAATGAATTTTAAGAATAAATCTACAATTATTTCTTTCTAATAAAATAAATAGTTCAAAAATTTAAATAGAAAGAACCGTTTCGTTATATACGGTTATATACGGTTTCACTCAACTTTATCAGAAATCATGAGATGTTTAAAAGCAGAAGGTCCACCTCGTACATTTAAACAACTCCTCGAACGAGCGGTCAATGACGGTTCATTCTACAACTAACAGACACGGTTCATTCTACAACTAACAAAAAACCAGTAGTTTTTTTTCGGACGAATTCCAAATATTAGCCCTGAACAATTTGAACAAATACGGTTGACAAATATTGAAAAATTAAAATTAAAACAACAAAAAGACAAAATTATCACAACAAGAAACGAAAACCCATAAAACAATATTCACCGGGAGACATAATCTATGTCAAACATAACAGAAGATTAGTAACGAATCTTACTGCTCGGTCGTTCGAGAGGTAATAAGAGAAAAAAAAATTCCACCGTTATCACCGAATCTGGGAGAACAGTACACAAATACAACATCCGTAACTAATACCAACCGTTTAATTTTTATTGCAGACATCTACTTAACCATATTAATGCTGGAATTCAATTGCTTGATTTCACAAATTCGTATCGATTAATATGGGTCATGCTAAAACACAGACTGGCTGTTTTAAGATAATCCATGTCATTGTCTAAACGAATACGAAAATGTTACACTCGAAATTTTATCGCTCATGAGTACTTAAATGATTATTACTGTTCATCTACAATCAGTGCATCGGACAATACACAATCTCAAGCCACACCTAGTAATGAAGACATCGACTTTCAGGATACCGATTTTGACCAATCAAATCTATCTTTTGTCAATATCACTCATGATGATCTTTTAAAGGCCTTGTTTTCTGCCCGTTCTCCTGCTGTAGGGCTAGATAATATATCACTGAAATTCATAAAACTCATTTTTCCTGAAATATCAATTTACCTTCTTTATATATTTAACATCTTAACTAAGTCTTATTTTCCGGAAAGTTGGAAAGTGGCTAAGGTGACGCCAATCCCCAAAGTAAAAGAAGCAGATGTCCGATTATCGACCAGTTAGTGTCTTACCTACTCTTTCCAAAGCTTTTGAAATTATCATCAAAAACCAAATAATGACTTATCTTAATCATAATAATCTCCTGAGTGAATTCCAATCAGCGTATCGAACCATGCATAGTACTATTTCTGCGCTTCTTCAAATTACTGATGACATACGCCGTAATGCAGATAAGGACCAATTCACGGTGTTGGTACTACTGGATTTCTCGAAAGCATTTGATTGTATAAATCATAATAATAGTTTCCGATCCCTACTTTTCAATTTTTCTCCAACTGCTTGTAAACTAATTTATTCATATCTCTCAAATACCAAATAGTCGAGGCCGCTGGGTAACAATCTGACTGTAAGCCCCTCACGTGTGGAGTACCACAGGGCTCTGTTCTTGGGCCACTGTTGTTCTCATTATTCATTAATGATATTGGAGCATGCATAAAATTCTGTAAGTTCCATCTGTATGCAGATGATGTACAGATCTACATGTGACACTACCCCCAATAAACTAATTTGCATTGATAGATTAAACGAGGATCTACAGAATATTTTAAATTGTTCTCTAGAAAATGACTTACGGCTGAACGTAAAGAAAACACAAGCTATTATTATATAAAAAAGCAAGATTGATTATACCAGTTTCCCAAGTGTAACCCTAAACAATGAAACCGTTAACTATTCTGAAACAGTAAGAAATTTAGGTCTACTTATGGATCAAACGCTCTCATGGGACGAGCATGTGAATAGCGTGTGTAGTCGTGTACATGGCATCCTGCGAGCTCTGTGGAGTTTGACAAATTTTGCTGACCCTCTACTTAAACATAGATTGTTCATGGCATTCATATTGCCGCACTTTACCTACTGCGATGTGGTTTTATTTGGGATGCAAGAGAACTGCAGGTATAAACTTTTCATGCTGTTTAATACATGCGTTCGATATATTTATAGGTTACGTAAATTCGACCACATTTCTAGGTTTAGGAACTCGCTGTTAGGATGTAGCATTAATAAATACTTGGAGTTTCGTTGTTGCTTATATGTTCACAGCATTTTACGAAATCAAGCTCCAGCTTATCTATTTAATAAATTGCAGCCATCGCGATCGGAGAGAACGAACAATTTAATTTTACCAATTAACAGATACAATATTCTCAACTCGTCCTTTTTTGTTCTTGGAGTGAACAAGTATACTGAATTACCAAGTCATAATTAATTGAGTGGTTCCACAAATTTATTTAAAAAACAATATAAAAGACACTATCTCTTTGAAAATCGTTTGAATGAATCATATGATCTTTTTATTTCAATTGAATGAATCTTTTTATTTCAATTTTTAAAGTCGTTTCTGTGATATTCAATTCGATTCTTATTTGTTTTAATATAATATTTTATATAACTACTATAATTATTGTAATTAGTATGTAATGTAATACTTTTAGTATATATGTAGCATAACTTTTGGCATACTTTAGATTTATACTTGTTACGTCTTTGGTAACGTAAGTTGGATGTTTAAAACCCTATAATGTATATATAAGCCTCGGCTTAATTACAGTAATAATAATAAATAAATAAATTAATTCAACCGGTTTAAATCTATTAAATATTAATAAGTAAATTAAATATCAATTTTTTGTGTAACTTACCTGATACAAATTAATCACTACAATAACAATAACAAACTGTCAAACCCAATTTTTTGAG